>CM063454.1:16297500-17497500 GCA_032191425.1 Lymantria dispar | reverse complement strand
GTAATTAATATATTTGTTGGATATATAGGACACTAGCAGCGCCCTGCGGTTTCACCTGCAGTTCCTCTTCCCGTAGGAATATCGGGATAAATTATAGCCTATGTGTTATTCTGATATGTAAGCTATATTATTGTGAGGTTTCATCAAAATCCATTCAGTAGTTTTTGCGCGAAAGAGCAACATCTTCACATCCTCACATATTCACATCCTCACATACCAACTTTCGTATTTATAATTTTAGTAGGAAGGATTAGTCGCAATTTAAGTCATTAGTTTTGGGTTGATTTGGTTTTAATTGAGGCGCATGGCGGATTGACGGTTTTTTTTAATTTTTTTAGGATGGGTTATGCTCAGCGCACCCGCCGCTGACAAAGGGGCGGCGCGCGGCTCCATAACCCACCGTAGCTTGTCGCCTTCATCATTGGGCCACGCCCACCGGTACCGAGTTCCTTGTGCTCCGTGGTCGGCCCGAGGTGGATTGACGTTGCCGGGAGGTTATCAATTATTAAGCAGTCCACGTGGAGAGGTCTCGGTTTGCCGTTCGGACTGTAGAAGCCCTCTGACCGGGCTGGTAGACTGGATGAAGAGGCGACACGGAATTCTCTCTTTCCAGCTGGTGCAGGTCTTGTTGAGCCATAGTTTTTCCGGTAAGTACCTGTACACGGTCTTGAGGAGGGAAAGGAAACTTGCCTTAGAATCCTGTCACTAGCGACCAGGACACGGTACAGCCTACTGTCGAAGTTTGAATGGGTTCATGATACTGTGTCATGAACTTGTCGCAATCATTAGTGCTGGCCTGAAGTTGCCGACTGTCGCTAAAACGAGCTTCAAAGACTTGGATACTTGTCAATGCTTCTGCAAGGCTATCTCGCATAACCCTTGTAATTTTTTGTATTCTTACTCCGTCACCACACGGACTAGATATTATTTACTATTAAACAATAATAACTTCATCATCATCATCGCAGCCCATATACGTCCCACAGTTGGGCTCAGGTTTCCTTCACAATGAGAGGGAATTCGACTTACTATACCATGCTGGTCAGACATGTTGGTATAGGGTTTCGTTTCGAGTTTTCCTTCTCATGCACAGATGTTATGTGCATCCCATAGTCGTCTTTTACCACATCCACGGGCAAAATCGGGAGTGGTGAATTGCGTTCTTACTCCGTCACCACACGGAAAATAATAAGTTGTTAAAGTTCAAATTAAATATGTGTTAGAAACGTGAATGCGACCATTATAAGAGATTAATAATTAAATATGCTAAGGATAATGTTATCTTCATAGCAATATTATTTTTATAGCGATTATAATAGATCAAAGAGACTAACTTTATTCAAATTCAAATTCAATTCAAATTCAAATTCAAATACTTTATTATGCATAAACCCCGCGGGGGCACTTACATATGGTCACTTTTTTACATTTTTACCTTACACTACTACCGGATCGGAACGCGACCGCACTGAGAAGATCCGGCAAGAAACTCAGTGGGCTTGTCTTCTTTTTTATTCATTTACTATTTTTTTTTTTTTTAATAAGATAATATACAACAACATGTCTATTAATAGCTCCAGTGTGATGCCTTTCGAATCATCATACAATACAGTTATTAAATATAACGAAAAAGTACCATGGCTGGACCAGATCCCGCAAGCGGCACCCGATCACGAGTTAACCACTAGAGCAGCCATCACTCCCCTCAACCACAATGGAGGGAAGGGAGTGACCCGCTCCTCGTAGCTACCGCAAGCAGACCCTTCAGTGAGCATGACCAATACCATGGGCCACAAACATAAAACACAGATTAAACAACAAATTCGTTTGGCAAAACACGCTACGCTTTACAATTATATTAACAGCAACAGAATAAACATGTATGTAACACCTTTTGAAATAATGAGAAAATGCCTGAATGAGGAGCTGCTCATAACCAGTCTGTATTATCATCAAGATAATCCGAGATTTTATAATAACCTTTTCTACAAAATCTACTCTTGATTGCTTTTTTAAACTTTTTAACTGGCATATCTCGAATATTAATAGGTAATTTGTTGTAGAAGCGTATACATTGCCCCATGAAGGATCTGTTAACTCGTTGAAGACGAGTACTGTGTACAACTAATTTATCCTTATTCCGAGTATTTACATGATGAATGTCACTATATTTTTCAAAGTTACCGATATTTTTCTTTACATAAAATACATTTTCGTATATATATTGAGATATAACAGTCAGAATATTTATCTCTTTAAATTTCTCTCTTAGTGACACTCTTGGGCCTAAATTATATATCGCGCGGACCGCCCTTTTTTGTAGAATAAAAATTCTATTCAATTCCGCGGAGCAGCCCCAAAGTAATATGCCGTATGACATGAGACTATGAAAGTATGCGAAATAAACTATTCTGGCTGTTTCAACATCGGTTAATGCGCGAATTTTTTTTACCGCATAAGCCGCTGAGCTGAGCCTATTTGACAGTTTCTCAATATGAGGCCCCCATTGGAGTCTATTATCTATAGTGATGCCTAAAAAGGTGGTTGATTCCACAAGGTCCAGAGCCACCCCATTCATTTGAACATTGGTTTCCACTTGTCTCACATTGGGAGTAGTAAATTTAATACATTTAGTTTTTGTCTCATTTAGAACTAAATTATTAGAATGAAACCAATGAACAACGTTAGACAGTGCATTGTTCACATCGTCATAGTTGAGCATTTGTCGCTTAATCTTAAACAGTAAAGAGGTATCATCTGCGAACAACACAATGTTTTGATTGTCCCCTACATAATAGGGTAAGTCATTGATATATACAAGGAACAGAAATGGCCCCAGTATTGACCCTTGCGGAACGCCCATTTTGATAACAGAACCAGATGATCGTGCACCGTTAACATCGACTCTCTGAATTCTGTTGCTTAGGTAGGAAATTATAAGTTCCAGAGCGTTTTTCCTGATCCCATAGTGGTGTAATTTCTTGATGAGAGTTTCGTGGTTTACGCAATCAAATGCCTTAGATAAATCGCAAAAGATGCCCAAAGCCTCGTGCGATTCCTCCCAGGCTGAAAAAATGTTTTTTTAATAATTCTACACCCGCATCAATAGTAGAGCAATTCTTAGTAAAACCAAATTGATTTTTATGTAAAATACCATGGTTGTTAAAATAACTCAACATCTGAACAAGTATAATTTTCTCAAATACTTTACTAAGTGTAGGTAGTATGGATATCGGTCGAAAATTATTAACATCTGACATACTACCCGATTTAAACAAAGGAATTACTCTACTCATTTTCATGAGCTCAGGAAACACACCTCGAGCAACACAACCATTAAACACAGAAGTCAAGTGGGGGGCAATAATATTAATTATATAATTAACTGTCTTTACTGATAAACCCCACAGATCAACTGTTTTTTTAATAATAAGGGATTTAAAAGAGCGTAAAATATCTTTCACAGTGACATCTGAAAATTCAAAGGTTATGTCGCATTTTACAATACATTGCTTAAGGAGCGATTCAGCTATAATAGGAGATGACACTAATAATTTTGTAATCAGTACAGGCACATTTGTGAAATGGGTTTCAAATTCAGCCGCCACTTCTTTATCTACTTTCACATTCTTATCACCTATCTTTAAACTAAAGTCTTTCTTGCGTGCAGTATTCCTACCAGTTTCACTATTTATCACATTCCACATTTAAAATGTTGCTTACGGAAAATGTGACAAAATATAAGTATCCAGTTTTATAAAAACCAGTTTGAGGTGACCCTAATAAACAAATAGCATAATGAAGGCACTGGCATGATATAAATATAAAAAAGTTGTTAGCATATTATTGTAATTTAAACCTTAGCAACTGCGCATGTAGTAACGAAAATTTGCCACATTAAAAAAGTGACCTAAAAACTTCTCATACCTACCTATATTTTTTATTTGTTCTAATTACTTGCATACCTACTTACTTATACATATTGTTCATACTTATAATGAATAATGTATGGTTAATAAAAAACTTTAATCTGACAAAATAATCGAAGCATGCTTCCTTCTCGCCTGAGATTTGCAGATGGCCAGTGTGAAAATCTTGACTAGCATGTAAGGTTTCTTGCACTTTTTATGTATTTACACCTGTTGCAATACAATATGCCCTAGATTACGTCAAACTGCGTGTTACGATGGAGTAAAAATGCAGCGATCACCATTCCTTAATATTCATTGAATTTCGTAAAAATAGATTAAGGAGTGTAAATAAATAACATGTCTATGGCAACTCGATATGGCGGCATGGTGCAGAAATTACATTCCTAAGGAGGGTTGATGTCAGGCAGGCGGCCGGTCATAATCTCTTATCAATAATTTTCGCAATATGTCATACGTATGTGTCGACCCCAAGTAACTGAGATAAGAGCATAATGTTGAATAATTACTAATCATAAATAATATATTTTTTTCATATAGAATCATTTTCTTCTTGTAGGTACTGGCAATAAATTCGTACCAAAAATGTGGGTCAATACTTAATAACTAATTTTCTGTAGCGGGTAAATAATTATAAACATCTGTAATAACGTTGACTAGTTTGGACGTCAGACATTTTAGTCCGCCCATGACTATGAATGCTGTAAAGTGTTCGAAACGTCGGGCAATCATAAATCAAATACAAACGCGATAAAATCCGTAAAAGTAGTTTTATTTACAACTAGCAACCCGCCCTCGCTTCGCTTCGGTTATAGGTTATAGTCGTTTTACCCGCGTAGTTCCCGTTCTCGTGGGAATACCGGGATAAAATATAGCCTAGTTTACGCCCTGATATTATAGCTTTCCATTGGTGAAAGAATTTTTGAAATCGGTCCAGCCGTTTTGAAGATTACTCGGAACAAACAAACAGACTGACAGACAGACAGACAGACACAGACAAAAATGTTTAATTGCTATTTTAGGCATAGGTGTCGTGCAAATAACCGTGTGAGCATGAAAAAAGCCTATTATTTTGACATTACAAACAGACACTCCAATTTTATTTATTGGTATGTAGTGCTCGCGTAAACATCAGATATCATAATATATTGATTAATTGCCAAGTGGATCTTAATATACTCAAATTAAATATACGTCCTTGATCGTAGTATATTATACATACTATTTGAATAATAACATTGCGTAAAGATCTGTCAACCTACGGCCGCTTACAATATGTTTTAGCGTTTTTAAATATATTGTGACAGCTATATGTAAACTTTGGCATCGCTTAGTTCCTTGAAATTTACAATTTCCTTGACACTTTTTACGGAGAAATCCGTTATCTATTTTAGATGTTTAATATATCAACAAGTCATCATTTTCTTTGAAGTTCATTCATTATTTTACAAATTATAACTACTGAATGTAAAAGATGAGAATTTCTAAGAAATTTTAACAGCCGTAGGCGTAATATATTTGGCGTATACTGCAGGTGATCACCACGGGGTGGGAGGGGGTAAAAATGGTTCACGTATTGTGGATATATTTCCTAAGATAATTCTTTGTATGAACTACAATTAAATATTTCTTATTAGCCAAATTAATTGTACAAGATTTCTCGACATTTGCTTGGAAAGTGTCTCTTATGTGATCAGCATAATATAATAAATAAATACCCCAGTTCATTATGCATATAAAATTTGAGGGATAACTAAAGGCTGAAAAAGCAAAAAATATTTGAACCAAATAAACAATCATTGACGTGTGTGCGTGTGTAGATATGAGTGTGGGGTGTCTCTGGATGTCATGTGTATGTGCAGTGGAGTGTGTCACCTGACCTTACTCAATCTTGCACTTGTGCGTTTGACTCCCGCTGACAATTGCTAGTGATGAGAAACTTTATTATTGAGAGTTATCGATTAATAACATTCGTTCACACATTTATTACGAACGCACCTAGGTGTGTGTATGAATTTGAATATATTTTACCACATACTCAAAAACACTTATAGTTTTTAAAACTGTTCGCTGATGATTTTAATAAATAATGCCATTATGAAGTTGTATGTTACTTTTTTGATAAAAAGGTGAGAAGAACTGTTAGGGATATAAGATCCTTGAAGAACGATCATAAATTTGGCGACCAAGTGTAACAATTCCTCGTATTAAGTGGAATAACGATATAATAAAAGTCGCAAGGAGTTATTGACTACACGTGCAGCATAAAAACCTATCTCATTGGATATTACAGATATTTGTTCCAATAAGGGATCAAATACATAGTAAGTAGTATGTGTACAGTAAAACAACAACCACATTAGCTTAACTTATTACTCAGTCCATAATGAAGATATTTGTATTGCTCGTTAATCACAATTAGAAATTTAAAGAATGTAAAGGTTGTCATTGGGCTTCGTTTGATGGGTGAGAGAGTCGGAAACACATATCTCATCTTTCCTTCCTATGCTTATTTTCAGTCCCTCCGTACTCATGGTAGGCATCCAATTAGCTATAGGCGTCTTTAATTTTGCTTAACTGCATGAGTGGTAGAGACCACTTTTCGTCTCACGTGCGACTTATTCCATTATATACATCCATCAGGTTATGTTTTACGTCTACTGTTAGACAAGCTTGGCAAAAGGTTGGCGATCTATAGGTAATAGCTGCTGTCCAATCACATGCTGGTCTACTAGCAGATTTTGAGTGTAAGATAAGGTATGATGAAATACAGTATTTTTCATTCATAAACACACACAAAATTGCACTAATGACAATATATCGATACCATAATATGCATACTATTATGTACATCACTAAATTATTTTGTTTTCAAAGTGATTGGGGTTGACGGGTATTACAAAAAATACGGTTTCGCCTTGGTGACAGCGGCAAATTCTACGACTTCTCACAAGAACAGCATTGAAAGATTTTTGTTATTGAATTTCTTGTTCTTAAGTACTTTGGTTGGAGAACTACAACTAATGGGTCATAAAGACAAGCATACTGTTTGTAATAAATTGCCACTTGACAGTATAAATTGCTTTCATAAGGACATCTGCCGAAAAAGTTCACTTGAGTTTTTTTCATTCAAGATGGCTTAAATTTGCCTATTATTATTTCTTCTCGGTCAATATAAATGTTAAAATTCGATATACTCGTAAAGAAGATTGGAGCTTCTTAATGGAAGACAAATTAGTCAATTATACTAAGGCTAGGTTATTATTTCGCCTTATTTTGCAGTAGTATTAATTTCCTATACATTCTAAGGAAAACGATATTAGTGGTAAATAAGGAATGACGATAACTGAAAAAAAAATTGATAAAAAAACACAAAGCAGATATGAGGATTGCCGACAGAAGTGTAAACTTAAAACAAACAATTATTATTTTTGGTTATTCAAATTGTTCAATTTCAAATAAAAAATTGTAAATAAAAACCTTTTATATATTTATGGTGAAGACATCTGTAAACACAGATATAATAATAGCTATAGATATAGTGGTAACACGTCACATAATAATGTTGATGATGACATAGCAGTTTTCTCTTCAAAAATTAAAACTGAAAATAATAAATGATGAAAACTGATTAATTGTATCATAATATTCTTCATATTTTAAATTATAAATAAGATTATAAATAACCACAATTTTATAATACCATTTCGGCTTATATATGTCTCACTGCTGGGCTCGAGCCTCCTCCACAATAGGAGGACAATTGACCTTTATATACCATGCTGGTCAGACAGGTTGATATTTTTTTTTTATGGGTGGGCTATGGTAAGCGCGCACGCGGTCCATTCCATCCAGGGCGACGAAACGACCCACGTCATCTTCGTCGTTGGGCCGACCACCGGAGTAGGGTGACTTGTCGTCAGTGGTCGGCCTGACGGAATACCCTTTCGACCCTCACCTCTCGACGTCCCTGTCCCGGGAAGTCGGTCGCCGTCGTGCGGTTAGCCTCTCTACGGGTGACGGACTAAATTACCCGGTCCGGTCACCCGCGGCCTCGACTAGGGCGGCATCAGGCGCAGGTACTCGTGCCTGCGCCGCCCAAGTCGCCGGCGGCGGTACGTGTCGCTGAAGAGGAGCTCCTCTCGCGCACGATCCGCTGTCTCCTTCCGTGAGTTTAGACAGGTTGGTATAGGGTATTGTTTCGAGTTTTCCATGTCTTGCGTAGATGTTATATGCGTATTATATCGCTTAGTTATCTTTTACGACATCCACGGGAAAGATGGGGAGTGGTGAATTGTGTTCTTATTCCGTCACCACACGGAGAGATTTATAATACATAAATTCATTTTTGTAAAATATTTTAGTCCAATAGTATTATGTATTATTTTTGTCAGTGATTAATCTAGTTATATGAGACGTTGGGTGTACGCCAATATACCTGAGAACGATATTTTCTTACCTCGGCATAACTGTTTGTTGGGATGGCGTAAAATATTGAATAAGAAAGTGAATATTATATAAATGTTACGTATGTATTAATTACTTGACTTTTCATTTTATTACTTGTATGAGGTCGACATTTGTGATTGCACGCATGACGGATCGTTAACTATGTGAATATATTGGTGTAATACTGTGAAAGCTTAGTGTTGTACAATAATGAGTATTATTTTCATAATTACGGATGCCCGTAAATTATTATTTAATTTCGGTGGCTCGTAAATTATAAAACAAATAGCAAGGAATATGTCCATATATCGTACTGGTTTTTACAAGTAACTAGCTGACTCAAAAGACGTTCTGTTCAAATCTAAAAAAATATTAAAAGTAATTCTCCTTGAAATCGATCACAAGCTCCGGCAGGTTTCAATTATGAACCTAAATCATTCTCACAGCCATCGAAACAGCCACAAAATTCATCAAAATTAGTCCAGCCAATTACCAAGACACGAACAGAAAGATTTATATATATAAAGATTAATGGACACAAATTTCATCAAGACTCCGATCAACCATTTGTGGATTGCACATTTTTATTTCCATGATATTTAGTACTAAAAGATTTAATGTGTGATCTACATAGGAAAATAGTTTTTGTAGAGATACGCGTTACTTGAAGACATTTAGGTTCTGTCTTGGATGCCTTTGGATTCTGAATGTCATATGTGTTATATTCTGTTAAAGTCTAAGACTTACATTTTTGTAAATATATATCAGCTATAGACGAAAAAACGCATAGGCGTTAAAGGAATATAGACGGAACTAGCTGACCCAACAGACGTTGTTCTGTTCAGATATAAAAAAAGCGGTTTCAATTATTAATCTAAACCATTCTCATATCCATCGGAATAGCTAAAAAAAACATCAAAATCGGTCTAGCCGCTTAGAAGGAGTTTATTTACAAACATACGAACAGAAGATTTATATATATAAAAATAGAAAAGTTTATTTAGTCGAAAAAAGGTCACATAAGAACAGTTTATATAGTCGTTAGCTTTCTTAAATTTTCTAATTTTCTGCGCAACTTTCTTATTTTTTTTTGTAAAGGTCTTTTTAAAAATATTAGAAAACTTAAAAAAAAGATGGACGAAATCGGTAAAGTCGATCTCAAGTTATATTATTATCCTGCCCGAACAGCGCCATCTACCGGGTCAACTTGTAAATCTAAACCATCCTCGAATCCCGTAGAACGCACACAAAAAATTTCCACAACATCGGTCGGACATATATTTATATAAGACTAGCAATCCGCCCTCGCTTCGCTTCGGTTATAGGTTTTCAAATCAAATCAAAATCAAATCAAAATAATTTATTTGTCAGAATATTGTCATATTAGTTAGTGTTATCTTAGATAAAGTTTCAAATATTCTACCGTTTCCGGTGTACAAATACTACAAGTTGTTTAGTAGATAAATCGAAATAGTCAAACAAACAGAAATAATAATAATTTGAAATACAAAGTCATGGGTTGCGATAAAATAGAAATCAATTGATATGTCAAAGTAATAATATATAAAAACATTTTTAAATAACATTATTAAAGTTTGTCGTCCATAAATTCGTTAATTGAGTAATAACACTTATTCATTAAGAAATCAAAAATTGCACATTTAAATTTGCTTAAACACAGGTCTTTAAAAGAGTCTGGCAGTTTATTATATACGCGTATTGCCATACAGTAGACATTCTCACTAAATAAATTTATTCTTTGTTTAGGGACATACAGTTTATTTTTATGGTGACTTTTTCTACATACGACGTCATTACGTAATTCGAAGTGATTGCGATGTTTATAGACAAAAAGGCACATTTCATGTATATATAAACTGGGTAAGGGCAAAATTTCGAGTTTTCTGAAAAGTGGCTTACAACTGTCCAGGTAACCAGCACCACAGATCGTCCTAATGCATTTCTTTTGTACTCTAAATATTCTCATTGAGTCAACAGAGTTACCCCATATGATCAGGCCATACCGTAACAGTGAGGAAACATAACCGTGGTATACAGTTAGCGACGATTCTATTGTGGCAACATGTCTTAATCGGCTTAAGACATATACATATCGATCTAACTTAACGCAGAGTTTCTCGATATGTTTTTTCCAATTACAATGTTTGTCAATTACTAAACCTAAGAAAGTAGAAGTTTCCGCTAATTCTAATTTGTTTTCATTATATCTGATATTTAATTTAATGGGATGGCTGTTATATATCTGGAATTGTACCATGCTAGTCTTATTGATATTTACATTGAGATTATTACATTTAAACCAGACAATAACAGAGATCAAAGCATTATTAATGTCAATTTCAAAATTATTTATGTCATGTCCCTCAATCAACAGAGTAGTATCGTCAGCATACAAAAAGCATTTATGTGCGGTTACATCAGGGAAATCATTAACATATAATAAAAAGAGTAGAGGACCTAGGATACTGCCCTGCGGTACTCCACGTTTATTGAATTTGAACGTTATATGTTATAGGTTATAGTCATTTTACCCGCGTAGCTCCCGTTCCCGTGGGAATACCGGGATAAAATATAGCCTAGTTTACGCCCTGATATTATAGCTTTCCATTGGTGAAAGAATTTTTGAAATCGGTCCAGCCGTTTTGAAGATTACCTACCCGGAACAAACAGACAGACAGACAGACAAAAATTTCTTAATTGCTATTTTAGGCATAGGTGTCGTGCAAATAACCGTGTGAGCATGAAAAAAGCCTATTATTTTGACATTACAAACAGACACTCCAATTTTATTTATCGGTATAGATTAGCAAATAAACCACAAAACAGTTTTTGTTCAAACTATTACCAAAATCTTTTGTAATAGGTATTTTTTTTGGGGTAACCTATGGTCAGCGCACACGTCGTCCAGCTCTGTCCGGGATGATGAAGGGGCGGCGCGCAGCCCCATAACCCACCTTAACTCCTCTCCTTCGCCGTTGGGCCAAGAGTAGAATAATGTCTTTAATAAGGTATAAGCTGTGTGTAGGTATTCGTATCGACCTTACTATACCATGCTGGTTAGACAGGTTGCGATAAGGTTTCATTTCGAGCTTTCCTTCTCTTAAGTAGATGTTATATGCGTATATTATAAGCCGAGGCCGCGGGTGACGTGACCGGGGATTAGTCCGTCACCCGCCGAGAGGCCGACCGCGTGAGGAAAGACCGACGTCCTCCCCGAGGGGGGACGTCGGTCGATGGGAGGGTACCCCAATAGGGGGTATTCCGTCGGGCCGACCACTGACGACAAGTTAACGCTGCTCCAGTGGTCGGCCCAACGACGAAGGCGACGTGGTTTTTGGGTGGGTCGCGGGAGTTGCGTGCTTAAGCCCCTCTGTCGCCCCGGACGGAGTGGTGCGGAGGCGCGCCGACCGCGACCCACCCACAAAAAAAAAAAAAAAAGAAAATGCGTATATTATGCGCGTCCTTTAGTCGTCTTTTACGGCATCCACGGCCAAGATAGGGAGTGGTGACCGTTATTGTTGAGTAAGAGCCACCTCCACTATCCGAGGTCAGTTAATATACTATACCAGCGAGCTAGATGTGTTGGGTGTGTTATTTCAATACTAGCAACCCGCCCTCGCTTCGCTTCGGTTTCAGTCGCCTTACCCGCGGCGTAGTTTCCGTTCCCATGAGAATACCAGGATAAAATATAGCCTATGTTACACCCTGATATTATAGCTTTCCATTGGTGAAAGAATTTTTAAAATTGATTCGGTGGTTTAAGCGTGAAAGCGTAACAAATGAACAAACAAAGACACATCCTTACATTCGCATTTATAATATTAGTAAGGATTTCCTCTTACAGCCGATGCTAACATTGATATGTTACCTACATTAATCCCTCAGTACTTGGTCACGCATTGTATTCTAATCCCTCAAACTTTCCCGATTACTGCATCCATCCACAATCACATTGATAACCCTTGACATGTCTTTAATCCCATGTTCCTACCAAGATAATCTCGCAATCCGTTTCTTTTCTACCGCTACTGCTACTTTCAGGCTTCCCCTAATTTATTATCTGATCTAATTTTGAAATCCCACACATCGTCATAGCATACACATCTCGATAGCATGCAGCCTTTTTATCCGTCTTTTTCAATGCCCAATATTCAGATCCATAAATAGAAACAGGTTGCTAGTAATCGTAACCGCTACCACACAGGTTCTTCACAGTAGAAAAGAAATTGACCTATATAGTCAGACGGGTTGGTAGAGGGTTCTATTTCGAGTTTGCCTTCTCTTGCATTATGTGTAGTGACGGCTAAGAATACAATTCACCACCCCCTCTATCGCTCGTGGGTATCGTAAAAGACGACTAAGGGATACAATATGAGAAGGAAAACTCGAAACAAACCCTATACCAACACGTCGGACCAGCGTGGTATAGTAGGTCAATTCCCTCTCATAATGAAGGAGGCCCGAGCCCAGCAGCAGGACCTGTATGAGCTGAAATGATGATGATGATTCTTTTGAATGGATGTTATACGCATTTTGTATCCTTTATTCGTCTTTTAAGACACCCACAGGCTGGAAAGGGAGTGATGAATTGTATTCTTACTCCATCACCACAAGGAAAAATAATAAAAATAATTTGAATGATTAAATAAAGTTCTCATTTACGAAATAAACTCACGTAAACAAGCGGATCTCTTCGATTACACTCGTACGTGGTTTGGTTCACTGTTGAACGAAATGAATCGTGTAAAGTGACGGAAAAGTATTTGGCAATAACGTTTCATCATGAGAAAACTGTAGCGACCGCCAATTTCGCATACACGTAATACTAACTTGTTTGAGCTTATGAGAACTAAGTATTTATGTACTTACTATTTTTTTTTATTACAAGTAGTGGCAAACGAGCAAAGTGAGTACACCTGATGGTAGGTGTTGCTGCCGCTCATGGACCTTTACAAGGTCGCTGCCTACCGCGAAGAAAGTGAAGGGAGTGTGAATACGTGCATTGAGGCTCGGTGATACCAAAGGCACCACCAAAATCCTCCACACGCAGAAAGTTGGGCTTCTAGCTCTCTCGCTCAGCGAACGGAGCGCAGTAACAAATTGCTACTACTCAGACGTCGATTTTCTACGAGCATGGTACTACCCCGGACGGGCCGGCCCGCGGCTGTAGACAGATAACTATCGACAGAGTGATCCTACAAGTAATTCTCCAGTTTGTTTTTTTTAGCGGGGACGGGCAAGAATCGGGTGGTGGTTTTCTATTATATATTAGTGTTTGAACGTGTTATCTATACCAATAAATAAAATTGGAGTGTCTGTTTGTAATGTAAAATTATATGCTTTTTTCATGCTCACACGGTTATTTGCACGACACCTATGCCTAAAATAGCAATTAAAAATTTTTGTCTGTCTGTCTGTCTGTCTGTCTGTTTGTTCTGGGTAATCTTCAAAACGGCTGGACCAATTTCAAAAATTCTTTCACCAATGGAAAGCTATAATATCAGGGCGTAAACTAGGCTATATTTTATCCCGGTATTCCCACGGGAACGGGAGCTACGCGGGTAAAACGACTATAACCTATAACCGAAGCGAAGCGAGGGCGGGTTGCTAGTATTAAATAATTTTGTTTGCATCATATGTAATGTAATGCCCAGAAAGTACTGGGGTGTAGTGAATATGATATAAAAGCGCTTTACATATGTTTTTGTTTCCACTAAAATTCTCAGAAGATACCGTCAACAATGTGACCATAACTCTGATAAAAGCCAAAATTTGACGTACTGAAAAGAAACTAATACTTAGTTCTGGAAGAAACATATAACTCGACACTGGCAATAAGAAGTAAAAAAACCGGCTAAGTTTGAGTCGGAGTCGCACACGAAGGGTTCCGTATCATTATAGATCTATAAAATCATGTTTGCTTTATGGAACCACCATTAATAAGCCCACCTTAAATATTTATTTTATTTTGTTTTTAGTATTTGTTGTTATAGGCAACAGAAATACATAATTTTTAAAAAATCAACTGTCTGGCTATCGTGGTTCTTTAGATACAGCCTGGTGACAGACAGACGGACGGACAGACAATGAAGTCTTAGTATAGGGTAAGTAGTAGTCTTAGTATAGACTTAGTAACGAAGTCTTAACATAGGGTCTTAGTAATAGGGTCTTTACCCTTTGGGTAGGGAACCCTAAAAAGGGAACCAAGAAGAAGAACTACTCCGGTTTAACTTTAATAATCAATCTTGCATCAGAATCAATCTCACCTATGTTAAGTTTCCTTGATCACATTTCTGTATATGTGCGTGCGGTGACGGAGTAGAGAATACAATTGCCCCCCTTTTCCTGTACGTGGATGTAATAAAAGAAGACTGAGAGATATGGCATGCATATAATATGCATGCAGTCTATGCAAGAGAAGGAAAACTCAAAATATAATCCAATACCAACTCGTCTGATCAGCGTGGTATAGTAGGTCAATTTCTCTTCCATTATGGAGGAAGCTCGAGCCCAGCAGTGGGACATAAATAAGCTGTGATGATGAGGATTATCATCATATTTACAATCCTAATTTTAATATAAATATATTTATAACTTGAGCATATATTCTATGTATATTTAAATGAAAATCTTCGTACATAATGTTTGAAAGATATATGTACATACACTTCACTTCTATCGAAGTTACCATCATACGAAATCCCCGAGGGATTCTGTAATTGGATCGCCAGCTTTTTGGATAGTCGGAGTATAAAAGTCGTCATAGATGGCTCCTGCTAATGCTGGTGTACCACAAGGCTCGGTGCTCTCCCCGACGTTGTTTATCCTGCATATCAATGACATGCTCTCTATCGAGAATATGCGTTGCTATGCGGATGACAGCACGGGTGACGAGCGGTACACCGAGCAACGGAATATCCCTCGGAGTACACAGGAAAGAAGGGTTCAACTTGTGTCTGAAGTCGAGCGCTCTCTGGGGCGGGCCTCGGAATGGGGTGAACGGAACTTAGTCCAGTTCAATCCCACAAAGACACAAGTTTGCGCGTTTACTGCAAAGAAGGACCGGTTTGTCATGGCGCCTCAGTTCCAAGGAGTAACTCTCGCAATTTTTGAGAGTATTGGGATTCTCGGCGTCGAAATATCGAATAAAGTACAGTTTGGGAGTCATTTGAAGGACAAAGCCAAATTGGCTAGCAAAAAGTTGGGCGTCCTGAACAGAGCCAGACGGTACTTCACACCGAGACAGCGTCTTGTGCTATACAAAGCACAAGTTCGTCCTCATGTGAAGTACTGCTCACATCTCTGGGCAGGTGCGCCCAAATATCAGCTAGACCCACTTGACTCCCTGCAAAGGCGTGCTGTTCGAATCGTCGGGGATCCCAATATTACGGATGGATTGGAGTCGCTGGAGCGGCGGGGAGACTTTGGGTCACTCTGTGTCCTCTACCGACTCTTTCACGGGGAGTGCTCCGAGGAACTGTTTGTCTTGGTATCACCGTCACCATTCTACCAACGTACCACTCGACACCGTAGCAGAGTTCATCCATTTCACCTGGAAGCGTTATGGTCTTCAACTGTACGTTTCTAGCGATCATTTCTCCCACGTATGTGCAATCTCTGGAATGAACTACCTGCTGCTGTGTTTCCCGAGCGCTATGACATGTCCTTCTTCAAAAGAGGTTTAAGAAGAGTATTTTCTTCACAGTAGGCAACGGCCCGGCTGTGCCCCTGGTATTGCAAAGGTCCATGTGCGGCAGAATCACTTACCATCAGGTGTTCTGCCTGCTCGTTTGCCACCGTTGGCAATAAAAAAAAAGAAACATACATATGAATCTACTGTGGCAGGAATTATTTAGGAAAATGCTACATTTATTTTGTAAATATTTGCATTAAGGAAATAGTCCTTGTATTGTGTAAGACTTCAAACACAACTTCAAAAAACAAATATTTAAAAGGGTCAAATTACAGTCAGACTCAGTTGAACAATTTATGGATCTTTTGCGAGCTATAAATTATTCTCTTAGTGTCTTTTACGACACCCGCGGGCAATAGAGAAGGTGAATTGTATCAAAATAAGAAACTTATTCCGTCACCACGTGGAATAAATACTGTTTGAATAATTATTATACTAATAACTCTGTCGTATATCAGCCTATCTCCCTCTTTGCCAAGCCTTATCCTATTTCAATTGGGGTCGTCTCTTCTCGTCATTTCTCGTCAGATACTTCGATTCTGGGTCACCGAGTCATTTATTCAGGCTTTATTTAGGTCACTGTTCACAACCGGCATCCAAATTAGAAGGGGTCTGTAACGCAGTTTTAGACCAGTAGGATGTAGGATTTTTTTAGTCTGTATGTAGGTACATATATGTATACTTCAGGGCATCGTCGCATATTTGCGGATAAAAAAAATAAGCTAGACAGGGTCTGTAAGACACAATGTAAGTAAAAATTTTGTATTACAGGTAAACATGTTAACCATTCATTAACCAAATTTGAATAGATGGCGTTTATCATTAATTTATTTACATAAAATTATGGATATGAAAAGAACGTATATCTCATTGTTTCCAAGTTCGCGTGAAAAGACGCACTTTTCATGTTTGACGAATATGCATAAATAGGCGATATAACAGTCGTGTGAGCTCTTTTTCTCAGGAATTCTTTATCACACAAAAAGATTGCGGGACAGAACTTGGAGGCGCTTCCATAAAAAAAAAAAACATTTCAAACTCTTTATTTATTTATGATAGCTTAGGTGTGTTTTATAACTTAAATTATTGTAGAATCTCATCAAAACCTATTTCAAGGATTTGCCGTGAAAGAGCAACAAAAAACCGGCTTTTTAGTTTTCGCATTTTTAACAGTAGCATTTATTTTAAATAAAACTACTTTACGGATTTTATCGCGTTTGTATTTGATTTTTGATTACCCGACGTTTCGAACACTTTACAGCGTTCATGATCACGGGTGGACTAAGATGTCTCACGTCCAACAAGTCATCGTTACTGCAGAAAATTTTATAATTATCTACCCGATACAGAAATTAGTTATTAAATATTGACCCACATTTTGATACAAAATTTATTGCCAGTGTAAGAAGAAAATGATTCTATATGAAAAAATTATATTGTTTATGGTTAGTAATAATTAAACATTAAAATTAATAGTAATTATATTTAAAAAACTAACTAATAATCTAGTATACTACCACCGGATCGGAACACGGTTACACTGAGAAAGATCCGGCAAGAAAACTCAGGTAACATGATGCTAAATTAAAGTTAATTTTGAAGGCGGCTTACTTTATGTTACTAAAAAGGTTTTAATTTATAAAATTATCTTTAGTTATTATTATTGTGGGTCAAATCTATACAATATGAGCTCACGGTGTCTTGCAGTCTTGTGGTGGTCTTTTTGGATTTCTTTTTAATAATGTTTATAACAGGATCCCAGCTTGATGGTAACACCCAGCCATCCTCTCTATTGAAATTTTTGTGTTTTTTAATCTCAATAGCCTCGCGTACCATTCTAGGCAGGTATCGGTGTTCTTTTGCGAGGATTTGTGGTTTATCAAACCTGATGTTATGGTGGGCGCGGTCTTGACTATGTTCACAGACTGCAGACCTAGTGTCCCGGCGGTGCTTCACATCGGCTATGTGTTCTTTGATCCGAGTTCTTATGGATCTCTTTGTTTGTCCAATGTAAGAGAGACCACATTCACAGTCAAGTTTATATACTCCTGCATCTTGTAAAGGGATCTGGCACTTGACAGGTGGTAAGAATTGGCTAATCCTCTTCAGTGGCTTAAAATAAGTTTTAATGGAAGAGCTTTTCAGGATGTAGCCAATCTTGTCAGTGACTCCTTTGACATAAGGTAGTATTGCGGGAAGGCGCTCAACTGTGGGTGGTTTCACTTGGTCTCTGCGACGGGGGCGAGGAACTGGCAGCTTGTTTGCACGTAGCACCTGCTTGACATGCTGCAGCTCCCCAGCCAGGTGTTCATCGTCACAGATTCCTCGTGCTCTCTGCAACAAAGATTTACACACGGTAGCTAACTGTGAAGGGGGATGATGAGAATCACCGTTCAAGTATCTGTCTGTATGTGTTGCTTTACGATACACTGTATGACTCAAGGTGTTATTAGGGTTACGTATAACCAAAATGTCTAAGAAGGCTAAAGAGTTATTTGACTCCAGTTCCATAGTGAATTGAATTTTTGGATTAATGGAGTTAAGATGGTTTAGGAATATGGTTATTTTGTCTGTGGGTAATATTGTGAAAGTGTCATCTACGTACCGCTTGTAGAACCTGGGTGTGACAGGTGAGCTTGATAAGGCTGTCTCCTCGAAGTCCTCCATGAATATATCGGCAACGACGGGGGAGACCGGCGAGCCCATAGCCACTCCATCTACTTGCTTGTAGAAGTCATCATTCCACATTAAATAGCCAGTTGTTAGGCATTGACGTAACAGTTCCGCATATCCCAATGGCATATTATTGTCAGATAGCTTCTTAGATATGGTTTCGATGCAATCCTCCACAGGTAGAGAGGTGAAGAGTGATGTGACATCAAAACTGACCATAGTTTCATTGTCAGCGAGATGTAGATCTTTGATTTCACTGACAAAAAAAAACCTACGGAATAAATCAGATATCGTCATCCTGCGCGCAGATAAAGGAAACGCGACCGTGGTTATGAATACGTCGGATTATAATGATAAAATTAACCAACTTTTGTCGGATGAAACAACGTACAAGAAGGTCAAAACAGACCCCACCAATGTCGTTCTAAAGAACACAAAGAAACTAATAATAAACTCCTACTCCGATACATTACATCTAGACGTGAAAAATCTAATACCACCATGCGTCAAACCACCTAAATTATATGGGTTGCCCAAGATACACAAATCAAATGCACCACTGCCACCAATAGTAAGTCAGATTGACACGCCGACTTATAAATTAGCACAGAAGGTTGCGAAAGTCCTCTCCCAACTCCGGGGACACACTAGTGCATTTGTGAAAGACTCTTACCATTTTGTCAGTGAAATCAAAGATCTACATCTCGCTGACAATGAAACTATGGTCAGTTTTGATGTCACATCACTCTTCACCTCTCTACCTGTGGAGGATTGCATCGAAACCATATCTAAGAAGCTATCTGACAATAATATACCATTGGGATATGCGGAACTGTTACGTCAATGCCTAACAACTGGCTATTTAATGTGGAATGATGACTTCTACAAGCAAGTAGATGGAGTGGCTATGGGCTCGCCGGTCTCCCCCGTCGTTGCCGATCTATTCATGGAGGACTTCGAGGAGACGGCCTTATCAAGCTCACCTGTCACACCCAGGTTCTACAAGCGGTACGTAGATGACACTTTCACAATATTACCCACAGACAAAATAACCATATTCCTAAACCATCTTAACTCCATTAATCCAAAAATTCAATTCACTATGGAACTGGAGTCAAATAACTCTTTAGCCTTCTTAGACATTTTGGTTATACGTAACCCTAATAACACCTTGAGTCATACAGTGTATCGTAAAGCAACACATACAGACAGATACTTGAACGGTGATTCTCATCATCCCCCTTCACAGTTAGCTACCGTGTGTAAATCTTTGTTGCAGAGAGCACGAGGAATCTGTGACGATGAACACCTGGCTGGGGAGCTGCAGCATGTCAAGCAGGTGCTACGTGCAAACAAGCTGCCAGTTCCTCGCCCCCGTCGCAGAGACCGAGTGAAACCACCCACAGTTGAGCGCCTTCCTGCAATACTACCTTATGTCAAAGGAGTCACTGACAAGATTGGCTACATCCTGAAACGCTCTTCCATTAAAACTTATTTTAAGCCACTGAAGAGGATTAGCCAATTCTTACCACCTGTCAAGTGCCAGATCCCTTTACAAGATGCAGGAGTATATAAACTTGACTGTGACTGTGGTCTCTCTTACATTGGACAAACAAAGAGATCCATAAGAACTCGGATCAAAGAACACATAGCCGATGTGAAGCACCGCCGGGACACTAGGTCTGCAGTCTGTGAACATAGTCAGGACCGCGCCCACCATAACATCAGGTTTGATAAACCACAAATCCTCGCAAAAGAACACCGATACCTGCCTAGAATGGTACGCGAGGCTATTGAGATTAAAAAACACAAAAATTTCAATAGAGAGGATGGCTGGGTGTTACCATCAAGCTGGGATCCTGTTATAAACATTATTAAAAAGAAATCCAAAAAGACCACCACAAGACTGCAAGACACCGTGAGCTCATATTGTATAGATTTGACCCACAATAATAATAACTAAAGATAATTTTATAAATTAAAACCTTTTTAGTAACATAAAGTAAGCCGCCTTCAAAATTAACTTTAATTTAGCATCATGTTACCTGAGTTTTCTTGCCGGATCTTTCTCAGTGTAACCGTGTTCCGATCCGGTGGTAGTATACTAGATTATTAGTTAGTTTTTTAAATATAATTACTATTAATTTTAATGTTTAATTATTACTAACCATAAACAATATAATTTTTTCATATAGAATCATTTTCTTCTTACACTGGCAATAAATTTTGTATCAAAATGAGGGTCAATATTTAATAACTAATTTCTGTATCGGGTAGATAATTATAAAATTTTCTGCAGTAACGATGACTTGTTGGACGTGAGACATCTTAGTCCACCCGTGATCATGAACGCTGTAAAGTGTTCGAAACGTCGGGTAATCAAAAATCAAATACAAACGCGATAAAATCCGTAAAGTAGTTTTATTTAAAATGTATAATACTCGCGTAAACATCAGAAATCATTAAGTAGCATTTATGATTATATAAGCTGCATTTTTAATATTAAAAAATTGGTTATTGATATACTGCGCTCGATCTTAAGCAGTAAAGTTCTTATAGATAAAGCGCTTTACTTATGCATATAAAGAGTTACACCTAATAAGTAATATGCTGATACATGACTAGACGTCGTCCGTGTAGTGACGAAGTAGGAATACAATTCATCACCCCCCTTTTTTATTCGTGGGTGTAGTAAATGACGACTAAGGGATATCGTATGTCTTTATTACATGGATGATATTTTAAGAAGAATGATATAGTTAATTATTATTGATAACATTATAATTTTGTTATAGACATAATATGGCAGCAGAGTATGGACTACAAAAGCTTACAGTTCTGGTATCTATATGCCTATTGTGTGTCCTCTCAGCCATTCGCTGTCCATTGTTGAATGTAGGCCCCCCTCATGTTATGCCACGGAGTGCGGTCCTGTGCCGCCTGCATCCAACGACGCTCAGCAACTTTCACCAGGTCATCGGTCCACCAAGTGAGGGGGCATCCTACACTGCGTCGTCCGATACGTAGTCGCCACTCGAGAACCATTTTTCCCCAGCGGTTGTCGGTTCGTCGAGCGATGTGACCTGCCCATTGCTACTTCAGCGTGCTAATTCTTTGTGCTAGGTTGGTTATACCCGTTCTGCGATTCTATCTCGCAGAGAAATTCCAACCATAGCATGCTGAGAGACTTTGAGTGTGGTTATGAGACCTAAATTTAGGGATCACGTTCCCGTGCTGAAAGTCATCACTAGTAACACACACTGGTCCAACACCTGTGTTTTCAGACACAGGTTTGTTGGACGAGAATATCCTCTTAAGTTTGCCGAACTATTGTGTGTAACGCTTATATATTTTTAAATTAATTGCTACAAAAATCGGCATTTCTTATAAACGATTTTCTTTTATGCCTAATTTTACAAGGTATCTACTTTAATCAGTAGGAGACTCTGTGCTCAATTACCCGCAGAGTTGTGGGCAAGGTGCCTTCGCCGAGGAAACAAGGTATCTACTGGGGTTTATTCTTATTAGTCAAAGTTATAAGATATCCTGAGTGGATAATATAACACCGTTCATATATAATGACTTCTCGCTAATCAAATTTTTGCTTTATTTATTTATATGTTATAATTTGAACGTGATCTTCATCAAAAGTATGAATCATGTTTTGACAGGTCCGCCCCATGTTTTTTCTTTTTAGCTTGAATACCGAGCTAGATATGGATCCAATAAATAAAAACTATGATGACGACGAAGAAAGGCTTGATAGGAACGTAACCTAAATGTCTTTGAACATAATTTTGTAATTATCGTAAAAATGTTATCCAAATATCATCATCATTCATCATTTAAGCCTATTGCCTTCAACTGCTAGACGTAGGCCTCCCTCATGTTGCGCCACAATGTCCGGTCCTGTGCCGCCTGCATCCAACGACGCCCAGCAAATTTCACTAGGTCATCGGTCCACCTAGTGGGGGAGCGTCCAACACTGCGTCGTCCGATACGTGGTCGCCACTCGAGAACCTTTCTTCCCCAGCGGTTGTCGGATCGTCGAGCGATGTGGCCTGTCCATTGCCATTTCAGCGTGCTAATTCTTCGTGCTATGTCGGTTACACCCGTTCTTCTGCGGATTTCCGTATTCCGGATTCTATCTCGCAGAGAAATCCCGAGCATAGCTCGCTCCATAGCACGCTGAGCGACTTTGAGCCTTGATATAAGGGCCTACATTTAGGGACCACGTTTCCGTGCCGTAAGTCATCACTGGTAACACACCCTGGTCGTAGACCTGTGTTTTCAGACACTGAGGTATGTTGGACGAGAAGATCCTCTTAAGTTTCCCGAACGCTGCCAATATCCCCGTGTGGCGCCGGGTTTAGAATACATGTGTCGCCACCCCTTACTTGCCCGTGGGAGTCGTAAAAATCGGCTGAGGGTTCACCAGGAGAGTAGGGCAGCAGCTCTCTCCTGGGAAACGTAAAACACCAATACTGCGATCGCCAACCCGCCTGCCAAGCGTGGCGATTACGGCAATATCCCCTTCCAAAAAAAACAAATATTGCGTATCCAAATATATTTAGGTCTAAATACTCATTTAATGATTTAAGAACAAGTTACATACATATAACCTCACGCAATATATTTACATAAGTAAATAAAATAACGTAAACGTGTGTAAATATTATACTATATGGTTAACTAACACGAAGGTTGCTAAAAGTTCGAAGGTATGTCGCCATTCAACGTCCACTTTACAGTTTGATTTTATCTAATTTGTGTTGTAATGTTACGAAGAAACTGGGGCAGATCGTCATTGAGCTTATATAGTTCTTGGTTATTAGATATCTGTCTTTGTTATAGTACAATTTAGCAGATGACTTAAGCAGGGCATAGTCCGTCACCCACAAAGAGGCCAACTGTGTGACGGCGACGTCGCGGAGGTCATCGGGGAGGGATGGTACTCCAAGAGTATATCAAGTATTCAAGAGGGGTGTTAGGGAGGGATCCCACTGGGATGGCCATGGACAAAAAGGAACTCGGTATCGGTTTGTCGACCCAATAGCGTTAGCTAGTTAGGATGGAATACGGTGGGTTATTTTACTGCACGCCATCTTTTCATCGCCCCGGAGGGTTCAAATGGCATGTGTTTAAACCATAGCCTGCTCAAAAATAGTATTATTTAAATATTAATCATCTTCTTTAACTCTGTTGTATCGGCGAAGTCTTCTACTTTGCTAAGTATTTTCAGTTTGTACATTCTTTGGTTTGTACTTACTACTCAGGACAATTGTTTCTTCGATCACCGATAACTGTTGTTTTATGCCAATTTGTAATTCAATTTTTTTTTGTATAAACCCTTTAAATTATTATTAATTATTATTATTCATCTAGTTATTAAAAATACATTTTATCTTTAAATTCATTCAATAATCTACCACCTATTGGAACGCGAGCGAACCGAAAAGATGTTACTTAAAGTAAGAAATAAACAATATAATTATAGTTATTTTGAAGTTGATTTTCATGTCTGTTTTTCGTTTGCCTCTATTTTTTACAACATAACTTCAACAACTTTCCCGAAAGGTTTTAATGCGAAATCTTATTATTGAAAGAATTTTTTGACGCGCTTTACCTATAAAGATACCGTAAATACTCTATGTTACACTCGTTCGAATAAAGTCGGCTCTCGTCAACTAATGCATTGTTAGAGTACTTATACGAGAAATGATCAGTTAGAGCAAAATTTACCAAATTAATTTATACACAATTATTTTCCTTGTCCAATTATATTCCTTGGGGTCGACTCGATATGTACTCTTATTTCACAGTATATATTGAAAAAGTTATTGGCAAAAGATTTATGACCGGCCGCCTGCCTGAAGTCATCCCTCCTTTTTTTTTTGAGGTGTTCTACGGTCGACGCGCTCCTCGCACCACTCCGTCCGGGGCGAAAGAGGGGCGTAAGCACGCAACACCGGCAACTCACTCGAACACCACGTCGCCTTCGTCGTTGGGTCGATCACCGGAGCAGGGTTACTTGTCATCAGTGGTTGGCCCAACGGAATACCCCCTACTTGGGGTACCCTCCCATCGACCGACGTCCCCCCCTCGGGGAGGACGTCGGTCTTTCCTCACGCGGTACGTCATCCCTCCTTAGAAATATAATTGTTATCCTGATGGCATCAGCAGATTCAGTTAGCCCAGGTTGATTAAAAACCCTTTGCCGTCTTTTACGACATCCACGAGCTATTTAAGGGTTGGTAGTATTTGTAGCCGTCAGCAATCAACAATTTAAAATATCATACAATCGTATATTTTAAACTATAATAGAAAATTTGTTGATCTTCTAAGGATAATCCACAATATTATCATCCGGTATCTAGCTGTAGTCTTGCCACTCAGTGCACGCATAAAGTCAGAAGTTCAGAACACTACTTGTTTACAATACTCATGTTGATATAAAAGTTGTTTCTAGTAATAAATGTAAATAATTATGTAGTTATAACTTGTATGTTAATGTGTTCAGATGACGTACTACGATTCCAAGAGGTGTACAATGCACTTTTATAGTATGCCAGCCGCGTTAAGCACACCGCAAAAGTGTTGTACACTGCTCGAAGACCATTATGTCGATAACTGAAACTATCGATAAATTATTAAACATGACGCTATCATTTAAATAGTTATGAGAAGTCAATTGGACTTTTGGCGGGAATGTGGTGTCATGTGGTGTTCTTGTATTATATTCAGTATCTTAGTGTTTTAACGTGTTATATTATATAATTTTGATGACATTTTATGTAATATATGGCGGCAGAACTGCTGGGGTGTAGTGAATATGATATAAAAGTGCTTAATATGCCTTTAGGTTTCCACCGAAATCCTCAGGAGATACCTTAATTGTGGTCACAACCCTGTTGATGGCGTCAGTTTGACTTACTGATGGATAATTACTGACATGAAGAAATTGATAATTTTTAAAGAAAATTATAACTCAACACGGGCAAAAATGTCTTGTAAAAGAAGAAGAGAAATTAAATGAATAAAACTTGAAACAAAACCATATGTGAATTTGTATCTGTAGACAATTTTTTCCTATTAGGTAGGAAATGGCCATCAATGGACTCATAAGATTTGATCAGAAAATACAATGTATCTAAACAATTAATCATACTCAGTGCGTTGAACTTTTGAATATGTTGGTCTAGACGGAACTCCATACTCCATTTATTGCACATGTTTTTGACTTTGTGCTTGAATGACTTGTGTAGTTTTAATTTATTTTACGCTAAATATTACGCCATTTTTATTTTAGGATTACAGTATTTGGTATATAAGAAGATGTCGCATAGAACTTTTTCAAAGAGTAAACTTATTTTAAGACACAATAAGTGATGGAAATAAGGACAGGGGGACGAGAAATCCAATGGTTTAGATAAAAAACAGTTGTAAAGAATGTATGTAGTAGATATCAAATACCTGGTTTAGGAGGACTGTATACTTACTTGTAACACAGTGTTCTCATTCCTCTCTTTCTATAATAGTTTACGTGCAATAAATGTTTATACATCTCAGCGTCAGTCTATTGACGTTCACTATTGATCATAGCCTTCCTCGAATGGGCTAGTACGATAATCGTTACGCTTAGCATATAGGTTGGCGATCACAACTTGCTTTAATAAGTTTCCCAGGAAAACTATGCCCATTCATTCATTTATCCCTCAGCCAGTTTTATAACTCCCACGGAAAAGTTAGTTTTGGTGACATATTGTGTCAACGGAGATAGAAACAACGGACCTGTCGTTGCTGACCATTATCTCCAAGATGCTCGGCAGCGACAGCGGTTGGTCGTCGATGGCCTCCTTCTGTGAGGCTGTCATGACAAGGAAGGCGGCCTCGGAGCGTGTCCGCGAGGCGTTTGCGTCCGCTGACTTGCTCCGCCGGCGGCGACCAGGGAGGAGGAGACGCCGTTATGCGCTTCTTCTCCCACCGCCCTGAATGATGACAGGACGTACCGCCAGACGGCCAAGCGTTGGGTGTCGGGGATAGAATGTCATCAGATGATCTCTCTGGCACCCCGTAAAAGCGCGGAAGGGGCCGCTATGGTTTTAGTGGGTATTTCGGTCATATTTGTGGCCGGCGAGTCCCACACACACTCCCGTCTGTAACCGGTGGGGGAATAGTGCGTAAATGCATTTCCACAGCGTGAACATAAAAAAAAGCATGGTATAGTAGGTCAACTTCTATCCTATTACGGAGGAGGTTCGAACTCAGCAGTGGGACGTATATGAGGAGAAATTATGATGGTGGAATTAGCATGCTGAAGTGGTAATGGGCTGGACACATCACTCAACGAATCGGCAATGGCTGGGGAAGAAAGGTTCTCGAGTGGGGACAACGTTTCGGACGATGCAATGTAGGACACCACCCACTAGGTGGACCTGGTGAAAGATGCTGGGTGTTGTTGGATGCAGGCGCCACAGGACCGCACTTTGTAACGAAACATGACGGAGGCCTACGTGCAGCAGTAGACTGCGATAGGCTGACTCTATATATATCATATAGATACAGATGTATATATATGTATATATTTAATGTGCGTGATATATCGATAATATGATATTACAACACTATCACAGACCGCAAGTTGTAAAGCTGGTCACGCACTTCCCTAAACGCGTCCCGTCGCATTGTCCTCCAGACGTTACTGCACTCATACGTATACGTTGTTTTTAAAAAATATATTCAAAAGTAACCATAATAATTTTACATGCATAGTCGAGGGTGTACTGAGATATACATGAATATATAAATACAAATAATAGTTAGTTAAATTTAGAATGGCATTATTCGTTAATATTTTTCTAAACCGTATCTGAAGACTTTAAAAGGTAAAGACAGTGGAAAGTTTTTTAAAGAATAAAATATTATATTATCTTATCATCATCATCTAACGTCATTCAAGTCCTACTACTAGGCTGGAACCTCTTCCAAAATAGAAAGGAAATTGATTTACTACGTTGGTTAGATGAGTTAGTTTTAATTCTTGCATATGCAGCGTCTATACGTTATATGTATGTGTATTAAATGCCTGAATCATCTTTTAGGATACCCATAAATAAGATATGGAGTGGTGAATTGTTGTATTCTTACTCCGTCACCTACGGAATAATATAAATGTATTCGTTATGATTTATACAGCGCCCGCCGGGCCAACGACAAGGAACTACCTACCGTGGTCGGTCCAATGGCGAAGGAGAGCAAATACGGTGGTTATGAGGCCACGCATCGCCCTTTCGTCACCCCGGACGGAGCGAAAGACGTGTGCGCTCATCCAAAAAAAAAAAAAATATGCATCCACTCATCATCATATAGAAATACACTATTAGTCAAGGGAGCACGCCATCTTTGTTACGTTTTTCAAGTGGTTTGGGAATCGCAGTTGGTGTTATAAGTTTTCCAGAAGTTACCTGATGACTGTTTTCTGGGATTTCTTCACTCAATTTTCATTATAATAACCCTTTTTCTTTTTTGGGGTGGGCTGCGGTCGGCGCGCCTCCACACCACTCCGTCCGAGGCGACAGAAGGGCTTAAGCACGCAACTCCCGCAACCCACCCGAACACCACGTCGCCTTCGTCATTGGGCCGACTACCGGAGCAGGGTTACTTGTCATCAGTGGTCGGCCCGACGGAATACCCCCTACTTGGGGTACCCTCCTATCGACCGACGTCCCCCCCTCAGGGAGGACGTCGGTCTTTCCTCACGCGGTCGGCCTCTTGGCGGGTGACGGACTAATCACGTCACCCGCGGCCTCGGCTAGGGCGGCATGAGGCGCAGGTAGTCGCGCCTACTCCGCCCTAGTCGCCGGCGGGGGATCTTCTCATCGAGGCTGCGCTCCTCGCGCAGGCGATCCGCCGCCTCCTTCTGCGAGATCACTTTATTATTATATTAACATTATTTATATTATATTTATATATTATAATAACACTTAATAAAGATATTATTATATGTGCACAAAATTTGGTGAGACCCAAGAAGAATTATTTTTGATTTATTTTTAAATAATAATATCATTATCATATTGTTCATATCGTGACTCCTATTGCAAAGAAGGCTCGAGCTCAGCGGTGGAACGTATTTAACCTGAGATGATGATGATGAAATCATTAAAGAAAATGGGTTTATCTTAAAGTGACAAATTATATTTCGCTATAATAAATGGGTTAATATTTCATATATCAATGAAAGCTAAGAAACATAATATGTTTATTATGTACGCCAAATATGTATGCCAAAAACATTTATAACATAGTTATCATGTGACCGAACTCATAAATAAACATATAACAAAGATTTTGCTTGACAATCGTAATGATTTAGAATAACGTAGATACAGTATTTGCTTTATTTAGTAAAGCTTTGAAGCTTTATTAAATAAGTCAGCTTTTGTTTTTACAAAAGCTAACTCGAGCTTTCGTTGACTACTTTGTTTATGTTCGAAAGTTTTGGAAAGGGCCATTTGTTACTAATTACTTTTAAACAGTTTGTAAGCCGAGGACAGGGAGAGTGAAAGAGTGTTTCCGGTTTAATAACCTATAGTGCGACATTTAGAATAGTATTTATATGAATATCACGATTTACCTATATAAATTAACCACTGTTCTTTTCAAACACAACTCCTACATCAAGCAAATAATTCTTTTATAGTCGGGGATTTTAATTTTATTACACACACACCCAAATCGTACCCAACAACAAATTATACCCAAACTCTTTTATGGATCTTACAAAGTGTTGTCCTGCGAGGGAATTTAACTCGCGATACTGAAATGCTAGGTCAGAATTTTAACCACTACACCATCTGGGCAGTCAATCACTTAATCATATAAAGAGTGACTGGCTTCATCGCTAAAAGCATTAAGTGATCATTTCCGGAGATGCGTATGCGACTCATTCGCGTCCATTAATCGTCTTAAACTTGCAACAAAAAATAAAATCTTACAGTTTTTACACTTTATTATTATGCTTATTTTTTCAAGAAAAGCACTTGTGGTATCTCAAACGTGTGTTTGAATAGGATGAATAAGTTAAAATGTATAAATATTAAAGAGAAGCACATGCTTTATCTATTGTGTGACTACATTTTTTAATTTGTATTGCAGTTGCGTATTGAAATATCCGTCCTTGGGAGGTACCTAGAAACAAAACAAGTCATTGACGGTGTATATAGCTCCTATTCAGCATAATATTGACAAAATATTGTTACCTTCGTTACAGAATATATTTTCGATGAATTAGTGACGTGAAATATGAAATTTATATCAATTGGTTTGTTACCACAGCCTAAAGTTTTTTTAGGTAGTCTGGTAAAGATTTATTATTTCGTATCGTAACATTAAGTCTCTCTTCCCATTTTTATAGCTTTGAGAAGCTCTAATCGCGCTGTTTGCTTAATAGTGGTAAGACCACACTGTTGATAGATGTCTGTCTGCAGTCACGGGCCGGTCCTTCCAGGTACACCACACTCTCGCAGAAAATCGACTTCTGAGTAGTAACATTTGTTACTGCGCTTTGTTCGGTAGCGAGGGAACCGGAAGCCCAACTTTCTGAGGGTGTTTGCGTGTGATGAGTTTAGGTGGTGCCTTTAGTATCACCGAATCATTCACGCACGCATTCACACTCCCGTCACTTTCATCACGGTAGGCAGCGGCCTAGTAAAGGTTCATGAACGGCAGTATCACTTACCATCAGGTATATTACTTGCTCGTCTGCTGCCGCTTGAAATAAAAAATAAAACATATACAGTGTAAACTCTATGTAACGACACTCAAGGGACTGTGAATTTTTTGACGTTATAGAGAGTTGTCGTTAATTGGAGTGAAAAAAAATTGATATTGTTTTACTATTCTAATATGTATTTACTAATATAGTGCAAATTTTACAAACGTAACAACAACTATGATTAAGATAACGTTTAACAACCTAACGACAGCCCAGTGGCCGAAGTAAACATGTGCAACTCAATCACACAAAAAACAAAAGAGAATTTTTTTACAATGTTTCGTAGGTCAGTTGAGGTAAACACGTGCTTGATAATAAAATAACAAAACAACAAAGGAAAGAACGTACACAGCTGCAGTTCTTACTAATTTTGGCAATTAAGAAAGTACTGCTCAATGCTAAATAATGCCGTATTGTCATCGTTATTTCGAGTGAACGTGATGCTATATAGAGTGTATCATTTGTATGGATAATATGGAAAACCAACCAAAATCAAGTTATTTCGATGTTTTAAGGAGTTTGTCGTTAAATCGAGTGACGTTATAAAGAGTTTACACTGTATCTGTGCAATAATTAAATATGTGCATAATATTATCATACTAACAATTATTAATATAGTAAACTACTATATATTTACCGTGTGGTGACGGAGTAAGCATACAATTCACCACTCCCAATCTTGCCTGTGGGTGTCGTAAAAGACGACTAAAGGATTATAAAATATGTACATGTAAGTAATACAGATGTTACATCTATGCAAGAGAAGGCAAACTCGAAATAAAACCCTATATCTACATCTTTGAACAGCAGGGTGGTAGGTTAATTTCTCCTCTATTAGGGAGGAGGCTTGAACTCAGCAGTGGAACGTATATGATCTGTGATGATGATGAAGAGAAGGAAATTTCGAAATAAAACAATGTCTGAAGAGCATGGTATAGTAGGACAATTTCACTCCTATATAGGGAGGAAACTCGGGCACAGAAGTGGAAGGCATATAAATTGAGAAATTATCTCAGCTATTACAATCTATTAATAATAAGTAATATTTCGGATCCGATGTTTTAAACTTCTTGTTTACTTTAAAGGAAGGCATACAGAAAAAGAACGACATTTGCGGAAAAGGAAGGAGTGGTTAATTATTTTTTACGCCCCGTCATCACACGGAACTAAGTTTGTTGATAGATAATGATCTTGAACATTCGATTTTTAGAAAAATTAAGTATAAAATGATAACAATATTAAATACCGTATACAATTACATACTAGAATATAATTCATCACCCCTTCTCTTACCTGTGGGTGTCGTAATAGACGACTTAGGGATATATTATGCATATAACAACAATACAAGAGAAGTAAAAATGGAAATAAAACCCTATACCTACCCGCCTGACCAGCGTGGTAATTTTCCTCCCAATATCGAGGAGACTCGAGCCCAATAGTGGGATATATATGAGCTGTAATAAATCGTGAAAATACTAAATAATGGTCTAAGTTTATAATTAGAAACGTTTTACAACAAACTTTATATAGAACTAGCTATTTGTCCGTGTAACTTATATTTTTTGAAAATACAACCTAACTATATGTTAGACGTTAAAAACGTAAGAACAATAGATTTTATTCATCATTTCGGCTCATATACGTCCCATTGCTGGGCTCGAGCCTTTTTCACAATAGGAGAGATATTGCCTACTATACCATGCTTTTCAGACAGGTTCCTATAGGGTTTTATTTCGAGTTTTCCTTTTCTTGCATAGACGTTATATTCATATTATATCCTTTAGTCGTCTTTTACGACATCCACGGGTAAGAAAGGGAGTGGTGAATTGTACAATTTCAATTGGAATGCGTACAATTTCAATTCGAATTTCATTTCTGTTCACTTTATTTTGCACTCCATTGCTAATTCTTTTTCTAAAATAAAAGTTCTAAGAACTAAGTTACTCTTCATAATATCATGTAGTTGATATCTTACTAATATTATAAATGCGAAAGTAAGTTTGTTTATTTGTTTGTTACCATTTCACGCTTAAACCACCGAACCGATTACAAAAATTTTCACCAATGGAAAGCCGTAATATCAGAGAGTAACATAGGCTATATTTTATCCCAGTATTCCCACGGGAATGGGAGCTACATGGGTAAGGCAACTGAAACCGAAGAGAAGCGAGGGCGGGTTGCTAGTATCTAATAAATATACGTCAAAAAGATCTGATCAGATGAATAATCAGGTTGATCAAAAAAATTTACCCATAAAATAGAGACAAATATTTAAAAAAATGTCTTTTTATTACTATGAGCGTATAATATGTTCTCACATGTATTTAGTAAACAAACTTTTATGTTGGCATTACAAACAAACACTTCAATTTTATATAGAAAATCTGGTTGACCGAGCTTCGCTCGGAATATTTTTGCCGAATTTATTTAGATATATATTAATAAATAATGAAAAATATATAAAAAATTACAAAAAGAGAATAATAATAACAACGAGATTCAAACCGACGCTGTTGAATGCCAAAAAAACCAAAATTAGAACCGTTCAACTTCCCAACTGAGCTATCGTAACTCATGACGTTGATAACGAAATTTGAAATCATATTCTTTTAAAATTTAATGTCATTGTATTGTTCTGCTAAAAACACGGACAAAATAACGTTTTCTATAAATAAAACCTAGCTAGATCGATTTTTTGGACCCGAAACCTCTAGTATGCCAAGTTTCAACAAAATCGTTGGAGCCGTTTCCGAGATCCTGAATATATATATAGGTATATATATACAAGAATTGCTCGTTTAAAGATATAAGATATAAAGATGAGGAAAATAAAAACGGTGAGAATATATTATATTGTTTATTAAATTCAAACAAGACCACTTCTATGATTTTACCTTATATATATATATATATATATATATAAATTTTGTACGTTTTATAAAAAACATAAATGCGTACTTTATAACTGGCTCATCAACTGAATCATTGGATTCAGTATCTACTCGTATATGTATATAGCAAAATGTCAAGGTGATAAATTCCATAGTTTCCGAGTTAATCTGTGTTGCTCTGAGTTTATCCTTTAAATGTCATTTTTACTAGCTTTTTTTCACAGATAAGCATTTTGCATAAGCGTCTTTGCATTATTGGAGATCAAGAATATGCTTCATGACGATAGCCCATTTTTTTCAATCTGTTATCTGATATCCGAAGGCATAGTAGAGCGCCATCTATTCGCCTTTTAAGTGATCTCCATCATCTTAAAATGATTTTGGTAGCCCATTCAGCGGTTCACCTTTTCTGATACCTGCTCCGTTAGTCGATGTCTTGAGTGATGAAAATATCAAGGAATGTGGAATTTTAATGAACATTTTTTTAAATGAATCGGCATATGAGTGGACTTCGCGTGTGGTGACGCAATAAGAATACAATTTACCACTCCCTATCCTGCCCGTGGATGTCGTAAAAGACGACTGAGGGATATAATACGCATTTAACATCTATGCAAGAGAAGGAAAACTCGAAACAAAACCCTATACCAATCTGTCTGACAAGCATGGTATAGTGGGGTCGATTTCCCTTTTATTGTGGAGGAGGCTCGAGCCTAGTAGTGGGACGTACGTGAGCCCGAAATGATGGTGAGTGGACTAGTCACGTTCATTATCATACTCAGTACCGTGTGATGATGGACCAAGATTACAACTAACCACTGCTTTTGTTCCTGCAGTTATCGTAAAAGACTACTAAAGACTGCAAACTTACCTAATAACACTGCTACAGAAGCAATACTGGAAATAAAATTCTATAGTGCACTATATGAACACTAGGTCAGTTATATTGCTATTGTGGATGAAGTCTGCGTAGAATAAAGAAGGCAATACTTACTTTACAGTTAAAGCTGTGTACTTATAGTAATACTAGTCCAGAGTCTTGATTACAGTATTTTGTAAGTCGCGTTTAGAGTAGTGTACTATTTAGCAATTCAATCTCTTTTAGGAAGTGCCGTGCCTTCAGGCGTTTCTACCATATTCTACCTATAGTAATTAATCTTAAGGCTCACATATAGGACCGGTCAAGCTATCCCATATCCCATAGTGTTGTACGGCTGCTTTTATCGTAGCCACACATCCTTTTATTTATTGACTAACTAGTCAATTTTGCTTTCTATCTCCCGAATTGCTTAGGAGGGAAATGCAATTAATCTCTTGCAATTTCTCTTGTTTAACTTTTCTAATTTAATTTGTTGCGTATTCCAGGACAATTGGAGTCATTTCCCGGGACGTCCCGAGGGTCAAACCTCAGTTTTACCTATGCAGATCCTAATTTACAGGAGTTACAATGGTCGGAATGTGTAGCGGAATTAGTCCTAATAAAACAGTACGCATTATACACTATATGTATTCAGAAAGGCAGGTATTTTATTATGTTTGTTACAGAGGAGTCAAGAAACTAGTGGAAGATAATTTTGCTCTTAATTATGAATAATACCAGTAGCGTAAATAACACGGTATATATATAGTAAAATATTATAAATTCTATATAGGAAGTGGTGTAACGAATATTTAAGAAGATTACACGGCCTCATGCGTATCCGTGTAGGAAGCTAGTAGATTTAGTTCCTGCATTTTATTGTTTTCGTCCACGTTGATAAAATTAGTTTGATGACGACAAAATATATACGTTGAATTTGTTTATTCTAATATATACAGAGGAATTTGATTGTGAACGGAATTCACACATACAGATATTTACATTTATGTTGTGCTTATTCGAGACGTTTGTGTACTGGCAAAAAATGTTTCTTTGATAATAATATTTTGAACAATGATGTAAACTTTAGTTGTATTTGCGGTATTTAATTATTAAAAGAACGATATCTTACAGTGGCATGAAAGCTTAAAATTATCATCTTGTCTTATATACGTTCCACTGCTGGGCCTCAACCTCTTTCACAGTGGGAGGGAAATTGACCTACTACTCAATGTATCACGCACGTGATGATTGAATGTATGAAAAGAAAATTCTCTTCTGACTTTAGTGATTTATTCACATATCGTCATCTCAGCCTATACATATCCCACTGAGCTCAGGCCTCCCCCATTATGGAAGGGGAATTGACCTACGCTGGTCAGACGTTATATTTCGAGTTTTCCTTCTCTTGCACAGATGTTATGTGCTTATTATATCCCTTAGTCGTCTTTTACGACATCCAAGATATCGGCAAGATAGGGAGTGGTGAATTGTATTCTTACTCCGTCACCATACGGATAAGTCACGTATATATATATATTCGTGTAAAGTATAAAATAATATTTTGCAAACATCTTTAATAAATTCTAGTAATATACGAAACATGAATCTGTTTTTTAAATTAATTCGTTACATAATATGTATGCAAATTAATTACCCATTATCTCCGTCTTCCCAAAGATTATTTTAGAAATGCTAATGTTTGGATGCACAAAACTCGTTCATGTAATTCTAGTTAAGCATATCTGTTTTTACCCAGCAGCCATAGGCGGTATTCAAACCAAGGAGGGCCTAAAAACTGGTCGTACAGCTTGCGGCACTCTTTGATAAATCTCAGAGAATGTGTGCTCGCTCGAAAACCGCCAGTTCTATTTAGTTAATCAGCTTTGCAGTTTTATTTTTATTATTAACTTCTATATATTATGTTTACGTGACCATAGGGAACAGTTTATATATTCTTGGTTGATCTTTAAAAACAATGTTATGCTAGTCTTATTAACAAGGCCTGTAGTAAAATCATATTCTATTCAAGGCATTTTGTTCATACTCGGCATTATCAGATCAACCGAAATAGCTGAAACGTGCCAAATTTTTGCAAGAAACAAAGAGTCTGTTATTTCGCGTTCCCCTCGAAGAAGTTAATTGGTGCCGCGACCGGCAAATACCAAGAACTAAATACATTTATAGTAACAAACTTTATATAAAGAGGCGTACAATTTCGAAATACTTTATGAAGAGGCAACTTTATTATATTTCTAGTATGAACATATCGTTATTTTAATTACAATACTTAAGACACACAAGATAGGCGTTCTAATACATTATGACTGTTGGCATTTATTTCATCGAAAAAAAAAACTTGTATCGCACATGTAATTTATTTCTGAGAAGTTAGCGCATTTAAATTCATAGTTTCATTCTTGTAACGTAACTCTCAACTGATTTAAAGACTTTTAGGTGTTATAATTTATTTACTGGTATTGTTCCTTCCTCATTCTACTACGATAATAAATATAAAAGGTTTCTACGAGTAGTCTGAACTCTCATATGCGACACAAAGGGGCCTTGTTCGTGAACCACCGAAGGTCGTCCAGCTCGGCGACAACGAGTTTCCTACATGCACTAGCAATGTACTCGCACTTCCATCTTGAGAAGTTCACGGCTACTTTTATTTTTAAATGAGATAAACTCGGATCACGAAGGTCAAGGACTTTATTTTTGGCGGATACCGCGTTCAGTTGTTGCCAACGACCTGCTTTTAAGCTTTCAGTTGTTTATCTTTCTCGGAGTGATGTTTCTGTGTTGATATTAATGGATTTATATATACGTAAAGTATTAGATAGTGTAAAAGAAGCTTCATTAATAATAAATTCAGACATTTTGTATGCGTTAAAAGATGTATAAGATTCTGTCAGATGGTTTAAACTATTTAAAATTTGGCTTGAGAAGAAGATGTCTGGCAGAAGCCAGAGGTTTTGTTATTAGTGTAAGAAGCATCATTGCAAGTAGTAGGTGTTTTAAGGTTATTCCGTTTAATTAATCGTAAATATAATTGCCGTGCCGTGAAAAAGGTGACGGAGTAATACAATTCACCAGCTTCTTTCCTGCTCGTGGATATCGTAAAGAAAGACCAAGAGATTACAATATGCAACTGAGATCTATGCAAGAGAAAGAAAACTCGAAATAAAACCCGTCTTGTATAGTAGGTCAATTTCCTCCCCATTGTATAGGAGGTTCGAACCCAGCAGTGGGACGTAAATGAGTCGTGAGGATGAAAATTGAATCAATATCTAAACTATTTGGGTTAATTATTGTAATTTCTCAGTCCTACATCAAATAAATGGGTCGGGGAAAAATCTTTTCGCATATAGTCTGTATAAACTTTTAATAAAATCTCTTTGGCTGTACTAGTTGTAACTGGCCTGTTTTGAAACATCCCACTGCTGGGCCTGAGCCTCTTCCAAATCGGAGGGCAATTGACCTTACTATATAAGGCTGATCAGACAACTTGGTTTTACGACACGGGCAAGTTAGGTAGTGATGAATTGTATTATTATTCTATCACCACACGTCATATATATCTTTATATATATATTAGACTGGGCCAAAAAAAACAAACAATTATTTTTATTAACGGTACTGTGAAAATTATTTATTAATTTATAATAAACGGTTAATTACTTTTGAATTTAATTTTAAAGTCGAATAACTTTGAAAGGAGTGAATTTGATATTTTTTTTTTTTAAAAAGGTCTAAGGGACCTATTTTGTAGAGCATGAAATTTTACTTTAGAATAATTATTTGCTATATAAAAATATTGATATTTATAGTGGTTAAAAAAATCCAGAAACCAAATAAAAAAAATATATCAATGTTTAAGGCTTGATTACAAGGGAACGGCTCGTCCTACGTTAATTTATTAAGAGAGCTTTTTGTAGGGAATTTAATTTCCTTCAAAGATATGAAATGGAAAATTTTTTAAAATTCATGATGGCCGAATTTTGTGTGAAAAATTCAGTAGCTGTTCAAAAATCGATAATCATAATGATGCACCTCTTAATATTAATATTAAGGGCTCAAGTTTTCAGAATAATTTTCTTTTGTCATCATGAACAATATTTTCACAGTACCGTTAATAAAAAAAATTGTTCGTTTTTTTTTGGCCCAGTCTAATATATATATATAAATCTTCTATTCGTGTGTTTGTAATTGAACTCCTTCTAAACGGTTAAACCAATTTTGATGATTTTTGTGGCTCTTCCGATGGATATGAATATGGTTTAGATTAATAATTGGAACCGATAGTTGGTGTTGCGATGGCTTTCAAGGAGAATTCCTTTTACAATTTTTTTTTAGTTCTGAATAGAACAATGTCTGTTGGGTGAAAATAAAAATAACGAAATTAAGAAGTATGATAGGGATAAGACGTTCAGGGCTAAAATAATTGACCACTGAAGTCAAGGAACTCTGCACCGGTGATCGACCCAACGACGAAGGCGACGTGCCATACGGGTGGGTTACGGGTGCTCGTGCTTAGGCCCCCTATCCCCCCGGACGGAGTGGAGCGAGGAGCGCGCCGACCGTAACCCACCACCCAAAAAAAAAAAAACAAAAATAGGGATAAAATAATTCGTTCAAGAAATATCGTCTTGGTGAGGATATTAGAATATCTTCTAGAGAGCCCTCCTCAAGCCAGCATTCATAAAAACCTGAAACCTTTTATTTATCCACATCTGTATTGAGTACCACATATAATTAATGTGAGTAATTGACCGTCATTGTGTGTACATATAAAGTATGTACTGTGTTTATCTTCGGCATTTTGCTATGGCAGTCTCGTAGTATGTAGGTATGGCAGTTTTTTTTTCAAGAACGCATATGGTATTCACTATAGCAAATGAATTAGCATTTCGTTTGCGATTCACCGGCAGCGAGTCCACTGTCCTTGGAATGAGGATGTAGCAAATGGGTATCTTATCTGACTGTTTCAAATATTAGTAGGCTCGATATAATAAATTTTATAGACGTCTTCAAGTTTTATTATAATATCCTATTTTGCACGTACTTAACGTTATACGTCTTTGTTCCTGTCCATTGTAATACAAGTAGGCGCTGGTATATTCAGCTCGTGATTATTGATTAGATCGAGAACGTGAGATGTATGTGCCTTCCTTAAAACCTCTTGTTGAGTCTCTAAAATGTGACATATATGTACACAGTCTTTCAGGAAACCACATTGATATAACAAAAAGATAGATTCATTTAAATTAATAATCGTATTTGAATATTTATAGTATGATAATGCGAATGAGAAGTGGAAATTCCTTCCTTCATGGATCGCACAGAGAATTGTCCTGCATGGGAATGGAAACCACGTAAAAAAGCAAGAATAAATTGGTATCTACCATTTGTGAATTGAAATTAGAACTAGTGAAAATTAAAAGAAATAGTGAGATCTCGCAGTGTGATAGATTAAAAATAGTCTATCATCATCCCACTCATTCTAGAGAGAGTCATAATAATCGACTAAAAGTAAACAGAGAGAATGGAAACAGGAATTAATTAGTATTTTACTGAGTAACTTACAAGTTATAACACTGCGGTCGTCAACCCGCCTGCCTAACGTGGTGATTACGACATTATCCCACTATTAGGGAGCCTATGTTCAATGGTAGATGTGCCTACAGAACTGGTATTTTCCAACCAATTCTCTTAGTAATCACCAACCAGTTTTAATGTCTATCAGTAGTAGGTGATCGGAGTGAGAATACAATTCACACCCCCCCTATCTTACCCGTGGGTATCGTAAAAGAAAACTAAGGTATATAATACGCATATAATACTATGCAAGAGGAGGAAAACTCGAAATAGAATATTATACGAACCTGTCTGATTAGTGTGATATAGTAGTTAATTTCACTTCTATCAAAGAGGAGGCTCGAGCCCAGCAGTGGGACGTATATGAGCTGTAATGATGATACGTGAAATAACACAGAAGAGTTAATTAAGTTGGCGCTCCTGAATTTTGCATAATATCTTTGTAGATATAAATCTATAAGAGGCTTCCTTGGTGTAGTAGAAGAAATTATTCCGGTGACCAGTTCAATAGGCGAATAAGAAAGATACATATAACATACAAATATTACCTATGAGCTACAGCTCTTCCCTCGCATCAGATACTTTGGGCCAGATATGGTCAGACAATGGTCTGTCAAAAAACTAAAATGAACCTCCTTTTTTTTTTTGTGGGTGGGCTGCGGTCGGCGCGCCTCCGCACCACTCCGTCCGGGGCGACAGAGGGGCTTAAGCACGCAACTCCCGCAACCCACCCGAAAACCACCTCGCCTTCGTCGTTGGGCTGACCACCGGAGCAGAGTTAACTTGTCGTCAGTGCTCGGCCCGACGGAATACCCCCTACGTGGGGTACCCTCCCATCGACCGACGTCCCCACCTCGGGGAGGACGTCGGTCTTTCCTCACGCGGTCGGCCTCTCGGCGGGTGACGGACCGGGGATTACCCCGGTCACGTCACCCACGGCCTCGGCTAGGGCGGCATGAGTCGCAGGCAGTTGCGCCTGCGCCGCCCCATTCGCCAGCGGTGGATCTCCTCATCGAGGCTGTGCTTCTCGCGCAGGCGATCCGCCGCCTCCTTCTGCGAGATCACTGTATCGCAGAAGGCTGTGACCGCGTCCCAATTCCCGTCAGGTCGGCACCGATGATTGCGACGAGTTCACGGCGCTGCGTGGCCCAAGCGGCGCAGGCCTCCTAGCGTATGTTAATTTCATACACAAATTGAACTACCTGATAGCTATTCGAATAGAATAGTAGCCGAAAATATACCATAAACTGTGCCAACAATATAAAACGAAGTACTATTTCATTAGCTAAGCCTTTGCCGTGTGGTGATTGACTTAGAATACAATTCACCATCCCCTCTTTTGCCCGTGGGTATCGTAAAAGACGACTGAGGGTAATATGCATATAATTTTTATGCACAAGAAGGAAAAGTTGAAATAAAATGAACCCCTACACCAATACGTCTGACCCGCGTATTATAGTAGGTCGATTTCTCTCCTATTATGGAGAAGGAAGTCCCAACAGTGGGACGTGTATGAGTTGAAATAAAGAATTAAAAGCTTTTTTGTTTGCCAACAATGTCAAAGAATAGAAGCTGGTGGTCCAATTAATTGTTCCAGAGGTCTAATGTGGCAGATTATGGAATCATACCTTACTTCCTTAGTGTGTGGTTCGTCAGTAGCCTGTTAAAAAACGCTTCTTTTTGTATAAGAAATATGGCAACCTCAGAAAGTGATTTAATACATGGTATTAAAGACAAACTGTGATTGTGTTTTAGGAAAACATGAAAAAGAAAAAAGATAGATGGACGCGAACGTAAAAGAAGGAATTTTCTATATACGTACTATGACTGCACAGATGGCGTAGTGGTTAAGATATCGACCAATCATGCCAGTGTGACGGGTTCGAATCCCACCCAGGACAACACTTTGTTCCGGCTGGGGAGGTCTCGGTTCGGTGTCCGGCCCGTCGAGGCCTTCTGGCCGTTGCCGATGCAGTAGTTGGAGCGGCGGCACCGGGTGCTTTCCTGCCGACTGGTGCAGCTTTAGACTGCCGCGTCGTGGTAGCTTTGTCAAATACCTGCACGCGGTCGTTAGGAGGGAGAGTACAGCGTCCTGCCACCACTGCGATTGTGTGGGTGTGTAGTACACGGCGCAGCACACGCTTGAGGTGTGTGCCGCGTGGCCAGAGCAGCGCCGTGAACTCGTCGCAATCATCGATGCCGACATGACGCTGCCGACCATCGCTAGGGAGGTGTTTGGCAGCGTTATGAACTGGGACGCGCTTGCAGCCTTCTGCGTGGCAGTAGTCTCGCGGAAGGAGGCGGCGAAGCGCGCGCGGGAGGAACGCCTCCACGACGACGCGGTCCACCGCCGGGGACTGGGGTGGCGCAGGTGCAATTATCTGCGCCTGATGCCGACCTAGCCGAGGCCGTGGGTGACTGAACTGGGGATTAGGCCGTCACCCGCTGAGAGGCCGACCGCGCGACGGTGACCATCGTCCCCGAGGGGGGACGTCGTGAGGGGTGGGTACCCCGCGATCGGGGTATTTCGTCGGGCCAACCACTGAAAACAAGGAACTCTACATTGGTGGTCGGCCCAACGACGAAGGCGACGTGCAACGGGTGAGTCGTGGGGCTGCGCAGTGCCCCTCTGTCGCCCCGGACGGAGCCGGGCGGCGAGTGGATATATGATTGAGGATATGCAAGCGGTCTAACAAGAGCAATTACATCCACCGTCATATAAAAAGTATGGTGAATAACTTATCTGTGATAGTCATTCAAGATATTACCATCATATCACAAACTTTATTTCGTCGTGCTTAACATAATCAGCCGGATTACTTGGAAACACTTTATTATTTCATCGAAAATCTGTAGTTAATAAGCATAAGCTTATTATAACAGTTAATGCATATTCAGATACAAAGTAAAATCATTTTACGACTATATAAAGTCCTTAACATGGCGTAAAATTAAATCTCTGTAAATGTAACCAGACATATTTTAACAGAATATGTAACGTTAAAAAAGGATTTGATAAAGGATAATCGTTTATAAAATATTATATGAATGTTCTTGGTTTAGTTTTATAGTGCCAAAATGTTATTCTGGTGAGTTCAATGCACTGATGGAGTTTTAATGTTATAGTTGCGTAGAGGGCGATTCACCAAATATTCCTGATAAATATTTGTATACGTCACATGTGCAGACCTTCTGCGAATAAATGTGACGCGTTTAGCCAACATTCGCGTAATACGGCACGAGAAAATGCGGATAATATTTACATCGCTGGGGCATTAATAATGCATTCTAGTGTTGACATAGGCTTACAAACTAAACTGTAACGCCTTTTGACGTTTACCGAACTGGATTCTATAAAAGGATACGAAACTAGTGATAATATAGATCACTGTTATCTGTTATTTAATTTGTTTTAATACATATTGTCCGTTACCGTCCGTACATTATTGTCCGTATGGTGACGGAATAAGACGGACAAAGAATACAATTCACCACCCCCATTTTACCCGTGAATGTTGTAAAAGACGACTATGGGATATAATATGCATATAACATCTATCCAAGAGATAGAAGACTCGAAATGAAACCCTATAACTACTATCACGTCTGACCAGCATGGTATAGTAGGCTAATTTCACTCACATTGTGGAGGAGGCTATATATTTTTTATTATTATTTCATTTTTGTACCAAAACCGTGTTTCTTGTGTCCACTAGTTAAAAAAGAAATTCTAACGTCCCTTATTAACGACTTTTTTTTTTTTGGGGTGGGCCGCGGTCAGCGCGCTCCTCGCACCACTCCGTCCGGGGCGACAGAGGGGCGTAAGCACGCAACACCCGCAACCCACCCAAAAACCACGTCGCCTTCGTCGTTGGGCCGACCACCGGAGCAGGGTTACTTGACATCAGTGGTCGACCTGACGGAATACCCCCTATTAGGGTACCCTCCCATCGACCAACGTCCCCCCATCGGGGAGGACGTCGGTCTTTCCTCACGCGGTCGGCCTCTCGGCGGGGGACGGACTAATCCCCGGTCACGTCACCCGCGGCCTCAGCTAGGGCGGCATGAGGCGCAGGTAGTTGCGCCTACGCCGTCCCAGTCGCCGGCGGCGGATCTCCTCATCGAGGTCCCTTATTAACGACTAAGATATTATGTAAAAGATCTTTCTAAAAACAATTAATAGATATACAAATTATGCGCAATGAGTAAATTGCAAATTTATTACAATACTTTACTACAAATAAGAAAATAAAATTAATTTTATGACATGTACTTGCCCGTCAAAGAGTAATTAATGTTCGGAGAACTTTATTATCTCATAAAAGTATCATGTAGTGTGTTAGGGCGTAATCGAATAGCGTCCATGGTATATTTTTATATCAAAGCAAATTGTATAAATAATTTGTGATATTAAAAAGTTATAATCTTATTAAGCAATGCCATACATGTATGTGCGGTGACGGAGTAAGATAATAGCGGATAGAATATTTTGTTTCTGTGACGGGGTAAGAAAACAATTCACCATTCCCTAACTAACCCGTGGATGTCGTAAAAGACGGCTAAGGGTCATGGAACGCATATAACATCTATGCAAGAGAAGGAAAACTCGAAACAAAAACCTATACCAACCTGTCTAACCAGCATGGAATAGTAAGGTCAATTTTCCTTCCTATTGTGGAGGAGGTTTGAGTCCAAAAGTGGGACGTATATGAGCTAAAATGATAACATCTGCGCAAAAGAAGGAAAACACGAAATAAAACTCTATACCGACACGTCTGACCAGCGTGGTTATAGTAGGTCAAATTCCATAGGAAAAATAGTAGTATTTTGGAGGAGGCTTCGGCCTAGTGATGGGACGTTTTTGAGCTGAAATGATTGAACGCATGGCGGAAGTTTCCATGTAGTATTTTTACCTACATCTTAACAAAATTGAGGTGTGAGATTATAATTAAAAAATCTATATAAATGAATATATAAAACTTATTAAGTTTATTGACATTAATAAATTTAGTGTTGTCATATGATTTAATATAGAAATAGAAATAATCTTGTGGTCAGACTTGTTCTTCGCTTGAGTATCATGGATAGATTACGTAAGAATTAATTGTATTTCTCAATATATTGAATGAAACGCATTGCTAATAGTATATCTTTCACAATTAAACTATGTAAGGAATCAATGCGTCTCATATTTTATGCTTTTTATGATATTATTTGATATTTATGTTAATATAAGCGCTTTGATGCAATGCATACTGCAAAGTTATTTTGTTAATAACAGTCCCTATTATAATATCAAGTGATATTAGGGTTTAAATTAGAAATTAATACTTTTTTAAGAAAGTAATACAACTTGCACCATAATTAAAAACTTTGTACCGTGGAGATTTTACCTATAGTGACAATGTCGCAGGTTTGAATCCGTTACGCAGTTGACGAATGACGACCCTGCTACCACCGCTACTGCACTGACGTGCTGACCTCAGAGCCCAGCCGTTTGCGATGACTCCATTGCTTGTGGTGGATGTCATGCTGGGTCGATGTATGGAGTACGTTAGCAAAATCATCAACGTGTGCATGGCGCCTCTGGAGGCACTGCCCTGGAGTCGTGTCTTCGTCTGCCGGTCGCTGCAGATAGAGGAAGAATCAAGTGGCCGCGTTCACGTCCTGTGGGCCTTCAATGCCAAGTGTACACCCGGCGCTATTGCGATGAGGACCTGGCGCAGTAAGCGCTTGAGGTCTGCGTGGCCTTGGCAGTGCCCGGAACTCATCGGTGCCCACCTAAAGCTGCCGATTATTGATAAGAGCGTCAGGAACTGGGACGCGGTCGTCGACCCTGCGAGGCAGTCGTCTCGTAGAAGGAGGCGGAGGATCAAGCCCGGAAGGAATTCCTCTACTGCGATACGCACCGCCGCTAGCGTGTCGGACAGCTCAGGCGTGAGTACCTGCACCTGATGCCGCCCTAGCCGAGTATGTGGGTACCGGTGCGTACCGGTCCGCTACCCACAGAGAAGTCAACCGCGTGGAGTTGACGCTCAGTCAACATTGTTTTGTTGCCGGTGCGTCAAATGGGACGGACCAGAAAGGGTTATCCGTTGGGCCGCCCACGGACGTCAAGCAACCAGTACTAGTGATCGGCCCAATGGCGATGGGGAGGGAATAAGGTAGGTTATGGAGCTGCATGCCGACCTCCCATCGCCCCGGATATATTGGGTGGAGTGTGTCCAGACCATAGCCAACACTTAAAAATGGGGTAAAATTAAAATATCACTTTTATATTTTATTTTTTATATTTATTTCATCATCATTACCATCATTTCAGCTCATATATTGGGCTGTTGGGCTCAAGCCTCCTCCACAATAGAAGGGAAATTGAACTTATTATACCATCCTGGTCAAACAGGTTGGTATAGGGTTTTATTTTTAGTTTTCTTTCTCTTGCTTACATGTTATATGTGTACATCCCTTAGTCGTCTTTTACGACATCCACGGGCAAGATAGGGAGTGGTGATTTGTATTATTACTCTGTCACTACAAGGAAATTTTTATTTACGGATACTTAAATAAATGATAGCATGATTATAATTAATTTATAGAATGTATTCTCTACGTCTTCCTATATGATTTCGTTTGAGATAACGAGGTAATAATGAATGGATATAGGTATATGAGGCGGAACATTGGTCGGCCTCGTCAGGAGCGCCGTCTCAGGAAGCTTGTCACTTCCGAGCGGAAGTCGGTACAGACGGAAGACACGCGTCACTTCCGACCGACCTTAACATGACGCCTTATGTGTATGTACCACCGGGAACACTAATAAAATAGAACTAATTTTCCGCATTCTCTGAATTGTATCGTGACAGTTCTTATCAATTTCTAAACTCTAAATAAATACAAGGCCTTTTTACTATAGTTTTTATATAGAAACTGAAAGTAAATAACTTTATCACATTCCTGAAGATAACATAATTCTTGTAATCTGATTTGCACATCTGTATTGAAGTTTATCATTTGTTTGTTTTCCGGGTGGTGACTGGTTAAAAATGCAATTGTTACTACTTCTTTTAATTTGTGGGTTTTATAAAAAAATATAAGCTATTACTGCCAAAAAGAAAAACTTGGAATGACACCCTATACCAACCGTGACGGGACAGGGACGCCGAAAGAGTATTCCGTCGGGCCGACCACTGAGGACAAGGAACTCGGCACTGGTGATCGGCCCAACGACGAAGGCGACGTGGGTATAGGTGGGTTATGGGCTCGCGCGCCGTCCTTTCGTCGCCCCGGACAGAATGGACCGTGTGTGCGCTTACCATAGTCCACCCATAAAAAAATACCAATCGGTGTGACTGGCACGGTATAATAGACTCATCCTCATTATCGCAGCCCGATCACGTTCTACTGTTGGGCTCAGGCCTCCTTCACAATGAGAGGGAGTTAGACCTACTATACCATGCTGGTGAAACATGTTGGTGTAGGGTTTTATTTCAAGTTTTTCTTCTCTTGCACGGATCTCATGTGCATATTATATCCCTAAGTCGACTTTTACGACATCCTTGGGTTTGCAGTTTGCAGTTAAGCATTGGTGAGTAGAGACCACACGTAAAATAGTAGAATATTTTGCGTGAATTGGAGAAGAGGCTCAATTGTCTGTATAATGTACAACATTGGGATGTAAGTATAGGCCGAGAAGAAGAACTATCGAAGCTGTCTATATCTGAATAAACTGTATATAATCTTACTGCGAAACGAATGGCAACCAAGCAGATATCCTTACTATTATTATAAATGTGAAAGTTTGTTTGTTTATTTGTTACGCTTTCATGCTTAAACCATTGAAACCATTTCAAAAATTCTTTCACCAATGGAAAGCTATAACATCAGGGAGTAACATAGACTATATTTTAGCCCGATATTCCCACGGGAACAGAAACTACGCGGATAAGGCGTCTGAAACCGAAGCGAAGTGAGTGCTGGTTGCTAGTAGAATATAGGTATAACTTCTTATATTGGAATTAATTCAACTTTGAAATTTGGAGTTATGTGAATGTTGCTATGTAAATCCTTTTCATTACCGAGCAACCCGCTCTTGCTTTGCTTCGGTTTCAGTCGCCTTACCCACGTTGTTCTCTGATATTATAGCTTTCCCTTAGTGAAAGAATTTTCGAAATCGGTTCGGTTGTTTATGCGTGAAGGCGTAACAAACAAACAAACTTGCATTATAAATGCGAAATTTATAATATTAGTAAGGATTGCTATACTCACTTAGATTTTGTAATGTTTTTGAATAATAAAATTATCCAAGGATATTATAAAATAATTCATAGTGTAATGCAATCTGTTCAGTTTTCTGTTAAAGTGAAATATAATGTGGTCTAGGCATTTCAAGGAAAAATACCGTCAGATGCAAATAGTTTGGTAACTAGCTTGCAGTTATTAGGTGTCCAACCAAGCCTGCGCTTTTATAAACAGAACTATCTAACCATCTTTAATCAACTATTAATTTTTATTCGATATCCATTACGTTTATTGTTCTTCATTATTTAATTTATTTAGTACAATTGAATCCATGCATTTTATAGTTAAGTATACAGTCGGTACGATTACAAAGTTAAATATGACTTGGTATTGAGTGTTAAGTGACGCGGCATAGGCGGGTATTGCGTGGGTCTGGTGAACGAGTGCGACCGGTCCCCAGGTGTCAGCTCCCCGCACAGACTCGAACTGCGCGACTTAATATACGAATGTTTAAGCTTTTATTTATCGTATTTTCAACAATTTCTCAAAAACACTTAAAATATATTTACTTTTTCCATTGTAAGCAAAGTATACATCAGAAAAACCTCAATTTATTAATTACATTCATTATACACTAGCTGACCCAACAGATGCTGTTCTGTTCAAATCTAAAAAAAAAATAAAACGAATTCTTCTTGAAATTGATCGCAGTACCACACTACTGAGCCCAATTATTAATCTAAACCATTCTCGAATCTCCTGGAACACACACAAAAATCATAAAAATCGGTCCAGTCGTTTAGGAGGAGTTCAGTCATATATACTGGGACAGAACAATTATATATATATATATATATAAAGATATATTTCCTTGGAGTCATGCAACTGCCTAAGGAATTCTGTAATTAGTAAGATTTATTTACTTATCCTGTTTATATTTGATAAATGACTATGCTTATTAATATTATTTGCATATTCAATGTGGTAGGATTCATTCCAAATTGAATTAATAAATAATAATAAAAACTATTTAGTCACCTTTTTGATAAATTAACATCTTTATTATAAAATAGCAACCCGCCTTCGCTTCGCTTCGGTTTCAGTCGCCTTGACACCGCATTTTAAATCTGCAATATCTTCTAAAATATTACGATGTAGTATATGAGGTTTCGGTCGAGGGTTCGATTCCCGGACCTGGCAACATTTATTAGGAAATATAGCCTTAATTACTCCTTATATAGAGAGGTACCTGGTTGCAAAATATCATTAAAATCGGTACAGCCGTTTTGAAGATTACCCGGAATAAATAGACAGACAAACAAAAAATACTTAAACTGGTTTCTAAGCCTAGGTATTGTATAAATAAACGCGTGAGCATGAAAAAAATCCCTTTCTGTTTGACATAACAAACAGACACTTCTATTTCATTTATTTATATGTATAAACGTAAATTATTTGTGAACTTAAACGTGAATTTTCAAGTTAATATAATAACTAGTTAGCCTAATTTTTTTCAAGAAATTATATGGCTGCAAAATATGTAATACTAATAATAACCAGTAGTTGAAAGGTTATCTATAACAATGGCTAAAAACGAATCTTTAAAATTCTCAAAATATGGGCAGTAAGGTATTTTTTAAAATAGATTCAAACGCTATCTAAATAAATTCATATTATATTTCTAACGCGAAAGTGGAAAGTTATATTTTGCACATAGAAGATGGTTGCTGTAAGAGTTATTTATTGATGATTGCAAAAACACTATTGCTTGCAATAATAGCTGGCAATTATTATCAATGTCTTAATCTTTCATCACTAATAATTAGATCAGTATTTAAATTTGTTTAATTTCTAAATACTTGTCACAATTATTCCGAAAGTACTTAGCGTGCTAAATTGGTAATTGAATTCAAATAGAAGAAGTGTTTTTGTCATATTGGAATCCATTGCAATGTTAATCGGATATGTGTTTTGTTGTTTAGTTTTCGAAACATCCACGAGCCCAATAAAATATATATATATATATCTATACAAAATGTCATCCAAGTCGGTCCATTCGTTTAGAAGGAGTTAGGTTAAAGACAAACACACGTACGAAGAATTATATATTAAACTAGCAACCCGCCCTCGTTTTGCTTCGGTTATAGGTTATAGTCGTTTTACCCGCGTAGTTCCCGTTCCCGTGGGAATACCGGGATAAAATATAGCCTAGTTTACACCCTGATATTATAGCTTTCCATTTTTGAAATCGGTCCAACCGTTTTGAAGATTACCCGGAACAAACAGACAGACAGACAGACAAAAATTTTTTAATTTCTATTTTAGGCATAGGTGTCGTGCAAATAACCGTGTGAGCATGAAAAAAGCCTATTATTTTGACATTACAAACAGACACTCCAATTTTATTTATTGGTATAGATTGAATTAAAATAAAAGAAAAGAATTGTATATATTGAACCCTTGAATTAATAACCATGCCTTGATAAGTACAATAATCAATTAAAATACTTTCAAAATAGGAAATAAAAAAGTATGTCACCCATACATCTATCAACCCGTAGATGTACATTGTTGGACATAGGCCTCCCCACGAGAGTGCCACTCAGAATGATCGGGTGTTACTAGCAATGTGTTCAATGGTTCCCTGCGACTTTCAAGATGGTCGTCAGTCCACCTAGAATGGGCCATAGTCCGATTCATGGTTGCCACTCGAACGTTTCTACCTCAACAGCTGTCGTTTCGATAAGCGATGTGGCCTATACATTTAAACGTGCTAGTACTTCGGTCTATTTCAGTTACACCCATTCTTTTACGGATTACCGTATTTTGAATTTTATCACGTAGAAAAAAACTGAGCATAAACTAAGAGATTAAATTTTTTCATGTTAAAACATACTGGTCATATGTATGTATGTCAAAAAAACATTTAGTTTTTGTCACAAAAAGTATGCTGCCTTTTAGTCATATAAGTAACATACCTATTACTACACGCTGCAAACATCGGTATGTGATCTATATACAGTTCATTTTAAAAATGCAGAGAATAGTCATCTATGCAGGGATATTTTTAGCAAATTTTTATGATTTTATCTAGTCATCAATAGATAGTGGTAATAAAAAACGTTTTACTGCGCCAAATCCTCTCCTGTGTATGTATATAACAAAGTACAGGGAGTCAATAAGCTCAGAAGTCAATACGGTTGTTTGCGTAAATACTTACTAATAAAGCAGTGTAGCTCATTGCTTAGGTTGCGTACGTTGGCTTTTATATATTAACAACTTACATAAATAAATAGTGGGCATGTAAATTATATAAGTGAATAAGTTGTAATATGGATATCTTGCTTATAAACCACCTGGCGTGAATTTATTGGTTTAACTAACAACCCGCCCTCGCTTCGGTTTTAGTCGTTTTACCCGCGTAGTTCCCGTTCCCGTGGGAATACCGGGATAAAATATAGCCTAGTTTACTCCCTGATATTATAGCTTTCGATTGGTGGATTACCCGGAACAAACAGACAGACAGACAAAAAAAATATAAAGTGATTTTTAGGCATGTGTATAGTGCAAATAACTCCCTAGCCGAGGCCGCGGGTGTCGTGACCGGGGATTAGTCCGTCACCCGCCGAGAGGCCGACCGCATGAGGAAAGACCGACGTCCTCCCCGAGGGGGGGGACGTCGGTCGATGGGAGGGTACCCCAAGTAGGGGGTATTTCGTAGGGCTGATCACTGACGACAAATTAACTCTGCTCCGGTGGTCGGCCCAACGACGAAGGCGACGTGGTTTACGGGTGGGTTGCGGGAGTTGCGTGCTTAAGCCCCTCTGTCACCCCGGACGGAGTGTTGCGGAGGCGCGCCGACCGCAGCCCACCCACAAAAAAAAAATAGTGCAAATAACCGTATGAGCATGAAAAAAGCCTATTCTTTTGACATTACAAACAGACAATCCAATTTTATTTATTGGTATAGATATGTATATAATTTGGTTTTGACTTTTGACAAGTCTAACCACAGCATGCGTGGCCGTATCATGCGCAGTGGCAGTACGTTTCTACGGAGGAGATCGTGCTTCTAGAGTTAACAACATTTCTATGGAGGAAACCGTGCTTCATCTCTAGAGTCAACCACTTTCCTTATAATCATTTCAGCTTATATACGTCCCACTATTGATCTATAGTCTTCTTCACAATAGGAGGGCGGAGGAGCGAGACAGGTTAGTACAAAGTTTTATTTTGAGCTTTCCTTCTCAACATCTATATGTTATACTAGCAACCCGCCCTCGCTTCGCTTCGGTTTCAGTCGCCTTACCCGCGGCGTAGTACCCGTTCCCGTGGGAATACCGGGATAAAATATAGCCTATGTTACTCCCTGATATTATAGCTTTCCATTGGTGAAAGAATTTTTGAAATCAGTTCGGTGGTTTAAGCGTGAAAGCGTAACAAACAAACAAACAAACATCCTTACTTACGCATTTATAATATTAGTAAGGATGCAATACATACGATGTAATACATCGTCGTTACAAGCAATGTTCCAGTAAACATTATTAATTATCTATTATTTTTCGAAAGGATCTGATTTTCTTTTGATCCATCATGACTTTTTCAGTTCTGAGAGTATGTTCTGAAGGAGTTAATCATAGTAAGGCGCCATAAAGTTTCTAGGTCACTTGCTATCCATCTCATGCTTTGGTTTGCCATGAGAACTTCCGATATACTTTTTACAGTTCGATGTCCTTCTCATTGGTTCTAAACATATTCATACCATGACCCATAAGTTGTTTGTGTTTGGAAGACCCGGGAGCAGAGACTGGGCATGTTTAAGTTTTGCTCCGTCGTTACGTAATTGCCATCTATGTTACTCAGAACTATAATCGGTTCAACTTCCACATACTCTTTACGCGATGTACAAATGAATATTCTGAGTTTCTTGTTTGTAACTTAATTGTATGTTTGCTAAGTCACGCGTGTTATTTATTTACCGCGAGATTTATTCTTTAACACGGGTTATTGTTTTGTTAAGAAAAAGAAAAACCTCTATGAATATGAACATAGTTATCAATATTTTCGATGAGCGTAAATCTACTGATATGCGTATCTGACCGCAATATGTATCAAAGTGCTATAAATACTATCTATACATGGGCGTTAATAATCTGTTCCGTTTCCGATAACGTAGGTGACACAATTTAAAATGGAATATAGTCTATTTTTATATACGTTACGTTTATAAAAATGTGTATTTTTTTTTTGTGGGTGGGCTGCGGTCGGCGCGCCTCCGTACCACTCCGTCCGGGGCGACAGAGGGGCTTAAGCACGCAACTCCCGCAACCCACTCGAAAACCACGTCGCCTTCGTCGTTGGGCCGACCACCGGAGCAGAGTTAACTAGTCGTCAGTGGTCGGCCCGACGAAATACCCCCTACTTGGGGTACCCTCCCATCGACCGACGTCCCCTCCTCGGGGAGGACGTCGGTCTTTCCTCACGCGGTCGGCCTCTCGGCGGGTGACGGACTAATTCCCGGTGACGTCACCCGCGGCCTCGTCTAGGGCGGCATGAGGCGCAGGTAGTTGCGCCTGCACCGCCCCATTCGCCGGCGGCGGATCTTCTCATTGAGGCTGCGCTCCTTGCGCAGGCGATCCGCCGCCTCCTTCTACGAGATCACTGTCTCGCAGAAGGCTGCGACCGCGTCCCAATTCCCGACGCTGTCGACCATCGCCCTAGCGATGGCCGGCAGCGTCAGGTCGGCACCGATGATTGCGACGAGTTCACGGCGCTGCGTGGCCCGAGCGGCGCAGGCCTCGAGCGTATGCTGCGCCGTGTCCTCGTCGCAATCGCAGTGGTGGCAGGACGGTGTACTCTCCCTCCTTACGACCTTGTGCAGGTATTTGGCGAAGCTCCCATGCCCCGTCAACACCTGCACTAGTCGGAAGGAGAGCACCCCGTGCCGCCTTTCCAACCACTGCATCAACACCGGCCGGAAGGCCTCCACGATTCGCACCCCGAACCGAGGCCTCTCCAGCCGGACTGCCCAACGGGTAATGACGTCTCGGCGGGCGTCGACGCGCCAGGCGGTGAGCTCCCTCAAGGAAATAACACCGCCCTCCCCGCGCACCCCCGACACCCGATAAAAATGTGTATAGTGTATCTAATTAATAAGCACAAGACAGATACAAAACAGTACAAAAGCAATAATAGCTTTGTTGTCCGCTGTGTGACGGACTAAGAAAATTCATGATTCACCTGTTAATTTTTATGGTTCTGATCTTTCTTTCCTTCATCGTCACCCTTACACGGTGGGATGGTAAATAATGGGTTTACTATATGAAGCTGATGGGTTGGACACTTCTCATGTTTTCTTTCTCTTGCAATGATATTATCTGCTTTAAGTTTCTTAAAGAACTCTTACATTTTTCTTTTGGATTAGATTATGGTCCGGGCCCACCTCGCCCAATCTGTTCAAGGATGGAAGGGCAGCGTATAACCATAACCTACTGTATTCCCTCCTACCATGCCTTTGTACTAGCCACTGGTGCCGATTCCTTGACTCCATAGCCAGCCTTTTAAGGGGAAAGAAAGTAGTACAGACTTAATTCTCTAATATATTATATTACTATATATCTACTAATTGAAGAAATCCTTGATTTCTAAAACGATCTAGTGTTGAGTTGTACCTTGACGATAACTTTTTATACATCGATCGTGGCTTGAGTACTTTGCATATCCAATAAGTGGGTGTGTAACTGGTAATCCAACAAAAAATAACAATAGTTTTTATGTGTAGTTAAATCATGAATACGATTAATTAAGTACATACTTATTCATGTACGTAATAAAATGGTACCTTATTATGTACGATCACACTATAAAAAATATAGAATAAGGAGCAACTCGTTACTTTGGAGTTTAGTATGCTTAACGAACGTAGGTAGGTTCTCTTCAGATCTACTTATCATCACAGTTCTCACAGCCTTTATCGATATATTGCATGTCCAATGCGTGTTTGTAACTTGTAAACTAAAAGGTAATTCAAATAAATCTTCAATAGTTAGTTACAGCAATGTTATTTTAGTTAGAATGTTTAGCTTTCCGGTCACGTACTAAACCAGTGAGAGGTATACCATAGTTGAGTAAGGTGATACGACAAGCTTGACAAGGTATTACCACTGTGCTGTAATCTTTTTTCTATTTATGATCTAATAAGGACAATGTCAAGGTTTTCTAAATTTCATTTGTCACGTTCATAGTACCTATGGTAAGATATGTTTCATAAAAGTATTTTTGTTTATTTGGACTAAATATTATATTTTCTTTATCTTTTAGCAAGAGCTGTTGACTTAATAACTAAGCTCAATGTAGCTCAGTCTGCTTTAAACAGAACTATGTCATTCTTGTGGGGAGATCTATATCGCTATGTTGATGGGATGATGAATACGCTATTCAAAAGTATCCTACTAATATTATAAACGCGAAAGTTTGTATGTGAAGATGTTTGTTGCTCTTTCACGCAAAAACTACAAAATGGATTATGATGAAACTTCACAATAATATAGCTTGCATAGCAGAATAACACATAAGCTATGATTTATCCCGATATTCCACGGGAAGAGGAACTGCGGGTGAAACCGCAGGGCGCTGCTAGTTATATTTATATATTATATCGTTGGCGATGAATGTGAAAATATGCATTCTAGAAAAAATTGTTAAAAGATTGACGTTAACTTACCTTAGGAGGATTTTTTAAGAAGTGATAGGTATTAAAAAGTGTATATTATTAATAGTATATTAAATTGTATTATATGTTATTGTAAAATATAAAAATATTCTGACTTCTATCGATACTTTTTATTGTGTTTACGTTAAGTTGACTGTCATTCTACATCAAGAATTGGACCCTTGGGACTTATTATTATAACTTTAGACTTAGGTACTCGCCGAAATTCAATCGTTTCTTGTAAAATAACTAAGTAATCGCCTATCCTCTGACTAAACCCCATCGCTATTGATTATAGTTCAGTATGTTATAAGATTTTCACCAGTTAATAAATAAGTAATAAATGTCCTGATGTAACATCTAATGATGAATAAATTTAAATATTTCATTTTTATTGCAATCGGTGGTAAACGAGCAAACAGTACACCTGATGGTAAGTGTTGCTGCCGCTCATAGACCTTTACAAGGCCGCTGCCTACCGCGAAGAAAGTGAAGGGAGTGTGAATGCGTGCATTGAGGCTTGGTGATACCAAAACCCTCCACACGCAAACACCCTCAGAAAGTTGGGCTTCCGGCTCTCTCGCTCACCGAACGAAGCGTAGTAACAAATTGTTACTACTCAGACGTCGATTTTCTGCGAGAGCGTGGTAATATCCCGGACGGACCGGCCCGCGGCTGTAGACAGATAACTGTCGACAGTGTGGTCCTACAACTCCACTACCATTCAATGAATGCAATTAATATCGATGCTATAAGTTGCTAATTAGTCACAAGTGATTCTTGACTACAATTATGTATGTTTGCATGACATTATGTAGATATAAAAAGAAGTTTATTTGTTTGAACTCACATATAGTATATATGAGGAATTATATAGGTATGCCAGTCTACTTATAAAGATTATCCATATTAGATGGCCTGTTCATCTTTTAAGACAAATAAGAGAAAATACGACATAAGAAATCGATGCAGTTTCAAAATCTGACACTGTTATTAATTACATTAATAATTCTGTCAATTTTTAATCTGAGAGGTGCAATAAGTTGAGGAAAGTCCTTAATTAAAACGATATTAAATACATCGTGTATTTTGTTTTTTCTAGAATCATTCATGTCTTTAGGTCGCAGGTGTATGGACCAGGGAATAGTCCGTCATCCGCAGAGAGGCTGAGCGCGTAAGGGTGATGCTCCAGAATGGGCATTGGGAAGGGATGGTACCCGAAAAGATATCCCGCCGAGCTAGCCATGCACGACAAGGAATTCGGTACCAGTGTTCAGCTTATTGGCGAAGAGAGAGGAAATATAATGGGTTATGGCCATAGCCCGTCCAAAAAAAGGATCATGTCTTGCTTTCAGATAACTTTTTTCTTTTTATTATTTTAATAGCCAGCTTTTTTTCTTGTATTATTTTAATAGGCATTTTAACGCGTGACTCCACAAACTCTACATACTATAAATAAAGTGATAACGTTAGATAACCCATGGAAGAATTCTATAGAAGCTAGATATCTGGAACAGCATCCGGTAGATGGGAATAGATTCTGAATGTTGTATAGATGTTTTCCGTGTGGTGACAGAGTAAGAATACAATTCACCACTTCTACTAGCCGTGTGTGTCGTATAAGGTGACTAAGGGATTAAATACGTACATAACATCTACGCAAGAGAAGGAAAACCTGAAAATAAACCCCATATCAACACGTCTAACCAGGTTGGTTAATTACCTTCCTATTGTACAGGAGACTCGAGTCCACCAGTAGAACGTGTATGAACTGAAATGATGAATGATGATGATAGATGATATTTTATTTATATATGTTGATGATTATTTCACGTTGACGCTGATATTGCTAAATATGTGGACAGCGAAAACTGACAACTCCTAGACGAACGAGAATTGTATTAAAAAAATCCTTAACCTTCTGAATTAACCTTTTATGTGTAACCGTGTGATGACGGAATGAGAATAATATTCACCACACCCTGCCTTATCCGTGGGTGTCATAAAGGATGACTTCAACGTCATCGTCGTCTTCACAGCTTATATAAGTCCCAATGATAGGCTTGAGTCTACTCCATACCACGCTCGTAAAATATGTTGGTATAGGGTTTAATGTCTGGGGTTGAGGGTAGCCCTGGAAAAGACGGAGGCCCTTTTGTTCCATGGCCTCCGTACCGCCGGGCCTCCCGCCGGCGCTTCGATCACCGTGAAGTCGGTCACCATCAGCATCCAGGCCCACATGAAGTACTTGGGCCTGGTGCTCGACGGGCATTTTTGGTTCCGGGAGCATCTCCATCGACTTGTTCCCCGGCTTGTCGGCGCGGCGTCCGCCCTTTCGCGGCTGATGCCGAATGTGGGCGGACCCAGTGCTACGTGCCGACAGCTGTACGTGGGGGTGATCCGGTCGATGGCCCTGTATGGCGCACCGGTGTGGGCGGGGTCCCTGACCGTCCGTCTTAGGGCCCTCCTGTGGCGACCACAGAGGGTCATGGTGATCAGGGCCATACGGGGTTACCGCACGGAGGCGACGGAGGCAGCGTGCCTCCTGGCCGGAACTCCCCCGTGGGACCTGGAGGCGGAGATGCTCGCCGACATTTATCGGCGGGTGTCGGAGACGCGCGCCCACTGCGGCATGGTCTCTATCAAAGAGATCACCACCTGGCGGGTCGACGCCCGCCGAGAAGTAATTGCCCGTTGGGTAGTAATTGCCTGTGTTACTGCGGAGAGGAGGATGAATGTCTGGATCATGTGCTATGGCGATGCCCACTGTACGATGAAATCCGCATGAAGATGTTGGACGGGATTCAACGGGTCAATCCTGGACCCATACACTATTGCGATCTTGTTAACTCCGAGGCCAACTTTCGACGGTTGAGAGACTTTTCGCACCATTGGCATAACATCAGGAGCGGGCTCGAGCTGGCGGAGAAAGGACAGGGTCCATGACGCAGTCGCCATCGTCGTGTCGTCCGTCGCAATAGACACCCACGCGGAACAAGCCGCCCCAGAAAGGGGAGAGGGCTCGGGCAGACAATTTGTAGGGAGTCAAGAAAGTGCACGCCTGAAAGAGCACACGTAAGTAAGGCGTGCATCTCCCGTGATTCGGTCCATATAGCCAGGATGGCTGGAGGGACCATGGGCTGGTGGAGGGGTCTGCCCGTTGGGCAGTCCGGCTGGAGAGTCCTCGGTACGTTGTCAGGACCGTCAAGCCCCTCCGGCCGATGCTGATGGAGTGGTTGGAGCGGACGCACGGGGTGCTCTCCTTCCGACTGGTGCAGGTGCTGACGGGCACGGTTGCTTCGGGAAGTACCTGCACAAGATTGTCAGGAGGGAGAGCACACCGTCCTGCCACCACTGCAGTTGCGACGAGGACACGGCGCAGCACACGCTCGAGGAGTGTGCTGCATGGGAGGGGGATCGCCGTGAACTCGTCGCAATTATCGGTGCCGACCTGGCGCTGCCGACCATCGCCAGGGAGATGCTCGTCAGCGTCAGGAACTGGGACGCGGTCGCCGCCTTCTGTGAGGCCGTTATCTCACGGAAGGAGGTGGCGGATCGTGCGCGAGTAGAGCTCCTATTCGGCGACACGTTCCGCCGCCGGCGACTCGGGCGGCGCAGGCGCGAGTATCTGCGCCTAATGCCGCCCTAGCCGATGCCGCGGGTGATCGGACCGGGGAATTGTCCGTCACCCGCAGAGAGGCTGACCGCGTGACGGCGACCAACGTCCCAGGACGTCGAAAGGTGAGGTTACCCGAAAGGGTATCCCGTCGGGCCGACCACTGACGACAAGTCACATCTGCTCCGGTGGTCGGCCCAACAACGAGGTGACGTGGGTACGGGTGGGTTATGGGCCCGCGCGCCGTCTTTTCATCGCCCCGGACGAACTGGACCGCGCGTGCGCTTACCATAGCCCACCCAAAAAAAAAAAAAATAAAAAAAGAAAAAGAAATAGGGTTTAATGTCAAGTTTTCCATCTCTTCCATTAATGTTATATGCATATAATATCCCTTAATCGTCTTTTACGAGACTCACGGGAAAGAGAGGGGTTGGGGCAATATATTCTTTAGTCCTTCACCACACGGCAAATGACGACTTACGGATATAATATGCGTAGAACATCTATTCATGCAAGGGAAGAAAAACTGGAAATCAAACCCTGTACCTACCCGTCGGACCAGCATGCCATAGTAGATCAATTGTTCTTCTACTGTGGAAGATGCCCGAACCCGACAGAAGACCGTAATGACCTGAGATGAGACCTTAACTTTATTAATTTTATTTATTATCCTCATCCCATATTCATCCCATTGTTGGTCTTAGGCCTCCGCCACCATGGATAGAAATTGACCTACTATATCACGCTGGCCAGACGTGTTGGCATAGGGTTTTCTTTCGAGTCCTTCTCTTGTATAGATGTTATATGCAAATCATATCCCTTAGTCAATTTTTACGACACCCACGGGGAAGAAGAGGGTAGTGAATTGTGTTTCTCCATCATTTTATAAACTGACAAAATTGTATATTTTAAAGTGCGAGTTGATAAAATTATTACATTATATTTATTTTCTTGTTAACATTTAACTCGAGTGCGTCGAGTATTGATATGTTTATTATACGTGCGTTTTGTATTTTTTGTGCGACATCTTTTGTTTGGGCGGGGCAGACTCGCGGGCGTTACGGACAAGGAACCAGTTTGCTGGGAATCAGACGGCAAAACCTGTATGTATGGTTTGCACCAAACATCTAGAAAGGTCTAAGTTAGCTGTATTATGAATTACAAAATCCGTAATTATGGCATTGTAAATTGTATGATGGCAATAAAGGCACAATTAGGTAATGAGGTTTTATTACATATTTTAAGTAGATATTTATACTTCGAATGCACTTATTCTATTAACATAGTTGGTTTATATGAAAAACCTTGCGGTATACTTTCTTCTTATATGAAATAAATCAGGCAATAGATTCTTTAAAGTTAAAATAAATTAATTAGGTATAAAATTAAAATGTATTTAATTAAATATTGATTATGATAATAAAATAGTAATAGTAGTGTTCTTAAATAGCACTAGTGTCATGTTTTAAAGGTTCTTGCAGTTTTTGATGTTAGAAAATAATGTTTCAGGGTAATTTTAAAATATTGTACATTTTGTATAGATATGCTAAATAAAAAGAGCATAACTGCCATGGAAAACATTTAAACATTTGTTTTACTCGCTAACCATTATTTTAGGTATGTACTAGTGATGTAACGAATGTTAGAATTGAGACATTCGCGAATGCGAATGTGAGTGCGAATATTTATCTCCACCAACATTCGCGAATGCGAATGCGAATATGCGAATATAATATATATGAATGTTGACTTTCAAATAAAGCGCTTGCAAAATATCATACGGGTTTAACATTTCGTACCAGCCATGTTTAAGCCAAATATAGCAAAGTTTAACCGATACAAGTTGAACGAATGAAACTAATCAGATTCATTCGAAAATATTCGTTGTAATTTGAGATTAGTTTATTATTATTATTGTATTTGTCAAATTTACAAACACGAGTAAAGCACATGTTACTGAAGTGTGGAGTTATTTCACAATTTGTGATGTTGAGAGTGTTAAATGCATGGTATGTCAAAAAGTTTAATGATTAAACAAAAATAATGTAATTTTTTCATAACGAATCATGTTCTTTTTTATTGGTATAATTCATTATTCATTCACACAAAAAATCGGTTGTCTGTAAAGTCGGTTTACTGACGATAGTTGAACGTGACAACGTCATAAGAAAATACTGATGGAATAGTTTCATTTTTCATTTGTTTGATAGATATTTTGTATGGCAAGCCTTAAATGGTACTGGAGGCGGAAGTGCTCGCCGAATTGTATCGGCGGGTGTCGGGGGTGCGAGGGTAGGGCGGTGTTGTTTCCTTAAGGGAGCTCACCGCCTGGCACGTCGACGCCCGCCGAGATATCATCGCCCGTTGGGCAGATCAGCTGGAGAGGCCTCGATACGGTGTCTGGACTGTGGAGGCCTTTCGGCCGGTGCTGATGCAGTGGTTGGAACGGCGGCACGGTGTGCTCCCCTTCCGACTCGTGCAGATCTTGACGGGGCATGGATACTTCGGCAAGTACCTGTACAGGGTCGCTAGGACGGAGAGAACACTGTCCTGCCACCACTGCGATTGCGACGAGGACACGGCGCAGCATACGCTCGAGGTCTGTACCGCTTGGGCAGAGCAGCGCCGTGAACTTGTCGCAATCATCGGTGCCGACCTGATGCTGCCGACCATCGCTAGGGAGATGCTCGGTAGCTTCAGGAACTGGGACGCGGTCGCATCCTTCTGCGAGCCAGTTATCTCGCAGAAGGAGGCGGCGGGTTGCGAACGCAAGGAGCACAGCCTCGACGAAGCGACCCGCCGCCAGCGACTGGGGCGGTGCAGGCACGACTACCTGCGTCCCATGCTGCCCTAGCCGAGGCCGCGGGTGACGTGACCGGGGAGTTAGTCCGTCACCCGCCGAGAGGCCGACCGCGTGAGGAAAGACCGACGTCCTCCCCGAGCGGAGGACCTCGGTCGATGGGAGGGTACCCCGGGTAGGGGGTATTCCGTCGGGCCGACCACTGATGACAAATAACCCTGCTCCGGTGGTCGGTCCAACGACGAAGGCGACGTGGTGTTCGGGTGGGTTGCGGGTGTTGCGTGCTTAAGCCTCTCTGTCGCCCTGGACAGAGTGGTGCGGAGGCGCGCCGACCGCAGCCCACCCCAAAAAAAAAGCCTTCAATGAAATGCCTCAGAGCGAGGTAACGCCGCATACATCATGTATTTTCGTGTGTGCAACCGGCTCCATCGAATTATAAGACGTTGTCACGTCAAAAACAAATACAAATTCCGGATAAGTATTCACCAACATATTATATACTAAATCTTTCTCCGAAACATGCTGCATCTTATTGTATAAATCTTAGAATAATAACGTATAGAAGGTAAGTTCGCACACAAAAAGTGAAGCATTTCAATTGGAGCCTAATGGAGCTTACGCCGGAACCGTTCCCTAATGTCAATGTCACTGTATTACAGGTACGTACGCAACTCTTAAAAAATAAAAAGGTAATTATAACAGTTTGTGCATTCAAATGCTGTAATAACACATTTGAAAAACGTAAAAAGGTTTTTAACATTACCTTTAAAAGTATTTCGACGATTTACGTTAATAAAAACAAAATTTGATTTCATTATTCGTATAGTGGTGTGCATGTGTACGTGTGTAATCGTCTGCGCGCCATTAGTATTTTTAGATTCATTTTTGGAATGCTCGAAGTAGGGACACTATCCTTCTATACGTTATTATTCTAAGGGTATAAATATTATTCTGATCGTTCAGTGGTTTTCGCAGTATAACCGAACAAAAAACCGGCTCCCCATTCATTAGTTTATATTAGACTGACAAAAATAAGAGAGACCGTATTTCTAATTTAGTTGCCGACCTGAGTGTTCCATAATATTGTTTTATTCAAATATTATGAGTAAATAAAAATAATAAATATTATCATATCATTACACAATTTTATTTATTTTTATTTATTTATTTAAGACAACACCCTGCACTAAGGAAATAATCCTTGTATTGCGGGGGACTTTACAAACATGTAATTAACGGACACAAATTACATCCAGACTCAGAACAACAATTTGTGAATCGCACAAAGTGTTGTTCCGCGTGGGATTCGAACCCCCGACACTGGCGCTGTAGGTCGCTATCTTAACCACTACGCCATCTGTGCAGTCAATTACATATATAATTTGCTTTTAGTTTGTCAAATATATTCGCCAAACATTCGCATCGTTCCTTGCGAATGCGATTGCGAATGTCAGAAACATACGCGAATATTCGCGATGCGAATGCGAATGCGAATATTCGTTACATCACTAGTATGTACATATGGTGACAGAGTAAGAATACAATTCACCACTCCCTTTCTTGCTCGTGGGTGTCGTAATAACCGACTAAGGGATTATAGTACGCAGATAACTTTTAAGCAAGAGAAGGAAAACTCGAAATGAAACCCCATACCAATTCGTCTGTCCAGGGTGGTTTGTTGTGTCAATTGCCCTTCCATTGTAGCTCGAGCCCAGCAGCGGAACGTGTATGTTCTGTGATGATGACCCTTATTGAAGTGTTGGAAAAATAATAAAGCAGATACAACTTACACAATAACGAAGCTTAAAACTAATACAGGTTGAGAGATAAAAAAGTATCTTAAGTCAGTTTGTGTGACAAATGATGTGTAGAAGTAAGGCTGGTGTTCTATTGTATAAAAAAATAAAAACATAAAATTTAATAAAAAACATAGTATAAAATAGCTACTAATTTAATTACTTATGGTTCCAAAATGCAACCGAGGACCCTTATTGAGAACGTCTATTTAAGTTCATTTAAAATTTTAATGCTTATTATTGCTAGCAGATTTCTATAAATACAGTACAAATATAAGTTTTAAGGTATTCATATAAAGTAATGTTCATAAATATTGATTTGAATTTATTTTTTTATAAAATAGATCTAGCAGCTTTGTGAGTAATAACGCAAGAATTTCGATGATTTTACTTAAGAGTTGTATTTTTTTTTCCAACCAATGCATCATTTGAGTTATTTCGTGACTGCCTTATTTGGTTCAATTATTATAAAAAATGCAGGTTTAGTATAAAAAATAGTCAATATTTAATAGAATTGTATTTTACAAATAACCTTGTCAAAACAGTGAACGAATGAATGAGATTAAATCCGTAAGCTTTTGTATAGTCATGCTGCGAATTATTGTTGAGTTCTATAAATAAATTGCAATTATTTGTGATATACTATTACTACCTGAACGGTGATATTGCATTAGTACCACTGGATGAATTATAATCTAAAAATAATTGGAGACATTTTATTTTTGTTGCCTTAGTATTGCAGTTAATGCTGACTATTCAAGTTGTCAAGGGTAAAACGATCACAAATTTACTCGCTCATGAATTATTATTTTTATGCCCATATTTTGCGACAAATATATTTTTGATGGTAGATGTTTAAATATTATATGATATTTATTTCTTCATACCTCACGAACCACTAAATACATATAGGTATATTTTATATTTTCAGGTAAACTTACGCAATGTTTTAATTTATATGGGAAGAAGAGGAATTCATTTTTAAGATTTTTAGTATTTTCCAATTTATACATATGTATATTTTGTGATATAATAAACATCTTACTTAGCTTAAGCATGTACCCAACACTTTGATGCTAAAATAATAAAGAAATGGAGATCATTTTTTATAAAAGTTTTAATTACGATCCAACCAAATTTACGATCATTACTTTTTAAGACTATAAGTAGGTAGTATTAAGTCATCATGACCCTGTTCTTATTCATGGTCGACGCAATATTTACTCCTCCCTCTTCGTACACCTTGCAACAGTTATTGACATTAGTTTTGTGACCATTCGACTAACGTAGGCCCTAATGTAGGCCTCATATCAAGGCTCAAAGTCGCTCAGCGTGCTATGGAGCGGGCTATGCTCGGGATTTCTCTGCGAGATAGAATCCGGAATACGGAAATCCGCAGAAGAACGGGTATAACCGACATAGCACGAAGAATTAGCGCGCTGAAGTGGCAATGGGCAGGCCACATCGCTCGACGAATCGACAACCGCTGGGGAAGAAAGGTTCTCGAGTGGCGACCACGTATCGGACGACGCAGTGTAGGACGCCCCCCCACTAGGTGGACCGATGACCTAGTGAAAGTAGCTGGGCGTCGTTGGATGCAGGCGGCACAGGACCGCTCATTGTGACGCAACATGAGGGAGGCCTACGTCCAGCAGTGGACGGCGATAGGCTGAAATGATGATGATGATGACGACTAACGTCAACCCTCCTTGGTAATGTAATTGTTGACCAGACTATATAAGATTGAGTTGGCCCAGATCGATGTGAAGATCTTAGTCGTCTTTTACAATACCTAAGAAGTAAGGTTAATTATCGAAGCCATTCGTGGTCGGCCCAACGTCGAAGGCGACGAGCTATGGTGGGTTATAGGGCCGTGCACCACTCCTTTGTCGCCCCGGATGGAGCCCGTCGGCGGGTGCGCTGACCATAGACCATCCAAAAAAAAAGTATTTGAAGTCATCACACCGTACTTAAGTTTTAGATTATTATTATAAAAGAGGCAAATAGGAATTATATTGCAAAATCATTATCAAAAACACAGGATTTGAACATATGACTTGGTAGTCTATTGTATTATGGAGAACGATAGATTATTGCAGAAGCATATTTGCAAGCGTCCATCAATCACGCTTTTTATATTGATAGAGAAAGCAGAGCTTAAGCCAGTGGGTATGCAATATTGTTTGCGAATGAATACCAATCGTGTCACGCAATAGTGCACATTCAGTGAACTGACAGTTCGACACCTCGTTGCGTTCTATCAACATTAAGTAACATTTTTCATTTTACTTCTAACAATATTAAAATTTGCGAAAAAAATTACGTAAATAGATTACAAAAGTTACAAATATTTAAAAAAGTGTACATATATCTGCTTCTTCCTTCTTTTGATTGCCGATCAGTTGCGTAAATGAGCGCATTTTGTCAGTGTAGAGTTCCAATTTTCTCCCCAAATTATCAGTCTCTGTACGTCAAAACATGTCATCATTACTCAGCTTATATAAGTTTCACTATTGGACTCGGGCTTCCTACATAATAGAAGAGAAATTGAGCTACTATACCGCGCTGGTCAATTATGTTGGTATAGGGTTTTATGCACAGAAATATTAATACTTTTTCTGTGGTTTTATGTCGAGCTTTCCTTCCCTTGCGTAAATATTATCTGCATATCATAGCACTTGGTCATCTTTTACGACATCCATATTTAAGAGAGGGGTGAACTCCGTCGCCACACGAAAAACATATGCCATCTAGTAATTGTCATAAGTTTTCCAGAAGAGTACTGTACAAACACCTAATGATCCTTTAGCCGGTCTTTGCAAATCCCATGAAAGTGTAAGAACTCGGTGACTAAATGTTTTTCTCAACCTATGTGGTATATATACTAGCTGGCTCAATAGACGCTGTTCCGTTCAAATTTAAAAAAGTATTTTTTTTTAAATCAATCGCAACGCCACCCACCGGGTCCAAATATTAATCTAAACCATTCTTGAATACCCTTAAACACATCCATAAAAATTCGTTAACATCAATCCAGCCGTTTAGGAGGAGTTCAGTGACATACACACGTATACAAGAAATATATATAGGTATATACTAGCTGACCCAACAGACGTTGTTTTGTTCAAATCTAAAAAAAATCCTGTTCCAATTATTAATCTAAACCATTCTCATATCCATTGGCATAGCTAAAAAAAACATCAAAATCGGTTCAGCCGCTTAGAAGGAGTTCATTTACAAACATACGAACAGAAGATTTATGTATATAAAGATAGAAAAGTTTATATAGTCGAAAAAAGGTTACATTAGAAAAGGTTATATAGTCGTTAAGTTTTCTTAAATTTTCTGCGCAACTTTCTTATTTTTTTTCGTGAAAGTCATTTTCCAAGTATTAGAAAACTTAAAAAAAGCGATGGACGAAATCGGTAAATTCTTTCTCAAGTTATGTTATTGTCCTGCTCGAAAAGCGCCACCTACCGGGCCCAATTGTGAATCTAAACCATCCTCGAATCCCCTTGAATACACATAAAAAGTTTCGTCAACATCGGTCCAGCCGTTTAGGAGGAGTTCAGTGACATACACACGTACGCTAGAAATTTATATATAAGACTAGCTAACCCAAGAGACGTTGTTCTGTTCAAATCTGTAAAACAATAGAAAATTGAGTTCTCCTTGAAATCGATCACAGCGCCACCTACCGGTTCCAATTATTAATCTAAACCGAATGGTTTGGATGTTGCGAATGGCTATACCGATGGATATGAGAATTCATATCCATCAGAATGGCCACAAAACATCATCAAAATTGGTCCAGCCGTTTAGAAGGAATTCAATTACAAACACACGAACAGAAGATTTATATATATAAAGAATTTTCTTTTTTTGGGTGGGTTGCAGACGGCGCGCTCCTCGCACCACTCCGTCCAGGGCGACAGAGGGGCGTAAGCACGCACACCCGCAACCCACCCACGTCGTCTTCGTCGTTGGGTCGACCACCGGAGCAGGGTGACTTGATGTCAGTGGTCGGACCGACGGAATACCCCCTATTTGGGGTACCCTCCCATCGACCGACGTCGCCCCCTCGGGGAGGACGTCGGTCTTTCCTCACGCGGATATATATAAAGATAGAAATGTTTATATAGTCGAAAAAAGGTAACATTAGAAAAGTATATAGGTATAAACGTTAAGTTTTCTTAAATTTTCTACGCAACTTTGTTATGTTTTATTCGTAAAGGCCTTTTTCTAAATATTAGAAAACTTAAAAAAAAAGCTGGACGAAATCGGTAAAGTCGTTCTCAAGTTATGTTACTGTCCTGCCCGAACAGCGCCACCTACCGGGTCCAATTGTGAATCTAAACCATCCTCGAATGCCCTTGAATACACACAAAAAATTTCGTCGATATCGGTCCAGCCGTTTAGGAGGAGTTCAGTGACATACACACGTACGCTAGAAATTTATATATCTATACTAATATTATAAAGAGGTAAAATTTGTAAGTTTGTATGTAACGAATAAACTCAAAAAGTACTGGACCGATTTTAAAAATTCTTTCACCATTGGAAAGCTATAATATCAGGGAGTAACATAGGCTATATTTTATCCCGGTATTCCCACGGGAACGGGAACTACGCGCGTAAGGCGACTGAATCCGAAGCGAAGCGAGGGCGGATTGCTAGTAATATATATAAAGATGTAATGTACGAGAAATAATTATAGGTTCTACAAAAACCTCTTATAACACTATTCATTCATCATCATCATGCAGCTTATCGCTGTCCAATTCTGGACGTAGTCCTCCCTCATATTACATACAAAGTATGGTCCTCTACTGCATGTATCCAATTATATTGTAGTTTTCTTTATTGCCACAATCGCCAAAGAAAATAGTCTAAAGACATGCATTCGAAATGCATATCAAAGCAAGAGATGCATCTCTTTCGTTTACAGCAGCATTTGAATATAACCGCTACAAGAAATAATAAATGATTATAAGTAACTATATAATTTTTAGTGATACCTGCTTTTTTTTTTTTTTTTTTTTTTTTGTGGGTGGGTCGCGGTCGGCGCGCCTCCGCACCACTCCGTCCGGGGCGATAGAGGGGCTTAAGCACGCAACTCCCGCGACCCACCCGAAAACCACGTCGCCTTCGTCGTTGGGCCGACCACTGGAGCAGCGTTAACTTGTCGTCAGTGGTCGGCCCGACGGAATACCCCCTATTGGGGTACCCTCCCATCGACCGACGTCCCCCCCCTCGGGGAGGACGTCGGTCTTTCCTCACGCGGTCGGCCTCTCGGCGGGTGACGGACTAATCCCCGGTCACGTCACCCGCGGCCTCGGCTAGGGCGGCATGAGGCGCAGATAGTTGCGCCTGCGCCGCCCCAGTCGCCTAGTGATACCTGCTGATAGCAACTAAATATCTATGTGCCACCATATCGTATGTCTATATAAACATAAATTATCACATGCTTTAAACAGTAAAGGAAAATATCTTGAAGAAACTTGCACATTGGTGATGTTTTCTCGACGGTGTGTGAAGCCTGCTAAATCATATCTGTTATCCTGTCTAGTAATATTGTTATGGCAGTAGAGTAACAAATGTTAATCAAAAATTAGACGTCGATTTTCTGCAAGAGTGTGGTACTACCCCGGACGGACCAGTCGGCGCAGTAGACAGACAACTGTTAACAGTGTGGTCCTATCACTACCATTTTTTTTATTCATAATAGAAACAATTCAATTTTCTTTTAATTAATCATTTGAACCAGTGTGCACTTCTTGGTAAAGGGTTTGTAACTTTTAATGGGGGTTAAAGGATAGAATTCATAAATTTAACCATCCAATTGCGCTTCGCAATTTGCTTTTACATTTCGTAACGTTTAGTAAACGCTTTCGATTTTGTTGATAAAACTCAATAGTCCGTGAAACGAAATCCTAATTTTTGTTTCGTCCATTGATTCGATATTTATCGATTGCGTAGTACAAGATTATAACGCTGTACATCAAGGTATTTTATTGAAAGTAAAATGGAGTTATTTATATTTTAGTATTTATTCGAATAAATAATTCAAGATCACTTCACAAACACTTTTTTCTTTTAATTTAAAGTGAATATTTATTTGTTTTTTTTTTTAAACGTTCGTGCTGAACGTTTAAAGGAACAACAAATAAATATTCAGTCCACATTGAAATGTGCTGTTAATCAAAAATGAGTGTGTAATGTATGCATATAAACATACAGTAGGAAAAAGTTTTTAATTAGGTATAGTAAAATATGAATCTTTCCAAGGATAAACTTTAATACAAAAATATAACATTTCGTTTTGAAATATAAAGATGCATTTTAAAAAGATAAGGAAACTGCTACTAAAAAAATAAATTAAAAGAATTGAATAATAATTAATATTATTTTAATCATACAAGTTACACATTTTAAATACCTATATTAAAAACGAGTTCAGAAATTACTTAAATTTGACGTCATAAAAAGATAAGAACACGTTTTATACTAACCAGTTGACATATTAGTACAATAATGATTTCCTTATGCTATATACATATAGATATAAGTAGTATAAGATTATCTTACATTGTATGTTGGATCAATCACCTATGAACTGAGCTACGTCTATAAATCGGTCATGCTATACGATGGCAAGAGCGTAGGCTTTAACGATTACTTGCATAATGTACTATGCATATTGCACTCATAACTGCTCATAGAATTTAAAGGAATAGCGTTAACGTAACAGATCTAATCAAATATCTACAGTCGTTTTGGGTAACTTTGAACAAAGTTATGAAAAGATATATTCTGTTGAAAAGAGTTTTCAATATCGTAACTGTGTAAACCGAATACTTAAAATATTTTGTAGCTATTAAAAGTAAAAAAAAAACGGCTCATTGCCAGTCGGCGTCGAGCACGTAGGGTTTCGTACCATTATCTATAAAAATCGCATTTGTTGTATGGGAGCCCTCCTTAAATTTTTATTTTATTTTTAGTATTTATTGTTATAGCGGCAACAGCAATACATAATTTGTGAAAATTTTAACTACAGTAGAAACTCGATTATCCGGTCCTCGGTTATACGGATTCGCGATTAACCGGACTCCCAACCGCGACTTTATTGTACCTACAACTCGAATTTATGGAAGCATGAACGTGTCTGAAATGGAATGTTCCGCCTGCGTCCCGCGGGATCATTGCCCCGCGCGTTTCATTATTGTTTTAGTTAGTAATTTTTACGCCGCTCTGAAGTGCATGCGCCGCAGGATATGTAATCGTCTTTTAATAAACACATAAAATTATGTACATACTATGTAGTGTCATATGTGAATGAGTAGTAAGTAGCATATGCACACAACCGAAGGAAGTTTTTCATACATTCGATTATCCGGATTTTCGATTATCCGAATGCCTACTGACAACAATTAGTCCGGTTAATCGAGTTTCTACTGTATCTAGCTATCGCGGTTCTTGTATTATAACTTGATTTACATTTATAGACGGACGAAGTCTTAGTAATAAGGTCCCGTTTTATCCTTTGGGTACGGAACCCTAAAAAGCTTCAATGTCCTAATTATATAAATTTCCTAATTATACAAGTTGTTGGCAGTATATGTTACTCTGATATAAAATCGTAATTACATATACAAAATTTATTGTAATAATTAGTTAGTTTCTAGGTATACGTCATCACAGAACTCTCCACACCAATCTAGTGCATTAATAAAATTAAAAAATATAATCGAAGGGAAGGTGAAATTTTTATCAACCACCGCTCGCCCATATCTCCTGCCGCCCATATCTTCTACCTGTGAATATGATAAGGCGAGTGATAATTTGGTTACCATGTACCTATCCACGCTGGCCTAATTTGTTTACTGGCTGGAACGGATTCGCAAAAGATGATGCAAGTCATATGTTTGATAATCATTTTTCTCTCGTAAATGAGTTTTTCATGTAATTTATAAAACATTTTACTCAGATACTGCTACTCTTCAAATTTTACCCGACCGACATGCAAAAACTGATTTGACTGCAGCGGGCTATGTTTCCGTTGCGGTCAGACCGGACACCAGGCGGCATCGTGCTCTGCGGTGCCCCACTGCCCCGCGTGTGCGGCAGGCAATAGGCCTCCCAAACACCGCATGGGCTCTGGGGACTGCAGACACCTGGCATCGGCCCCGAAGGGGCGGGACGGCCCATCGACCGGGCCAGTCCCCGCTCCGAGCGCGGCCCGATCGCCCGTCAGCGCGGAGGAGGTGACGATGGATACGGACCGTTAATGGACCCCGTATCCATTCGTCTCCTCCAGGCCAATCTCAACCACTCCGCCGGTGCGCAGGACGTGTTCCTGCAAGCCATGGCGGAGTGGTTGATAGGAGTAGCCGTAGCCGCGGAGCCGTACGTGGTGCCCGACCGGCCTAACTGGTTGGGTAGCACCAATGGCACCGTGGCAATCGTCACCTCCATGTCGTGGCCTTCGTCGCCTCTGACCCTTAGGGACAGGGGCGTCGGATACGTCGCGGCGGACTGGGGGGAGATTACGCTCCTCGGAGTCTATCTCTCCCCTAACTGGAGTGTGACCGATTTCGAGGCCTCCCTCACCATCATGGAGGCCTCGTTACGGCGAATGGCATCACGCCAGGTCTTCGTCTTGGGGGACTTCAACGCCAAGTCCGTGGCGTGGGGGTCTCCCCGGACGAACGACCGAGGACGGGTGATCGAGGAGTGGGCGGCGGCACTGGGCCTCTGTTTGCTGAACAGGGGCTCGGTGCATGTGTGCGTGCGACAACGGGGCGGGTCGATAGTGGACCTTTCGTTCGCTAGCCCCGAGGTCGCCGCTCGCGTGGGGAGCTGGGGCGTCATGGAGGAGGTGGAGACCTTGTCGGACCACCGGTATATCCGGATGGAGGTCTCCCCGGCAATCTCGACGCCCAGCAGGGGTCACGGGGCGGATGGACGTCCTGCGTTCCCGCGATAGGCTGTGGGTCGCTTAGACCGGGACCAGCTGGCGGAGACAGCCATCGTTTACTCGTGGCTGTCCTCTGCCAACCAGTCGGACGGGGTGGACGCCGAGGCTGGCCGCATCCGCAGTGCGTTGACGCAGATCTGCGATGCGGCCATGCCCCGGGTACGGCGTCCGCCCCCGAGGAGGGCGGTCCACTGGTGGTCCCGGGAGCTGGCGGATCTCCGGGCCGCGTGCATTCACGCCCGGAGGGCCTACACCCGCAGCCGGCGGCGCCAACGCGACGCGAAGCGGGAGGCCTTGCTGTATGAGGGCTACCGCAATGCGCGGTCGGCCTTCAGGCTGGCCGTCCGCTCCGCCAAGGGCGTCAGTCGGCAGGAGATGCTGGACGGTCTCGACCGTGACCCCTGGGGATGCCCCTATCGCGCGGTGCTGAATAAGCTCCGCGCGCGGGGCCTTCCCCTCACCGAGACTCTCCAGCCCAGCCTTCTCACCCGAGTCGTCGAGGACCTGTTCCCGCGGCGGGCGGAACACACGCCTCCGGTCATGGCTCCGCCAGACACTGACCGGGAGGCCGACGACGACAGTGTTCCGCCCATCACGGAACCCGAGATGGGAGTGGCGGTGGCGCGCATGTGCGCAAAGTCCACCGCCCCCAGGCCCGACGGTGTTCCTAACCGCGTGTTGGGCCTGGTCCTCGACCACCTGGGTCCCCGCCTCAGGGAGCTGTTCGACGCGTGTTTAGCGTCCGGACGGTTCCCTGGGTGCTGGAAGGAGGGAAGGCTGGTGCTCCTGCCGAAGCCGGGACGGTCTCCGGGGTCGCCTTCGGCCTACAGGCCTATCGTGCTGCTCGATGACACGGGCAAGCTACTGGAGAGGGTGGTAGCTGCCCGCATCGAGCGGCACCTCGTCGGCACGGGGCCCGATCTGTCGGACGCCCAGTTTGGGTTTAGGAGGGGTCGTTCGACGATCGCGGCTCTGTTGCGCCTGAGGGCCGTGGCGACTGAGGCCGTCACCGGTGGGGGAGTGCTGTTGGCGGTGTCCCTAGACATCGCCAACGCATTCAATAGTCTGCCATTCAACTGCATCAGGGAGGCGCTCCGGTATCACGGAGTGCCAGCTTACCTGAGGCGGCTAGTGGCAGACTATTTGGTAGGGCGCAGCGTCCTCTGTACCAACCGAGCAGGGGACGTTGTGTGAACGCCCATGACGTGCGGTGTCCCACAGGGGTCGGTCCTCGGATCCACCCTGTGGAACATCGGCTACGACTGGGCGTTGCGGGGGAGCCTCCCGCCCGGGCTGGGCGTGATTTGTTACGCCGACGACACGCTCGTCACAGCCCGCGGTGGGACGCTAGAAGAGGCGGTAAGCCTGGCGACCTATGGCACCGAAGAGGTCGTCAGGTGGATCGAGGCGCTGGGGTTGAGGGTCGCACTGGACAAGACGGAGGCCCTCTTGTTCCATGGGCGCCGTATGAGCCCTCCCATCGGCGTCTCGATCACCGTCCACTCGGTTGACATCAGCATCCGGGCCCATATGAGGTACTTGGGCCTGGTGCTCGACGGGCAATGGTGGTTCCGGGAGCATTTCCGCAGGCTCGCTCCACGGCTCGTCGGCGCGGCGTCCGCCCTAACGTGGCTTATGCCGAACGTGGGCGGACCGAGCGCTACGTGCCGATGGCTGTACACGGGGGTCATCCGGTCGATGGCCCTGTACGGCGCACCGGTGTGGGCGGGGTCCTTGACCGTCCGACTTAGGGCCCTTCTGTGGCGACGACAGAGGGTCATGGCGGTCAGGGCCATCCGCGGATACCGCACGGTGGCGACGGAGGCAGCGTGCCTATTGGCCGGGACTCCCCCGTGGGACCTGGAGGCGGAGATGCTCGCCGGATTGTATCGGCGGGTGACGGGGGTGCGAGCGGAGGGTGGTGAGATCTCGTTAAGAGAGCTCACCGCCTGGCGCGTCGACGCCCGCCGAGACGTCATTGCCCGTTGGGCAGTCCGGCTGGAGAGGCCTCGGTTCGGGGTGCGAACCGTGGAGGCCTTCCGGCCGGTGCTGATGCAGTGGTTGGAAAGGCGGCACGGGGTGCTCTCCTTCCGACTAGTGCAGGTGTTGACGGGGCATGGGAGCTTCGCCAAATACCTGCACAAAGTCGTAAGGAGGGAGAGTACACCGTCCTGCCACCACTGCGATTGCGACGAGGACACGGCGCGCGACACGCTCGAGGCCTGCGTGGCTTGAGCAGTGCAGCGCCGTGAACTCGTCGCAATTATCGGTGCCGACCTGACACTGCCGGCCATCGCTAGGGCGATGGTCGACAGCGTCGGGAATTGGGACGCGGTCGCAGCCTTCTGCGAGACAGTGATCTCGCAGAAGGAGGCGGCGGATCGTCTGCGCGTGGAGCGCAGCCTCGATGAGGAGATCCGCCGCCGGCGATTGGGGCGGCGTAGGCGCAACTATCTGCGCCTCATGCCGCCCTAGCCGCGGGTGACGTGACCGGGGATTAGTCCGTCACCCGCCGAGAGGCCGACCGCGTGAGGAAAGATCGACGTCCTCCCTGAGGGGGGGACGTCGGTCGATGGGAGGGTACCCCGCCTAGGGGGTATTCCGTCGGGCCGACCACTGACGACAAGTAAACCTGCTCCGGTGGTCGGCCCAATGACAAAGGCGAGGTGGTTTTCGGGTGGGTTGCGGGAGTTGCGTGCTTAAGCCCCTTTGTCGCCCCGGAGGGAGTGGTGCGGAGGCGCTACGACCGCAGCCCACCCACAAAAAAAAAAAAAAGCTCTTCAAATTTTTTCGTCTGGTACGTCCGAACCCTACTCAACTATTCAGTAGGGATGTTACTTGGAGGGAAAAATCGTTTAATAAATAATCGATTTTTCTTTTTTTTAAATAAATCTATGTGCAAAAAATCGGTTAATTATTTTTAATTAATCAATTATTTTTGTAATCGTTTTTTTTCCTATTAGTAGTTCTTTTTTAAAATTTTTCTCCCAACAGGATTATGATGACCTTTTTTTTAAGCACTTTTCTTGGCAGAATTATGATGACCGTTTTTTAGGATATCTGATAGTAATACATATAAAATTATCGATTAATTTTAATATAGAAAAAATCGATTCCTTTGAAATCGATTTTTATTATTTAGATAATCGATTATTAAAATCGATTATTCCAAAAAAAATAACCGATTAATAATCGATTAATATAAAAATCGATTATTTTTTCACATCCCTACTATTCAGGCTAGGCTTGACAACCTGTCTAGCCTGAATGGTTAAACATACTTTAAGATTCTGACATAAATATACCTTTTGTTCATCTGCTGTTAAGCAAAAGTGTTGATACACCCATAAAAGGATTCCACTTGTGAAAAAAGAGGCTCACTTATGAATTAAATGTGTCGACATCTTACTTTCTAGTGGGACACCTGAAAATTAGGGAACATCAAGTATCACGCAGCTAGCGTCATTAAGAGCACATCAGCAGCACTCCCCTGAAAAATCAAATAGAAAACGCGATAAAATCAATAAAAATAGTTTTGTTTATAACTAGCAACTCGCCCTCGCTTCGCTTCGGTTTCAGTCACCTTACCCACGCAGTTCCCGTTCCCGTGGGAATACCGGGATAAAATATAGCCTATGTTACTCGCTGATATTATAGCTCTCCATTGGTGAAAGAAGTTTTGAAATCGGTTCGGTTAAGCGTGAAAGCGTAACAAACAAACAAACTTACTTTCGCATTTATAATATTAGTAAGGATGTATAATACTCGCGTAAATATCAAAAGTCACTCCTTTTTTTTTTGTGATAAGCTATGGTTTAGAAACACTCCACCTAATAGAGGATGAGCGGCGTGCGACCCAATAACCTATCGCATTTCCTCCCCATCGCCATTGGGCCAACCACTGGCACCGATTTCTTGGCATCCGTAGCCGACCCGGCGGGTTAGCCTTAAAGAAATCATCCCCTGGATAACCTATGACATTAACTGCAATCGCCAACCTGCTTGCCAAGAATAGTGTCATAATCACCATTATTCCGGTTTTTAAGGAGGCATGTCTAACAGTGAACGCTGATTGGCTAGTGGATATATGAACGGAACTATAAGTGTATGGAAAATAACGCATACTGTGACAATTTGCTTATCATTTCGCTTACTAGTGTTAATATAATTCTGGCCTTGTCTAATGAATAAACAAAACAGTCACGAGGAAATGTGAATGGTAGTAAAAGGAAAACCACCGCGAAGCGAGGTAACTGAACTGTGTAGCTATTCGCATTCTATACAAACATATAAAAAAATTAACACATATTGAGATTTTTCACAGATTACAAATTAATCAAATAATGATATTATGAGTCAGAAATTGTTGTCAAGTACCATACGCTTAAGCGGACGCAGGTGGTCACTGATATACAAATATCATCAATAGCTAGCCTTCATCTTATGCTAGGTGAGTCGGTATAAGATATCCATACCTTTCATACTGGAGTCCTGTTATCCGTAATAACTAACATAACTATACTCACTGCTTTCATACGCGGGTCCTCATTCCATTCGTCTGGGGTTTAATACGTATGTAACATCTTTGCAAGAGAAAGAAAACTCGAAATAAAACCCTATACCAACACATCTGATCAGCTATAGTAGGTCAATTTCCCTCCTATAGTGGAGGAGGCCCGAGCCCAAAAGTGAGACGAGTATGGACTGAGATGATGAAGGAATACCTTGGTGGCTACTAATGTCCAAATATCATCATTATTCTGCCCTCTTCTTAGGCTAGGTGGGCTGATATAAGATGTCCTTACCTTTCATAGGCTCCTGGTACATGTCATATCTACACTCACTACTTTCCGTGCGGTGACGGAAAAAGAATACAATTTACCACTACCATCTTGCCGATAGATGTCGTACAAGACGACTAAGGGATATAATACGCATATATTTTTTTTTCGATCACCGGAGCAGGGTTACTTGTCATCAGTGGTCGGCCCGACGGAATACCCCCTATTTGGGGTACACTCCCATCGACCGAAGTCCCGCCCTCGGGGAGGACGTCGACCGCGTCCCAGATATAATACGCATATAACATTTATGCGAGAAAAGGAGAACTCGAAACAAAACCTATACGAATCCCCCTAACCTGCATGGTATATGTATTTTCTTTGTTATTGCATACGGCGGCAAAGGAGCAAACAGTACACCTAATGGTAAGTGTTGCTGCCGCCTCATGGACCTTTGCAAGAAGGCTGCTGCCTACCGCGAAGAAAGTGAAGGCAGTGTGAATGCGTGCATTGAGGTTCGGTGATACTAAAGGCATCAATCACTAAAACTCAGCACAGGCAAACACCCTCAGGAAGTTGGGCTTCTTGTATTAAGTTCAAATTTCCTCCTATTGTGGAAGAGGCTAGAGCCCAGCAGTGGGACATATATGAGCTGAGATGATGATGATGATGATCCTCATTCACACCATCCATCTATCTCTTTTTGGGTTCCGATAGCTCTCCTTGCCGCCTTTCAAGCCTAATACAATTAAGTACATATTACTAATGTTAGAATATAGAATCATAAGAACTAATTTCATTGGATTTAATGAGGTGATGGAGCTTAGTATGTAAAAAAAAAATATTTAATTTTTTTATGATTATAATTATAGCTATCTTACTAGATTTTACGACAAATTTATAAGAAATTTTATCTCAAGAAGCAAAGGAAGAAGTAGTAATTTGTTGAACACCCATAAGCATCCTCATTTTTAAATATATTAATATGCTTAGTCATATATGTATTAATTTAGTTAGAAATATTGTTTGTTTCATCATTTTTTTTTTGCGTGTGGGTTACGGTCGGCGCTCTCCTCGCTCCATTCCGTCCGGGGCGACAGAGGGGCGTAAGCACGCACACCCGTAACCCACCCGTGACACGTCGCCTTCGTCGTTTGACCGATCACCGGAGCAGGGTAACTTGTCGTCAGTGGTTGACCCGACGGAATACCCCGTGAGGAGTACCCTCGCGCGGTCAGCCTCTCGGTGGGTGACGGACTGATTCTCCGGTCCAGTCACCCGCGGCCTCGGCTAGGGCGGCATCAGGCGCAGGTATTTGCGCCTACGCTACCCCAGTCGCCGGCGGCGGTTCGCGTTGTCGAGGAGACGCTCCTCGCGCACGCACTCCGCCGCCTCCTTCCGCGAGACTATCGCCTCGCCTTGCAGAAGGCTGCGACTGCGTCCCAGTTCCTGACGCAGCAGTAGCAATTTGAGATCACATTTAAAACAACATTAAATGTCAGTCCCAGAACATTTAATCGTTTTGATTGTGGATTAATGGATGTGTGAATTTACATTGTAAAATCCAATCTGTTGAAACTAAATGAAATCCGATCGAAACCGAGCCAAATATCGATTACTCATCGAAAGCTAGACTTTAACAAAGATTATTAATAAGAAATTGATAAAATCTATGTAATTAAAAAAAACACTTTTGCACTAACCTTCAAAATAAATATAAGTAGCATCGTTTAAAGACGGATGAAATACAGAAATGACTAACAAATATTTATTAAAAGAAACAGAATTGGCAACATATTACTTATGACCCGGATATTTAATAACTATAATTTGTCCATCTAGTTATGCAAAAAAAAAATATATAATAAGGAAGTAGCGACGTAGCAAAAGATTTTATCGTGTTCCAAGGATTCACTTCTTACTCATTCATGTTATTTTTTTATAACCCAGTAATTTTATTATGATAATAACTTATCACTACTAGAGTATTAAAATTTTTAGCTAAATACGTTCTGATTTAATCTATGTGAAACACAACCAGTTTTATGTACATTTTAATTAGGCTTTTGATATTATAAGAACTACTTATCTTTAATATGTAATTTCAATGATGGCTAAGAAATTTTATTCGGATTGATTAAAGATTATTAATTAATGAAATATAATAATTAATGATTAGAAAACAAGTTTCGTCATCATCATCGTCAGCTCATTGACATCCAACTAGTCGAGCCTCCTCTATAATAAGAGGCCAATTGACCACGCTGGTTAGACGTGTGATTTTATGTTTCGAGTTTTCCTTCTGTTGTATAGATATTATCTGCAGATTCCCTTAGTGGTTATTTGGAATAAATTGAATTAAAGTTCATCAAATTACAATAGTCATTTTTTTTAAAATAGAACTAATATTTGTGTACCTTATCAATGGAATTTATGGAATCTGCATCAGAAATTTATAGCTTATGCCGGCGACTTCGTCCGCGTGGAACAGTTACTTTGGGCTAGCCTTCCACGATAATTGGCCTATCTAATACTGAAAAAAGTTTCAAATCGGAACAGTAGTTCCTAAGATGAGCGCGTTCAAACAAACAAACTCTTCAGCTTTATATATTAGTCTAGATATAGATTGTTATCGGATATTATCAAATAAATATGAAGTAGGTACCTTCCTATCGAGATTCGTTCTTACGATGAGAATAAGGAAAATTTTTACATATGTAAATATTTTTACGTAATACCTTATTTTTGTTACTAAAGATAGACAAATGTAACTGTTATCCTAAAGTTTTATGGCATGGTTACAAGGACTTTTATGAAAAATCTTTAAATTAAATTAATTAAAATTTATAAATTGTCAGTTTATTTAAAGTCATTGTCCATCAGTAGGTCAAATCGTAGACTTAAAGAGAGCCTTGGCTACACTGTTGATGGTATCTTCTGAGAGTTATGGTAGAAAATGAAAATATATTTTAAGCACTGTTGTATCATATTCACTAAGCTATAGCACTGGCTCTGCATTACATTACATAAAATACCATCAAAATTATTTAAAGTAATACATACGTTACAACACTAAATTTTGAATACAATACAGGACTACACTACTTGGCACCCATGCAGCCTATGGACAGATATTTATTCTGATCCAATGTATTTTTCTATGGGGGAAGAAAAATAAATGATAAATATTTTCCTTCTTACAGATAATTTACAATGATCATCAACTTATATACGGGAGGGAAATTAACTTACTGTACCACGTTTGCGAAGCGGGTTGGCAACCGGTTTTGCTTCGAGTTTTCCTTCTCTAGATGGTATTTGCATATCGTAATTCTTTAGTCGTATAAAATACGAGACTCAAGTGCAAGAAAGGGGGGTGGTGAATTGTATTCTAACTCCGTCACCACGTCACCAATCATAAAATGATTAAAAAAGCAGGATCTCTTTTTTTAAGTTAGTAGTTTTAGTAGTTTTTTTAAATTAGTACTAAACTAAGTTATAGCCGATTGCATTGTTAGTTACACAATAAATCATTAAGTTGAATACTATATAATTAACTGACGATCATGTTGTCATGGTAATATAATTGTGTCCATTGTCCATATTTAATTGACAGAAATTATTTGTATAGCGTGAGCTGACGTGTGAATAAAAACGAAATCACGAGATGAACTTCCTCATCTATAGCTGATATCTCAAACATGATAGTTTTTATTGGAATGTCTTGAATGTAGTTAATATTTTGAATCCACTTATACGATCACGACACAGGCACAAAACAAATAATTTTGCGATTCATAAATACATATTTCATTATCATCAAAGGTTTATATGTGTTCCACAAAAAGCCATCAAGTATAGACTTTGTAAAAAAGGTTATTATAAAATCTCGGATTATCTAGATGATAATACAGATTGGTTGTGAGCAGCTCCTCATTCAGCAATTTCCTTGTTATTTTAAATAAACTGTTTTTTTTTTTAACTTTCATTATAAAGCGTAGCGTGTTTCGCCTAACAAATTTTTGTATTTTCACAGTTTGTAACATATGGACACACACACTGAAGGAGCTACTTGCTGCGCGGAGTGGGTCTTGCCCTTCCCTCCATAGTAGTTGAGAGGAGTGATGGCTGCTCTAGTAGTTTACTCGTGATCGGGTGCCGCTTGTGGGATCTGGTCCAGCCATAATTGTTTGAATTATGTAACGTAACTTGTGGTTCGGAGGGCACCATACTGGAGCTAGTACTTACAAAACAGGTTGTACACAATTTTATATCTAGTAAGAAGAAAAAAAAATTAAAAATAATAGACTAGCCCGCTGAGTTTCTTGCCGGATCTTCTCAGTACCCGGTCGCGTTCCGATCCGGTGGTAATTTATATTTTTGGATAATTTAATTTAATTTTGTTAACTTGACAATATGTAAGTGCCCTCTCGGCCTTATGCATAATAAATTATTTGAATTTGACTACTGGGCTCGATCCGCCTCCGTATTGCGAGGGAGATTGACCTTGACCGCCACGCTAGTCAGGCGGGTTGGTACAGGGTTTTATTTTGAGTTTTCTTCTCTTGCATAGTTGTTATATACACAAGATATCTCTTAGTCGCCTTTTACGACACCCACAGACAAGAGAGGGGGATTGTATTCTTACTCTGTAACCACACGAAAAATACATATTTAATTCATATATTTTATTTTTTAAACAACTTTTTATTAACCTTATATAAATGATTATACCTACAATGTTAGCAGAGCAAAATATTAACTTGATCGAGTCTTAAAATTATAAATGATCGAGTACCTGTAATCAACATTTTTATTTTTTTTAAATACCTATATTACAATTTTTATAATTTAATAGTATCGAGCTAGCTTTCAAGATCTCCTTTTATAAACTACTAGCTTTTGGCCGCGGCTTCGCCTGCGTAAAAGTTGGCTTGCATATTTCTTTTTATTGTGTTATTGTGGTGACGGAGTAAGAAAACAATTCACCACTCCCTACTTGCCCGTGGATGTCGTATAAGACGGTTATGGGATATATACACATAACATCTATGCAAGAGAAGGAAAACTCGAAAAATGAAACCCTATACCAACATATCTGACCAGCATGGTATAGTAGGTCAAATTCCCTCCCATTATGGAGGAGGCCCGAGTCCAAGAGTGGGAAGTATGTGGGCTGCGATGATGATGATGATGATGATGATATTTCTTAATTTAAGAAATACTCTATCTGTGTGTCAATTTTCATCCAAATCTGGTCAACAGTTTACGCGTGATCGAGTAAGAAAGGTCCAAATAACTTCAAAAATTTTTATATTTGAATATTACTTCCACCCTTGTAGTTCAAATTCACGTGGAAAGACGATGATAAATATGGCCATCCATCCATGATAGGTTTCCATTAGTAAAAAAGAATAATATTGATCAAACTCCTGTAGTTTCACCCACGTAGACCCCATTGCCATGCGAATGCCGAGATAAAAATTGCTTATGTTACTCGCTGATATTATAAGTCTACATAGGTGAAAAAAAATTGTACTAACAAATCCCATACAAATATCCAAGATAAAAATTGCCTATGTTACTCGCTGATAACGTAGCTTGTTGAAAGAATTTTAAAGATTGGTCAACATCCACCGCTTTCTCTCGCAGAGTTCTCGTTCTGGGCAAACACCAGGATGAAAATAGCCTTTATTTGTTATTCGCTGATAATGTAGATTTTCATTCGTAAATTAATTTTTATATCCATTAAATGTCCGCGATTTCACCCGCATTGTGCCCGGGCCCGTAGTAATATTGGGATAAAAAAATAGCCTAAATATGTTCATCATCATTTCGTCTCATAGACGTCCCACTGCTGGGCTCGTGCCTCCTCCATAGTAGGAGGGAAATTAACCTTACTATACCATGCTGGTCAGGCAGGTTGGTATAGGGTTTTGTTTCGAGTTTTCCATCTCTTGCATAGATGTCATATGCGTAATATATCCCTGAGTCGTCTCTTACGACATCCACGGGTAAGAGAGGGGGTGGTGAATTGTATTCTTACTCCGTCACCACACGGAATAAAACCTAAATATGTTACTCGCTTAAAATTAGCTTTCCGTTAGTGAAATAATTTTAAAATCGATTAAATTCTCACAGTTGCTCCAGCCACACCGGGATAAAATATAGCCTTGGATAAAATATAGCCTAAGTTATTCCTTATGTAAGGCTTGGTAGACCTGGTGGTAAAGTATTATCAGTATTGGTCCAGCCGTTTTGAAGATTACCCGTATCGAATAGACAGACAAAAAAAATTGAGCCGTTTTTAGGGTTTCGTACCCAAAGGGTAAAAACGGGACCCTATTACTAAAACTTCGCTGTCTGCCTGTCCGTCTGTCTGTCACCAAGCTGTATCTCAAGGACCGCAATAGCTAGACAGTTGAATTTTTTACAAATTATGCATTTCTGTTGCCGCTATAACAATAAATATTAAAAACAAAATAAAATAAATATTTAAGGGGGCTCCTATACAACAAACGCAATTTTCCCCTTTTTTATAGATAATGGTACGGAACCCTTCGTGCGTGACCCCGACTCGCACTTGGCCGGTTTTTTAGACATAGGTATCGTGCAAATAATTGTGTGAGCATAAATAAAACCTATTATTTTGACAACAAATAGACGCTTCACATTTGTTTATTTCTAGAGATAGAAAATTTGATTAATATCTTGATTTTAACTTACTGTCTGGTAGCGGCTAGGAATATTATAACACTTTCATTGTTTGTGGGTGTCGCAAAATGCTACTAAGACAAAGATTTACATTGACCTGGACCAATTGGTGATGCCATCTAGCCAGCTATGTCGTCTGGCAGGCAGCTGGTCATAAAATGTTGCTAAAAGAACCTTTGCAATATATCTACGATGGCAGAGGACCGAATACATATTGCGTCGATCCAAAGTAATCTTGATAAGCGAGCATTAAGAAAAAATAATGGGGTAACCCAAGAAAGCCGATCGTGTACTAAAATGATCGTTCCTAGGCTCAGTGATATCGGTTTTACGCTTTTCACCTCCTTAGGGGTAAAATTGCAAAAACTCTTTTTTAGTGAGCACTTTCCCCAAGAACTTTCCCCAAGAAAGAGAACTTTGTACAAAATTTCACGTTTCTAGTAGGGATGTGACTTGGAGGGAAAATAATCGATTTTTTAAATAATCGATTTTTTGTTCTTCAAAATAAATCGATTATAAAATAATCGATTAATTAAAAATAAATAATCGATTATAAAATAATCGATTAATTAAAAATAAATAATCGATTATAAAATAATCGATTTTTCCCAACAGGATTATGATGACTTTTTTTAGGAAATGTGAGCTTCATCTTCTAATATAGTATGAAATACTGCGCGCAGTATTGTGATGACCTTATTTTTTTAGGAAAATTGATTTTATTATAAAAATAATCGATTTTCTATTATTTTGAAAATGGATTGTAAAAATCGATTATTACAAAAAAAATCGATTAAGAATCGATTATTATAAAAATCGATAATATTTTGACATCCCTAGTTTCTAGGCCTAATGATTTCGGATATACATTTTTCACCCCCTTAGAGATTGAATTTCAAAAACTAATTTTTTAGAGCTCATTTACAACAAAAGAAGGAGAATCACACAATACACAGAAATACATAGTTTCACGTTCCTAGCCCCAATAGTTTCGGCTATACGATTTTCACCCCCTTAAGGGGTGATTTTCCAAAAATCATTCGTAAATTCTATACGCTTTATAATTATTATATGTTATGTAGATATAGATTGAGGAAGTGTTCGGAGTAATCAGAAAAAATGTTTAGTTCATATACGTATTTGACGTCAAAGTTAAAGTTATTAAAAATAGAGTATGATGTTATCAAAATACGCACATAAAATATTGCTAAATACTATAATATAATAATAATTACTACTTCGTATGTTGACGTAGTAAGTATGATGACGGAAAAGGAACATAATTTTATGGAATAGTGGTTTACGATTTTTGATGGAATTGTCAATTACGTCAGTGGATATGTCATACAACAGGAATTTTAAATAAAAAAGAAACCTCTTTTAACGCGATACAATATAAGACGGCTGAAAGACGTAAAGGCATAAGGGTCACCGCACACGGGTCGACTAACTTCAAGCACGCTTCCACTGACATTTCCTGTAATTTTCATACATTTTATATGGACTCGTCACACACGATTGACGCCTATAGCCGCCACACACTACAAATTGTAGCTGCTCGCTTCTTGTGAGCCGCACCGGCCACTACACGGCGTCAAGTAGCTGTTGCACGCTACAGCTACTTTTGTGGCCGCTTCTAGCTGCTCGTAGCGGCGTTTGTGGCTGTCGCGTGTGGCCCGTGTGCGGCGATCCTAACACCACTATCAGCAAATTATCATTATGTGATGTGTAATTAAAAATTATTAAGTATTTCCGTGTGATAACGGAGTAAAAATATAGATCATCACTCCCCCTCATGCGCTTGGGTGTCATAAAAAACGACTAAGAGATATGATATGCAGGTATATATAACATCTATGGAGGAGAAGAAAAGCTTGACAAAAAATCTTATGCCAATACGTCTGATCAGCTTGGTATAGTAGGTTAATTTCCCTCCCAATGTGGTAGAGGCTCGAGCCCAGCAGTGGGACGTATACATGGGTGCTGTAATGAGAACGATGATGATATAATGAAACGTAAGAAACCAAATAAATATTATAACAACGTATCAAACGAGCAAAGCGCCAAGTGGTTGGTTAAACCGTGGACAATCCATCTAAGGGTCGACGTATCGAACTATGCTAAATCATTTAAGGGATTAAGGTACTCAAAAGGTTAATTAGCCAAGAGAGGGTCAATGAAATCAAAGAATTTTGGTATCGCCTTTTAACACGCAATTGTTTCTAGATGATGTTTGGGGTGTCATATTGCCCCATATACGCGGATAGATTGTAGTTAGGTTAGTAAAATTAAAACCATTCAATAAGCTAGCCGTGTGGTGACGGAATAAGAATACAATTCACCACTTCCTATTTTGCCCGCGGATGTCGTAAAAGACGACTAAGGGATATAATACGCATATAACATCTATGCAAGAGAAGAAAAACTTGAAATGAAACCCTATACCAACCTATCTGACCAGCATGGTATAGTAAAGTCGGATTCCCTCCTATTGTGGAGGAGGCTTGAGCCCGACAGGGACGTGTATGGGCTGAAATGATGATGACGATGATGATGAATAAGCTATTTGAGCAGGGTGGAATAGAGTCACCCGCCGAGAGGCCGACCGCGTGAGGAAAGACCGACGTCCTCCTCGAGGGGGGGACGTCGGTCGATGGGAGGGTACCCCACGTAGGGAGTATTCCGTCGGGCCGACCACTGACGACAAGTTAACTCTGCTCCGGTGGTCGGCCCAACGACGAAGGTGACGTGTTTTTCGGGTGGGCTGCGGCAGTTGCGTGCTTAAGCCCCTCTGTCGCCCCGGACGGAGTGGTACGGAGGTGCGCCGACCGCAGCCCACCCACAAAAAAAAAAAAAAGGGTGGAATAGAACTATAACCTGTCCCCAAATAAAAAACAATCAGCACGTTTACGTAAGCGTTTTGGTAATTGTTGTTGGTGGTATAAGTTGCCCAAGAGAATGCTACTGCCAATTCTCCTAATGGAACATCAATCGGTTTTTATGATTCTCACGAGGCAAGGGGCATATCGTCACCACACAATATAACGTTTTGAATAATTATGTAAAGTATATATTCAAGGTGACTTAAAAAGATTAGATGTAATATTTACTTTTTTTAAATGAATTTAATAATATGCCAAAGGGAATAGTTTTTATACTGTATTGAATATTATAAAAAAAGGATCAGGTTTGTTATGCTATGTAGTCACTAGTTGTCACACATTTATAATGGCTTGCTATCCAGCAAGTATCTGTAGCTATGATCAATCAAATTAAAAATGTAAATTTATTTTTTTTTTATTTGAAAGATAAAACTCTGCACTGAGAAACTAATACTTGTATTGCGAGGGAGGGGAAACATAGAACTAACAGGCACAAGTTACATTATATCTTACATAAGTGTCGAACCGGTGACATTTGGCATTATAAGGCCGTATCTTAACCACTATGTTATCTGTACAGTATAATGGCATAGTAAAATAATTGACAAATTAAACCTATACCTTCATTTGATGTTCAAATTAACTTTTAGTAATTCAAAGTTACTGATTATATTAGTGTTTCTTTTATCTATACCAATAAATAAAATTGGAGTGTCTGTTTGTAATGTCAAAATAATAGGCTTTTTTCATGCTCACACGGTTATTTGCATGACACCTATGCCTAAAATAGCAATTAAAAAATTTTTGTCTGTCTGTCTATCTGTCTGTCTGTCTGTCTGTCTGTCTGTCTGTCTGTTTGTTCCGGGTAATCTTCAAAACGGATGGACCGATTTTAAAAATTCTTTCACCAATGGAAAGCTATAATATCAGGGCGTAAACTAGGCTTAATTTTATCCCGGTATTCCCACGGGAACGGGAACTACGCGGGTAAAACTATTATAACCTATAACCGAAGCGAAGCGAGGGCGGATTGCTAGTTAGTATATAAAATCGACAGTTTTAGCGTAATGGCAACACAAAACACGTATCTGCACGTTATATCTTTCGGATTGTAATTTTCATATACAAATTACAATATAAATAAAACAGATTGCCACGTCTCACTGACTCCAATCGGCTTTGCTTTGTAATCAAAATTTAACCTTGTGATGGGTTATAAAAATACTTTGTTTTCAATAACCAATTTAAATGTTAAAATTGATCAATTATACAATACGCGTATTGCGTATCTTTGTTTACTAACACATATTGAATGCGAAATAACATTTTTTTTCCTCACATTTCAATCGTTTACCATTGAAGGTATAAACCGTTTACGGGTTATATGTCACCTGTCACTTAATGTAAAGATAACGAGTTGAATGGTATGCTTGTCGATTGAGTATTTTTTTTTTTTTATAAAGCTCTTATTGTTTAAAGAATAGTGTTTAAGTACTTTGCATACGATATTAATTTCTATATTTTTTATGAAGTCTTTGTGGAGTTATTTATCTATCAGCCTATTGACATCCTCTTTTGGATCTATGTCGTTTCACTTAGGGGTCATAAAGTTATAATATTCACTCTTAGCAGTCGGATTGGTGATTATAGGTGCTACACGCGGCAAAATCTTTATACACTAAGAATACAATTCATCAACAACTAAAGACAGGGTTTTTTCCCCCGGTAATACAATAGTAAGGGATATAGGTAGAAAACTTTACTGTAAAAGTAAAAAAAACTCTAAGTAAAACTCTAAACGAAACCGTCTCACTGACGGACGTGGTAATGTAGATGATTTCAGTTACATATGAAAAGACGAGGCATGTCCAATAGTGGGATTTACAGTTCATTACTCCTCATCATCTTTATCGTCCTGCTCTTATTCTAACAATTACTTCGGGTCGATGTAATATGTACTCTTCTTTTATAGTACACTAGCAACCCGCCCTCGCTTCGCTTCGGTTTTAGTGGTGTGTGGTGTCGGTGTAGTGGGAATACCGGGATAAAATATAGCCTAGGTTACTCCCTGATATTACAGCTTTCCATTAGTGAAAGAATTTTTGAAATCGGTCCAGCTGTTTTGAAGATTACCCGGAACAAACAGACAGACAGACAGACAAAAAATTTTTAATCTGTATTTTAGGCATAGGTGTCTTGCAAATAACCGTGTGAGCATGAAAAAAGTCTATTATTTTGACATTACAAACAGACACTCCAATTTTATTTATTGGTATAGACTAGCTGACCCAACAGACGTTGTTCTGTTCAAATAAAATAAAAGGATTTCAGGGCCACCTACTGGGTCTAATTGTGAATCTAAACCATTCTCGAACCCCTTTCAAACCACACAAAAAAGTTCGTCGATATCGGTCCAGCTCTTTAGGAGGAGTTCAGTAACGTACACAAGCAATTTATATATAAAGATATTGCACAAGTTTTATCAATAGTTTTATAACTGTCTGTCTGCCTGACGTCATCACTCTTTAGGAATATAATTATTGACCAGACGACATCAGGGACAGTTGGACCAGGTTAACGTAGAGCTCTTAGTCATCTTTTATTGTAGTAAAAGTTAACGTCCATGAGAAATGTGAGGGTTGGCAGTATTGGTAATCGCTATCGCACAACAATGTAAAACAAAAGAAGAAATTAAAAATCTGTTTCAAATACTATATTGGTGGGTGTATAATTGGTGTGTACTTCATTACGTTAACTGAGTGCTCAGATTTATCTTAGATTTTCAGTTAAAAATTTAAACCTGAATTCAAAGCAGTTTGGCTTGCCAAGAATATTTATCATCTGAAGGCATCGAAATTATGACACACTAAAAAGAGATCATCTGATGTTTTATATACATTTTTTTATGGGTGGGCTATGGGCAGACGCCGTCCATACAGTCCGGGGTAACGCAGGGGCGGCGTGCGGCCTCATGAGCCACATTTACCCACCCCTTCGCCATTGGGCCGACCACTGGTACCGTATTCCTTGTCTTCTGTGGGTAGTCCGGTGGGATACCCTTTCGGGTACCGTCTCTATGTTTCCGTATACCTAATTTCTTTTGTTTTTTTTTTCTAAAAACAAAAAGTAATATAAATCCTACAGTGAAACCATGCAGTCATACGGTACAGAAAAATCAAAAGTGTTTATTTATAATTTAATTGCTGAAAGTCTCATATTCACAAAGAAAGACCACATATTGGGACCACATCCAAAGTTATTTTTACGTGAGTTTGTTTTGGGCAAACATCCGGCACCCAACACCTTGTTTTAATAAGTGCACAATGTATTAATGTGTTGAAAACCTTTTGTTTGAAGCACTCGTGGCGAGAGTGCACTGTTCTTCATTATGAAGGGTTATGGATGTGCTTAAATGGTTTAGTACCGTCAGACATCTTGGTTATAAAAGTTTGTATGAATAAGCAACCTTTTAAAGTGCTTTAATTAAGCGTTTAGTACATATATTATAAGTGGCAATATATTTCCGTGTGATTAGGGAGTAATAATACAATTCATTAGTTCTTTCTGACTTATAGGGGCTGTATAGAATTATTAAAAGGTGTAGCAGATAATATCACAGAAAACTGGAAACAAAACTTTTTCTCCCTCTCTGTCAAGCTGACTGACCTGTCATGGCATAGTGGGTATCTTTTGCTCTTATTGGGGGCTCGGGTTCAATAAATAATAGGTAAATACATACCTAATGAAACAAAAATTACTACATAAATTTATTAACCACATATTTATTATTTTCCGTGCGGTGACGGAGTAAGAATACAATTCATCAGCCTTGCCTTGCCGTTAGTGTCGTAAAAGACGAATAAGGAATTTAATACGCATATAACATCTATGCAAAAGAAGAAAAACTCGAAGTAAAGGCTTATACCAACCCGTCTGATCATCGAGGTATGGTCACTTTCCTTCCTGTTTCGGAGGAGGCACGAGCTGACCAGTGAGACAAATATGAGCTGAGAGTAGTACGACCACACTGTCGACAGTTATCTGTCTACAGCCGCGGACCGGTCCGTCCGGGGCAGTACCATGCTCTCGCAGAAAATCGACGTCTGAGTAGTAGTAATTTGTTACTGCGCTTCGTTCGGTGAGCGATAGAGCCGGAAGCCCAACTTTCTGAGGGTGATTGCGTGTGGAGGGCTTTGGTGGTGCCCTTGGTATCACCGAGCCTCAATGCACGCATTCACACTCCCTTCGCTTTCTTCGCGGTAGGCAACTGCCTTGTAAAGGTCCATGAGCGGCAGCAACACTTACCATCAGGTGTACTGTTTGTTCGTTTGCCACCAATAAAAAAAAAAGCCGGTTAGGGTTTTATTTAGAGTTTTCTATCTCATGCATAGATGTCATATGCGTAATGTATCCCTTAGTCGTCGTTTATGACACCCATGGGTATGAGAGGGGATAGTGAATTGTATTCTTAAATCCATCACCACACGGAAAGATGTCTAGTAATATTAAATTAGTAATATTAAGTTGCAAAACAGTCTTGCTGTGGTCTTTTATAAAAATATTTAACTTCTGTCTACTAATTGCTAAAATATTTTTTCAAGTCATATTGTTTTTGGTCGCCTAAACTACGGCCGCGCCCCGCTCAATTATTCTGGGGTTTAATTACTCACCGTGTTCCCCTTCTACATCTATTAAACGAGCTACCAGTATCACTACGGATTGAGCCTGACCACTTACAACCTAGGATAAAGAGAGCAATCCTAGAGCTTGCTGATTCTCTCTATATTCTCAGTCGACCAGATATGATGGAAAACTTTTATTACTCTTATTTTTGTAAATTTTTACAAACGTAAACGGTTTCGTCTTCAGGTGTATGGGTTTATAATTGTAAATAAGAGTCTCCCAAAAAAGAACATTTATATAAATTTAGATCACTGTGTATAAACTGCCTGCTACGATTTTATGTAAAATGATTATTTAAATAAATAGGCACAGAATGATAAGTGAGTTTTGATTTTGTAGTCGATACGTGCCCGTGATTATATGAGAAGATGCATATAGGTCTTTTTATTTTATTGTACTTTTAGTTTAATTGATAGTCTTTGGCGTATATCCTCTCTGGTATACCACACATCAAACCGTAGACGTTCCTTGTTGGACATGGGTCTTTTCAAGAGAACTAACACTTAAAACGGCCCTGTGCCACTTGCATAGATGCAAGTGGCACAGGGCCGTTGGTTCCCTGTTAATTTTAAGATGTCTTCAGTCCATCTATTAGTATAGAGTAATTTTCTGTTATACAGAACTTTCCGTGCGGTGACGGAGTAAGAATACAACTCGCTACCACCTTTTTTGTCCGTGGGTCTCGAAGAAGACGACTTAGGGAGGAATATGCATGAAAAATCCACGCAAGAGAAAGAAAACTCGAAACAAAACCCTATACCAACATGTCTGACCAGCGTGGCATAGTAAGTAAATTTCCTTTCCATAGTGGAGGAGGCCCAAGCCCAACAGTGGGACGTGTATGGGCTAAGATTACGATGAGGCCGAACTATGTAGGTGGACGCATACAACGAACCAAGGATTAGTCCGCACTTGTAGAGAAGTGGACCGCGTGAGGACGGCGCTCCGCTATTGTGTTGCCGATGCGCTGATGGGGGATTAACGCTAAAGGTGATGCAGACAACTACCTCAGATAGTACGGGCAAAGAGGGTCTAAAACATAACCCATCAGAAACAAAAAGGTTGGCAATTGCCGTCCTGCTGGTGGTACGACTTCTATGGGAAACAGAATGATGACAGATACAATTCTTAACCTGTCAGCACTCAGTGAAGATTAATACCGATTGAGACAATTTATTTACTAAACGTCGTCCAAATATTCTGAAGGACATGTTACTGAAATACGAATACTTTATTTTTGGGATTCTATTTTAAATTAGGGAAACGAAAATGTAACTAACGAGGTTTGGCATGTTTAGATACGGAAAAGCCGAAATAACATTAAGTAGGCTTAAAATTGGATTATATATTATGTAGATACGAACCCACGAACTGAAATAAGATAATTGTTTCGAACGATACAGTTGCATAAGTAAATTTCACTAATGGAATTCCAAGTGGTTTCGTGAAATATGGGCCTCTTGAAATTTCCATAACAATAAAAGTTCTTTTTTGGATTTTAGCTTATATTTGATTTATGTTTAAATAAATTCATAGTATTCTATGATATAGTTATATAAAAAAGAAAGAAAATTATTTATATTCGGATATCTTTTTTATATTATCTTTTTTATATTCGGATGTCTGTATCATAGAGTTGTAGACAATACCTACTTCTAATGTAGCCTGCAGATATCAATCTACCAAAATACACTTCAGAAATGTAATTCCAGACGCATGGGAAATACTTTCTTTCTATATTTATTAATATTTTACGTTGTGAATTCTTATATTAATATTATGATGCGCTCTATAGGTGGCACAAAACTGAAATTTAATACTTTGATATAAAACTACAGCTTATTTCTATGAAATGAAAACAAGCAAACTGCTTGCGAATGGTAATTGGAACTAGTTGCGTTCTTTGTTCCTATTTTATCGCGTATTGGACAACATGACAACTAATGCCAGCCTTGAATTTCATTGTGAAACTAATAAACGACCACAAAACATTATGTTAATTTATTTTATAGCAAGATTAACCGTTTGCTAGTTTGTTTTGTATTCTTGAATGCAGTCATTAAACCAACTAAGTATATAGACTCAATTGAAAGTGCTCAGGTGCTAAATCTAAAGTAAATATCGAGTAGGAAGTATATTAATTATTCTAGAACGATCCATGTAAATTATGAATCAGTCTATATATGCATAATTTATATTTATGTCCTGTTATGGTTCTGCTCAATCTAATTATTCGAAACTAATCTTATGATACATGCGCAGCGTACATACACATGTTCGTTGTGCTAAATAAATTTAATATAATGTCCAGTTTGTTTTAGCATTGTTTGTAAATTATTCTTTACTTAAAAAAGTACCTAAATAAATTAAAATACATATTTGTATTTGCATACAAATACTTCAAATCACCTCTCTTGCCCGTGGGTGTCGTATAAGACCAGGGATATAATATGCAGATAACATCTGTTCAAGCGAAGCAAAATTAGACATAAAACCCTAAACATGTCTGGCCAGCGTGGTATAGAAGGTTAATTTCCCTCTTGTTGTGGAGGAGGCCCGAGCCCAATAAAGCCCAGTATTTTTACATTACAAACAGACACTTTAATTTTATTGATTTGTATATAGATTATTATGGGGATGCTTTGCGGCTTTGAATAGAATCTTTGTTCTCCAAAAAAGGGCTCTCTGCGCAATTTATAATCTAGGACCAAGGATTTTACTTCTATAGAAAAATAAGTATTCTGATTGTTGTATCACACTATATATATGAAAATATATTATATGCACAAAAAAGTATCGCAATGATTGATTTCAAAGATATTGTGACATTCATCATATGGCTTGGAATAAGGACAATTTAGTTGTACTTACTATTCGTCTCCATAAAATAAGCAGATTGTTTATGGAGCAATGTATTCTATAATAAATTAAAGATACCCGAGACGTACCAGTAAACAAGTTTAAAAAAGCTATCAAGAACAGAGATTGTAAAAAAAGGTTATTATAAAATCTCGGATTATCTAGAATTCTAGATGATAATACAGATTGCTTATGAGCAGCATTCAACAATTTCCTCGTTCTTTTAACTAAACTCTTACAAGATTTTTTTATTATACTATTATTGTAAAGCGTAACGTGTTTTGTCAAACGATTTTTTGTTATATTAACTATGGATGGACCTTTCCAGTGGACGGACTTAGTCATGCTCACTGAAGGATCTGCTTGCAGTAGCTGCCTGAACCGGGTCTCTCCCTTTCGTCCATAGCAGTTGAGGGAAATGAACTACTAGATCAGCTGATGGCTGCTTTAGTAGTTAATTATGTGATCGGGTCTCACTTGTAGGATCTGATCCAGCCATAATGTTTTGAATGATGTTTGTGTATTATATTACGCATCAAGATACATTCGAAGAACATCACACTGTAGTTGGTACTTGTTAGACAGTCTTGTATAAAATAAATTACTAAAAAAATAACACGTCCCGATCCGATGATAGTTTATTGGATTAATTTAACTTCAGAAGTATTTTATTTCGCGTTTTCCATTTCTCGCATAGATGTTATATGCATATCATATCCCGTAGTCGCCTTATAACCCACGGTAAGAGTTGGTGAATTGTATTATTACTCCGTCACTACATGGACAGTGTAACTGAATAGTGTAAAAATTGAAAATTTATAGGACTTTATACATAATCATCATCATCACTTGGCATTGGGCTCGAGCATCGAGGGGAAATTGACCATGCTGGTCAGGCAGGTTGGTATAGGGTTTTAAGAAAATTAATAAATAATGAGTTTTTTTTTGTATTACCTATATCAAACTGAACAATAGAAAAGAAATACATAAAAGTACAAATAATGCCGCTATTTTTAAAAGTTTAGATTTAAAAGAATTAAGTATTTCGCTTAAAATATCAATACTGTTATACATACTATTGTAATCGCTACAAGCTCCTGTTATAAATCTATTACATATATTTGTTCTGTATAATATATTCTCTCTTCTATTCATATATTTCCCTATTTTGTTCTTAACCCATTATTATTACAGAGGAAGTAAGGCAATTTCCATGCCATTATGAAAAAGGCTAATGGAAGATTAGCAGAAGATCAAGGCCCGTGATTAGTGTCAACTTAACGTAAGTTAGAACTAAAGACTCACTTTCATGTTCAATTTGGTTTACTATCACAGTCTGTATAGTCGTGACATAATCCAAATGCAAAGTTTACGCTTTATTTAATGCATTCTTGAAATGTATTCTTTTGTATTCGATTTAGAGAGGTTTGCGGAAGAGCGTGAATAAATATTACTTCATAATGAAAGTATTTTTATTGGTGGATTGCAGACTATTTTTTCATGTAGAACGGCTTAGATAACGTTGTAATCGATGTCGACTGACGGGTTTTCGTTACTACGAAGAAGGGTTTATCTCAGGAATTAGTTTCCTTTTATGCTAAGAAATTATTACAAACATACTATATACTGCAATATCAACAAATTTTGATATTGACGAATGTCGTCCTATAACGAACAAAATTTCAAAGAAATACAAACTTAAATATATTCACTATTAAACATAAAAAAATTTGATTTTGCTTATATCATTATTACGAGGTATATGGTAAGCAGGGAAGGGTGGTAGAGTGCTAGCTTCTGAAAATGGCAATGTAAGTTATAGTACAATATCAATTGGCGTGGTTATGTGGTTGATGAGGTATCCTTTTCCGCCCGTGACTATAGAGCGCTGAAAAGCGTTTAAGACGTCGTGTAATCAAAAATCAAATACAGCGACGATAAAAACCATATAAGTAGTTTTATTTATAAGGCGTATCATTTCTTTTGGCTGGATTATGATCAGCACGGACGCCTTTCATTCCATCCTTGGCGATGCAAGGGCAGCGTGTGGCCGTATTCCCTCCCCATTACTCCTCCATTTACCATTGAGCCGACCACTGCTACCGAATCCTTAAAGTCCATGTCTATGTCCAACGACTACCTCGTCTAGGAAAGTATTACGTTATATTAAAACAATTTAGTGGGTCAGTTAATTTGTAATCGCCGCATTAACCAGCATGCAGGTAGCGTCATTAGTCAACCTCCTTATATAATCTCCAGTCACTTCTTACAAAACTTACGGGAAGTGTACTGAAGTAATTTATAGATTACCGACAATTAAATTTTATGTGCTCCAACATAATTACTAAATATGTGCATATATTTTTTCTCAAATGTTTATTTCTTTTTTGTCATTACGAAATATTTTTTATAATAATACATGGACTTTAATTTTTTATGCCTCATCTTGAGAATTATTTTCAGTTCTAATGACAAAATAAAATTTAAAATACAGATTTGCATTCAAAAAATCAATCGAGTTTCTTGCGTCTATCGACTTAAAGAAAATATCTTTATCGAAGTACATAAACATGCCATTATTAAGTTACATCCTTACTAATATTATAAACTAGCAACCCGCCCTCGCTTCGCTTCGGTTATAGGTTATAGTCGTTTTACCCGCGTAGTTCCCGTTCCCGTAGGAATACCGGGATAAAATATAGCCTAGTTTACGCCCTGATATTATAGCTTTACATCGGTGAAAGAATTTTTGAAATCGGTCCAGTCGTTTTGAAGATTACCCGGAACAAACAGACAGACAGACAAAATTTTTTTAATTGCTATTTTAGGCATAGCTGTCGTGCAAATAACCGTGTGAGCATGAAAAAAGCCTATTATTTTGACATTACAAACAGACACTCCAATTTTATTTATTGGTATAGATGCGAAAGTATGTTTGTTTATTTTTCTGTTACGTTTTCACGCGTAAACCACCGAACCGATTAAAAAAAAAAATCTTTCACTTGTGGAAAGCTATAATATCAGGGAGTAACATAGGCTATATTTTATCCCGATATTCCCACGGGACAGGAACTATGCGGGTAAGACGACTCAAACTGAAGCGAAGCGAGGGCGGATTGCTAGTACCACATAAATCTTGTACTAAGAATCAAAATATTCGCACATGTTTTCAAGTTATTATTTCTATGCCTTGTTGATCTCATGGCGTCATCATGTGACTGTCGATAGAGAGTGCCCAGGTACAAATCCTATGTGAGATAACACATACCGTTACTGGTAGAGTCCAATTGTTTTAATACTATAAAATCCAATTAACTATTTTATTCAATCATATCAGCCAGTACAAGTACCACTGTTGAGCGTAGGCCCGCCTCCACAATGGGAGGGAGATCCCTCTCATTCCACATTGGTCAGACGTGCGTTGTGTGGATAGGATTTGTTTCAAGTTTTTCTTCTCTTGCATTGTTGTTACATGCATAATGTCTAGTCAACGATTACATTTTCAAGAATGGTTAACAACAGAGAGGCGGCCGGTCTTAAAACGATTGCCAAAACTTTTCAAATATTTACTATGAAAGTCTACATCTCTACATATTGAGTCGACTCTCAATAAATTATTATCCTAATTATAATTAGGATAAGAGCAAGATTATTACGATTCTTTATTTACTGTTAATATAATTGTAACGTCGATTAAATAAATTAAAATCAATGAAACAATTGTAATTGTATTTGCGACAAGGCCCAATACATTGCATACATGTCAATAAAACATATTTTTGATATGTTACGACGTTAGTAATTGAAATATTAGCATGCGGTAACAACAAACTAAATACATATGATTTATTACCTATATTTATATTAATAAGTAGGAAACATTAATTTACGAATATGTATTAGATTGATATAGATATAATTAATAAGGCTTAATATAGTACAGGTCTTAAATGTTATTATATAGTGCAGGCGAGGTCACTCATGCATGATAATTATTTCCATGTTGTTTTACTTCCTAGTGTTACTTCTAAATTTTAGTGACTTTCATTACTGACACAATCGAGATTGGAAGATGCTTCTATAAAAGAACGTTCTAGAGAGAAGTCCCTTCATTGTGAGAGCTTGTGTGACCAAGGGCGCTGTGAGTACGAGAGTTCTTAACAAAAAAATTGAGCATATCATCCATCCATCAGCCTACAGACGTCCACTGCTGGACATAGGCCTCCCCACGAGAATACCACTCGGAACGGTCCTGCGCCACTTGCATCCAACGGTTCCCTGCGACTTTGAGAGTGTTATCGGTCCACCTAGTGGGGGGTCGTCCTACGCTGCGCCGTCCGATTCGTGGTCGCCACTCAAGGACCTTTCTTCCCCAATGGTTGTCGGTTCGACGAGCGATGTGGCCTGCCCATTGCCATTTCAACGTGCTAATTCTGCGGGCTATGTCGTTTACACCCGTTCTTCTACGGATTGGGCATATACATTGTAATTAAAAGTACTTTACGGATTTTATCGCATTTGTATTTGATTTTTGATTGCCCAACGTTTCGAACACTTTGCAGCGTTCATGGTCACGGGCGGACGTGAGACGTAGTCCCGGCCCACGCAGAAGACTGTCAACAGTGTAGTCCTATCATTATGATATAATAATTTCATTTCCAGTTTTCAATGTTTTGCATAGATCTAATCTGTAAGTTATATTCCTTAGGTAAGTTACATCTTTCACAACTCGTACGGGCAAGAGAGAGTAGTGAATTACAGTTTTACTCCTTCACTACATGCAAATAAATATAACACGTGTATACTGGTATTAGTGGTGTATTGATTGCTATGCATATATGTATATGTCATCTATATTAATCAGCGTAGATGCTCATGTCAATTAGGTAACAAATGTGACACGAATCTATAAACTTGTCTAACGTCTACGAAGCGATGATTGAATATAATACACACTGAAATTAATTTAACGCCTTTATTTCGGCACTTGTGTTAATTCGACACGTGGCAACAAAAGTTACGTAAGACTTATCTAAGCTAACATAAAAAAAGGCAATACAATTCCGGTGTACTAACAAAAACAGGCCTTCGAACTTTGTGAATAAAAGCTGGACCATTTATTGTCGAGTAAGAAATGTCAATTTGTCGAGTTCTTTGTTTTTTTTTTTTTGCGAGAGAATAGTAATTTAGAGTTTTGTGGAAAAGAAACTATATTATAGACAACATAAATATTTAAAGTACGTAAAATATAATTATAAAAAATCTTAAAGATTCACAACGTGAGAAAATAAAATGCTTTTTAATAAAACAATTTTTCCTTTTTTTATTATTATCGCAGCCCACACACGTCCTACCGCTGGGCTCGAGCCTCCTCCAGAATGGGAGGGAATTTGACTTACTATACCATGCTGGTCAGGCATGTTGGTATAGGGATTCATTTTGAGTTTTCCTTCTATTGCACAGATGTTAAGTGCATGTTATATCACGGGTAAATAATCTGTAAAATGAGAGAAGCAAAACTCGTAACAAACTCTTATACCAAATTGTCTGACCAGCATGATATAGTAAGATCAATTTCCCTCCTATTGTGGAGGAGGCTTAAGCCCAGCAGAGGGATGTATATGAGCTGTGATGATGATGAAATAGTCTGTAAAATGACGCATCAGTAACAATAATAATAGTGACGCCTGATTATTAGGCAATATTGCATAATAACTGAATACACATTTAAGAAATAATATATAATAATACCAGTGTAGAAGAGATACTTTGATAATACATGTACTGATAATGGTATAATTATCTTCATCATTCTCTTTGCCAAGGACTGCTGGACGCAGACCTCGCTCGTTCAATTCCATACAGCTTTCATTGGAGGGATTTCCTTGGAGAGACATAGTCGCCACACTATTTACGCTTTCCATAAAAGTATTGCTGCTCATTCTTACAGTGATATCTCAGCCAATTTTGACTGTACTGATAGCGTAGTGGGTAAGATAACAACCGTGCCAGTATCATGGGTTCAATTCCCATGCAGGACAGTACTTTAGACGATCCACAAATTAGTATTCTATGGCTGGGTGAAATTTGTGTATAATAAATTATATGTTTGTAAATCTCGCAATACAAGAATTATTCCCTAGTACAGATGTTGTCTTTAAAAAAAATCACGACTGCCACGAGCTAGTAAAGTGTCAATTTTATTCTTTGCCACGGGTACCTAGGACCATAGTTCAATTATTCGCAGGCAACACATAAAGCAGTTCCGAGTATGAATGTAATTTTTTTTCTGAATTTAATTTTCTCGCCTTTTAAAATTTCATTGTTTAGTGCGACACACTTGTCATAAAAATTAATCAAAGAATATTGATAAAAATAGATTCGAAAGCCTAATGACGTACAAGATGGATGTTTGATGTGTTTAAATGTGTTGTAATCGGGAGCCTAATTCTAGTGAGAGGCTGTTGCCCAAGCTAGTTGGTTGCCAACGAGGAAGTGATGGTTGGTGCGTGGAGCAACTGACCTTGTACGTGTGCTCGCAGCTTGCTTACTAATGTTTGACTAGCAATCTGTCGTTTGAATTTGGTTCTCGGTCACTAATCAGACGGGCGGCGATCGAATTATACTTATAACGTATTTACTTAATATTAAAAAAGATCTTCGTAAAATAAATTCCAATAAAAATTAGTGAACTTATTTGTTCCTAAGACTGAATTTTTTAGTTTATGTATATTATGTTTCATTATTTGAATATCCTTTAACTTATAAAATATCACCCATTTGTATGAATTAAAAATAGCTTTAATTATTATTTTAAAATGGAAGGAAGGAAGGCCGGGTAGAGAAAGGATTTCAAAATAATAATAGTTGATGCCATGTATTGCCTAATTCAATTAATTACCATTTATTATGCTTATTCCTATATACGTACATTTTTTTTTTATGTGTGGGCTATGGTAAGCGCACGCGCGGTCCGGTCCGTCCGGGGCGATGAAAGGACGGCGCGCGAGCCCATAACCCACCCGTACCCACGTCACCTCGTTGTTGGGCCGACCACCGGAGCAGATGTGACATGTCATCAGTGGTCGGCCCGACGGAATACCCTTTCGGGTAACCTCTCACCTCTCGACGTACTGGGACGTCAGTCGCCGTCGCGCGGTCAGCCTCTCTGCGGGTGACGGACAATTCCCCGGTCCGATCACCCGCGGCCTCGGCTAGGGCGGCATTAGGCGCAGATAAATGTGAAAATGCCTACACTTTTTCAAGTGAACAGCCAAAATTGTAGAATTGTTTGAATAGAATTGTTTCACTATAGGAGGAAAGTTACCTTCTATACCACGCTACTCATTGCTTACTTGGGTTTTATTTCGAGTTTTTCTTCTCTTGCATAGATATTATATGCATATCATATCCCTTTCGCGTTTTTTATTGCACCCTTGGGCAATATTATTACCAACCAAATAATAAAAATTAAGAAAGTTTTACTCCGGTACTTGCGGTTGCAAATAAAGGTTACATGCACTCATTTTCATTTTTATCTTCTTTAATCGCTATATGTTTCTATAAATTATAATTATTCTGTTCTTATTCTCACCTAAATTATCGCCCTGGTGTGTCAACAGGGTTGGCATAGGGTTTTAACAGGAGGATAGAACATGTTAATTGTATTGCTTACTCAGGTCACATAGGGATAATTTATACCAATAAATAAAATTGGAGTGTCTGTTTGTAATGTCAAAATAATAGGCTTTTTTCATGCTCACACGGTTATTTGCACGATACCTATGCCTAAAATAGCAATTAAAAAATTTTTGTCTGTCTGTCTGTCTGTTTGTTCCGGGTAATTTTCAAAACGGCTGGACCGATTTCAAAAATTCTTTCACCAATGGAAAGCTATAATATCAGGGCGTAAACTAGGCTATATTTAATCCCGGTATTCCCACGGGAACGGGAACTATGCGGGTAAAACGACTATAACCTATAACCGAAGCGAAGCGAGGGCGGGTTGCTAGTTAATTATAAATTCTTTCGACGTCCACTGCTGGACGTAGGCAGAATTTATAATTATTATAATTGATTTTCCATAGAGTGTCCTATGGCTACGTAATCTTTTAAAGGGCTTATTATCATAATCATCATGCTGACCAGCGGATTAGTGATCGCAGTAAGATGATAAACGTCCCAGAAGAATGCTGATGCCCATTCTTTACTTCTTCTTTCTGCATATACTTAACCTGTTGCGACGCATATTATTTTTTAGGAATATTGTTATGGTCAGATCAATTTAACCACTCAGTGATTTCCAGATTTTAAGAATACAAAGAATATGTATTAAGTTATATATCGTAGCGTAAAGACAGATTCCACATTATCAGTGACAGTTTTGAAAATATTTTTCTTTGATGCATATTTAAATAACTGTTGTAGTCATTTCAAACATTTCAAAGTATTTAGAGCACTAGTTTGAAATGAATACCCACGAAGGGCCACGAAGCCTCGTGTGCTCGAAGAGTAAAAAGTTATTTTTTAATTTATCGTCCTATAAATAATAATAATCCCTATACCAACATGTCTGACCAGCCTGGTATAGTACGGTCAATTTCCCTCCTATTATGGAAGAGGCTCGAGCCCAGCAGTTGGACGTGTATGAGTCGAGAGGAAGATGATGAAATAATAATTCGAAGTTATTTATATATGCTTTCGCACAATTTTATAACTATATAAAATTTATGGACAAGAACGGGATATGATTTCATCCAAGAAAGTGTGTCAGCATTTTAATACGAGCAAAATAAATTGTGTCATAAGTACTGTGCCATCTGTGTCGGCCATATTGTTCTTCATCGATGTCTGGATTATACATAGATATATAAACTTATATAATAATATGTTACATTGCCCAGACGGTAAATAATATTACAAGTGCGTACTTACTTAATTTTGCATGAAAGAAAAATGTTACATTATATATTTCTAACTTCGACAAAAGTTTAAATTGAGACATATAATTAAGTAAGGAGTTTCAAAATTTCATTTGTATTTACGTATGAAACGCGACCTTTTATGCCTTTGTTATTATCGTTTTGTAATGTTTGTAATGTGTTAATCAAGCAATCATAACAGTGGCTAGATAAGATACATTAAATAGATACGAAACAAATCCTATAGTTTTGCAACGCTTGTATAGAATGAATGTAACACGGCCGTTACCAATTTGAAATTTAGAGCAGACACACTATTGCGTTGTTGTTGAAAAATTTTCAAACGTCATTTGTTAACGTCTTTGATTTTGATTTTCATATTCAGTGGTGTTTGCTAAAGTTTCCAGATAGTTATACAGGTTGATTGCGTAAAATGGTACTATGAATTCTACTGAGCACAGTTGGGCAACGATTGGAAGCGCAAAGTTGACCGGCTATATTTTTGAGTTATTCGTTTTTACTCTTTCGTGTGACGATGTAATAATTATACAATACACGAGGGGGTGTATCTTGCACGATGGTGACGTAAATGATGACTAAAGGATTAAATACACTAATAAATAGGAGAAGTCAAAATAAAACACTATAGCAACGCGTCTGACCAGCGTGGTATAGTGTGTATGAGCTGAAATTATGATGATGATTAGTTATTACAAAACGATTAGCGATAAGAGTGAGGAATTGGGTATTTGTCGATAAATCTATAAATGCTATAAGACCATGTCTAAACGTTATGGTGGAATGCCGACAGCATCGTCTCCAGGACCGCTGATCGGCACCCTATGTGGCATCCTAAAAGAGAGACCTTCCTCCCGCTTTGAACAGCGGACATGTGATGGATGAAAAAGTAGAGGTAAAATTTATAAATTTGGGTGTAAGGAGCACTCTTTTATACAACCTACACATACCCTATCGTCGTCTTCTGTGGAGGTGAGAGAGCCTGGCCTGTGCTGGTATGCCTCTTAAGCTATAGATAACTGAAAGAAAACCTCCTAGAAAGACCACTGAAAATGAATCCACATACAAGTGATTTACTCACTAAACGAAATTCAAATTCAAATCCTTTATCTTTACTAATATTATAAATGCGAAAGTAAGTTTGTTTGTTTATTACGCTTACACGCTTGAACCACCGAACCGATTTCAAAAATTCTTTCACCAATGGAAAGCTATAACATCAGGCAGTAACTAAGGCTATATTTTATCCCGGTATTCCCACGGGAACAGAAACTGCGCGGGTAAGATGACTGAAACCGAAGCGAAGCGAGGGCGGGTTGCTAGTTATGTATAAACCCCGCGGGGGCACTTACATATTGTAATTTTTTTTACATTTTACCTTAAATTACTACCGATTCGGAACGCGACCGCACTGAGAAGATCCGGCAAGAAACTCAGTGGGATTGTCTTCTTTTTTATTCATTTACTTTATTTTTATTTAAAAAAATATTATACATCACGTCTATTAATAGCTCCGGTGTGATTCCTTTTGAACCATCATACAATACAGTTTCTAAATATAACGAAAAAGTAGCATGACTGAACTAGATCCCGCAAGCGGCACTCGATCACGAGTGAACCACTAGAGCAGCCATCACTCAACCACAATGCAGGGAAGGGAGTGACCCGCTCCTCGTAGCTACCGCAGACCCTTCAGTAAGCATGGCCAATACCATGTGCCACAAACATAAAACACAGATTAAATCAAAATCAGAAAAGAAATCGAATAGCAGATTAAAGGATTCGATGGTGCCTGCTATCAAGTTGTACCTGCTAGAAGAAGGCGTAGTAAAAGTAAGCTAAGATAAAACTTTATGACTACACGACTTTTTAAAATCTTTCAATATCTTCATCATTATTTAGCATATCGCCGTTCACTTCTGGACGTAGGCCTCCCTTATGTATCGCCACAAAGTTCAGTATCATGCCGCCTGCATCCAACGATACACAGCGACTTTAACCAGGTCGTCGGTCCACCTATTTATGCATCCTATACACTGCGTCTTTCACTATTGTCAAATTACATTATTCTTTTTTGTTTGCTTTTATCCTATGAGAATTGTCACCATATTCGAAAGAGAGGATTTTTTTATAGAAATAGAGAGAGGTAGAAAATCTTGTAAATGTAGATGATGCAAACGTAATCAGTATTATCATCTTGCTGTTATCCTAATGACTTGGGGTCGATGCAATGTATTATACTCTGTTTCCATAGTGCCTATTGCAGAAGGGATATACTATGCAAATAATATCTATACAAAAGACGGAAAACGTCTGACCAGCGCGGTATATAAAGTAGGTCAATTTTCTTCCCATTGCTATCCGAACCCAATAGTGGTACCTATGTAGGCCGAGATGAAAATCATACTGGTCAGACGTGTTGGTATAAGGTTTTATTTCAAGTTTTCCGTCTCTTATAAAGACTTTATATATATATAACATCCATAAGTCCTCTTTTACTACACCTATGGGTAAGATATGGGGTAGTAAATTGTATACCTACTCCGTCACCATACTGAAAAGTTTTATCAAATAGATATAAATACAATTTAAATGTCGTGTGGTGACGGAGTAAGAATACAATTCGACATTCCCTATCTTGCCCGTGGGTCTCGTATAAGACGACTAAGGGATTAAATATGCATATGACATCTATGTAAGACAGGACAACTCGAAATAAAACCCTATATCAACACGTCTGACCAGCGTGGTATAATAGGTCGCACTCCTGGTGTCGAGGCTCAAGCCCAACAGTGGGACGTATATGAGCTGAAATGATAAATGATGACAATTTAAAACTCATCCTGTATATATTATAGCAAGGGCATTTACTACGCACTATTCTGATAACATAGTTAAGAAAACATTAGAGGGACTAGTTTTGTGATTTTGCATCACATCGCATTTTCATGTGCCTATTGTGAAAATCTATTTGTTATTCTATGGAAAATTCGCTTGTTGTGTTGAAAGCAAACCATAATATAAACGACATCTTCAAGAGAAGAAAAGCTTGAAATAAAATCCTATACCAACACGTCTGACCAACGTGCTATGGTAGGTCAATTTCCCTTCTATTGCGGTGGAGACTCAAGCCCAGCAGTGGGCAGTATGGAAAATGATAATGATGAGCACGTGTAATATCCTGATGATAATAGAATATTTTCCGTATGGTCATGGAGTAGGAATACAATTAACCCCACCTATTACGGGTAAAACCCATGGTTGTCGTAAAAGAAGACTAAGGGATATAATATCCAAATAATACCTATGCACGAGAAGAAAAACTCGAAGTTTTACCCCATACCAATATGTCTGACCAGAGTGATATATGTATTAGGTCAATTTTCCTCCTATCGTGGAGGAGATTGGATTGGAAGAGATTGGACGTGGATCTTTGCCCTATTCATTTAAGTGAAACTAAATAACATATTAAACATCACATGCAAATCCCTCCCTATGAATGGTGCCGTGGCAGGAATCGTCATTAAATATGTAATTAGTGTATACAAATTTAAAAAAATGTTTTAGCCTTCATCTCGAGAAATCAGTTTATGCGAAATAAAGTATGTTTGCATACTTTATTGCTTACATAACGTATAAAGTACAATTAATGATAATAACGTACATTACTTTATAATAAAGCACGGGTGGCAACCCTAATCATATACGTCTCTGAAATGATGATGGTGATGATTAAAATACATATATTCCCCGTGTACGAAGCGATAAGTATTGTCGCCAGCCCTTGTTTGACGGTGGGAATCATCTACGAGAAAGAATCGGTACTAGTGGTCGGCCCAATGGCGATGGAGAGGACCCACTGTAGGTTACGGAGCAGCGCGCCGTCCATCGGTCGCTCCGGATATATTGGGTGAGGTGTGTCCAGACCATAGCCTAATATAAAAAGGGCTTTACCAGGAGAGCGGGAAGCAGCTTTCTCCTAGGAAACGTATAACATCTTATTGCGATCGCCAACCCTCCTACTAAGTGGGGCGATTATGTCACTATGTCCTCATATGAGTGTCAAAGTATAAGTGAAGCTCTCGTCCAGTACTGGACGGCAAAAGGCTGAATAATGAATTGAGTAAGAATTTCATTTAGCACCACTCACTTCTTATTTGTTGACGTCCTATAGGTAAGTCGACAAATTAGCATTCAATAGCATCATTCAAGACAAAAAATCGAGATCATTTATATAGGTTTTAATTCAGGACTTTTTAATTCTATACTTTCCATTATTTTAGCATTAGAACTTTTCTACAATGGCAAGTAAATGACCACTAAGTTAATATAAGAGATTGTTATATTTATTTTTTTATTTTTCCGTCCTTCTCTTGCAGTGATGATTTCTGTCTTTTAAAGAATCTGAAATCTGAACGTTACTCTTCAACCTACTTTCATTATGACGAATTTTCGCACAAGCATTAGTACTTATGAATAGAAATGACTTTATAATCTTTATACAATCATTTGCTACATTGGGTAAAATTAGGTATAGTATAGGCATAGCTCTTATATATGCCCCACTGTTGGGCTGACTGTCGAGTCTTTGGTAAGGAAATTGACTCAGGCCGGTCAGACGAGTTGGTAATTTCGAATTTTCCTTCTCTTGCATAGATCTAGTATGCATCTTATAATCCCTTAGTCGTCTTTTATGATACCCACGGGGAAGAAAGGTTTTAGTGCATTTGAATCTTACTTCGATTTCAATTAAAAAAAATATGTAAGGCGTGAAGTTTCTTCAATATATTGAAGAAGAATCCCAATGAGAAGTATTTTAGTACGTAAGTGATAAGTAAAATATTTCTTTCTTAGGCTTAAAGAAAAAGTCAGAAACGAAATGAACAAATTAAAAAAAATATCTTTGATGCTGAGAATTATATATTACTTGCTTAATCTTTTATAAAATTAATGAAGTATACCTACTGATATAAATTAACAATTGATTGTGCAATTTGGACTTATAATACATTATTAATAATATAATACATTATTAACGATTAACAAATTTATGCGTCACACTTGCTTAGTTTTTATGTTATTCGTTAGATGGCGTTATATTAGTAGTTTCATCCTAAGATATTTGCGTAGGAAACTGTATATGGAATTATTATTAATGTTAATTTAAAAGCATGAAGTTATTTAAAATCATGTTCCATGTGGTGACGGAGTAAGAATATAATTCACTATTCTTTATCTTGGCCGTGGATGTTATAAAAGACAACTAATATAAAATGCATAACATATCTGCAAAAGAAGGAAAACTCGAAAAAAAACCCTATATCAACATGGCTGTTCATACGTCAATTTCCCTATTATTGGGGAGGAGGTTCAAGCCTAGTAGTGGGACATGTATAAGCTGAAACGAATGTTTCTTAATTATATACCTAATCTATTTATCAAAGTTATATGAACTCCGTTGATAAATAGAGAGATTAGGTGTAAATCTGTCAATAAACATTTACATACATATTTATTATAAATTGTTGAATTGCAAGATTTTATTTTGGTAATGAACTATTTCCTTCATCAATTTCAAAGGTAGTAATTAGCAACAGCGGGTTTAATTTTTTATTCATGTGAAACATTTTAATGGGCGGAATGGGCGCTATAGGCCAGTTTTTTTGCTAACAAAACTTGATTTTTATTTATATATTTTTTAATAAAAAGAGGCAATCGTAGTAATATAAAAAAGTTGCCTCAATTTTATAGGGTCTTCGAATAACACGTACTAGATATAATTATGTAACAAAACATTCAAGGCAAAAATCACATTGTGTCAGTTTGTTTCGTAGTATTGTTACATATTATGGTTACGTATAAATAAAAATGAAATAGCGTTGATCGTTATTGAATCCAACAGTAACGTAATGACATTTGAAACCACAATCTCTGACCTGACATGATGACTAAGCACGAGCGAAACTGGTATATTCAAAGATGATGCCAAAGGGAAGTTAGAAACAGAACGTTACTACAACCATTGGCGCAAGAGAGACGAATAGATACCTCATCCCTCCCCCTTTAAGAGGGAAGTAGGACGGCGCGGTTGCAACGAAAGTAAAAGTGAACGCTTTTCTGTTTTAGGATTGATAATATTATGAAATTGCGTCTTCTGTTGGTTAAAGTTTTTTTGACAAATTGTGATCGATATTATAACAATATTTAAAAAGCACTTATTCAAGTTAAATATAATGTATTTTAATAAAATAACATAGTATATGTTTAGGTTCGTAACTACAAAAACAGAATAACATCATACTAATGTATGTAGGAGGAAAAATGTACATGTTTTGTAGACTAATTTATTATCTATATCGTCATAGTATGCGATTAATGAAGTCTGAGTACCGGATATATGTATTCAATGCAAATTAATTCCTCACGAAACCAACTATATGTTATTTACGTCTATATATTACTATATCCATAAAATATATTATAATTTTGAATTTCTATTTTTTTTCCGTGTGATGACAATTCGCCTCTCCCTTTCTTACCCGAGGATGCCGAAAAAACGATCAAGGGATATAATATGCATAGGTATAACGTATATGCAAGAGAAGGTAGACTCGAAATAAAACCCTATACCAACCCGTCAGGGCTGCGGGGGAAAGTAGGTCAATATCTCTTATTACAGAGAAGGCTCCAGCCACACAGTGAGACGTATATCAACTGAAATGATGATGATGATAATTTTTTGTTAATAATTGAAACCTAAATATTTCTTTTCTATCATTTACTCTAAAAATTAGAAAATATTCGTGGCCACAGGTAAAATTTATACCTAACTAGCTGATCCAACAGACCTTGTTCTGTTTAAATCTAAAAAAATAGTAAAAGAAATTCTCCTTGAAATCGATCGTAGCACCACCTACCGCGTCCATTTGTGCATCTAAACCAGTCTTGAATCCCGTCAGAGACACAAAAAATTTCATCAACATCGGTCCAGCCGTTTAGGAGGAGTTCAGTGACATACACACGTATGCAAGAAATTTATATATAAAGACTAGCTGACCCAACAGACGTTGTTCTGTTCAAATAAGCGCCACCTACCGGGTCCTTGAACACACACATAATATTTCATCAACATCGGTCCAGCTGTTTAGGAGGAGTGACACACACACGTACACAAGAAATTTATGTATAACTAGTAACCCGCCCTCGCTTTGCTTCGGTTTTAGTCGTTTTACCCGCGTAGTGCCCGTTCCTGTGGGAATACAGGGATAAAATATAGCCTAGTTTACTCCTTGATATTATAGCTTTCCAAGGTGAAAGAATTTTTGAAATCGGTCCAGCCGTTTTGAAGATTACCCGGAACAAATAGACAGACAGACAGACAGACAAAAAAAATATAAAGTGTATTTTAGGCATATGTGTAATGCAAATAACCGTGTGAGTATGAAAAAAGCCTATTATTTTGACATTACAAACAGACACTCCAATTTTATTTATTGGTATAGAAGATATATATTTAAAATTACTTTGTATTTTTTGTGCAAATTCTAACACTTTTTAGCTGGCTATGCCTTCTCCCCATCCCACACGATGACAGCAGAGTGGCATAGATCATCATAACCTAACCGTTTGTCCTTCGACCGGCGGTATACATATCAACAGATTTTAAGAATTTGTTTTGTGTTGTGAATGAATCCCAGAATAATTTACATATTCAAGACTGGATCCCATAGACAACCCTGCCATTTAATATTAAGATATTTCTTTTTGTGCTAAAAGACTATTTTATTAGTTATTCAACATATACAAAGGTGTTTTTCTTAGGCAGAAAAATTAGTTACTAGTTAGTTATGTTAAAATGTTTCAATTCAATGATTCACTGGAAGTTAAGTTGTGTATGTTAATGTACTCAATCTTTTAGTGTAGTGTCGGAATAGAAATATACCTTCGTAATGCCTTACCTACCTTTACCTATCCTAGCTATCGTGTAGAACGACAAAAAGGTACACGCATTTAGCTATAAGGCAAGTAAAATTCAAAATATAAACTTCCCTTCTATTGTGGAGGAGACCTTTATCCCGAAGGGCGATATGTATGTGCTGAAAAAGAAGAACAATATGGCTTTATCTGTTTTAAATCATGCTAAGTTTTTCAAGTACATATATTCTATTGCAAAATACGTTAATAAGCTAATAGGCTAATTTACATATATGTATAAGGCATAAGGATTATATGCATTTAGTGAATAAATAATATGAGTTAAATGCTCTTTTTTATTTTTATAAAGTGGTGAATGCTTTTTAATAAAACGTTGAATAATTATGAATAATATAATAATATTTAATTAATTTTTTGATACACGATTAAGAAACTTCATAGAATTAGCATTTGAGGTATTTTAGTAGTGATTAGAATTATTATTTAGACACACAGTAGCGTGTCAAGTTAAAGTAAAGAGAATCAGCGAGCCGCACCGTGTGTATATTCACACTAATAATTTGGAGCCACTTTTAACCCCTTCGTTACTCAAAAACTATTCAACATAAACGCACCAAATTTCAGTATTACTATAAGTCAAATCAAATATTGAGGTCAAATAGATCCTCAGTTATGCTTTATGTAGGTAATTAATTCCATAATTGAAATCTAAAATCTAATTTTAAAAAATGCAGTAGAAAAAGTAACATGAAATATATATACATACGTTCTTCTAATAGATAAATTTTAAGATTGTCTCCAGAGCTTGGTACCATCTAGAACTTAAGAGATCTTAAGTCTTATCAGAGAAGTATAATTATAGTCGATAACCCGACCATAATTATCATAATATTGGCTCCCATTTCTACATTTATGTTTTCGGTGGAATTTTTAAGCTACCATTCCCAAAGGCTGATAAAAGAATCTTAAGACTCTGCTGTTTTCCATAAATCCACATATCCATTATATCCATAAGTCTGTCTTTAGGCATATTACATCTCATGGCATTAGGTAGATAGCTGAAACTATCATAAATAATATACTCAATTTCTAGTAGTTTTCTTATAGGAAAGTATTCAGAATGTACAAGTACGTACATAGTGTATAATCGTCGAAGTTGGGACAGAACTTTTCCTCACCGAGTCCGACTGATATTTGGCGGGGTTTTTTTTTGGTTCATCATTCATGTGTTATTATTTCGAGATTTTCTTTTCTTGAAATAATATACCTAATCTGATTATATTTCATAATTGATTTGTACGATATCTTTTATCCTAAATGGATAGAAGATGTTTTTGATCAATCCTAATATTAAAAATGCGAAAATAACTTTTGTTTGTTATTATTGTTACCTTTCACGTCTAAACCATTAAACTGAATTCAAACATTTTTTCGTCCGGGTGTGATTTACGCCCGATAATTGTATTTTTAGAGGGTCCCGTACCCAAAGAGTAAAAACGTGACCCTAAGACTTCACTGTCTGTCCGCCCGTCTGTCTGTCACCAGGCTGTATCTCAAGAACCGCGAAAACTAGACAGTTGAAAATTTTTACAAATTATGTATTTCTGTTGCCGCTATTACAACAAATACTAAAAACAAAATAAAATAAATATTTAAGGGAAGTTCCTATACAAGAAACGCGATTTTTTTGCTCTTTTTATAGATATTGGTACGGAACCGGTCGAGCGGTCGTGCGCGACTCTGACTCGCACTTAGCCGGTTTTTTTAAAAAGATAATGAATTTCGTGTCAGTTTATTTTTTTGTAAACTATGAAATTATATTCAAGAGCCCGCCAAGTATTTATTTGGATTATGAAGCAATATTTATAAAATATAGCTGTCTATTTTATGAAGTCATGGGGCCCACAATCAATTGTGCGACAATTCCATTCCTTTTGAATGGGCCATTCGTGCTGAGATTCACTCAAAATGTAGACTACGCTATGCCCGCTTACCGGTCTCAATCAATGTCGAGACAACCGACACAACATTCAAATTATATAGTTCAAACTAATAAGCTATTAGGAAATCAGGATTTACCGCTATTGCATAGTCCCATATGAAATAACCCGATACTAGGTAATTTCACGATGCTACTAGACAATCCTGTTCTGTCTTATAATAAGTGGAAAAATACTATTTTGCGTAACATCTCATCAAGTAATAGACGATTATGTAAAGTAAACAGTCTATAATGTAGCATCCTGTGTATCATAGCTGTATTTCTTGTGTCCATTATCTGAGAACCAGTCGTCGTTAAAGCGTTGCGTTTAGAAATATATTAGTTTTCATGTTGTGAATGTATATTTGCATAACTATACATATATTCTTAGTGTGTACTTAATTTTAAGTGCATACTTGCATTGCTATTGAGTTTTGCTATTCCATGTCTTCTATTTATCAGCTCAATATAGGTTCCACCGTTGGTCACAGAGCTAAGCTTTAGATTGGGTAAATTAGCCTATTATACCACGTCGGCCATATGGGTTAATTGCGATCCGATTGCCTCCGAAATTTTATAAACGAGTTCTTCTGTCATACTCGCTCTGTCGAGGTACAATAGGAGTGGTAGGACCACATTGTCGACAGTTATCTGTCTACAGCCGCGGGCCAGTCCGTCCGGGGCAGTACCATGCTCTCGCAGAAAATCGACGTCTGAGTAGTAGCAATTTGTTACTGCGCTTCGTTCGGTGAGCGAGAGAGCCGGAAGCCCAACTTTCTGAGGGTGATTGCGTGTGGAGGGTTTTGGTGGTGCCCTCGGTATCACCGAGCCTCAATGCACGCATTCACACTCCCTTCGCTTTCTTCGCGGTAGGCAACGGCCTTGTAAAGGTCCATGAGCGGCAGCAACACTTACTACCATCAGGTGTACTGTTTGCTCGTTTGCCACCGTTTAAATAAAAAAAAAAGAAAAAAAAAACAATATCGTTCCACGAAAAAGTAATTACTGAGCACACCAACTTTATCTCTAGTGACGCCCCAAGGCAAGATCTATACCCCATACGGAGTGCCCTTGTGGGATGTCGCTTAGCTTATTGTTATCGGGTTAAGTGACATAGACATTTACCCAAGCCTCTACCTGCCGGGAACTATTATAAAAGCCATTTAGGGTTAATAGCTGTAGATTATTATTGTAATTAATTATATCAATTTATCAATAAAGTAACACCGATAGCAAAAAGTGTCAAATAAAACCTAAAAACACATATAGATAGGTACGTGGTGGTGGAGTAAGGATACAATTCCTCCTTATCCCTATCTTTTCCGTAGATGTCGTAAAAGACGACTAAAAGATATAGTATGCAGAGATCTAAGCAAGAGACTAAAACTCGAAACAAAACCCTATACTGACACGTCTAACCAACATGGTATAGTAGGTCAATTTCCTTCAAATTATAGAGGAGACTTGAGCCCAACAGTGGGACATATATGAGCTGAGATGGATACCTAAAACTCTATGGAATGTATTTTGGAAAACGTGTTTAGGATAGTTCTTTTATCATCATAGTTATTATTATGCAATACTACTAATATTATAAACGCGAAAGTTTTGTGAGTACAAACATACATATGTGAGTATGTTTGTTGCTCTCTCACGCAAAACCTACTGAATGGATTTCGATGCAATTTCACAATAGCATAGCTTTTATATCAAAATAACACATAGGCTATTATTTATCCCGATATTCCCACAGGAAGGGGAACTATGCGGGCAACACCGCAGGGCGCTGCTCGTTATTTCATAATCAGTAAAGCAAAAGATAGTGTCTGCAACAGTATTACTATCCAGTTACAACGTGAATGGTAAAGAGGAAATATATTTATACCTTTTTTTTTGTGGGTGGGCTGCGGTCGGCGCGCCTCCGCACCACTCCGTCCGGGGCGACAGAGGGGCTTAAGCACGCAACTAACGTAGTGTTGCCCAAAAAAGTCTTGGTCTTGCGGTCTTGGTCTTGGTCTTGCGAGAAATGCGAGACCGAGACCAAGACCAAGACCGCTTAATTTTTGCAAGACCAAGACCAAGACTGGCCCTGCAAGACTTGAGCAAGACCAAGACTGGGCCTGCAAGAGTCTCGCGGTCTTGCATTTAATTCAAATCACCATTTCAGCTTATATACGGTTGAGCTCGTGTCTTCTACATAATAAGAGGAGAATCGGCCGTGGCCGGAGGGGAATCGCCACGGTGATCGGCCGTGTTGTTACAGGTCATACATGTCAAGTTTTCCTTCTCTTGCACCGATGTTATATATTATAGCCCTTAGTCGTGGGTTCGCAGTCACGGGTAAAATAGGGGGTGATGAATTATATTCTTACTCCGTCACTACACGGCAAGTCAAATCAGTCTTGAGATATCCATCTATTGGCCAATCGATTCCCAATGTTGGTGTTGGCTTTTCAGAATTACTCTTCGGAAAGGCTTAAGGACAAAAGTACCGTAATCACGAGAGTGCTCTTGCCCATTATACATATTTATATATCCGTTTATTCATTAGCCCAACGACGTTCACTGTTGGACATAGAAATATGCCTACAATTAATCTATATAAATGTCCATGTAGGGACAGAGTACGATCACCATCAGGCAGTACATGAAACGTTGCTCCCAGCGCTATTTTACCTCTGCCACGACTCACCCCAATCCACTAGTGGTTGGGGCGGTAAACTACGTCCCCTCAAAAATATCCGCGGTCCGACGTCCTCGTCATCTTCTTGAAGAAGAAGATAGGGGATAGGATATTTGATTAATTTAGTTGGATTTTTCATTGCCATGATAAATTACTGTTACGTTATTCTAACTGCAAGACTTTGCGAGACTCTTGCTGCAATACCAAGACTCGGGTGCGCAAGACCAAGACCAAGACCTAGACTCGGGTGCGCAAGACCAAGACCAAGACGAGACCAGGTGTGATGTTGCAAGACCAAGACCAAGACCGGTCCAAGTCTCGTCTTGGTCTTGCATTTGGGCAACACTAAACTAACGCAACCCACCCGAAAACCACCTCGCCTTCGTCGTTGGGCCGACCACCGCAGCAGGTTTACTTGTCATCAGTGGTCGGCCCGACGGAATACCCCCTACGTGGGGTACCCTCCCATCGACCGACGTCCCCCCCTCGGGGAGGACGTCGGTCTTTCCTCACGCGGTCGGCCTCTCGGCGGGTGACGGACTAATCCCCGATCACGTTACCTGCGGCCTCGGCTAGGGCGGCATGAGGCGCAGGTAGTTGCGCCTGCGCCGCCCCAGTCGCTGGCGGCGGATCTCCTCATCGAGGCTGCGCTCCTCGCGCAAGACGATCCGCCGCCTCCTTCTGCGAGATCACTGTCTCGCAGAAGACTGCGACCGCGTCCCAATTCCCGACGCTGTCGACCATCGCCCTAGCGATGGCCGACAGCGTCAGGTCGGCACCGATGATTGCGACGAGTTCACGGCGCTGCGTGGCCCAAGCGGCGCAGGCCTCGAGCGTATGCTGCGCCGTGTCCTCGTGGCAATCGCAGTGGTGGCAGGACAGTGTACTCTCCCTCCTTACGACCTTGTGCAGGTATTTGGCGAAGCTCTTATATAATATATACTATATATATATATATATATATATATATATATATATATATATATATATATATATAATATATATAACTATATATATATATATATATAATATATATACTATAATATATATATATATATATATAACTTATATATAATATATTTATACTAAAATATAAACGTTTACCATCTGATGGAATACAGTCAAGAGATTTAAAAAAAAGGGTACATAACCTAGTGTTTTCGGTCGTGACTTAAAAAAACGTCTCAGAGAATTCGTCGGTGACGTCAGAGAACCCGTAACCGGTTCTAAAGTTGTATAACAAGCTTGATATTACGAGACAGGAGCGCACAATTTACTCCCAATTTTGGTAACTGCTTTTAATATGGAGTTTAATACTTGATCCACGTTTAATATAAGTTGATACTGGATCATTAGTATGTTTTTTAGGTAATGACGTACTGATTTCTGATGTTTACTCGAGTATTATACATTTTAAATAAAACTACTTTAGGGATTTTATCGCGTTTGTATTTGATTTTTGTTTACCCGACGTTTCGAACGCTTTACAGCGTTCATGGTCACGGGTGGACTAAGATGTCTCACGTCCAACAAGTCATCGTTACTGCAGAAAATTTATAATAGAAATTTCTTCTTACACTGGCAATAAATTTTGTATCAAAATGTGGGTCAATATTTAATAACTAATTTCTGTATCGGGTAGATAATTATAAATCCGTAAAGTAGTTTTATTTATAATGACGTACTATTATTTTTGAAAGAGTAGTTAGAGATGTAATACGATCATATTTCGGTTATTCGAATTGTACTATTAATTACATTCTCCGCGTGGTGTGATATATATACATTTGTAGATATTCACTTTCTTTCTATCCCTGTCATGCGTCATGCAATCCTAAAGGAATTTATTCTGTTCTTTTGCTCATAAGTTTTCGATATTCGTATTAAGTGTGCATCTAGCATTCTCATATATTCAAAACAATATTTCCACAACTAGAAATCAAAAATAAATAACAATTTAAACCAAAATATTATCTAAGATAAATTGTGTTCAATCGTTTTGATAAGTTCGAACTTCCGGTGACGATACGTGCGACCATTAAGATTGAAGAGACTTATAAATAAATGTTTCGAGTTGTGATTAATAAAATATTATGAGTAAGATATGATAAATGAAACATCTGATTAAAATGAGTGATACATGGGGAAAATCCATTATTACTTGCAGATGGAAAGTAGGGAGGGAAACCTACCACTTTCATGGTTGTTTAATATACCACATACCTACTTGAAGAAAAAAATAGGTATAGGAATAGGGTAGAATACAATACATGGAAAATTCTTAGGCCTATATAATGGAGCAGTCTCCACAATTTCAACTTGCGATTTGCTCCGTAATTTCGAACATTGATTTGAGATGTATTTTGCTTTTAAACGAGACATCTTCAGGATGGTTCGGCTTCAAATTAGAGAGGATTTTGGCCAAGGATCATCATCATCATTTCAGCCTATCGCCGTCTACTACTGAACGTAGGCCTCCCTCATGTTATGCCACAGCTCGTTATGAGCGGATAATACCGTATTCGGCGGATTGGCGATCGCAGTGAGATATTATACATTTCCCAAGAAAGAACTGCTGCCACTCTCATGGTGAACCCTTAGCCGATTCTTACGACTCTCACGGGCAAGCAAGGGGTTGTGATAATTATATTTTTATCCCGTCACCATATGGAACCTAACAAAGGATGTGTTCGATATATTAAAAAGCGGCAACAGTGTGAAATTAGTGGATTTCTTTTGCTCCTTTATGTTTCATAATGATCAATGAATATAATGCGCCTAATTAATATTCTTATAATATAACTATTTACTACCTATTTAACTTCATCTCATCATCTCAGCTTACATACGTTCCACTGCCGAGGTTGAGTCTCCTCCACAATAGAAGGAATTTTTCCTACTACGCTGGTCAGACGGTTTTGTATAGAGTTTTATTTCCAGTTTACCGAGTTGCTTAGGATTTTGTTTGTATATACCCCTAAATCGTCTTTTACGACACCCACGAATAAGAAAAGGGGTGGTGAATTGTATTCTTATTCCCGCACCGCACAGAAAATCTAAGTAATCTTCTATCTAATAAAATATAATTATATTACTCTTCTTCTCTTTTTAGCCCATAATCAGGCACCACTGGGGGCAACCTCCTTCAGATAGGAAAGTTAACGCACAATAGCATATCTAACACGTTAGCCTAATGGAATAATATAGAATTTCATTTTAAAATTACCTTCTCAGGCCGTGACATTGTTTGCTTATGTCCATTGGTGATCCGCGATAAAGGAAGGAGCGGAAGTGGAACGTTATATTTTGGTCCGTTTCCTTGCGGTTATTTCATACAGTATATTTAGTCAAATTTGTTTAGGCGTTACAAGGCAAGCTTTAGAAAATCAAATTACAGAGACGGCTTTAAAGAATATACACAGTCTTAAAATTTGTATAATGTTATGATGCCTTGTGCCTGCGATTGCAAATATCTACGCGAAATATTATTTTTTTATTTTTTAAAGCGAAAGTGATATCTCACGTAGCAAGTGGAGGGAAGTAGTCTCTGCCTACCCTTATGGGCAAGAGGCGTGATTATATGTATGTATTCTTTTGAAGACCACGAATTAAGAAAATAATCCTTGCATTGTGGCAAATACATACATATAATTTACGGACACAAATTACAACTAGACTCAGAATTTAAAGATCGCAAAAACGTGTATAAGCATGCGAGAATCGAACCCATTACTTGTATGATAGGTCGGTATCTTAACCACTACGTCATCAGCAGACTGATATTAAATATCTTACTTTATACAGATATTTACAGGCTTCCTACCTGGGATACTCCCATTTCATCACTATTCATTATTATACCGGATTTGTTAACTTTTATGGTCACTGTTTTGCATCTGAGTATCAGCGTAATCTTCTATATCTCTACTAATATATAAAGCTCAAGAGTTTGTTTGTTTGAACGCGCTAATGTCAGGAACTACTAGTCCGATTTAAAAATTCTTTCACAATGGGAAGCTATAATATCAGGAAGTAACATAGGCTATATTTTATCCCGGTATTCCCACGGAAACGGGAACTACGCGGGTAAGGCTACTGAATCCGAAGTGAAGCAAGGGCGGATTAGTAGTATTTTATAACTTCGAAAAACTAAACTTTTTATAGCTAAGACTAGCAACAAACCGATAATATCATGCCTTCATACAAATAAACTCTTATCTTAAGTTTTTAATAATATCTATCATATTAGTATATTATGCGGAATGGAACGGAGTATAACCATGAATGTCATCTGAAATTTATTGTCACATACATGGGTTGTAATAATTTATGTTTCGGTACGAAATACACATATGTATATCAATGAACAGTACTTATTATTTGCTCTAAGATACACTGAATATTGACAAATTAGCACCATAAAATTTTATTCTACTCAGAAAGTTCTTTGATTAACTGCCCGTGATAAAAAGCAAGGAATTTATTAGTTTTATTTTGATTTTCAAAAACAGATTTTTTTCAAATCTCGACATTTCGAAAGCTGTTGTATTAAACGACGTCGATTACTGTAAACTGCTTCAAAATCGATTGATTCGATCGTGAGATAACCAAAACGAAAGAAATATAGGAAACAGTTCTTTTTTTTTCCAAAATAACTCCAAAAATTCTTGCGAAATCGATTTTCTTGTAAGCATTTACTTTATCGACCTACCGACCCTTGCATCATTATCGTCATATCATTAATTTCGTCATTTCATCACATTTCATCATCATATCGTTAATTTATTTTAAAGATACAGCCAAAAAACGGCAATCCAAAATAGTGCTTTTACTCAATAACTGAAATTTCGGCTCAAGTTGAGTTTTTTATAAGAATTTACTTTATTGATTTTAAATATTCACGTCGATCGTCGCAAATCACCTTGAAATTGCTTCATTTATAAAATTTATCATGGCAAACTAAAAACCAGAATAGTGTTTTTAAGTTCGAAGACGATAATCGCAGCAATGTATACAGAGCAAAAATGTATAGAGTGCTCGAAGAGCTTCAAATATTTGTAATTTTATACAGCATTCTAAACTGGAGCTAAACGGTCAACGGTTTTTCAGATTTAATCATAGTTTTTTCTTAATTTAAAACTACAACTGAACTGTAACCAACCTGTTGTTACTTGTCAAAGTAGTCTTTGATATTCAGGAGTAATAACTATGTAAAAGCTTATTCACATTTGTATTGAAGACCACTGATTTAATATCAGGCAGGCACACTATTGCAAATATTTTATTCCATTATATCGCTGTGACTATGTGAAGTAAAGATAATCTTAATACAATTACCATATATTTGACATAAAATTTGTGTTTATATCATACAAGCGGGAAGAACTTTACACACAGATTCTCCACGTCAAAAAGTCAGAATTTCATGCTCAGACGCGCTTTTTCTGGCGGTTTCGTTGATAGCCCATAGTCAGCTTCTATGTTCCGACATAGAAGCTGACTATGGGCATCCTATATGTCTGTTATGAAAAGCAGCGGTATAAATAAATGGAATGTTCCTCAGCATTAACAAAAGTACAGGACTATTTATTTTCTATTACAAAGAAATATTTTAATCAACAGGGGAACGTATTAAATGTTAAAGAAGAAAAATAAATACCAGTAATATTTCATCAAATTCTTGCAATCGTATATTTGTTATAGGCTCAGTCACCCACCGCTGTCGGTTCACTGGTTATCAGTAGATAGCCTCGACCTCTTCCCCTGCTTCTCACTGACGATATCAAAACAGCGTACTCCATTTACTCAAAATTAATACTTATTATAAAAGCAATAAAGGTTGCAAACACAGCAAATAAAGTTTGGGAATGTTGTACCCCTATCCTGTTTAGGTATATAACGATATCGATAATATATATGCAGTACCAAGGATTCATAAAAGAAGGCATGGACATGATTTATATGTATGAGTTGAGATCCGATTGCGGTTGGCCAGGTCAGGAGAGTCATGGTCGCGAGCTGGGTGGCATGTGAGTCAATAATGTTATTATAGTCATTGCGAGCTATAAGAAAGTTGATCCTTGTACTAAAAGTAAATTTACATTGGATCGTGTACATTTCAATGTTACTTTTTGGGCGGACTATGGTCGGTCACACGTCCTGTTACGTCCGTCCGGGGTAACGCAAAGGCGGCATAACCCACTATATTTCTCTCCCCTTCACCATTGACATCCAATCCTTGATGTCCGTAGCTAGCCCGGACATATATCTATGCCGGACGTGTCTAAAACTTTCCAGTATATTTAGTGCTTTCCTATGTAAACAAAATATAGAATTCTCTTCCTAATAAAAAAATAATCGTCATGAATCTGTGTGGCGACGGATTAAGAACACAATCACGCCCTTTCTTGCCCATGGATGTCGTAAAAGACGACTACCAGATACAGAATGCATATAACATCTATGCAAAAGAAGGACAACTCGATTTAAAACCCTATAACAAAACGTCTGCCCAGCACAGTATAGTAGGTCAATTTCCCTCCCATTATGGATAAGGCTCGAGCCCAACAGTGGGACGCATAGGAGCGGTAATGATGATGATGATCGTCATCATGATCCTGTTAAATTATTGGGTAAAGCAATAATATGGGGCTGATGAGCTCTTCTCTTCTGTTTTACATGTTTCAAAAATTATTGTCAATAGTTTTCCAATATTGGCCGCTTGTCTGACGTCAACTCCTCGATGAAGAACGCAATAGAGAAGAATACACTCTGGCATAATAAAAGAAAGTGAAAGTCCTACTATAATATTATAAGCGCGAAAGTTTGTATGTGCATGTTTGTTGCTCTTTCACGCAAAAACTATTAAATAGATTTTGATGAAATTTAACAATAATATAGCTTGCATATCAGAATAATACATAGGCTATAAATTATTCTGATATCCCCACGGGAAGGGGAACTATGCGGGTAAAACCGCAGGGCATTGCTAGTTCAAAATAAACGTAACCAGCATTAAATAATCTAACTAATTCAACTGTGGCAGTTGGCAGTAGGTTACAAAATAAAAAAGCTCGATGATGACATCTGTAGGAAGTTTCCTATATCATTTCTCATGCACGTTTTCATTATTCGCGTTACAAATACACTGTCATAATGCTTAGTAAGAGAAATAATATCTTTCCATTGTAATCATATTAACATGTTGTTTACTGTTATTTTAGATCTACATGTGAAACTATATTCCCTGACCTCGCTTATTATACCCTGCTACATGTTACACGTATTGTTGAATTATCTATAATTGTTTCATACCTAATTACTGTAATTATATAAAATACGTGTGTTGTCAATCATAAGCTATGTACTGTAATTTACAATTGTCATTTTCCGATAGCTTATTACTTTAAAATACGTGCCCTTGTCTATTAAATATTCAACTTGTACGTATACTTATTATCGATCTGTTTTCTTTAATTAAATATTATTTAGCTTCTTCTGTATTGGAGTACGGTTTTAATCATTTGAAGATATGAATTTCTTAACTTAAATTTTTCCTATTTCCTCCACTAAATGTGCAGAAATATGTATTAAAGATTTCAAAGCTTTAAGACACAAATTATATATGAGTGTAATCTTATACCGCTTGTGGACCTTTGCTAGGCTACCTACCGTGAAGAAAGTGAAGGAAGTTTGAATGCGTGCAATGAGGTACGGTAATACTAAACGCAGCACCAAAACCCACTACATGCAAATACCCGCAGAAAGTTGGGCTTCAGGCTCTGTTGAAATCTACTCTACTAATCCAAAACTATCAAAAAACCAAAAATATTGAAGCGAAACAAACAATACTTTCCGTGTGGTGACGGAGTAAAAATACAATTCACCACCCCCCTTTCATGCCCGTGGGTGTTGTAAAAGACGACTAAGGGATATATTACGCATATGACATCTATGCGAGAGATGGAAAACTCGAATCAAAACCCTATACCAACCTGTCTAACCAGCATGGTATAGTAAGGTCAATTTCCTTCTTGTTATGGAGGAGGCTCGAGCCCAGCAGTGGGACGTGTTTGAGCCGAAATGATGAATGAAATAAAACACTATTACTTGAAAACAAAAATTCTAATGAACTTGCCTATATCAACTATAAAATAATGTGCGAAAATGCTATAAAGTGTTGAGCTAATAGCGGTGATATATTTGGGTGAACTTCTTGAGTAAAAGCAGAGAATATTGTTTGATTGATAGACAACTAATGTATGTACTGTATATTTTGATAAGGCCAATATTTTATGGAGAAATAGCTTGTATTTATAACGTCTATATGTGCGTCTATGGAGAGTGGTATGCTCGGTATTTCTCTACGTGATAAAATCTGGCACAAAGCAATCCGTAGAAGAACGGGTGTAAAAGACATAGCCCGCAGAATTAGCACTTTAAAATGACAATGGGCAGGCCACATCGCCGAACTAACAACCGTTGGGGATGAAAGGTTCTTGAGTGGCGACCACGAATTGGACGACGCAGCGTAGGACGACCCCTCACTAGGTGGACTGACGACATTTTCAAAGTGGCACGGAACCGTTGGATGCAAGTGGTGCAGGGCCGTTCCGAGTGGCATTCTCGTGGGGAGGCTTATGTCCAGCAGTGGACATTTGTAGGCTGATGGATGGATGTGCGTCTTCCGTGTGGCGACGTAGTAAGAATTCACTACTCCCTCTCTTGCTGATGGGTGTCGTAAAAGACGACTAAGGAATAGAATATGTACATAACATCTGTGCGAGAGAATGAAACCTTAAACCAATATGTCTGACCAGAGTGGTACAGTAGGTCAGTTGCTCTCCTATTATGGTGGAGCCTCGAGTCCAGCAGCAGGGCGTGTATAAGCTAAAATAAAGACGAGGAACATCATTGTCGCATCGTAGGCGCTCAAATCATTAAAAATCTCTGGACCAGCCCAAGGTTGGCCCTGCGTACCATGACGATCATGTAAAACGTAACAAAGTTTACACTTAAATCTTTAGTAAAACAAAATAAATAAAAATATATTTGTTTAATTTTATTATTAAGTAGGTAGATTATGATAATAATAATTGCCTTATTTTGTACCTATTATATTTATATACAAAGAGCTGTACGCAAAAGTGTATTTTTGTGCAATAATTATACAAAGTATATTACAATCAAAATTTGCACTTAATTATACCATCATAAAATATAATTACATATATTAGGTAAACATATACAGGATGCTTATTAATTTAAGTCTTTACCATAAATTTATTTAATATTTAATATAAGATTTCTAATAAAATGCACATAACATTTTATCATTGCAGCCCACATACGTAATACCTTTTAATAATTATTAATATTAGTTAAAGAAGATGGGATTAAGAGAAATATACGTACATCTGCCTGTATATAGATACATAATTACACTATAATTATATTTCACACCTAATATTAGCATTACCTAACAATATAAAAGTAATATTAAAGCAATATTACCACATCTATTTCAAAAAAATATATAATATAATCAATGTTTTACGGAATATGACGAAGTTATCATATCAGACAGCCTACACAAACAGACATACGGCCGGCTTAAAATGTTTAGTAAATATGATGAACCTCGTCAAGGACTGATTTGTGAGCTTCATTTTTAATATAACTATCGATAATATTATTTACAGTGTACATTTTTTTTAATATTTATCCGTTTTTGATATTACGACTTATATAACGGAATGATTACATCATTACATATGTCAATATGGCAATTGTAAAATTATGCTATTACTTTGAGTAGTAACTTTTGTGAATATACATGTAAGAGAACAAAAAGTCGATATAAAACTCTACACCAAACTATCTGACTAGCATGGTATAGTAAGGTCAATTTCCCTCCTATTACGGAGGAGGCTCGAGCCCAGCAGTGAGGCGTGTAGAAGCTGAGATGCTGTTGATGATATAAAATAGTGTAATATTCCACTAATTTTTAATTTACTAAAACAGCAAACTCCATTATTACTGTAACTTACCTATACAAAAAAGTAAAATTGAAGTCTGTAATGTTAAAATAATAGATTCTTTCATACTCACGCGGTTTTTTGTTTCGATACTTATGCCTAAAAAGCAGTTTTTTTTTGTCTGTTTGTCTCTTTGTTCTGGGTAATCTTCAACACGGCTGGACTAATTTTGTTAGTATTTTTCTTCCAGGTAGCTGTCTAAATAAGGTGTAACTTAGGCTATTTTTCGTCTCAGGAAAACCTTATGAAGTTTACCCAGTACGGAATTCGAACCCGAAGCCATATCTCAGGAGATATTGCACATATAAAATGCGGGGGCAAAGCGGCAGAAACCGAAGCGAAGCGAGGATAGGTTTTATTTCGAATTTTCCTTCTCTTGAACAGATTTTATATGCATATTGTATCCTTTAGTCGTATTTTACGACACGCCCGGGCAAGTGAGGGGGGTGGTGAATTGTATTCTTTCTCTGTCACCACACAGATAATGTCACAATTATCACCTAAAGTAGTCACTTAAATATAAATACCGATATTAAACTCATTTGCTTATGCTCACACCTCATACATTGAAACTATAAGTTTAGTACTCTCAAAGTTGATACACATTATCCCAAATTTATAAACGAGGTTTTGATTGAATTTAACATACATGCATTCATAGCCTTGCCCCTGTTTCCTCTAGGAACTACTTCTCTTGAAGTAAGCAGAGTCTACGGATAGCGGCAAGCCACGATCTTGACCTATCTCCAACGCTTCATTTACACTTATCACAGTCTTTATACATGCCCTAAGATACTCTTAATATGACTTTTAGCGTTTCTAGTTTGATCCAGAAACGCACAACTTAGCGCCTCTCTTCAATTATTTTTAATACGTTTCCATACCGTTTGATTAAATTTCAAACTGAAAATCAGTTTTTTTAACCGACGTACTGAGCAACAACTTCCTCCACAATGATAGAGAAATCGGTCCATTATATCATACTTCTAAAAAGTTTTGGTTTCGGAAAACCTGAATTAGAACCGTATTTAATTCAGGTTTTCCTTCTCATGCCGTGATGTTATTTACTTATGTGAAAAGGACGTCATCTCCTACGCCATCCGCGATGATGAAAGAGGTAGTAACATATCGTATTCATACGGTAAATTAAATAAATACCCAATGTTTTATACATGGGAATAAACACGGGAATGTACATATGCACGGGAATAACATAATTAAACTTAATTCCTTAAATATGATCTCGATCGGCTTATGACGAAATACAACGAAATTAATTGGAATATTTTTACTTCTTAATTAATGTTTTTTTTACTGTGCGGCGTCATAACTACGGTTTTTGTACTACAAATCAAATTAATATTTAAATGAGAATAATAAAAAGTAATTTAGATACTTATGTTAAAAGTTATCCTTATATAATATCATCATCATCGTAGCCCACATGCGGCCCACTGTTGGGTTCGGGCCTCCTTCACACTGGGAGGGAATTTGACCTACTATGCCATGCTGGTCAGACATGTTGGTATAGGGTTTAATTTCGAGAATTCCTTCTCTGGCACAGATGTTATGTGCATATTATATCCCTTAGTCTTCTTTTACGTCATTTACAGACACAATAGGGAGTGGTGAATTGTATTTTTACTCCGCCACAACACGGAAATATATCTAATTATAATATGGTTATAATATCATTTGATCTCGCGGAAGGAGGCGGCGGATCGCCTGCGCGAGGAGCGCAGCCTCGATGAGGAGATCCGCCGCCGGCGACTGGGGCGGCATAGGCGCAACTACCTGCGCCTCATGCCGCCCCAGCCGAGGCCGCGGGTGACGCGACCGGGGATTAGTCCGTCACCCGCCGAGAGGCCGACCGCGTGAGGAAAGACCGACGTCCTCCCCGAGGGGGGGGACGTCGGTCGATGGGAGGGTACCCCAATAGGGAGTATTCCGTCGGGCCGACCACTGATGACAAGTAACCCTGCTCCGGTGGTCGGCCCAACGACGAAGGCGAGGTGGTTTTCGGGTGGGTTGCGGGAGTTGCGTGCTTAAGCCCCTCTGTCGCCCCGGAAGGAGTGGTGCGGAGGCGCGCCGACCGCAGCCCACCCACAAAAAAAATAAAAAATGGTTATAATATCATGTAATTTATTTAATTAAAAAATACAATAAGTGTACTAATTGAACAAATATATTACGTAAACCATCTTATATATTCTAATATCTTCTTTACTGCTGTATTAGTCATATACTTCTGGCTACTAGGCTCAAGCATCTTTCACAATAGGAGAGAAATTGACTTACTATACCAAACTGGAGAGTTTGCCTTGTTTTGTATAGATTTTATGCACATAACATCTATGTATATTTATTCTCTTAGTCATGTCTTACGACACCTACATAATAGGAGGTGGAGAATTGAATTCCTACTCACACGGACCATTTCGATCAATATAACAAAGCTAAAAGATTTTTTTACTTGTATAAATTTTTAAACCTTCTAATCTCACGATAAGTTTTTTTTTGGGTTATGAAGCGTGTTTCGTCATAAAAATTAAAACATGATTTCTATTTAATGTTAGCAGTAGTGTAAATAAATAAGCGAACATAGTGAAGTGAAAAATGTAAAGTACAAGCATATCTTAAACAAATATAATACTATACGAATTATATAGTTTCAGCTGTCACTTAAAAAAATCAACAAAAAGCGTCTAAACGTGATAACTTAAGTCAGCTAGCTATAACATAAAATTAAATACCTTTTTTACAGTATCCGGCAGTGTATTGACTTAATGCTAACAATTGCAAATAAGGACTCATCAGGGATCTAGCCATCCATCAACCTATTGACATTCATATTAGGGTCCAAGCCTCCCTGTGGAGTTTCTATCCCGCTTGACAGGGGACTGGTGGTCGCAATTAGTATTGTAATTTTTTTTATATTTATGTATCTTTTTTTCTTGTTTTTACAGACCCTGCTCTAAGGAAATAAATCTTGTACTGCGGGGGACTTTACAAACATATAATAAACGACGAAAGCTACACCCAGCCTCTGAGCAATAATTTGTGTATCGAATCGAACCCACGGTACTGGCAAGTTAGATCGATATCTAAACCAATACGCCATCTGTGTAGTCGTCAGTTATCCAGACAGATTCTTAAACACGTCAACATATATAATATAATAAGCTATATCATTTGGAAAACTTTTTTGGTATCGAAGTTTCATGTTCTTCTGTTTACGTTCTACCGTTTGGTGCTGGTATTTGCAACAATGGAGATCAAAGTAAGAGAACTTACTTGAAGTTTTCCTTTTCTTTCAGTGATTAATTTTACCTGCTACATACTTATCTTTTCAGAAATGAAGAAAGAGATAGTAAGTTATGGTAATCACGAAAGAGCATCGATTATTCTTCCAATATTTAATTATCCATACGTTTTACATCTATTCGTTTTACTATTTTGAATAAATATTCTATAATCAGGTTTGAGTATTCTGCAAGGATTTAGCAATACCGAATACTTTAAAAGTTCATAAAGATTTCTAAATCTTTATCAACATATTGGTGATGCTACGCAGTGAGGTATTAAGAATACTATTCACAACCCTCTATCTTACCCTTGGGTGTCGAAAAATATGACTAAGGGATACAATATGCAAATAATATCTATTTTTTTTTTTTTTTTTTTGTGGGTGGGCCGCGGTCGGCGCGCCTCCGCACCACTCCGTCCGGGGCGACAGAGGGGCTTGAGCACGCAACTCCCGCGACCCACCCGAAAACCACGTCGCCTTCGTCGTTGGGCCGACCACTGGAGCAGCGTTAACTTGTCGTCAGTGGTCGCCCCGACGGAATACCCCCTATTGGGGTACCCTCCCATCGACCGACGTCCCCCCCCTCGGGGAGGACGTCGGTCTTTCCTCACGCGGTCGGCCTCTCGGCGGGTGACGGACTAATCCCCGGTCACGTCACCCGCGGCCTCGGCTAGGGCGGCATGAGGCGCAGATAGTTGCGCCTGCGCCGCCCCAGTCGCCGGCGGCGGATCTCCTCATCGAGGCTGCGCTCCTCACGCAGGCGATCCGCCGCCTCCTTCCGCGAGATCACTGTCTCGCAGAAGGCTGCGACCGCGTCCCAAATAATATCTATTTAAGAGAAACAAAACTTGAAATAAAACCCTGTCTCAACCCGTCTGAATAGCATGGTACCTATATATAATCTCCCTCCTATTATGGAGAAGACTTAAGCCCTACAGTGGGAAGCATATAAGTTGAAATTATAACATTGATGATTAACAGATTATAATCAATATTTATAGATAAGTTGAGCATAAATCTTTGCTATATTTAATGTTATGTAATTTTCTTAATTCCGAGCAGTATCGATGTCTTTGTTGCATATTATGTTTATAAATACTACATATACCTTTCGTATGATATTCTCATGCCATTCACAGATAATTACGTTAAGGACAGGAAGCCATATAAAAGCTTTAGTGATATTATTTTCACTCAAAGTTGCGAGCTAAATGTAATGTTAGCATATTCTACGAAACTGCGGTGGTCGTTCAGGGCGTACTGTGTATCGGGCCCTTTGTTTTTAAACGTGACTTGCGTTTTAGATGCACGCAAATTAACTAAAAATAAACTATTTGAACTCCTACACTTAACGATATAAGCTCATGAGCTCGTAAACAACGTTCATGCTCTTTTTACAACGATACGGATTTGGAAAACAAAATAAATATTCATTTAATTATGCAGTGAGCTTACATTTTATTATTAAATATATTTTATTACAGACATATCTCGAAATAACAATTAATTCGATTACTACGTATTTAAGAACAAATTGGACACAAAATACACCCAAAATTTAAACGACTATGTAGGAATCGTCAAAATATATTGTATTGTAAAGAATATTCACAGACTAATGTTTACGCGAGTGTTACACATCAAAAACAAAACTGTTTTTATGGATTTTATGGCGTTTATCGATGACTCGTTAGGTTAACATACCTCCCTAGCCGAGGCCGCGGGTGACGTGACCGGGGAATTAGTCCGTCACCCTCCGAAAGGCCGACCACGTGAGGAAAAACCGACGTCCTCCCTGATGGGGGGACGTCGGTCGATGGGAGGGTACCCCACTAAGGGGTATTCTGTCGGGCCGACCACAGATGACAAGTAACCCTGCTCCGGTGGTCGGTCCAACGACGAAGGCGACGTGGTGTTCGGGTGGGTTGCGGGTGTGCGTGCTTACGCCCCTCTGTTCCGTCCTCCCGTGACCATTTTCTCGGCAGTTAATGATGCGGACGCACGACGTCTATCCCATCCGGGGCTACGATAGAGCGCCGCACGACCCCATAACCCGTCGTATTCCTTTCCCTTGGCCCTTGGGCCGACTACTGGTTCTGAATCCTTGATGTCCGCAGCCAACTCGGCTCCCGTGACCATGTAAAATTTCCAAATGTCGTGCAATCAAAAATCAAATGTAAACGCGATAAAATCCGTAAAAATAGTTTTATTTATAACAAGCAACCCGCCCTCGCTTCGCTTCGGTTTCAGTCGTCTTACACGCGTAGTTTCTGTTCCCGTGGGAATACCGGGATAAAATATGGCCTATGTTACTCCCTAATATTATTGTCTTCCATTGGTGAAAGAATTTTTGAAATCGGTTTGGTGGTTTAAGCGTGAAAGCGTAACAAATAAACAAACTTACTATCTCATTTATAATATTAGTAAGGATTAACAAACTACATAAAACATCTTTATAATTAAACATCTTTGTACTGTGAAACTCTTTAACGTAAGAGTTAACGAAAGTATTTCACATCATATGGTACGCAGAAAACAGATGGGCAGAATTGTTTTTTAAAATTAAGTGTTTGTCTGTTTTTAGGCAATAAGATATACATCCTTGTGTCTCGGGGACTATCAAAATCTATACAGTTCTTTATAGAACTTACATATGTGTCTGTATATAATCTAAGTATAATTAAACTACTTTTATTAAGGTTTACTAACAATTGTTCACATTAAAGCTTGACACAATACGTATTAAATTCTTAAAGATACCACATGTGAGAAATAAAATCACATTTTTTTTTATTTAAGTTTACTATTTTTGCAGTAATTTTATCCACTTATCCCTTCTTGTCTTACATAATCATGGTTGCGATTGCGTTAATGAGATGTCCGAGAATCGTCCATACATTTTACAGCAACATTACGGAAATATATTCAGAATTAGTTGTGCACCTATTTCTAATTTTAAATTATACCTACATATTTATCTATTAGACTCAAACACAAAGCATTTATATTTGATCTCTAGCGACAGAGTTGTTGTTGATCACCTTGAAAAGCTTTTACATAAATCTAACAGATTATTAATCAAGTACTACAAATTAAAATGAATGGTTAAACGTTTGTTTGAAATTAAACTGTTGATGCGCATGAGAGCGACACCCTCCCGTTTTAAATAGCCATTTCTAAAGGGGACGTGGCTAGGTAGGTTGGTGTACCGCTACTAACACTTATGCGGGTACTTCGTAAACTTCCCCACACATAACGTTTTTATATAATGACCGTTGGCGCATGGGGTTATTTACAATTACCATATAGATTTTGCTAAGATAACGGTTAAACTGCACTATAAATTACAACATAAAATTACTTTTAATTACCCCTCTAGTTAGCAAATCATAATGTTTTATAGTCTATCAAAATGATAGGTATTTCGTTATTTTTTCGCAGCTTTAACTTTTAATCATAATTATCATCATCATTTAGTCTATTGTTGTCCAAAGTTGCTGGACGTAGGCCTCCCTCATGTTTCTCCACAAAGTGCGCTCCTGTGTCCGTCTGCATTCAAAGACGCCCAGCAATTTTTACCGCGTCGTCGGTCCTGCACTGCGTGATCCAATGGGTGATCGCCTCACGGGAAGCTTTCTTCACCAGCGGTAGTCAATTCATAGCAGAGAAATGCCGAACATAGTCCGTTGCATAGCACGCTGAGCGACTTTGAGCTTGGTTATGAGGGCTACATTTAGAGACCACTTTGCCGTGCCTACCATAAGTCATCACTGGTAACACACATTGGTCGTAGACCTGTGTTTTCATTCAATGAGGTATGTTGAATGAGAAGATTCTCTTAAATTTGCCGAACGCTGCCCAGCCGAATTGGTTTCGTCAACTGACCTCTTTTCGAAATTGGACCTACCTAACTGGACTATTTATCTAACGTAAACTGGTCTTGCCTTTTACGACACCCATGGGCAAAAAGGAAGTGGTGAATTGTGTTCTTACACGAAGTAAGAATGAGAACCACATGGAATAGCCCTGTGAATTTCATTATATGTATTTAGTTCTTTTAATATTTATTTTACTAATATATTAATGAATAGAACGAGGATATGTTACAATGACTGTTTTGCCCTATGATTAGTAGATATGAGGCACCCTCAAATGAACTGTATTTAATCTGATGGGGAAATAAAATTATGCGGGCGCTTTATAGTTACGACATATAGAATCATTTTAAACTCTTTGGTTATAACCATAAGGTTATTTATTAATAATACATAGGATATATTTTAGCAATTTGACATTAATATTGAAATCAAAACGAGTAAGATGGATGTATGGGAAATTCACGAGGTTAGTTATTATTAAACAGTCGTTAGCAATTATGTTTTTAATTAAATGGAAAGGAGTGATTCGATCCCAGCCCACATTAGTCTCGTCCCACTCTTGGGCTTGTGGCTCCTCATAATGGGAGGGCAATTGTCCTACTATACCGTGCTGTTCAGACATGTTATCATTTTTTTTTATGGGTGGGCTATGGTAAGCCTACTCGCGGTCCATCTCGTCCGGGGCGACGAAAGGACGGCGCGCGGGCCCATAACCCACCCGTACCCACGTCGCCTCATTGTTGGGCCGACCAACGGAGCAGGGTGATTTGTTGTCAGTGGTCGGCCTGAGGACATGTTGTCATAGGGATTTATGTCGAGTGTTCCTTCTCTTGCATATATATTATCTGCATATCATCTTTTAATCGTCTTTTACGACACCCACGGGCAAGATAGATGGTGAATTATATTTTTAATCTATCACCACGCGGGGAAAACGTAAAAAATCTTTATACGAAGGACAAAAATGTTACATAGTTATTAATTTAATACTACTGCTTAGCCCTTGGAGCACAAAGTTATTTGACTATAATAACATATTAAATATTGAAAATAAGGTTGATTAAAATAAAGCAAGTAAGGTAGTTGCCAACCCTGATCATAGCAATTACACATTACGGAAGCAATTTAAAACGAAACGAAACTTATTACGCCGATACTGGTATCAGGCCAACACGTACCCAACATAAGTTCACGTGTAATCTTATGAAGGCTGCAGCAATTGATGTTTACGTCATTACCATTCATGATATTTATCGGGGTTTATAAGGCTAGCTGTGCGTGCGGTGACGGAGTAAAGATACAATTCACCACCCCCTTTCCTGCCCGTGGTGATCCTAAAAGATGACTAAGGGATTATAATACGTATACAACATCTATACAAGAAAAAGAAATCTGAAAACAAAACCTATATGTCTGACCAGTCTGGGGTGCTACGCCAGAAACCTCCGCGTGGTGTACCCTGGGCACGAGCGACAATTCCTTGGACTGCTCTCTGGAATTGTCACTCGTGGCAAATATCTGGCCCGAGGGGGGGCCCAGTTTGTGGGATGCCCCAAATTCGCTCCATGCCCTCTAATTGTAGAGGGTATTGGACGCGAAAATTCGACGGGCCTAGTCACTTATTCGTTTGAGGACTGGGCAGGCATTTGCCAACCGTGACAAATCGTAGACATGATCCTTGCTTCGGGACATTTGTCTTGAGGCCTAGATTCAGGAGCGAGGGTCTCGGCTTAACCGCCTGGACCGCGAGGAAGAAAACCTCTATAAAACAATCACCCAGAATCCTAAGTTCTGGCGCGCGGCGAGAGGATGCATGGCTGATGGGTTGTTCAGTCGTTAGCGCGCCCCCATCCAGGGTACCTGCGGACCCCCTGTGTTGGGATACAAATGTACGCTTACCCGGGTATCGGGATCTCTGCCCGGGTGGACCGTTATTTCTCCCATACTCGTGGGAACCTTATGGATTTCTCGTATGATAAAGATGCAGACAGGAGGGGTGAGATGCCCAAAACCACCACAAACGGGGAGCCTAGTTCTCACGCTATAGCCTTGCCAGGCTACTGCAAAACTGGCACAGAGGGGAGGGATACTTCGTCGGACTGCAGTTCTGCACTGGAGGCATCCAAATCAGCCAAGGGCCCGGCGGTACAGGAGGCCCGAAAGAAGAAGCGGGGGGGAAAGCCACCCCTGCAACGGAGCGCGCCAGACGGCGCGCAGCGAAACAACGGCGGGCGGAGACGCAAACAATGCGTGCTGCCGACGTTCCGCCCAGAGACGGCAGCGTTTCTGACGCGGACAGCACTGCGACAGCGGAGACTGACGCGACCGCAGAGCAGTCGATGGACGAGGGCGGCAATGCCGCAGGGCCATCTAACATGAAGGAGAGCCCGGCCGCTCAGGCCGCCGGGAGAACTGCTGCATCATCTCTGGCGGCGGCCAAGACGGTGAGGGAAGAGGCCCTCCCCCCACAGATGCGGAAGCGGCCTCTGAACAAGAGTGGCAGCTCCGCATCCGATTCGGATGGGAGTGGAGACATTATGCCTCCTCCCAAGGTGGCGACCTCACGCAGGGGACGCAGAGGGCGTGGGGCCACGGTGGCGGCGAGGACCGCGTCTCCGTCTCCAGTAAGCCAGGTGCGGGAGGCCGCAAACGTGCGTGCGGCAGCAGGGCGGGTCGATAGTGGACTTGTCGTTCGCTAGCCCTAATGTCGCAGCACGTGTGAGGAGCTGGTGCGTCCAGGAGGAGGTTGAGACCCTATCCGACCACCGATACATCCGGATAGAGGTCTCCCGGACCCTCCTGCAGCCCAGCAGGGGTCACACGGCGGACGGAGCTCCCGCGTTTCCGCGGTGGGCTGTGGGTCGATTGGATCGGGACCTGATGGCGGAGGCAGCCATCGTTCAGTCATGGCTGTCCTCACCGCCCCAGGCGGACGGGGTGGATGCCGAGGCTAGCCGCATCCGCTGTGCGTTAACGCAGATCTGCGATGCGGCCATGCCCAGTGTGCGGCGCCTGCCCCCGAAGAGTGCGGTCCCCTGGTGGTCCCGAGAATTGGCGGACCTTCGGGCCGCGTGCATACGTGCCCGGAGGGCCTACACCCGCAGCCGAGCGCGTCACCGCGACGCTGAGCGGGAGGGTCAGCTGTACGAGGCTTACCGCAGTGCGCGGTCTGCCTTCAGGCTGGCCGTCCGTACCGCCAAGGACGTTAGTCGGCGGGAGATGCTGGACAGTCTCGAGCGTGACCCCTGGGGTCGCCCCTACCTCGCGGCGCTGAACAAGCTCCGCGGGCGGGGCCCCTCCCTCACCGAGACTCTCCAGCCCAGCCTCCTCACCAGAGTTGTCGAGGACCTCTTTCCACGACGGGCGGAGCACACGCCCCCGGTCATGGCTTCGCCGGACAGCGACCGGGAGGCCGACGATGAAAGTGCTCCGCCCATCACGGAGCCGGAAATGGGGGCGGCGGTGGCGCGTATCCGAGTCAAATCCACCGCCCCCGGGCCCGACGGTATTCCGAACCGTGTGCTGGCCCTGGTCCTCGAACACCTGGGACCACGCCTCAGGGGACTGTTCGACGCTTGTTTGATGTCCGGGCAGTTCCCTGGGTGCTGGAAAGAGGGGAGGCTGGTTCTCCTGCCGAAGCCGGGATGGTCTCCCGAGTCGGCCTCGGCCTACAGGTCCATCGTGCTGCTCGATGATGCGGGCAAGCTGCTGGAGAGGGTGTTGGCTGCCCGCATCGAGCGGCACCTCGTCGGGGTCGGGCCCGATTTGTTGGACGCCCAGTTTGGTTTTCGGAGAGGGCGTTCGACGATCGCGGCCCTGCTGCGCCTGAAGGCCGTGGTAGCGGAGGCCGTAACCGGCGGAGGAGTCCTGTTGGCGGTGTCCCTGGACATCGCCAACGCCTTCAACAGTCTGCCATTCAGCTGCATCTAGTGTTGCCCAAATGCAAGACCAAGACGAGACTTAAACCAGTCTTGGTCTTGGTCTTGCAACAGCACACCTAGTCTCGTCTTGGTCTTGGTATTGCACACTCGAGTCTTGGTCTTGGTCTTGGTATTGCAGCAAGAGTCTCGCAAAGTCTTGCAAGTCTTGCAGTTGGAATAACGTAACAGTTATTTATCATGGCAATGAAAAATCCAACTAAATTAATCAAATATCATCCTATCATACCTATCTATCTGCTAGCCTATAGTCCATTATTGAATATAACCCTTACCACTGGGGAAAATTACTCTCCTATTCCCCTGGTGTTACATTAGATAGAGTTACTACTCCTATGACAAAGGAATGAATTTCAACCCTGTTTTCCTAAGACGTCACCACACGGGGCAGTTGATAAAATAAATTTTATGTCATTTAACATTCCTCCTTTCCAACAAAAAAGATTTTTTCAATTTGATTGGCAAGCGACGGAGTTATTTGACCACTGACGACAAGTCACCCTGCTCCGGTGGTCGGCCCAACAACGAGGCGACGTGGGTACGGGTGGGTTATGGGCCCGCGCGCCATCCTTTCATCGCCCCCGACGGAATGGACCGCGCGTATGTACCATAAAAATGCCCACCATGCCCACCCATAAAAAAAAATAATGGCTTCCTAACACCATTGCCTCAGTCCGATTTGATACGATATCCACAGGTAAGAGAGTGGTGAATTGTATTCGTACTCTGTCCCTCCACGGACATTTATGTAGCTTAATTGTAGGCATATTTCTATGTCCAACAGTGAACGTCGTTGGGCTAATGAATAAACGGATATATAAATATTTATAATGGGCAAGAGCACTCTCGTGATTACGGTATTTTTGTCCTTAAGGCTTTCCGAAGAGTAATTCTGAAAAGCCAACACCAACATTGGGAATCGATTGGCTAATAGATGGATATCTCAAGACTGATTTGACTTGCCGTGTAGTGACGGAGTAAGAATACAATTCATCACCCCCCTATTTTACCCACGAGTGCAAACCCACGACTAAGGGCTATCATATATAACATCGGTGCAAGAGAAGGAAAACTTGACATGAAACCCTGTAACAACACGGCCGATCACCGTGGCGATTCCTCTCCGGCCACGGCCGATTTCCCTCCTATTATGTAGAAGACACGAGCTCCACCGTATATAAGCTGGAATGGTGATTTGAATTAAATGCAAGACCGCGAGACTCTTGCAGACTCAGTCTTGGTCTTGCTCAAGTTTTGCAGGGCCAGTTTTGGTCTTGCAAAAATTAAGCGGTCTTGGTCTTGGTCTCGGTCTCGCATTTCTCGCAAAACCAAGACCAAGACCGCAAGACCAAGACTTTTTTGGGCAACACTAGCTGCATCAGGGAGGGGCTGAGGTATCACGGGGTGACGTGGGTACGGGTGGGTTATCGGCCCACGCGCCGTCCTTTCATCGCCCCGGACGAACAGGACCGCGCGTGCGCTTACCATAGGCCACCCATAAAAAAAAAAAAAAAAATATTGGTTGCCTGTAAAGTCGGTATACGGGCGAAAGTTTTACGTGACAACGACTTTGAGTGGTAAAATAATTTTAATGTGAATATTCATTCGTATAGTAGGAAGAAGGATGAAATAATAGTAACAATTTAAAACATTTATTTATACAAAGAATTATATTTAAAACATTAATTTATACAAAGAATCTCGCACTGAATTTCATATTAACAAAATTTTATTTTTACCTTTACACATACATACGTATTTATATACAAATATACAATTTTTATGTCTGTCTCTCTCGCTCTTAGGCGGGCTAACCATGCCCGAGTGGAAGGGACGCGTGCCTCTCACTCGCTCTCATTGTGAGCGCATAACGTGAGCGGAGCGTAACGCAGTTTCTTGAAGTGTCACCCGGCAAACCAATTTATAAGACGTTGTCACGTCAAAAAATTTGTCTGACCAGTCTGATTTAGTAGGTCAAGTTTCCTCCCATTGTGGAAGACGCTTGAGTCCAACAGTGGGACATATATGAGCTATGATGAATTACTTTTATAAATTAAAACCTTTTTAGTAGCTGTGGTGAAATTAATGAATAAGGCTAGCGTGTTTAATCTAAAAACTATTTACACCCTTCATTCAAACCTATTCTTACTCCCTCATTACGCGTAAAATTTATGCGGACAGTTTTGGGACGCTGATTTTGTATCTTGGGTTTTTTTGTTACATCAATGTCGTCATCGCTTTCCTTTTCGTGGATATCGTAAAAATATATACAGTACTAGCTGACTCAAAAGACGCTGTTCTGTTCAAATCTAAAAAGGAGTTCTCCTTGAAATCAATTGCGCCACCTATCGGGTCCAATTACATATATTATTAATCTAATATTCTAAACCATTCCGGAACACTCATCAAAATCGATCTAGCCGTTTAAAACAAATTCATTCACATACACACGGACAGAAGAATTATATACATAAAGATCTTGGATCTATATGGGCTAGGAAGAGAAGAAAAGTTGTTGATAATATTTCGTCATCTATCGTCGTGAATCTCGGGAACTACTGGTCTTATTTGAAAAATTCTTTCAGTGTTAGACGTGTGTTTCCGTGCTATTTATCGAGGAAGGCTATAGGCTATATATAATCACGCTAAGACCAACAGGATCAGAGCATCAATGAAGAATCTTTCCAATTCGGTTTTTTTCTTATTGAAAGTTTCCGCTGCGTAAACGGCTAAATGTTCGCAAAAATCACGTGTGACCGAATCGTATTATTAAAAAATATTTTTGCCTTTTTCGTAAACAAAGTCTTAGGTTAAAGTTAGCGTTAGCCCAATTTATCTATACAATGCAGACGAAGTCGCAAGCAGAAGCTAATTATGTATATTTATTTGACTTAAATTATAGAGAATAGTGAGATTTGTTTTACTTAAATATTACACCGGAAGATGACTTCCGTGATTAAGTGGTTTGTTTCATAATGGCTGGTAAGGTGCAGTAGAAGTCTTCTACAGGTGAACCAAGCAACTTAAAACAGAGCAATTTGATTACTATGTTGGTCCTTTCACGCCACTTCGTTTCTTTAGGTTTTTCTCCCTTGAGGTACCATATTACACGCTGTGAAAATTAGTATCACGATAGTCATATGGCAAAGGCTGACAACATTCGAAGATTGTCAGCCTGTTGTGCCTATTAAGGTGACATTTCGTTTACCCAAGTCTGTCGTGTGTCTCTTTATTGATTTAAAACTACAGCTTTCAGGGGATGTTTCAAATTTGCTGCAACTAAGTGTTGGAATTCTATTCCCCCACCGTGTCAAAATAAAACTAGCAAATTTTCTTTTAAATTATACCTTAAAAGATATCTTCTTAAAAAGCAGCAAAACATGTGACATATGTTTATAAACTTGTAGCTACACGTTTTGATTTATGTTCGGGACTCTGTGATTAAATAAATGCTATATCATAACTATGGATGATGTTCAACATAGTAATACTTTTGGCTAATACTAATCAATATACCTAATTCTTATAATTACATTCTTTTTTTGTATCAAATTATTATTAAAATATACTTCTTATTTATTAAATTCTTATTATGTATCTGTATATTTAAGTAACTGCTATCTTGTCGCTTAGGCTTTTTGTTCGTTTAATTAATTCGTACGTCATTATATGGTTAATGGGTACCTTACCTATTGAAAATCAGCGTTGCAGTGTAGCATATTGCACTGTAGCATTATTGCTGAATGGGCACCTCATTGACACTTATCATATTTTGTTTTTCTCCTTTTTGTGTTATATTTACAGTTAAGTTTAGCTATTATTTTAATTTTCTTATAAAACCTTTATATTTCATTCGAATTACTGTAATATCTAAATTTAAGCTAAGTGTCAATAAAACAGTTTTATCTTTATCTTTATCCTACGTGCCAACCCTATTAGACGTTTTGTACCAGATTCATCTATTAAAGTATTAATTTGATAATTATGTATTTTCTTAGAGGTAATCTAAATTTGATAAACCTCTCGGAATTTGTAAAAACATTTTAAAAATAAATTTAGGTATTATTTCATACATAAAGACTTATCTTCAGATAAAATTACCGATCTTTGAATGGGAAAGCCATGATTACTGAAGATTACTTAACATTGATAAGTTGGAAAAATTGTTCAATAATAATTCATTATTATAATTCAAGATTATATCTTGTTGTAAAAATATCGATTTACCTTTGTACTGCTACAATATATTAAATCAAATTTAATGAAAATATTCAATGGAAAGAAATCAACAATAATAGAATTCAAAAATTAGTACACAACAAAATTGTGTCAATCTCCCTCAGAGACCTCTGTTTAAAGTAAACAGAAAAACTACTGCAAAAAAAGCAGACTCGAAATTCAACGCCATTTTTTTTTTGTGTCGGTTTGCGGTCGGCGCGCTCCTCCCACCACTCCGTCCGGGGCGACAGAGGGGCGTAAGCATGCACACCCGCAACCCACCCACGTGCACGTCGCCTTCGTCGTTGGGCCGACCACCAGAGCAGGGTTACTTGTCATCAGTGGTCGGCCCGACGGAATACCCCCTGTTTGGGGTACCCTCCCATCGACCGACGTCCCCCCTTCGGGGAGAACGTCGGTCTTTCCTCACGCGGTCGGCCTCTCGGCGGGTGACGGACTAGTCCCCGGTCACGTCACCCGCGGCCTCGTCTAGGGTGGCATGAGGCGCAAGTATTCGCGCCTACGCCGCCCCAGTCGCCGGCGGCGGATCGCCTCATCGAGGCTGCGCTCCTCGCGCAGACGATCCGCCGCCTTCTTCTGCGAGATCACTGCCTCGCAGAAGGCTGCGACCGCGTCCCAGTTCCCGACGCTGCCGACCATCGCCCTGGCGATAGTCGGCAGCGTTAGGTCGGCACCGATGATTGCGACGAGTTCACGGCATTGCGCTGCCCAAGCGGCGCAGGCCTCGAGCGTATGCTGCGCCGTGTCCTCGTTGCAATCGCAGTGGTGGCAGGACGGTGTACTCTCCCTCCTAACGACCTTGTGCAGGTATTTGGCGAAGCACCCATGCCCCGTCAACACCTGCACTAGTCGGAAGAAGAGCACCCCGTGCCGCCTTTCCAACCACTGCATCAGCACCGGCTGGAAGGCCTCCATGATTCGCACCCCGAACCGAGGCCTCTCCCGCCGGACTGCCCAACGGGCAATGACGTCTCGGCGGACGTCGACGCGCCAGGCGGTGAGCTCCCTCAACGAAACCACACCGCCCTCCGCTCACACCCCCGTCAAAATTCAACGCCATGACAGTGCGTTCAGCTATCATGGTAGTAGGTTATTTTTTCATTAATTACAAAAGTCCCGCATTCAGAATGGTGACATATAATAACACTAAAAAGAGACTGATGGTAAAGAAAATGCTGTATTGATATGTAACAGAATATTTTTGTGAGAGTAATTTTTCAAAAGGGATGACAGTGTGTTACACGAAACTGGGGAAGGGAGTACTATTTGATTTGACCAATGAACGCGCGCGGTGGCGTGGCGGAGAGACAGCTGTAAGATGGTGCCTGATTTTACGCGAGGTTGTTACCGCGACGTATTGTCGGCTAACATAGTGTATGTATATGACGAAAAACAGAAAGGGAAATACAGCGTTACCAACTTTACGATTTAAATCGTATTGATACGACCTTTTTTGTGTGCCTACTTTTGAATCTCGATTCCAATCCTAAATCCATTCGCAGCTCGAATTTGAGCAATTTAGTACTCTTGAAAGCGACACTAGCGCATGATTGGAATCTAATTCGGTGGAATTTTTTTTAAACCAAATATATTCGACTCTCGTCGATTAAGTCAAATATTTGCTACTCTCGACGCGATATTGACGTAGTTTAAAATCGTTAATGTTGCACCATTTCAAGAAGGCATCTTTATGGTGATCGAGTTCGGTAACGTTATTAATTTAAAGAAATAAAATACGGCACATTTGGTGAAAATAAAAACGGCAAACGCGAAGAATTCATTCTCGATTTTGTTTAAGAGTTCCAAATATACGTTTGATGAGATTGGAACTGAATTGGATTCGAAATTAGAATTGATTTCAAGGGTAAACTCACTGTTTTTTTTTTGTTTTCACAGCCTTTAAGTTACTATTGCGTATTTAACACGACTAGAATTAAACCTATGCGAGCAAGCGCGCGTCTTAATAATCACATTTATTTTCATGCTTAAGATATATTCGACCAATAATCATTATGATCATATGAGCTATATACGTCCCACTATTGGCCTCTTGAATAGATATTATATGCATATCGTATCCCTTAGTCGTCTTTTACGACATTCATGAGCATGATAGGGAGAGGTGAATTGTATTTTTAATCCGTCACCATATGGATAATATGACGATAAAACGTCCCACTGCTGGGCTTTAGCCTCCTCTACAATTTAAGGAAAATTGACGTACTATAGTATATACCACGCTGGTCAGACGCGTTAGTTTAGGGTTTTAATTCGAGTTTTCCATCTCTTCATCATCATCATTTCAGCTTATATACGTCCCACTGTTGGGCTCGAGCCTCCTCCATAATAGGAGGGAATGGACCTTACCCATACTGGTCAGATAAGTTGGTATAGGGTTTTATTTCGAGGTTTTCCTTCTCTTGGATAGTTGTTATATGCGTATTATATTCCTTAGTCGTCTTTTACGACATCCGCGGGCAAGATAGGGAGTGGTGATTTGTATTCTTACTCCGTCCATACACACATCCTTCTCTTGCTTACATATTATGTGCATATCCCTTAGTCGTCTTTTATGACACCCACGGGTTTCTTATTCCGTCACCACACGGAGAATTTTATAATTATTTTTTTTTATATTATTAAGTCATAATTTCTACCAGGTCTGCTATTTATAATAATATCACGATTACCATTATTCTTTTGTGTTTCGCGCGATACATGAAATGTGAGGTATAAGGCATGTAAGTGTTATTTGATAGTTGTGTAAATATTGTAACAGAATGATTAGACAATCATTTTTATGCAACTAACTCTGCAAATTTACTTGCAATACTAGAAAACCTATACATTTTTACCGCAACTTCTTCCGTGTGGTGACGGAATAAGAATACAATTTCACATTCCTTATTTTGCTCGTGGGAGTTGTAGAAGACGATTAAGGGATTAAATATGCATAAAACATCTATAGAAGCCTAAACTGAATCTGAAACAAAATGAATCTATAGAAGCCTAAAACTAACATGTCTGAACAGCGTGGTATAGTAGGTCAATTTCCCTCCTAGTACGGAGGAGTTTTTTTTTTTAACAGCTGTAGGCCGCAGATGGCCTTGACAGCTTGACGCGGACTATGGGTGAGCGCTGAGGGCTCTCAACCCGGAGAAAAATATAAGCTAAGCAACATCGCCCAATGGCTCCCCCTGTGGGGAACGGACCTCGGCTTGGAGCGTCGCTGGGGGCAAAGTGGGAGTGCCCACTTTTTGATTAATGATTTATGCGCGGCGCGGTTTCGCACCTCGACGGCGAGGGCGGAACCGCGGATATTTATGTGTTAAGGCCTCGCGGGTCGTGTAGGCTCTATGTTGAGCGAGTGTAATATTGTCGTCCTCTTCGTCGAGGACGTGACGAGGACGTCGGATGGAAGTACGGAGGAACCCAACAGTAGAATATATATGAGCTGAGATGATTATAATGACGATGATCAATTTTATTGGCTACTTCGTAGCAGGCTAGGTGGTCGGCTCAACGACGAAGGCGACGTGTATGGGTGGGTCATGGGGCCGCGCGCCGCCCATCTGTCGTCCCGGACGCAGCTGGGCGGTGGGAGCGCTGACCACAGCCCACTCCTAAAAAAAAAGAAAAAGGGGTAAGAAAGATGTAGTGACTATTGAGTTTATATTCTCTCTCTATATGGATATCATCATCAGTACAGCCTATCGTCGCACTGCTGGACGTAGGCCTCCCGCATGCTACGTCACAAAGTGCGGTCATATGCCGCCTGCATCCAGAGACGCCCAGCATCTTTCACTAGGTCGTCGGTCTACCTAGTGAGGGGGCGTCCTACACTACGTCATCCGATACGTGGTCGCCACTCGAGAACCTTTCTTCCCCAGCGGTTGTCGGTTCGTTCTATATGGATATGCATTAATGATGAGTTCGATATATCAAAACGTAACTTATATCGGATATGTGTTAGATATCATACCATATCGATATCTATATCAATGTAGCCGATATCACAAGAACCGTATCGAGTCAAAACTTCTACTAACATGCGAGAACTATTAAGTCAAAACTTAAAACTATATCGATACGAGCAAAACACAAACTATTCAAACGATATTGAGATATGAACCATATTCGTTCCTCTCGTTCTAAGTATATATTCTTTGATTAGTATAAAAGAAATGAAAAGAATATGAAATAACTTTAGCCATGTTTGCGTGGTTAATATATCTTACTATACTAGCAATAAGGTTTAGTTTCCATTGTATAGTTATAGTTATGATAACGTTTCTGGCGGCTACGGCTACGGCTACTCGATATTAGTGAGACACTCTACAAAACGGAACTAAATTTCGAAGTTATAAGGTTGAATTTGAGTTGTTACAATATAGACACAGTACTGTAGGTAATAATAATAATTGTTGTTGTTTCCTGCATTATTTTGATTTGAAAAGTAATTTTGTGTTGTTTGTGATAGTTTTTAATTGCATTATATATAATCATTGTAAATATGTCAATTTTTAAATGCGTCAGAGAAGTAATCTCAGTTAACTATTTTTAACATCTACTAGTCAAAAACTTTTCTGCTAGCGCTAAGCCTAATAAAGCATGAAGGGAAATCGCCGTAGTTACAATTAGCTAATTATTAAATAACTTTAGGTTACCTACACCTAAGAACTGCATCGATGTATCGCTGACAGATTAACTGTAAATGTGAGAGTTTGTGTTAGTTCGCATTCATAGTTAGTTTGCTCATTTTAATATCAATGTTAACGTTTCAAAACTGTACTACTGATATCGATATCAGAAAACCGTTTTCGATATCGATATGCAAACTGTATATCGGATACATAACCGTTTGTGGCACAAACCGAAAACGCCCATATCTAATATGCATGTATATAAATATAAATTGTATTCTTACTCCGTCACTACACGGAATATTAAAATACGTGAATCTTTCGACGTAACGTTTCACTAGAAGTGTTTGTTATATAAAGTTTTTACTCAATCAAGCACAAAGGATTTGGATAAAATTTTGTCTTGGGAAAATAAATGTTATGAAGGCTACTGCACGGGCTGAAACTAGTGTTATATAAAAATATTACTCGATTATGTAAATCTACTATTGAATCGTAAGTTAAGTGGTACTAGCAGCCGATACCAGAAAACGTAAACATATTTCGTAATTTGCCTTTGTGATTTAATATGTACCTAAAATGTTTAGACTGTTGACTTGTTGGCCTAAACCAATGGTTCCCAACCAGTGGTCCGTGGACCACCAGTGGTCCGCAGAAGCTAAAATATGGTCCGCGAATGACTATTTATTACACAACTTATTTATGTGAACTAGGCTTTTCTGCTTCGTTGGTAATTAAAAACAAAACAAGGAATCGCTTAAAAGTATGCGATGATTTGCGTGTAACTTTGAGTAACAATATTAGGCCTAAGATAGTCCAACTCGTGCAAAAGATGCAAGCTCAAAAATCACATTAATATAAAATAAGTTTATCTTAAAAGTATTATTATTTCTTTTTATATCATTTTCTATTGAGTTTTTGATTAAAGTTTCAGTTTGATTATTACATTTTATTTTTATTATACTTACATAGAGGTCCCTGTTAACAAGAATAATACAAAAGTGGTCCCTGACCAAAAAAGGTTGGGACCCTCTAGTCTAAACGGAGCCGTAGGGATTATTTTATGTTTTAATTTATGTGTAATAGTTATAGTAGAAAAGCTGTGTGGTAGCGGCTTCGAATACTACCAACCCTTGCTTTGCTCGTGGGTGTCGTAAAAGACGACTAAGAGCCCTAGATTGACCCGGACCAACTCCATCTGGTACCATTTGGGTCAACGATTACATTCCCAAGGAGGGTTGACGTCAGGCAGGCGGCCGGTCATAAAAGTCATTGCCGAAACTTTTTGCAATATGTCAAAACCATCTGTTTTGCGTCGACATATTGCGTCGACCCCAAGTAATTGGGATAAGAGCAAGATGATGATGAGTTATAGTAGAAAACTTTGATCACTGCAGTCAGACACTCGTGGTGCTAGTCATTCGCTTACAAGCCGCGCTTAGAAGACCTTACCGGACTACTGTCACTCCAAAAGGCCGGTCGAGGTGTGGTAAAACTGTAACCTATCAGAAAGAAAACAATTTGACAGTCTATTAGCCTAAAAATACTGATTTCATTTTGCTCTTATCCCAATTACTTGGGTTCTATTCAATATGTACACCTCTACCATCATCTTAATATATATAAATTACGTGTCACGTCACGTTATTTGTTCGCGATGGACTCCTAAACTACTTAACCGATTTTAATCAAATTTGCACACCGTGTGCAGTTTGATCCAACTTGAAAGATAGGATAGCTTACATCTTAATTTATAGTCACAATATTATTTTATGGCAAATTATTTGTCTATTATTTGACATTCACAATTATCTGTTAACTCCAAACGATTTTAACAGATGGCGATATCTGTTGACTGGATTGAGTAATTAATTAATAGATGGCGCTGCTATGTCAAACCTACACACGTAGCATATACGATTTTAACTTGCTTTTTTACATCGATGCCATTTGTAAAAAAATATGACGACCTCCATGACAGATGTTCTCCTACAGTTCCACTTAAATAGTTTCATAAAATGTAAACTAACAAAAACATTAGCCCCAGCAACGCGTGGCCGGGTCTGCTAGTATGTGTATATTTAAAAGTTATTGATATTAGATTTATGAGCGGCCGCCTGCTTGACGCCAATCCTCCTTAAGAATATAATACATAGATGCCTAGGCTGCATCAAATAAAGTTGGACTACGTCGATGTAAACTTGCGCTTTTCCGTGTGGTGACGGAGTAAGAATACAATTCACCACTCCCTATCTTGCCCATGGATGTCGTAAAAGACGACTAAGGGATATAATATGCACATAACATTTCGAGTAAAAGAAGAAAAACTCGAAATTAAACCCTAAACCGACATGTCTGATCAGCATGGTATAGAAGATCAAAATCCCTCCTATTGTCGTATGTGGGCTGCGATAATGGTGATGGCGTAAAGCTTGTGATCATCTTCTACGACACCCACGGGCAATGTAAGTGTTGGTGGTATTTGTAGCCGCTACTAAACAGCATCCTAAATACATTGATAATACAGTAATAAATTATTATTAAACGTTAAAATGATGCGCAAATTATCAAGTACAAAATTTATGACTATAATGTTGATACAATTATTATTCTTGCTATTGAAAACATATAGATACACTTATAAGTCACTATACCGGTTTGAAATATCAACCAGTGTACTGTTGGCAAAACATACTAACTTTATTATGCAAATAAAGCTATTTGCGTTCAAGCCTTGATCTTTTTCACCTTCCCTGTGAGCGCACCCCTTCGAAACGATAAAGAATTTTGTTTACACAAAAGAGCTCATCATATGTAAGTGTGTTTCAAGCGTCGACTTGAACTTTTTATTATGTTCAAATTTGCGTGTTATGTGGGACACGCGCATAGCACGCGACCCGCATTGAAGACTAGCCGGAGGGTACGTCTGTGGGAATTATTATTCGCAAATGACTAATGCCAACCAACACATTTGTTGCGTCGTAAAACGGCTGGCGACTATAAAGTTATGTGCCTTCGCGGTTTTGTCATGGGAACACTTTATTATGCCTTTTAATATAGGGTTACCATATGTCTTTAATATCATCGAATTAAATAATTTAACGTTTCCACCTGTAATACTGTTATTTTTAGTATCTTGGGCAGTGCTGCAGTCCCTTCAGCGGTGCCAAATTGACTATCGATACATCGAAGTGCTGAAGTGTTTGTATAGAAACGCCACTTTGTCAGTCCGCATCCAGAATAAGAGTACGAAACCGATCCAGTTGCAGAGAGGTATGAGACACGGAGACGTCATCTCTCCGAAACTGTTCACCACTACGCTGGAAGATGTCTTCAAGCTCTTAGACTGGACCGGACTCGGCATCAACATCAACGGCGAATACATCACTTACCTTCGATTTGCTAACGATATCGTAGTCATGGCAGAATCCATGGAGGACCTTGGCACTATGCTCAATGACCTCAGCAGGGTATCTCAACTAGTGGGTCTACGAATGAACATGGACAAGACGAAAGTAATGTCTAATGCCCATGTCATTCCTGAACCGATCCTAGTTGGGAATGCGATTCTCGAAGTTGTCGATCATTATGTTTACCTAGGACAAGCAGTCCAGTTAGGTAGATCCAATTTCGAGAAATAGGTCAGCCAACGAATCTAACTTGGCTAGGCAGCGTTCGGGAAACTTAAGAGATTCTTCTCGTCCAATATTCCGCAGTGTCTGAAAACAAAGGTTTCTAACCAGTTACCAACGATGACTTATGGCACTGAAACGTGGTTTCTAAATGTCGGCCTCATAAAAAAGCTCAGTCGCTCAGCGTGCTATGGAGAGGGCTATGCTCGGTATTTCTCTACGTGATAAAATGCAGAACACTGAAATCCGTAGAAGAACGGGTGTAACCAACATAGCCCGCAGAATTAGCACGTTGAAATGGCAATGGGCAGGCCACATCGCTCGTCGAACCGACTACCGTTGGGGAAGAAAGGTTCTTGAGTGGCGACCACGAATCGGATGGCACAGCGTAGGACGACCCTCCACTAGGTGGACTGACGACATTCTCAATGTCGCAGGGAACCGTTTGTTGCAAGTGGTGCAGGACAGTTCCGAGTGGCATTCTCGTGGGGAGGCCTATGTCCAGCAGTGGACGTCTGTAGGCGGATGGATGGATTATTACATTGATCACTTCAAATTTTATTACATTTAAATAAAACGTTGAAAATTCGTAGAAAATCTTCTTTACCGGGCAACCCTGACTCAATATGGGGTATAAAATATGTCCATAACATGCCGTATTACGTTTTTAAAACACTTCGACGTCTTAAAGCGAGGCTTCATTGACCGATCGCGTTTAAAACTACATACAAGGAGCAATGCTTAATAGACTCCTTAATACGTTGATCTAAAATTAGACAAAGTGTCTACGACATAATAAAGAAACACTTCTCATGATTCACAAGTCAACGGCCAGATAAAGGCCTGTCTCCAATTGTTTGTGTCGTAATTACGTAGTGCCTGATTACATTGTCTTGACTTGTTAACAGATAATATGAATTCGATAAATTTATTGGAGTTTTATCGTTCAATAACCCCGCTGGGACAACTAGCTGCCAATCAAAACGACGACTATCGATAACATAGTGGGAATAAATGAATGTGAAAGATGAAACAGATATTTAAACTTCACTTTATATTCATAAGCTTGTTTAACACTCGGATACCTTGATTCACTCTTATTGTTGTACCAGTGAAATGATAAATATTAATAGTTTTGTCGTAAGAATCAACCAATCCCGTTGTAGAAACTATTTGCGCAGGACACTAGTGGAAAATTTTGAATAACAAAACTGGAGCGAGTTGTTTCGCAATCAGAATTTCAGTATTTTTAGTCTTACATATTCTTGCTTAACTGTGTATGAGTGAAATCGCATTTATATTCTGAATTTCACAAATTTTCCTTATAAAATGAGAACGTGCTAAATAAAATCTATACTTTCTCTAACGTTTGATTCGCAAGCGATCGTTTAGTTATTACGTTTCTGCTATTAACACATGTTAATTTGCGGTTGTTTGTGGTTTAATGGTTGATTAATTGCTATACCTGTAGGTCTAATTGTCTTTATATTGCCAATGAATATCGAATTATATTAATTGTCTGGTTTAATGGAGTTTTGTATTACGCAACTTTAGTAGAGTCCCATAAGATTGTAACTGATATTAAATTGAGAATCTTTCTTTAATGTCGTTTTGGAAATAATAATTATTTACATAATTATAATTATTAACATTTAAATAATAATTATTCACTTTAATTACTCGTGCTAATTAGGTATCCATACTAGAGACAGAGACAGGCGAAATGATTCACGAAAGAAGCTTGTTTGAATATTGATGAGGGCCTCTACATATTAATTAATAACACAGGTCGGCGATGAAAAAGTTTTTAAGTAAATTCATCACAAACATGTAGATATTGGTCTGTATATAGCAAATATAAACTTTGTTTTAACGTATCACGTCACATTTTTTTTTGCATATACATAACGAAATGGTGAAATTTTTCACCCTACAAATGACCCTCGAACATTAAAGCAGCATAAACTGAATGATTTGGTACGGGATCTTGGATTACCTAAGGATGCTGCAGAACTGCTTGGTTCTCGACTAAAATAAAACAATTTATTAGATGACTAGTAATACATACTGGTATTGAACAAGGGAACTAGAATTTGTAGAGTATTTTAAGAAAGAGGATAATTTAGTATTTTGCTGTGATGTTGGCAGTTTAATACAAAAATTCAATATCGTATATAATACACAAGAATGGCGACTCTTAATATAATAGATTCATCAAAAAGAAGCTTAACGGACGTCCTTTTGCATATCGGCAATATATTTGCATATGTTTAGCTCATTCAGTTTACCTTAAAATATTTACGAATAGTTTTCATGTGCATTTGATGACCACCTTGGAACGAAATGCCTAGCACGACTTTAAAAAAGTCGTATCTAAGTTTCTAGGCAGCAGTAAATATCCTGAGTATAAAAATATGGTCCGGGAAATGTTAAATGCCTATAAAAATTTAGGCTGTAATATGAGTCTGAAAATTCATGTTTTGAAGTCTCACATTGATCGTTTTCCAAAAATCTAGGCGACCACAGTGAAGAACTAGGTGAACGGTTTTATCGGGACAAAAAAGAGATGGAAAGAAGATATCAAGGACGTTGGGACGTTAATATGATGACAGACTATTGCTGGATGATACACAAAGATGAAATGAAAAAATTATAAACGAAAATTAACAAAACGCAGCCTTTTTTTCAAAAATGAAAATGTTATTATTAATTGTTTTCTTCTTGTATACTTTAATTTTGTATTTTAATAGCTGTAGACTCAATAAAACTACAAAATATTCTCAAATAATTCTCATTCATTTTATTAAATATTTGCTTTGTTCCTTTTTGTATTCAAATACTATATATCATCTAAATCTGATAAATGTGACGTGGTATATCCATACTAATATTATAAATGCGAAAGTAAGGATGTTTGTTTGTTTGTTTGTAACGCTTTCACGCTTAAACCACTGAACTGATTTCAAAAATTCTTTCACCAATGGAAAGCTATAATATCAGGGAGTAACATAGGCTATATTTTATCCCGGTATTCCCACAGGAACGGGAACTACGCGGGTTTAAGCGACTGAAACCGAAGCGAAGCGAGGGCGGGTTGCTAGTATCATATAAATACCGTTTTTTATTACTTTTAAGATACTTAAAGTAAATATTAACCATTTAATAAAAAAAAAATTCAAAAAAAATTCGCAGACCTGTGTAATCTGTTTTTTATTCTATACATACATTGATTGTTATTATTAACTTTTTTATAATTGACTATGTTTATTATTGAAAATTGGAATACTTTGGTTGACAAACCAGGATATCTACAATCTTTACTTGTGATGATGATGATGATGGAACGTACATACGCTATACGCAGTATATACGCAGTGGGACATCCCACTGCTGGTCATGAGCCTCCACCATTTCAAAGAGGAATTGATCTACTATAGCAAGCTGGTCAGACGACTTGCTATAGGGTTTTATTTCGACTTTTCCTGCTCTTACATAGTTTTTATAGAAATATCTTATACTTAGTCGTCCTTTACGACACCTACAGGCAAGATAGAGGATGATGAGTTGTATGCCGTCATCATCATTTTAGCCTATATTGGACCATACCTACTGTTGGACTCGAGTCGAGAAATATTGTCTTCTTATATTAAATATATCTTCTTATATTTTCCGTGTGGTGACGGAGTAAGAATACAATTCACCTTATCTTGCCTGTGGATGTCGTAAAAGACGACTAAGGGATATAATATGCACATAAGATCTGTGCAAGAAAAGGAAAACTCGAAATGAAACCCTATACCGACATGACTGACCAGCATGGTATAGTAGGTCAAAATCCCTCCCATTATGGAGAAGGCCCGAGTCCAACAGTGGGACGTATGTGGGCTGCGGTGATGATGATGGTTAAATATATCACAATAAAAAAAATAACAATTTTCTACTGTTTTGACTAAAGAATAGGCAACATCGATGCAAGAAAAGGTAAACTGGTAATAAAACCACAAACGCGACTAACCAGTGTTTTATAGTGGAGTAGGAGGAGGCTCGACCCCAGTAGTGGGACCTATATGTTCTGAAACGTGGAAAATGATGATAGTAGTCAACTCAACATCACAGATTCGATTTCCACGTACGTAATAATTCTTTCTATCCTCCACAAATAAATTTTCTGAGTTTGTTATTACTTATGTTCTTTAATGAATAATTTCTTAAAGCAATGTTGCCTTTTAAGAATATGGACTTCGTTGGTAAAAGATAATTATAACACAATTGATGTGAACAAACGCATATGTAATATACACACAGAGACACTCGTTATGTATAAAATAATATTTAAAAACAATTTGCATAATTTTGGGAAGATTATTGGAAGCCATAAGAAATATTTGGGTGCCCTAATTGGCGCATCAATCCCTTCGCGGTTTTGATTCCCCCCGAAAGTAATGACATCTTTTCAAGGATACGCGATGAGTCCCCATCGATTGTGAGAACAAAATAATACGTTGTAAAATGAAATTTAGTTGGAATTCAAAATTATAGCATGTAGTCTTAGGCACATGTCAAAATCTTTCTTTTGTTTGGATGAGTTTTATTTTTCTAAAGAGAATAAAATTGAATCCTTGGATTTATTATTGTCGATCTTAGGGGATTTCTTCTTATAGTCTTAGCAGTTTCTAATAATATTGAAAAAAAAAATGCACCAAATGATAGATCACGAAAGCGCAGCGTGAAAATATAGCCCGTTGGGCTAGCCATGGACGTAAAGGAATCGGTACCAGTTAGTGGTCGGCCCAATGAAGAAGGGCCCTCCCTCAATGTAGCAGACTGGAAAGACGGTGCGAGTCCAGACCATAGCATGCCCAAAAAAATAAAGAAAACGTTAAAATATAACGATAGTCTAAAGTTAGAAGTGTACAGAGATATTTTAGAGTTATCAAAGAGTATCTATTACTTACAAGATGCTCCTCAAATATTTTTCACACGAATATACGTACCTATAAAATATTTCTAAAAAACGTACCACTATGAATATATGAATCGACAAAACATAATTAAATGGCCAACTAAAAGATCAAGGTTATTTTCCGTAGATAAAAGTTTTTGTTGTTATTCGTGACCAAACTTGAATAATGGCAAAAAATACCGTGTAATTGCAAATAGGCCCCAGAAACGCAAAGTGGCATAGCGACATCAAAACCATATTATATAATTTGTTAATGGCGTGAAAGGGTAAGTGATCAAGGGCTAACGAATAGAACGGTAATCCGCTAACAATAGTATTATTAGCAAAGAGAACACTATTTCAATAAATATTATTAAAATAGTGCTCATAGCGTTTTAATCTCCTGCACACGTGCTGTCTCTGAACTCTTGCGATATTTACTGAAGAGCTCTTTTCACACGGTGCCACGATTCCATTTAGCATCAGATGTTTGCTCGTGTGCCACCAAAAAACAAAAATAAAGTGGTAATGTATATTATTGTGTATGTATAAGGTGATTCCACGCCCTCCTAAGCAAACTAGTCAGGGTGGGACAAGAGAGGAACCTACTAAAAAAGCTAGGAAGGTAATTAAGATACGTCAATTCGTATGGTGATTAGTGTTGCCCAAAAAAGTCTTGGTCTTGCGGTCTTGGTCTTGGTTTTGCGAGAAATGCGAGACCGAGACCAAGACCAAGACCGCTTAATTTTTGCAAGACCAAGATCAAGACAGGCCCTGCAAGACTTAAGCAAGACCAAGACTGAGCCTGCAAGAGTCTCGCGGTCTTGCATTTAATTCAAATCACCATTCCAGCTTATATACGGTGGAGCTCGTGTCTTCTACATAATAGGAGGGAAATCGGCCGTGGCCGGAGAGGAATCGCCACGGTGATCGGCCGTGTTGTTACAGGGTTTCATGTCAAGTTTTCCTTCTCTTGCACCGATGTTATATATTATAGCCCTTAGTCGTGGGTTCGCACTCGCGGGTAAAATAGGTGGGTGATGAATTGTATTCTTACTCCGTCACTACACGGCAAGTCAAATCAGTCTTGAGATATCCATCTATTGGCCAATCGATGTTGGTGTTGGCTTTTCAGAATTACTCTTCGGAAAGGCTTAAGGACAAAAATGTCGTAATCACGAGAGTGCTCTTGCCCATTATACATATTTATATATCCGTTTATTCATTAGCCCAACGACGTTCACTGTTGGACATAGAAATATACCTACAATTAATCTTAATAAATGTCCGTGTAGGGACAGAGTACGAATACAATTCACCACTCTTTTACCCGTGGATGTCGTATCAAATCGGACCGAGGCAATGGTGTTAGGAAGCCATTATTATTTTTTTTTTTATATGGGTGGGCTATGGTAAGCACACGCGCGGTCCATTCCGTCCGGAGCGTTGAAAGGACGGCGCGCGGGACCATAACCCACCCGTACCCACGTCACCTCGTTGTTGGGCCGATCACCAGAGCAGGGTGACTTGTCGTCAGTAGTCAAATAACTCCGTCGCTTGCCAATCAAATTGAAAAATCTTTTTTGTTGGAAAGGGGGAATGTTAAATGACATAAAATTTATTGCATCAACTGCCCCGTGTGGTGACGTCTTAAGAAGACAGGGTCGAAATTCCTTCCTTTGTCATAGGAGTAGTAACTCTGTCTAATGTAAAACCAGGGGAATAGGAGAGTAATTTTCCCCAGTGGTAAGGGTTATATTCAATAGTGGACTATAGGCTAGCAGATGGATAAATAGGATAGGATGATATTTGATTGATTTAGTTAGATTTCTCATTGCCATGATAAATGACTGTTACGTTATTCCAACTGCAAGACTTGCAAGACTTTGCGAGACTCTTGCTGCCAAGACCAAGACTCGAGTTTACAATACCAAGACCAAGACGGGACCAGGTGTGCTGTTGCAAGATCAAGACCAAGACTGGTCCAAGTCTCGTCTTGGTCTTGCATTTGGACAACACTAATGGTGATAATGAAGCTGGCTGATTCATTAACGCCGAATCCAAACTAATCAAACTAAAAATATGAAACTTTGGCAATAGTTTTTCCTAGTGACCTAGAAACTTACCATAAAAATATTTTACGAATTTCAACCTCAGTAAAACAAGAAATAGGTACAAACTTTGCATTTCAAATTAACCACAAATACTCCTCAGTAAAAATAAAAAAACACGAGTATTGTCAATTTTCATCCTCTAAGAACGTAAAATAAGGGATTAATGTTTGGAGATACTTTTACTTGATTTCTTATTGAATTAAATATTAGGAAAAATAAGTACTTACTAGACGAAGTCTTACCTTCGTGTGAAAGGCTCACTAAAAAGACAAACATTTTTAAAAATTAACCTTTTTTTTACGGTCGGCATACTCCTCGACCGGCTCCGTCTGGGGTGACAGAGGGGAGTAAGCACGCATACCCGTAACCTACCCGTACAGCATGTCGCCTTCATCGTTGGGCCGACCACCGGTGCAGAGTTCCTTGACTTCAGTGGTCGACCCGACGGAATACCCTAAGGGAGTACCCTCTCCCATTGACGTCCCCAACCGGGACGCAAAATTAGCCCCTTAAGAAGAATATTTCTTCTAAATAGTTTAAAAAAGGGATGAATTTTGCTTTGACCTTTTTCACAAGACAAATTACGAAAATGACATTTAACGGAGATGTCACATGATTTCTACGCGGTCGAAGTTGTGGGCGAAAGCTAATCTGATCTTGAAATTTTCTGCAATGGGTGAAATGAGAGAATCAAATTTCGAGTAATAAAGTACCATTTCGACAACTTTTCGTGTTGTAATGGAGTAGTAAAGTGTGCCTTTTTTATTCTTGTGTCTCCCTATGGCGAGGTTAATGGCCACTATGGTTTATTGATGTCTATGGGCTGGTGAACGGGCGGATAGATGAATCCAGGACACCCTCTACGATTGACCTTCTAAGGAGGTTCCTTCACAACTAGAGCGATATTTGCCTGGCACTTGCATGATATAAGAGTCGTCCAAAATGATTTGAAATAAGCTTTTATAACAGGTTTCTTCGGTAGAAATTTTAATCATCATCATCATTATCATAACCTCACAAACATCCCACTGCTGAGGTTGCGCCTGATTTACAATAAGAGGGCAATTAATCTACAACACCACACTGGTCAGACCAGTCAGTAAAGGTTATATTTCGAGTTTTCCTTATCTTGCATAGATCTTAAATGCATATTTAATCCCTTACTCGTTTGTTACAAAACCCACGGATAAGGCAGGACAAGGTGTTAAATTCTATTCTTACTCCGGCACCACACGAAGGAGATTTTAGTAGTCTCAAGTTTTATTTTCGAAGGAGTAAGCAAAGGTATAGACACACTCACATTCCTCCTCCATACCATATTTCCACTCCTTCATAAAAGGAAGCCAACCTGTTATCACTAACATTTTTGCGAAAAATCGAAGTATAAAAAATCCATCACTTTTGTAGCCGACCCACTATTTTATTACTTATCTAGTACTTAGTTATGAACCAACAAAAGCTATAAGCGCGACTAGGCTATAGCTTCATCAAGAGTACTTTGCCGGTTGAAAGCATACGGATAAGATCTATTCCTTACTCTGGAGGTTGAAGCTCTTCATTCTTAGAGTTCTGCGCTCAAATAATTCTATGGATGCTATTAATCAGCCTCGAGTGTCCGTCTTTTGGTCTGTCGATTAGTCAAAATTAATAAAAATTAAATTAATTCGAATATCTAAAAGGCTCCTTAAATCTAAAAAAAACATATATACATATTTTTCATTGCTCTTGGTGGCAAACTAGTAAACAGCACATCTGATGATAATACTGTCGCTCATGGACCGTTGTTAGGCCACTGCCTACCGTGAAGAAAGTGACAAGAATGTGAATTCATGCAATGAGGTTCGGTGATACTAAAAGCATCACCAAAACCTACCATAGGCAAACACCCTCAGAAAGTTAAGCTTCTGGCTCTCTCGCTCTCCGTACGAAGCGCAGTAAGTTGCTCTCCTCAGTCGTCGATTTTCTGCGAGTGTGGTACTACGCCGTACGGACCGGCCCGCGGCTGTAAACAGACGACTGTCGACGGTGTAGTTCTAGATTTTAAATTATTATTCATCTATATTTTAAATTATTAATCCAATTTTATATAATATTTTTGGGATAGGCTAAATAGAAGTTTTTCTTTGATATTTCAAAAATTACTAAACTAGTTTTCAAAATTAAAATCGAATAAAATATTGTCGAAAACAAAGACAATATTTAAGGTCTCTTGTTCTCTCTATTCTTCTTCGTTTCTCGACTTTTGCGTTTTGGAGTAGTTGTGAGAATTTATTACAAATATATACTCCAATACCTAACTATAGGTAAATGTGGTTCGAACACAATAACATACATATTAGTCTTATCTGGGACGGACCCGGAAACCCGTTACGCTTAAGGTTAACGAGGCAGTAAAACAATATAGAGTAATTCAAAAATACCTACGCCATTAAAATATCGGGTTTGTTCTAGATAATCTTAGTATAAATGTCTATATACCACAAAATATTCACAGCAAGTGCTTAAAACGTTTTAAAATGTTTATATACGCTATAAAAACTGTAACGTATAGCTAAATAGGCACGTCATACACTTAAATGAGTTCTACCACAATATTAAGCTACCTAAACACGCCCACGGAACGCTCATCGAGATACGGAACACTAAGTACGGTATAAAATTACAGAGCAAGTGAAGGCCACGGCATGCGGATATACCAAACTTAATATACATCTATGTGTGCAGTCATCATCGAATTTAATTTCATGTCTTTATCTAGGTCTTCTAAATGTTTCACTTCATAATATTGATAAAAAAATCATTTCAATACATGCGGTAACCTATAAAATATATAAAACAGTAAAGAGGGCTGCTGATAAAAGTGAAAAATAAAATAAATACGAAGATTTAAAATAGTTTTAAATAATATAAAATTTTCAAACGCCAAAACAAATACAAGTATTTAAAATTTATTGCGATACAAGTATTTAAAACAATTTGCATTTAAAAATATTAGTGCATGTATTTATTTAATACTCACTATTGTACTGCACAATGATACCTCAATAATAATCCTCAAAAATAATCAAACAAAAGCACTCTTTCTACAATGCTCAGTATATGTACTAATTTCACTTACTCGTATACAGCACATACATTAGCTGTATAGATAAAGAAATACTGCTATTAGCATGTCGGTGACGCAAATGCACAAGACTTCACCCATACAGAAAGTGTTCAAGGCGTACAGCATGCAGCAGTCATGAGCATGTCGGTGACGCGAACCTAAAAGATTTTCCTCTACCAAAAAGTACCCAACGCGACTAAAGAAAATTTCACTTAAAAAATTATACAATTGTAACAACTTTTCTTTTTTATACAGCGAGTGTATAATTTTTCTTAAGAATACATTTCACCATCCTATTTCTTGACCTTGAGTGTCTAAAAATACTATACCAACCCATATATATGACTAGCGGTGTATAGTCCATTACCACCCAATTTCACTACACATAGGTCCATTTCCCATCCCGGGGAGAAGGCTCAAACCCAGCAGTGGAGCCCATGTCAGCTGAGATGATGGTGACGTAAATGAGAAGACTAAAAGGCGTAATTCTCGTGTGACCACGGGATATGATTTTCTCACCTGTGGGAGTGCCCCGCCGTCCATGAAGCCTCGGGCTTGATCCCAGACCAGGCAAAATTTTATAGGGAAAAATGCCCTAAGTTACTCCTTATATAGAGAAGTACCTGGTAGTAACATAATATTAAAATCGGCCCAGCCGTTTGGAAGGTTACCCGAATCAAACAGACAGATAGGCAGTCTGTCTGCCTATCTGTACAGACAGAAAATTATTAAAGTGGTTTAGACATAGGTATCATGTGGGCGCAAAAATAAAACATATTATTATTGTGACATTACAAACAGACACTTTAATTTTATTTATTTGTAGAGGTAACATATTGTATTTATACACTATTAACTACATAATAAAAAGTTAAGTATTTAGACATGGTTGATACAAAGACATGCTTGTTACTTATGTATTACTAGCAACCCGCCCTCGCTTCGCTCGATTCAGTTCCAGTCGCCTTACCCGCATAGTTCTCGTTCCCGTGTGAATAACGGGATAAATCATGCCTACGGTACCCCTTTTATATACCTGGTAGTAAAATGTTATCAAAATCCGTCCAGCCGCTTTGAAGATTACCTCAAACAAAGAGACAGACAGACAGACCGACAGACAGACCGACAAACAGACGGACAGATAGACCGACAGACAGACAGACTAAACATGCCGACCACTGACGACGCCCCTCTGTCGCCTCGGACGGAGTAAATACGCACTAGTAAATTTAAAATTAAAAACAAAATGCGTGTTATTTCACACGATGTTACCTATAGTTATCAAATGAAGTTCCGCTAGATCAATTAGCAACGAAAATTGCTCTTAACGCCGCACGCCATTATACATATACTAAAATACATGTGCTTTTTTGTGCGTCCACTAACTTGATTGTTGCAACCGCCTCGGTCACGTATAACGAGATAAACTGTAGCCATGAACTTAATGAACGTTTCAATGACATAACCTAATAAATATCGGCCAACCAATTACAGAATCTGAATACACCGATGGCGTAGTAATCTAGATATCAACCTTCTATATCGAATATCATGCGTTCGATACCGAGACGAATAATTCTTTTCACGATTCACAAATGATTGTTTCGAGTATAAATGTGGTTCGTGTACTTTAATTGTATCTTGGGAAAGACCCTCGTGTGCTGACAGAGTAAGAATACAATTCACCACCTCCTTTCTTGCCCGTGGGTGTCGTAAAAGATGGCTAAAGGATATAATATGCGTATAATATCTATGCCAGAGAAGGAAAACACAAAATAAAATCCTGTACCAACACGTCTAACCAGCGTGATATAGTAGGTTAATTTCCCTCCTATTATGAAGGAGGCTCGAGCCCAACAGTGGGACGTATATGAGCTGAAATGAATGATGAGCTATTTTTCATTGATTTAAAAAGAAGAAAAGAATATATAATATACACAGTGAAGTCTTGACTTATAATAGGATTACAACTATACAGTGTTTTCGCTTTTTAAACCTGTCGCTGTCTAATGCCACGTGGACTTAAAGCTCTTTCTAAATTAGATAATATAATTAATAAGCATTGCTAACTTACATCACGATTATAATCAAACTGTATCTATATTAAATGTAATGATAATTATTATTATTGGCAATTAGTTAGTCTTGTTGCGTCATCGCTGAACAAAAAAAGTTTGTTTGACATTTCTGCACTAAAATTGTAGAGACGTGTAGTATGAATGTGTTATAGAACAACTTCCTATTGTGTGTGTAAGTGTGTAAGTAAGGCAGTGGCGTGGTGTTAAGGTATTATCTAACAGTGAAAGTGTGAGTGTGTGCGAGGCGAAGCGATGACGTAACGAGAGGCGCCGTAAGCGCCGCACAGCCAGCGAACCCGTCGACTCGCTCCACTCTCACTACCAACGATCAATGTTGATATTCAAGTAAACAACAAGGAAGTTCCAGGTGAACTGGATATTTATTAATTCCTTATTAATTTTAAAGCCTGCTTTATAAGGAAATGCGTGAAATAACAACCTTTACTTACAGTCGATGTTGCTTAGATAAGCTGCGCGTTTAATTCTTTAGTTGACACGCCATGCTTGTTCGTTTATTATGTAATGTGATTGTGCATTATTTACATAATAGCTGCATTGCAATCTGTTTGAATATATGATTGTTTTGACTCTTAATATTTATGGTTATATTAATTAGTACATTTCATGTGATGTTAGTATCAATAACAATTAAAATTTATAGTTTCGTTTTTGTCTATCTTCCCATTCATTAACAGCACCAAATAATATTAAATTTCACATAGTATAAATTTAATATGCATAAATATAATCAAAATTAATTCGAATTGCAAATGTGTGAATTTTAATAATATGTATACGTTTAAACTAAGATTTTATATTATTATAATGTTTAAGAGTTTGTTTGAACGTGCTAATCGCAGGAACTACTTGAATAAAAAAAAATTATGTTTGTCAGTAAATTTACTGAAAATTATTAAAAAAAATATTAGATGGCATAACTTGAAGCTGATACCTACAGCAGCTTAATATGCGTTAACGAACCATAATAAGTTATAATAATTAGAAGATTCCTTTGTCCTGTGGAGTATTTAGTATAGTGTGACCAAGTAAGTCTATCACATATTAGCTATAGCTATAGCTATATTCCACGTCGAAGATAGCGCCCGAATCGTCAAGCTTGGTAAATGGGTGGGCGATCGCTGTTGGTGTTATAATTTTTCCATGGAAGACCGCTCATTCTCGATTGCTGATCCTTAGATTTTTTAGAGGTTAGTGATGACGCATGTTATTTTCAATAATTATCTTCAATATTATGTTATCTTCAATAATCATCAGACATATTTTCATTCAAGAAATGTCATTGAGAAATTTAATTGGTTGTTGAATATTTTTGTTTTGATTAGATTGCGTGACACACCAAGGTCTGTGTTAGCGTTCAGTAGAGGGTAGACGATGACTACGCAGACTCCTGCGCACTGGACTGAATCACGACCACGCACAGCCCAATTTGAACGGCCACGCTCCGCCGCCCCCAGATATTTTCAGTCTAATACTTTTTGCTCAAAAACCGACCCACTCTAGATTTACACACCAGGATGACTATTAAAATTATATACATATTCATCTCCAATTCATGATATTGCCTCAATCTTAACATTAATTAATTATTGTAATTATATTTGTGGAGTAAGAATATCATTCACCACTCCCTATCTTGCCCGTGGATGTCGTACAAAACGACTATGGGATATAATATGCACATAACATCTATGCAAGAGAAGGTAAACTCGAAATGAAATCCTATACCACCATGTATGACCAGCATGGTTTAGTAGGTCAAATTCCCTCCCATTATGGAGGAGGCCCGAGCCCAACAGTCGGATGTCATGCTATTATCTATATAACATTGCAATTACGTTGTTAATATACGGATATATAAGTACATTAATAATGTTGTCAATTTATATTTGTAATGCTTCAATATATCTTAGTCGTTGTAATGTTATAACTGCAGGCCAGCAACAAAATATCCGCGAAGCATGACGTCACGTGCCAGTTCATTATTTAACGTAATATAAGTATGCCCCATTCCCTTATTATGTAAGTTGTTTAGTGATCGTTATAGTCTGCAGTATTTTAGGTGGTATTTACGATTTCACTAATTTTGTATTAATATTTCTGAAAGTATACATTTGCATTGTACACTATTATTCAATCCGTCATTGTCGTAATAGTAGGTACCTATGTATCGCTCTTATAACAGAGTGCTAGGTTACGTTATGTTTCACGCTAAGTTAGAGCAGGTTAGCAATGCTAACAGACTTCAAAAAAGCTGTTGTATATTATAGATTTTGTAACAATATAAGTAAAATAGAGCCTAGAGACGTCAACAGATCACTGCAAAAGAGAAATCTGGGCATTAAATTCTGTGTATATATCTATTTAATCATTATGATATACAATAGTCAGTCATTCTCCTAATACGGAGGAAGATTGTGCTCAATCAAAATGGTAATGGTAATGAGCTGAAGGAAAGAAAAAAGCTGTGAACATTACGACTTACTCTTCTAGGCCAGTGGGTCGAAGTTATTACCTTACCTTTCCTTATGTCTATATTCTATTATTGAGCTTGAATCTCCCTAAGAATTGAACCATAAAATATATCACACTAAACAGGCTATTTGTCGAGTGGTGACGGAGTAAAAATTGAATTTACCTCCTCTTTTCTTGTCTGTAGATAAAAGTCCGTATCGTAAAAGTTGCATGAGATTACTGTATATGACATCTATGAAAAAGAACTGGAAATAAAACCCTATACCAACCCGTCTGACCAGAATGGTATAATAGGTCAATTGCCTACCACTACGAAAGAGAATTGAGCCCAGATGACTATTGGATGAATGGAGTGATTTTACATTATATTCTTAGCCCGTCACCACACGAATTAGAGTATTATTCAAGAAACAACTCATTTCAACTCTACTTTAAACTATTACATATCAAAACAATAAGTAGCACACTAACGTCTTTATAAATGTCTCAACCGTATTATCTATTGTATAAGTTTGGGAAATTCTCAATTATGTGCTCAACCCACACTTGAGTTGTCTCTTGTTTGTCGACATTTCAAATGTCACATAAATGCAAGCGCCCGCGATGACCTCACTTAGATGTTACATCTTGACATTTGATAACGTTTATAGTTGCATACATGTATGTAAAAATCACGTTTTATCTTAATGCATACAATTTCTGTTAGCCTAAAACTGCTAGTCGAGACCTCGGGTGACTGGACGCAGGAACAGTCCATCATCCGTCGAGTAGTTGATCTTGCGAGGGCGACCAACGTCCCGGGAGGGGCTTTAAGAAGGGAGGGTACCCTAAATGGTATCCCGCCGGGCCGGCCACAAACGACAAGACATTCGGTACCGGTGGTCGGCTCACGGGTGAAGGAGAGGGAATGCGGTGTGTTATGGGACTGCGCGTCACTCTTTTATCACCCCAGACGGAAAGCACGACGTGTGTGCTGATCATATCCAATGAAAAAAAAAAGACAAGAAAAGCCTTAAACTACTATACAAACGCTTTGTACGTTTTTATGAATATTATTGAATTTGTAGAATTGCCTACTTATTTTTTAAATACAGTTGGGCATCAACCAGTCTAGCAATTTTTTTAATAAAATAAAACTCGGCAAATTCCAAGGAATTGTTGATTACGGTAATAAAATCGTAACAATTGATTGAACCTTGGATAGGACGAGTTGTATGTGTCAGCTAATTTGATTTATAATGAAATTTTATACACTAATTAAATCTGCTGAATGAAACGCTGAAACAAGGGCGTAACTACCGCCGTATCAGCCGTATTAATGATGCCAGGCCTCTAAATTGTAGGGTCCACGAATAATCTAGGTGCAAGTAAAAATTCCAAAAATGTTATAATGATTAAAACATTTTATTCTTTCATAGACCGACAGCAATCAGACCTCGTACTTAAAGAATTATCACCATATTATATATTGTATAATTAGATCATGCCAATTTATATGAGGTTAGGAGGACCATGGAAGTTTATCTTTAATTTCATCTTCTCATCACTCAAACATTTAGATTTTCCTCACCTTATTTTCTTATTTAAACAATTTCATTAATATGCTCATAACGTCGAAAAGTTCAAAATGAAAAGCATGCGTAAAATATGTCTGTTTTAAGTATAAAAGCGATATTTTTATTCAACTATTTTTATTCGTTACTGCACAAATTGCGTAAATCATCATCGTGCTGCTCTTTTCCAATTACTTAGGGTTGACGCTATATGTACCCCTCCTCCATTTGTACGTGTACATTTTGTAATAGTTATTGACAAAAACTTTATGACTGGCCGCCTGCCTGATGTCAAATCTTCTTTGGAATGTAATTGACGACGAGTGGCCCTACTCTTGAAATCAATTCTAATTTCGAATCCGATTCATTTCCAATCTCACCAAACTTATATTTAGTACTCTTAAACACAATCGAGAATGAATTATTCGCATTTGCCGTTGTTATTTTCATCAAATGTGCCGTATTTTATTACTTTAAATTAATAACGTTACCGAACTCGATCACCACAAAGACGCTTTCTTGAAATGGTGCAACATTAACGATTTTAAACTACGTCAAAATCACGTCGGGAGTAGCAAATGTTTGACTTAATCGACGAAAGTCGAATTCATTTATGTAGTTTAAAAAAATCCACCGAATTTGATTCCAATCGTGCACTAGTGTCGCTTTCAAGAGTATAAAATTGCTCAAATTAGAGCTGCGATTGGATTTAGGATTAGAATCGAGTTTCATGAGTAGGCACACAGGTCGATGTAATAATGCTCTTAGTTTTATTTTACGACACCCACGACCAATGTAAGGATTGGTAGTATTCGTAGCCTACCATATAGCACATTCATTCCTATTATTTATTGAAGCTATTGCGTAAATAAATAAAAGAAATTAAAGATATAGTTTGTTTAAATGCTTTACTTTTTAAATTTGCAATGCCAACAACGTTCTGAATATATATTTTACTAATTGTTTTAATAATGATTAGTAAATTAGTTTTCAACAAAGCAAAGTCGTAAACGCTGCCGAGCTGAACATAATGTAGAACATGAAATAAATTAAAACTCTAAGGTCAAGTTATGTATAAATCAACCCAATTTCTTTGAATTATTTTATAATCATTATAAATAATCCGGAAGACACGCAATTGGAAACTCCGAAGTAATAATAATTCAAACAGAAATATCGACAGATTATGTAATATGTTGTCATGTGTTGTTGACGCAACGCTTGTTTTCTTGGGTCGTGGTAAGTATGCCGCGACCATTTCGGTGAGCCGGTGGCCCACTGAGCCTCGACTATGACATAACAGAGCTTCCGCCACCGTTCGCTCAGTGAAAGGTAAGTTAACTCACATAAACTATAGCCACGCTTGCCGGACGATCGACGTTTTTATACAAAGTAAAATAGTCAACAAACCCTCGATAGTTTAACGACGTGTAAATAATACATTTTAAGGGTTTTAAAATGTTGCGAAAGAATACTTATAGAATTATCATTATATGTCATCATTGGTGATTAAATGTATAAATAAGCTGTCTATTAAATATCTTGAAATGGAAACAAGTTTTCGCATTGTAATGTTGTGTCGTAACGAACTTGTGCAGAATAGTTGTTATACGACTGGACACTTATCGTGGCAAACATGGCTTATAATTTGTAACAGGTCTGACATTGTCATTCCTTTTCGTAATTAAGTAGCAACTAAATACAAACTAGCAAAACTGTGGCTAGTTTTTGAATTCTAAATAATTTGCCATTGATTTGAATGAAATTAGTTGGTTATGTTAAGGCGGTCTAAATTTAAATTAAGCTTTATTCTTTACTAATAACCCGCCCTCGCTTCGCTTCGGTTTTAGTCGCCTTACCCGCGTAGTTTCCGTTCCACCGGGAATACCGGGATAAGATATAGCCTATGTTACTTCCTGGTATTATAGCTTTCCATTGGTGAAAAAATTTTTAAAATCGTTTCGGTGGTTCAAGCGTGAAAGTGTAACAAACAAACAAACAAACATACTTTCGCATTTATAATATTAGTAAGGATGTAAAACTTTGCGAAACAACTTTTATATTTTTACTAGCTGCCCTCGCTTCGCTCCGATTCCAATTGCTCTTTAAGCCTCTGATAACTCCAAAAATATTCATTTTAATGGTACAGAACTGCTTTGATCTACAAATGCACCACATTTCGAATGTATTTGATTGAATAAAAGATATAACTCAATTATTTAGCTTCTTTTGTATATATATATATCTTTTATATATACTAATATTATAAATGCGAAAGTAAGGATGTTTGTTTGTTTGTTTGTTTGTAACGCTTTCACGCTTAAACCACCGAACCGATTTCAAAAATTTTTTCACCAATGGAAAGCTATAATATCAGGGAGTAACATAGGCTATATTTTATCCCGGTATTCCCACAGGAACGGGAACTACGCGGGTTTAAGCGACTGAAACCGAAGCGAAGCGAGGGCGGGTTGCTAGTATATAATAGATGAGCGAATAACAAAATATATTGCGTCGTTATTTTTGATAGTTGTTTTTAGAATATTCCATTCGGGTACTGTAAACCAATAACAGGCTTGTGTTATATAAATAGTTAATTGAGGCAAGCAAAATATTTTTTCAAACTATAAAACCTATTACAAATTGAAATCCAACAGATGAATTTATGTTCAAATAAAAAAATAGTAAAAGAAATTCTCCTTGAAATCTATCGCAGCGCCACCAACTAGTTACAATTATTAATCTAAACCATTCTCATATCCATCGGAACAGATACTTACAAAAAAAATCATCAAAATCGGTCTAGCCGTTTACAAAGAGTTAAATTACAAAGACACGAACAGAAGACTCCTATAACCTATCTTGTAAGGTTTAGACAGTCCTTGCTATATAATCACTCTAAAATAGGTTTTTTAAGATATCACATCATAAATCTTTGAAATTCTCGGTTTTCTCTACTATAGTAGTACCTTAGATTTTGACTTACTTTGTATAATAATATCATACAACTCTCTTGAAATGCTCTATCTATATATCTATCGTGCTATATCGGTTACACCCGTTCTTCTGCGGATTTCCGTATACCGGATTCTATCTCGCAGAGAAATCCCGAGCATAGCCCGTTCCATAGCATGCTGAGCGACTTTGAGCCTTGATATGAGGCCTACATTTAGGGACCACGTTTCCGTGCCGTAAGTCATCACTGGTAACACACACTGGTCGTAGACCTGTGTTTTCAGACACTGAGGTATGTTGGACGAGAAGATCCTCTTAAATTTCCTGAACGCTGCCCAACCGAGTTGGATTCGTCGGCTGATCTCTTTCTCGAAATTGGATCTACCTAACTGGACTATTTGTCCTAGGTAAACATAGTGATCGACAACTTCGAGAATCGCAATGGCAACTAGGACCGGTACAGGAATGACATGGGCATTTGACATGACTTTCGTCTTGTCAATGTTCATTCGTAAACCCCTAGTTGGGATACCCTGCTGAGATCATTGAGCATTGTGCCAAGGTCCTCCATAGATTCTGCCATATCGACGATATCGTCTGCGAATCGAAGGTGAGTGATGTATTCGCCATTAATGTTGATGCCGAGTCCAGTCCAGTCTAAGAGCTTGAAGACATCTTCCAGTGCAGTGGTGAACAGTTTCGGAGAGATGACATCTCCCTGTCTCACGCCTTTCTGCAACTGGATCGGTTTCGTACTCTTATCCCGGATACGGACTGACATTGTGGCGTTCCTATACAAACATTTCAGCACTTCGATATAGCGATGGTCGAATTGGCACCGCTGAAGGGACTGCAGTACCGCCCAAGTTTCGACTGATTCAAAGGCTTTTTCATAGTCCACAAACGCTAAGCACAGGGGCCGATTATACTCCTCGGTCTTTTGTATAATCTGCCGAAGCGTGAGGATATGGTCTATGGTGCTATAGCCTTTTCGGAAGGCGGCTTGTTCGGACGGCTGGAAGTCATCGAGCTTGCGCGTGAGTCGATTGGTAATGACCCTCGAAAACAACTTATAAACGTGGCTCAGGAGTGAGATGGGTCTGTAGTTCTTTAAAAGAGCTTTGTCACCCTTCTTGAAGAACAGCACCACCACACTCCTGGTCCACGACTCTGGAACTGATACAGGACTAGCATTATCTATATATAAATACGTGAAGCAAAAACTTTGTACCCGTTTTTGCGAAAATTACGTGGATGGACAAGTGTGAAATTTGGCACAGTTGAAGTATATAATGAGAAGTGCATAAAATTTAATTTCATATAATAATGGATTAGAAACACATTAAATTAATTAAAAAAGGCATTACGCGCACTACAACACAATCGCTACACGCACATACGTTTGTGTGAGTGTGTTGCATAGCAACGCTTATACACTTTTGTTTACGATTAAAATCTCTGGTCGAACTGAATGTCAAACAATCATAATTATGGTGACAATGTCTAATAGAGATTTGTGCTTATATATTAGTTATTAGTGAAATACAGCTTGCTCAATTTACAATTATACATAATTAAATTTAAAGAAAATTATGTAGCAGAAAATTAATTAAAATTGATTATGGCCGAATTTCGACCACATGGCGACCTCTAGTGTTAACAAATATCGCTAAAGAAAACAAATTCTTTATTTAACTAAATAAAATGTATAACTTCTATGAATAGGGATATTTCCATGTGGTAACGGAGTAAGAATATAAGTTACCACCCCTTTCTTGCCCATGGGTGTCGTAAAAGACGAATGAGAAATATGATATGAATATAAAATCCATGCAAGAGAAGGAAAACCCAACATAAAATCCCATACCAACCCGCATCCAGTGATGATAAGGTCGTGTACCGGTGGCCTGACCACTTGACGCTGGAAAGAAGTACACATCCGGCAAACTATGAGCTCGTTCACCGCCCCCTCTCGCACCATGGCCTACTGTAAAAAAAAATATCAACCCATCTGACCAGCGTTATATAATAATAGTACATTCGCCTTCTGTCGTGGAAAAAGCTGGAGCCTAGTAGTAAGACGTATATGAGCTGAGATGCTGATGATAATTAGCTGATGTGATGGATAGGGATATGAATTATCGTCACTAATAAACATCACACAACCTCACGCATTGTCTTCCAATATTTAGAAAGGCGAGATTTATGTAGTCACATGTGGTGCAAATATAAACAAATTAATATTCTGTTGTTTAATCTCACCGTTTGAAGACCTTCATTATGAGGTATCTATTAGCCAGTATAAACTGTAGAAATAAATCTGGTGGTAATATTTTGGTTTATGCGCCCTTTGCCTGCCTTGCCCTGCCTTAATTAATTTACTGCCCGGCTGAGTAGTTTCTTGGCGCGGTTCTTAATGAATTCTTTGGGCTATTTCGTTCGGAAATTTCCATTTATAGTACGATAAATATGGTTCTCCGTGTCTGTCGTATTTTTGGCGTGGTTTTATCTTATTTATACTGATTACTGACTGTCTTGAATAGGAATAATTATCAACGTAGTACAATGACATTGGTATTGCGATTGAATAACAAACGTATGTTGATTGGCAATGAGCTATAGTGCTTTTGTGAGGTGCATCACAATGTCCATTACAGGACCTTAACCGTCACCCATAAGATTGAGAGACTATGTATAAAGTGATTGATTTACTTTATACATATAACAATATGTTTTGTTCTTTTGTATCACTTATATATAATCTTTTATCCATAAATATCTCTACAGTAGTTAATGATAAGGTGCAACTAGAAAGATTGTGACCTGATCAAAAAGTCTTGATTTACCAGACTTCGTCTAATTAAAATGTTCAGAAACCACCTATGTCATGATACTCTTTTAAAAGGAAGGCATTCTGGGAAGGAACCTAACTTTGATACAGTCCTGTAAATTTATCGGCACTGTACGAGAATAATATAAGTCTCATTTACTCATAGCTGTTAGGTTTTCAGCAATGTGGCATTAGAGATTGAATGAGCGAACACAAAGTGCAAGCAAACCCGTGCAGAACCGCAACAAACCCGTGCAGAACCGCAACAAACCTGTGCAAACCGTCCTCGTTTTAGCTTGGGCAAAAATACTTTCGTCGTCTGTTTGGTTGTCCAGTTGTCTGGCTGTTCTCCTATACAGGTAACAAAGAAATTTTGTAATCAGTTTACTTATATGGAAAATTGCCGTGGAGATAATTTTTAAAAATTTCCGAAATGGCATAAATCATATTTCATCTAATTCTAAAGCGCAAAATGTTCAAAGCTATCATAAAACTTGTTTGTTATACTTACTTTTTTTTATTACAAACGGTGGCAAACGAGCAAGCAAAGAGTACACCTGATGGTAAGTGTTGCTGCCGCTCATGGACCTTTACAAGGCCGCTGCCTACCGCGAAGAAAGTGAAGGGAGTGTGAATGCGTGCATTGAGGCTCGGTGATACCAAGGGCACCACCAAAACCCTCCACACGCAAACACCCTCAGAAAGTTGGGCTTCCGGCTCTCTTGCTCACCGAACGAAGCGCAGTAACAAATTGCTACTACTCAGACGTCGATTTTCTGCGAGAGTGTGGTACTACCCCGGACGGGCCGGCCCGCGACTGTAGACAGATAACTGTCGATTGAGTGGTCCTACCACTCTAAAGAATTGATGGTGATATATGATGATGAATGTGATGGCACACACACGCTTATACACTTTTGGTTATAGTTAAAATCCCTGGTCGAACTGAATGTCAAACAATCATAATTATGATGACAATGTCTAATTGACATTTGTACTTACATATTAGTTATTAGTGAAATACAGCTAGCTCGATACACAATTATACATAAATAAAATTAAAAGAGAAGAAAATTAATTTAAATAAAAAACTGGTTGAATTTCGACTACTCGGCGACCACTAGAAATATTAAATACACTCAAGCGAATCATCGTAATTTCTTGCAACAAAATAGAGAGTTAAATCGAATTTCAAAGACAAAAACGTCGATATTATCAAACTGCTATTTACCTATTACCAACCAATGCAATTATAAAATTCATTTTACCTTATTTGATCGGATCTAATCATATATCTAAAGCTATAAAATACACCTTATTTACTTCTATACGACTATAATTAAAGCAACACTATATAGGCCAATTCGTTACGCTACAGGTGCTTATAGCCTGGATATTAACCATATTATGATTTTAAAGACGTTTCACTTGAAAAATCATGCTTTACTGTTTCTATGTATTGTTGTGAGCGTTAATGAACACAGTATTTTTTATTTTTATTTTATTGTTGATATTTTTATTAATATAATTATTTTAATTTGGAAACTTATCTGGCAATTTAACTTAATTATACTAAACGTATATACAAAAAAAATATACACGATTAAAACTTATTTGTTTTTCGTTCTATTTCTCTTCTATATAGTTATTGTGTAGTGCCTTAGCAGTTGATTATAATCATAATATACATAAAGACAACTTTGAACTTAATTACTGTTTAAATAAAAGGGTTCCGTAACACTTATTTCAATCATAAAGGAATTTTAGTAAAAAAAAAGTAAATTAGTTTTTGTGTATCTTTTGTTAAAATACTTGGAAGAAAATTACTTCTAATGAAATGTACATTAATTAACATATGATGATAATTAATTAATATTATAATGATTCTTGTTAATGTAAATACGATGAATTTAGATATATAATGCTTCTAATTTATCCTTCCTAGTATGCTACACTAGCCAATCGTGTTGGTAAAGAGTTTAATTTTTATATTTCTTCATCTCGTATAGATGTTATCTGCACATCGTATATGTCATCTTTTACGATACCCACCGGCAAGAGATAAGATGTAGAATTGTATTCTTATTCCACCACCACACGGAAAGATTGTAATAACAGAATACTACTAATAATATAGTCAAGGTTTGACAAATAGTATATTGTAATATTGTCTTGATTTATTAAAAATATAGAGATCATAGATGACGGCTACTGCTGATAGCCCCAAGAGCATTCTGAAGAAATATTACTATATAGTTGTTCTATATCAAGCAATGACTAGGTGTAAAACTTGTCACTTTTTATACCTTCTGCTATTTTTCTACCTGTGTTTAGAAAGAAAACATGTAACACTGACATCATACTTTACAAAACAGTAAAAGGATAGATATGGTTATGATAAAAAAATTTCAGCTCATAGAAATCCCACTGTTGAGCTCGAGCCTCCTCCACAATAGGAGAGAAATTAACGTATAATACCATGCTGGTCAGACGTGTTGGTATTGAGTTTTATTTTAAGTTTTCCTTATCTTGCATAGATGTTATATGCATATCCAATCCCTTAGTCGTCTTTTACGGCACCCACGGGCTAGAGAGGTAGTGAATTGTATTCTTACGTCATCGTACGTAATATATAAGGAAATTTTTATAATGTTATTAGCAAAGAACATTAAATATTAAGTTTAAGACATTTATTTCTCATAAAAGAATAACATAATTCATTTAACACTGAGAAATTAAGATAACTTGATACTAATTTATACTTGTGAGCATGCAGTCGGTAGTGTTACATTAAAATAGTTTGATCTTATAAACTGAAAATGTAGGTAGCAAGAAAACAACATGCACTATTACGTATTGGAATACATACTTGTACACAATTGCACTTAGCAACTTGATGGCAATTGGGAATAACTATTTTATGATAATATATCATATGCTTTAGATATTTGTGAGGAGGAGGGTACTATTAAATTACGATTATTATTACTGCGACTTTATATAGTCAAAGCATGTTAAATGTCCTAATAATCTCGTTCGAATGAGAAGGAATACCTGTTTGGCTCTATTTTTTTTTTTGCCAACGGTGGCAAACGAGCAAGCAGCACACCTGATGGTAAGTGAAACTGCTGCACATGGACCTTTGCAATACCAGGGGCACAGCCAGGCCGTTGCCTACCGTGAAGGAAATACTCTTCTTAAACCTCTTTTAAAGAAGGACATGTCATAGCGCTCGGGAAACACAGCAGCAGGTAGTTCATTCCAGAGCTTGCACGTACGTGGGAGAAATTATCGCTGGAAACGTACAGTTGAAGACCATAACGTTTCCAGGTGAAATGGATGAACCCTGCTACGATGTCGAGTGGTACGTTGATAGAATGGTGACGGTGGTACCAAGTCAAACAGTTTCTCGGAGCACTCCCCGTGAAAGAGTCGGTAGAGTACACAGAGTGACCCAAAGTCTCTCCGCTGCTTCAGCGACTCCAATCTGTCCGTAAGATTGGGATCCCCGACGATTTGAACAGCCCGTCTTTGCAAGGAGTCAAGTGAGTCTATTTGTATTATAAATACAGGAATAAGTGAAGGAATAAAAATATAGTGGTCACTACACATTTCTCTCCCATAGGCGAACGTAAAAGATGGCCAAGGGACACAAATGGATCACTGCAATAGATAGAAAACTCTAAGTAAAATATACAAGTATATGTGAGGAGTGGTATAAAAACCGGCTAAGTGCGAGTCAGAGTCGCCCATGAAGGGTTCCGTACCATTATCTATAAAAAGTGCAAAAAAAATCGCGTTTGTTGTATGGGAGCCCCCCTTAAATATTTATTTTATTTTGATTTTAGTATTTGTTGTTATAACGGTAACAGAAATACATAAATTAAAAATTTCAACTGTCTAGCTATCGCGGTTCTTGAGATACAGCCTGGTGACAGGCGGACGGACAGATGGACGCACAGACAGCGAAGTCTTAATAATAGGGCTCCGTTTTTACCCTTTGGGTACAGTACCCTAATAAGTAAACATAACGATTTCTGATGTTTACGTGAGTATTACACATTTGAAATAAAACTATTTTACAGCTTTTATCGCGTTTGTATTACATTTTTAAAAAGTGTTCTAAACGTTGGCAAGTCGAAAATGTAATACAGACGCGATAAAATCCGTATAAATAGTTTTATTGCAAAGAATAAGGTCCCTTTCGCTCTCTCTCTAGTCAAGATTCATGTTTAACAGTGGTGCGTATATCAGCTATTAAAGGGTTGTTACTGAACTTCGGGGTATATTTAGGTACAAATTACAAACTGATAAATATTTTTATATTCTATCGATACAAGGATATGAACTAGTTATTTAAATAAATAAAAATAATTAATAAATAAAACCAAGAATCAACTGGGGCTGTATATATTAAGGTATTGTTCGATTTCTCCAATGCAAGCAATTTTTATTCTTGATGGCAATGGCGAAATTTCAAATTTACCCTCATATTTTAATTATAATTGCCCATTCTGAAAAAAAACTGTTAAAGGTTTCTTGCATGGAAGCTAGACCACTACTGAAATCTTCTACATACTAAACATCGTGGACACTGTTGGAGCCGTTTTCGCGACTCTAAATAAATGGAAATAAAATATAGAAGAAAACTGCTCGTTTAAAAGTATTAGACGTTGGAAGACTCTTGGCTAGTTCAAACGATCTACCGCCTTCGTTGTGAACATAATCAATGAATAAACACTAGATGAAATTGAAAAATATACATAATAATCTAACAGTCAAGCTGCTTAAATAAACTTAATTAATGTTAATTAGTAAGTATAAGCTATGCGGAATAGGAAAGGCTTATTTTTGTCATATAAAATCGGACATACTCTTCTTAATAATTTCTAATGTTTACGCGACTATAAAATAATTAAATAAAACTATGTTTACGAATTTTATAGCATTTGAATTTGATTTTGGATTTGTCGATTTTTTCATTGACAGGACTTATCTCACCTTTTTTTGGGCGGGCTATAGTTTGGACGCACGTCGTCTGTTCCGTCTGGCAAAGGGACTCCGTCACTATATTCCCTCCCCATCGCCATTAGGCTGACCTTAGGATACCGAATCCTTGACGTTCGAGAACGAACCTTTCTAGTACCACCACTCCCGATACCCGCGGGACATCACCCTCACGCGGTCAGCCTCTCTGCGAATGACGGACCACTCCACAGGTTCAGTTACCCGTAAATGTCTCACCTAACAAGTCATCATTTTTACAGTGATATACCCATATCTAACCGCTATAGACGTTTGAATAGATTGACTTACAATAGTTTAAGAACCAAATCAAGTATTTTATTAAATTAAAATCATCTGAACTGATTTATAAACAAGTAATCTCCAAGTAAGTAAGCTCCAACAATCAAAGATAAATAAATAATAACTAATGTAATTGAGAACTCCATTTTCTGAATCGGTGTCAACGGGATAATTTCTTGTTTATTTCATTGTGCCTATAAATAAGTAATAATTAAATAGCTCGGATCTGCGTAAATACACATTTTAAATTACCATTAACTTTATTCATTACGATATTCCGTATTGATTCATTGTTTTTGTTTAGTTTTCAATGTAACGAATTAATAATATATAATGCGTACATTAAAGAAACCTTACAACGTGTTCTATGAATCACAAGTTTTTGATGAATTGGCAATCTTCTTAACCATATTAATTTAATATTTAATCAGATTTTTAAACATCCTATTTTTTTTTGTTATTATTAATTCCATATTCGTGAAGCCACCGCCTGGAGTTAAAAATTAGAATAAATGCGAATGGATATGAGTTTTCTTTGTTAGAGTTTCTTTGTTACGTTGACACACTTAATTACCTATTCGACTGATTGTCTTAAAACTGCACACACAAGTTGTATAAAAAAAGGATATAGGATAACTTTCATTCAGGAAAAGGAACTGAACCAGAGGTATAAAAAATAAATTGATTTGCCTTATCACGGACATAAGATATGCGGACATACAAACACAAAATAAAATTACATATTTATTTATTGCTGTTTCAGATATTTTACTAAAACTATTTTTATTAGTTTCGTGCGGTGACGGAGTAAGAATACGATTCATCCCCCAGTATTTTGCCCTTGGGTGTTGTAAAAAGCCACTAAGCGATATAATGTATATTTATAGCGATATAGTATACAACTCTATACAAACCCGTCTGAACGCGTGCAGGTTGCACAGGCCAGCACTCCGTAGAAACTCGCATTCTGTCGAAAAACAAGAAACGATTGGGAATTGTAAAATGAATAGGTACACAGATAACGTAGTAATCTAAGTATGTTTGTATGGAGCCAAGTTTCCTGTGTTTGATTCCATCACAAAACAATTTTTTGTGCTACTGTTCTGATTTTAAGTGTAAATTGGCCTGTTAATAAAGCTTTTGTAAAGTTTTTTGCGGTAAAAGGCTTTTTTTACGTAATGAGTGTTAACCTTAATAAAAAAGATAGAGTCTATTTACATAAGCAAAACTATGCGAGTACTAAAAGTACCAAAATAACTATAATACTACTATATCGCACAATAATGTATCAGTAGCCATTGATCGTTTAATGAAACTAGATTGGGAACAATGAAACAAGAGCCAAACAATCAGCTTCCATCTGTCTGGGTTGATAGAATTTCTTCTTGGAAACGATTTAAATTGAAACTCCGAGATACTAAAAGTAGGTACTTTGTTAAAATTAACCTTGAATTATGTATGCGATGTCGTTCTTTAACAGCAGTTTTCTATATTCTACCTGAGATTACCAATAAAGCACTATCAATTTTTAAAAAGTATCCCATTACTGTTTTACAATTTCAAGTAAATAACTGTAACCATGATGCTCTGAGAAATATTGAAATGCGAATACAAGGAAATTAGGAGAGTAAATTAGGATGAAAAGATTTTATTAATGCTCTGAAAGAAAACTTGAATTAATTGATAAAATTGTCAATTAATTGCTTGTCTTCCATTTTTCTCAAATTATATACTTGACGATATTCATGATGACATTTATGTGCAGCTCTGCTGAGTGCATTTTGAAATATAATAAGGCCAAGAACGTTCGTCTTCATTATTTAGAATGATATAAACGACGTTAAAGTCTGTTAGCTAATTATCAATAGTCGGGCGATGCTTTTATTCATAATTTCATAATTCATATCCAAAATTCTTCGAGTAAGTAATGGTTCTCATTTTCTATTCGTATATTCTTTTTCTCATTCTTTCTTTTTTGGATTTTACATTTTGAATTGATGTTCATGATGAGTCCTCCATGTCTACGCATATCCGTATTATATTCAATAATATGGAACTTACCGTTCCTCCCATCGTTTATTGAATTTCACCGACAAAAGACTTGAGATATAAATGGGTGCCAAGTTCTGTAGATAATCCTAAACTGTATTTATTAGAAGAATGTATAATATTTTTAAACACCATTTCTTGGTTTACTTTCTAATAAAGCAAGTAAGTTATTATAGCACACTTATGATACCCACAATTGGGGTTGACAACTTAGCCCAAACTATGGGAAGCGCTGAGAGCTCTCAACCCGGTGATAGTAAACTAAATTACATCGCCCAAGGGCATCTCCTGATGGTATTTACTTCGGCTTAGGCTATCGCTGAGTGCAGTAGTTGTACCCCGTTTTGGATTATTGCCTCCTGTAGTGCGATTTCACACTTCAATGGCGGATTTATATGTTATGACCGCGCAGGCCAAGTATCCTTTAGTTGAGCGAGGATGATATCATCGTCTATCTACTCCAGTCAATATAGCGGAGATTTTAATGTAGTTCACTGCTCCAACCACTAAGAACTTGGTGTAAGTAGTGGTAAAGTCAAATTAACTCAAGGGGCTTCATGAACTGCCTAATTATCAGCAGATCGAGATCGATACGATGATCGACATTTGAATTAACCACATTGCTATCTTAAATCAGGGCATGAAATTATTTTATAGTATCTGTAACCTGCGGCCTCTTTATTCGAATGTGCATAATCATACACTGGTGGTAAAGATAGGCCGTAGAAGCTGATGGCTAGAGATAACTATAGGATAAATATTGTTACTATTTCTATGAAATGACTATTTAACTTGTATAGTTTTTTCGTACTATACCTAATGCTTTAGATGTAATATATAGTATAGTTAATAAAAGATTTTATTATCAAAGAGGTAGAGAAGTAACAAACTCTTTCTTTATGTAGTTACATGTATAAAGTTGGCCTAAAATACACAAACAGTCTTCTAATCACTTCGTTTGCATGACACATTTCTAGTCGTCTTAGGTCTTCTTGAGAATTCCTATCGCCGTAATGCAATACAATACTTATAACCTCTTTTTCATTTTCTTTAACCCAACTTCTCGATCAGCAGTCATTAGTTCAAGATAGTAGAACAACATCAATTTATATTGTCGATGTAAGTAGTCGTTTATCGTTGTGGACAACCGAGTACAATACATAGTGCTGGAGTGAATCAATTGGCTCAACGAATCACTGTTATGATAGCTAAAGTTGTGTAAGTACATACTTCTATAGATGAATACTTTCAACGTTACAATAAATTGGGTAATAATTTGAACAGTTTTTAACACGTTTATATCAACTTGGTTTGTACGTAACAGAATCTTTGAAAGCGATTTTCACCCCATTTTAAACGTTATTATGATACTTTGCATATATAAAAATACAGTTCACCACCCCAATTTTTATCCGTGGGTGTCATAAAACTGTTCTAAAGGATAATACGCAGATAACATCCATGCGAGAGAAGGTAAACTTGAAACAAATCCCTATAGCAACACGTCAGGAACTGGGACGCGGTCGCCGCCTTCTGTGAGGCCGTAATCTCACGGCAGGAGGCGGCGGATCATGTGCGAGTAGAGCTCCTATTCGGCGACACATTCCGCCGCCGGCGACTCGGGCGGCGCAGGCGCGAGTATCTGCGCCTAATGCCGCCCTAGCCGAGGCCGCGGGTGATCGGACCGGGGAATTGTCCGTCACCCGCAGAGAGGCTGATCGCGCGATGGCGACCGACGTCCCAGTACATCGAGAGGTGAGGTTACCCGAAAGGGTATTCCGTCGGGCCGACCACTGATGACAAGTCACATCTGCTCCGGTGGTCGGCCCAATAACGAGGTGAAGTGAGTACGGGTGGGTTATGGGCCCGCGCGCCGTCCTTTCATTGCCCCGGACGGACAGGACCGCGCGTGCGCTTACCATAGCCCACCCATAAAAAAAAAAAAAAAAATAGCAACACGTTTAATTAGCAAATTTCTCTTTTTTGGGTAAATTTCCCTTCCATTGTAGAGGAAGCTATTGCCCAGTAGTAAGACATATATGAGCTGAGATGATGAGATGTTTGAAAAAAAAACTACGTTGGGCCAAATAGTCTGATTCTTAATGTAAAATATTTGCACAATCTAGACTAGACGAGCATTCTAAAGTCACGCAAAAATAAGACCAATGAAAATAACAATTATTATTATAAAAATCCATAAATAACTATTGGAATTTGACTAATTCATTGGTCAGTATTCACAAACGACATCTGGGGGCACGGCAGTGCCCCCGCCAAGTCGAGCAAAAAAAAAAGTCTGGCAAAACGCAACACTGCCGTAACATACTTTTCTCGAAGCAATTCAGGCCATTTTCGACCCCCTATAACTTATTTGTGAATAAAACTAGAAGCCTCAATTTTTAGTAACCCAGTAGGCATTGTATACATATTATGCATACAATGCCTACACTCCCTTCCCTCCATTGTGGTTGAGGGGAGTGATGGCTGCTCTAGTGGTTAACTCGTGATCGGGTGCCGCTTGCGGGATCTGGTCCAGCCATGGTACTTTTTCGTTATATATAATAACTGTATTGTATGATGATTCGAAAGGCATCACACTGGAGCTATTAATAGACATGTTGTTGTATATTATCTTATTAAAAAAAAAAAATAGTAAATGAATAAAAAAGAAGACAAGCCCACTGAGTTTCTTGCCGGATCTTCTCAGTGCGGTCGCGTTCCGATCCGGTAGTAGTGTAAGGTAAAAATGTAAAAAAGTGACCATATGTAAGTGCCCTCGCGGGGTTTATGCATAATAAAGTATTTGAATTTGAATTTGAATTTGAATTTGTATTTCAAATTTCATTCAATTTGAACCAATAGTTTAAGATAATGATTTCTGATGTTTACGCGAGTATTATACATTTTAAATAAAACTACTTTACGGATTTTATCGCGTTTGTATTTGATTTTTGATTACCCGACGTTTCGAACACTTTACAGCGTTCATGATCACGGGTGGACTAAGATGTCTCACGTCCAACAAGTCATCGTTACTGCAGAAAATTTTATAATTATCTACCCGATACAGAAATTAGTTATTAAATATTGACCCACATTTTGATACAAAATTTATTGCCAGTGTAAGAAGAAAATGATTCTATATGAAAAAATTATATTGTTTATGGTTAGTAATAATTAAACATTAAAATTAATAGTAATTATATTTAAAAACTAACTAATAATCTAGTATACTACCACCGGATCGGAACACGGTTACACTGAGAAAGATCCGGCAAGAAAACTCAGGTAACATGATGCTAAATTAAAGTTAATTTTGAAGGCGGCTTACTTTATGTTACTAAAAAGGTTTTAATTTATAAAATTATGTACGGTAGCTAACTGTGAAGGGGGATCCCCCTTCACAGTTAGCTACCGTGTGTAAATCTTTGTTGCAGAGAGCACGAGGAATCTGTGACGATGAACACCTGGCTGGGGAGCTGCAGCATGTCAAGCAGGTGCTACGTGCAAACAAGCTGCCAGTTCCTCGCCCCCGTCGCAGAGACCGAGTGAAACCACCCACAGTTGAGCGCCTTCCTGCAATACTACCTTATGTCAAAGGAGTCACTGACAAGATTGGCTACATCCTGAAACGCTCTTCCATTAAAACTTATTTTAAGCCACTGAAGAGGATTAGCCAATTCTTACCACCTGTCAAGTGCCAGATCCCTTCTGCAGATGCAGGAGTATATAAACTTGACTGTGACTGTGGTCTCTCTTACATTGGACAAACAAAGAGATCCATAAGAACTCGGATCAAAGAACACATAGCCGATGTGAAGCACCGCCGGGACACTAGGTCTGCAGTCTGTGAACATAGCCAGGACCGCGCCACCATAACATCAGGTTTGATAAACCACAAATCCTCGCAAAAGAACACCGATACCTGCCTAGAATGGTACGCGAGGCTATTGAGATTAAAAAACACAAAAATTTCAATAGAGAGGATGGCTGGGTGTTACCATCAAGCTGGGATCCTGTTATAAACATTATTAAAAAGAAATCCAAAAAGACCACCACAAGACTGCAAGACACCGTGAGCTCATATTGTATAGATTTGACCCACAATAATAATAACTAAAGATAATTTTATAAATTAAAACCTTTTTAGTAACATAAAGTAAGCCGCCTTCAAAATTAACTTTAATTTAGCATCATGTTACCTGAGTTTTCTTGCCGGATCTTTCTCAGTGTAACCGTGTTCCGATCCGGTGGTAGTATACTAGATTATTAGTTAGTTTTTAAATATAATTACTATTAATTTTAATGTTTAATTATTACTAACCATAAACAATATAATTTTTTCATATAGAATCATTTTCTTCTTACACTGGCAATAAATTTTGTATCAAAATGTGGGTCAATATTTAATAACTAATTTCTGTATCGGGTAGATAATTATAAAATTTTCTGCAGTAACGATGACTTGTTGGACGTGAGACATCTTAGTCCACCCGTGATCATGAACGCTGTAAAGTGTTCGAAACGTCGGGTAATCAAAAATCAAATACAAACGCGATAAAATCCGTAAAGTAGTTTTATTTAAAATCAATAGTTTAAGAATTATAATTAGTCAAAATTTCGTAATTTTGTCACTCACTGATTGACTGACCGATCATCAATATTAAACAGGCACTTCTAGCAGACATAGAAGCTTTAAATTTAGAATATAATTAGTGTTTAGTATATAAATGAAGGAAAAATAATGAAACATTGTAATTATCCTCCAGTTTCCGAGATACACTGACTGCATAAATAATTTTGTAAACCCATATAAATATATAGGATTACAAAGTTAATTTGCAGTTAATGAAATGTAACTTTGTAAAAAATAAGAATACATTTGTCGCCATCATTGCTATGCATCATTCCCTATGGGAATTGTAAAAACCAGCTAAAGACTGTGCAGATGGCGTAGTGGTTAAGATACCAACGTACCGTGCTAGTGTCGCGGGTTCGAATCCTATGCAAGACAACACCTTGTACAATCCACAAATTGTTGTTTTGAGCCTGAATGTAATTTGTGTCGGTTAATTATATGTTCTTTCCGTGTGATGACGAAGTAAGTATATAATTCACCACTCTCTATCTTGCCCGTGGATGTCGTATAAGACGACTATGGGACGTAATATGCACATATCATCTGTGCAAGAGAAGGAAAACTCGAAATGAAACCCTATATCAACATGTCTGACTAGCATGGTATAGTGGGTTAAATTTCCTCCCATTGTGCAGGAGGCCCGAGCCCAACAGTGGGACGTATGAGGGCTGCGATGATGAATTATATGTTTGTAAAGGTCCCCACAATATAAGGATTATTATTCCCTTAGTGCAAGGCGTCGTCATATAAAAAAAAAAGATTCAACAGGAGAATGGGCAGCAGCTCTTGCCGGGGAAATGTATGATATCTCACTGCGAAACCAATCCGCCTACCAAACGTGGCGATTACGGCATTATTCCTCATATGGTGAAGAAAAATGAACCCTAGTCATGGCAACTCTGTTACCTTTGAGCGTCGTTGGATGCAGGGGCCACAGTACCGCACTTTGTGATGAAGCATGAGGGGAGTCTATGTTCTGCAGTGGATAACTTGTAAAATGTTCAATCAACGAAATGAAAAAGCAAGAGTGGGACATGTCTTATGAAATTGTACCAAAATCTCCCAAAGTATTAAGCAAATTAAATTGCCTGAAATTTACCTGAAAGAAAGAACGCCATCACTAGGCTCGATTGCCATCAAAGCGGAGAGGAGACTAGAGGAGATGTATTTCAAAAAACCAATCGAATTTCTTTATTTCCACATCTCTCCGCTTAGTTTAGGTAGAAATGACTCAAGCGGAAAGGAGAGATGTCTTATTTTTCAGAGAGGGGCTCTAAGAAAATCCGTTGTTGGTATTCAAGAAGTAGAAGGTACTGGAAAGGAAAATAAGTAGGTCTATCTACAAAAAGAAATGAGATACCATCAAAAACAAAACTTCTAAAAAACCAAGCCTCGCAAGTGAGTTCTTCTACCATAAAAAGTTATACCAAGTCGGTTAACTCATTCAGTCCCTGCTTAAGGGACCTTTCTTCTTAAGTTATTATGTAAATAGCTAACCTAACAACTTCTTATAGTGACTATATCAATATTAAAGATCTTTTATGGTTTAAATAAATAGATTGACTTGGCAATATGGCTATTTACATAATAACTTAAGAAGAAAAGTCCCTTAAGCAGGGACTGAATGAGCTAACCGACTTGGTATAACATGGATCTCACAACTTTTTATGGTAGAAGAACTCAGTTGCGAGGCTTGGCGTTTTTTTAGAAGTTTGTTTTTGATGGTATATAAATTTTGACATCATAAGGCAAGCAAATAATACTAATTAATCAATGTTGTGATGTGTCATATATTGCCGTATAAGATTACTAAAATTTGATGGCGTCTGTGAAAATGGACATAATTTGCTTACTTCATATACCTTAATCTGAAAACTTTTTGTAGTGATAACGTCTTATAAATCGATGAACTGGCTGCACGCAAGAGAAAGCGTGACTCATTGTCACGTTCCACCTAAGCCGAGCGTGAGAGCAAGAGCGCGGAATAAACGATAGAGAGGCACGATCGGCCTAAGCGTTCGGCTTATGACGCATCCATCCCTAATTTAAGTGAAAAATATTTGTATTAATGAGTGCAAAAGAGGTAATTTATCAAAAAAAAAATCTAATTTTCAATTAAGTCCTTCTTTACATTATCTATACTAATATTATAAAGAGGAAAGATTTGTTTGTTTATTTTTATTGAATAGGCTCCAAAACTGCTGGACCGATTTCAAAAATTCTTTCATCAATGGAATGCTATAATAGGCTATACGGAGTAACATAGGCTATATTTTATCCCGGTATTCCCACGGGAACGGGATCAATTCATCTCATAAAAGTACGCAATTTTCCATCAATGTTTACTTTCTTAAGACGTTATCACCTAAAATTATTGTCCGTTAACCGACTTTACAGGCAACCAGTTTTTATTTTCTTCTTTATTTAAAGAGCTTTTTCACAATTGCCAATATGACACTCAGTATGAATAATAAAAGTATAGTATTGTATTAAATAGGTTACACTAAATAATGTTAGTTTTTCTCTGATTTAGCACATTTTAACCGTGTCCAGTATTACTTTCACTTCCTCCACCAGAATGTCTGATAAAGTGAAACCGATACTGAGCCGTGATCTGAGGGCCTGGTTCCGAGCACATCTTGCTAATATGTGATACACATCTCCATCGTCTTCTACGCAAACATCATATTTCAATGACGCTACTTTCAAGCCCTCTAGAAAAAGAACACCTATCGAGCCATGGTTGAGGCGTAGGTTAATCTTAAAACTCGTAATGTACTATAATCGCTATGTATGCAATTATAACACGATCGGTTATGCACAAACATTGAGCAATTACAGCAACATTATCTAAGTTATAGTGAAAGTAATAATAGTAATAATAGATAACTTACACACACACATGGGCAAGCTGTTCATACGCGCAGTAATTATTATAAAGTACTAGTAATCGGGTTCCGCAATGCAATATTTGGTCCCGATTTACTGACCAAGAAACTTATTAGAGGGTTCTTTGATTATATTATTTATTCTTCCAAACTTTCCTGTGTGGTGGCTGAGCTGGACTGGTGCTATGAATACTACAAACCCCTAAATTACTCGTCGTAAAAGATGACGACATAATATGTAACTATTATATGACAGGTTAAATATTTATGAAGTTGACGAAGTTGAGCAAAGGAACATGTGAATTTATGCAAACCGGGCAGGGTGAAATAAAATATTTTATTATTAAATATCTTACAAAAAAATAAAATTTGCTGCACAAATGGCGCAGTGGTTAAATATCGACCTACCATGCCAGTGTCGCGAGTTCGAATCCCACACAGGTAAAAACTTTGTGTCTTGGTCTTGGTGTAATTTTTATTCGTTAATTAGATCTACTTTCGTTAAGTCCACCGCAAATACAGTAAATTAAAAATTGAATATTTTCTAATAATTATCTCTCCACTCCAAAAATAATAATAATTGTAACTACATTATATTGTCGTAATAATTTGATTGACTTTTAAGTACTCTATTTTGTTTTTCATCAAGTTGTTGTAAGGTTGGGCGGGCACTACATTGTACAAGAATTATTTTTTTGCTTTTTAGTGCATATTAAGGGTGTAGATCGTGAAAATCACCGAAAAGAGTGTTACGATTTTTCATATTTAACCTATTTACATATGATTGATATCAATGATAATTTGTATATATTACAATCAAAGACCAATAAGTATGTTCATGCTTATATTAAACTCTTAAACCTAATAGTTGTTATATAATAAACGTCAACAAACGCACAAAATTGAGTAAAAATGCAAAAACATGACTTCGTATTTTTCAGATTTAACCCCATAAATCAACACAAATTGATAAAAAGAAACACTTTTTGAACACTGAAGAAACCAATAAGTATAGCTGTATACTTCTTTTTATACCTTTACAAACAAAGACTTCCTCTTTTAAAGCCCTAAAATCTAGATATATTTTAAGGTAAATTTTTCATACAAAAATGTATGGGTAAAACGTTCGTTTCATTCGTGCAATCTCGGTGGTCAAAAGCGGCAGTTCCTTTCTGTAAGTGAACGCGACACCACGCTTGTCGGCTGCAGACAGCAGAATTACGTATTGTGAATTTGTGTTTTTTGTAAAAAATTGTAAGTATAACATTTTTATAATTAATTTATTTTCAGTTATTAGAAAGTATCGATATAATGAATGTCTGAAAGAAAACCATGATGGAACTAGATATAAATCGTAAAAAATACAATATCTACACTAATAGGTATTATAAAGAGGAAAGATTTGGATTTTTGTATGTAACGAATAAACTCAAAAAGTACTGGACCGATTTTAATAATTCTTTTATCATTCGAAAGCTACATTATCACTGAGTAACATAGGCTATTTTTTTCGCAGGACTGATTGAATTTGAGTGTCATGCCAGGGAAAAGAAAGTTTTGTACGCATTATAAAAATATGAAAGCCAAAAGATCTCGGAATAAAATGTAAGTTCCTCCCTACTTATTTATTATCGCATTTGAACAGGGTACATTACAAAGCTAATACAATATGTCATATGATTTAGATCGCCCGATTCAGACATATACCTACAATAACATGTAAATATTGGTTTGTATTATCTATATCTATACTGATAAATAAAATTGAAGTATCTGTATGTAATATCAAAATAATAGGATTTTTTAAAAAAAAAAAAGGCGATACGGAGTTCGCCGGGTCGGCTAGTATTGTCTAAATATCAAAATGTGAAAGTAGGTAGGCGACAGCGCAACTTGGTCGACATACCTATACCGCCAAACAGACGCGAGACGCCTAGCGTCTGGCTTAGGGTTGTACAAAATAAATAAAAAGTGGATAATATTGATGAATAATATTTCCAGTATTGAAAATAAAGAAAACCTTGGGGCCGAGACTCTGAGCAACAATGCTACGCGCTGTATAGAGGTAAGTTGTTATACGTAATTCTTGTAGACTTGTTACATAAATAAACAAACTACTTAGTTAGTGATGGGCGAAGACAAAATCTCAATACCTACCTATAGATTTTTTCTTGCAATATTTATTATTTTCATCGAGAGACAAACACCTTAGTACCGAAATACTTCTCAATTACTTTCTCAAAAGAAAATTTACGTTCAAATAGGTGACGTCATAAAAAAACAATACCTAATGCGTAAAGAAATTATAATTTCTATTCATCAGGAACCTAATATTGTATTAAATTCTTTTGCATTTTTTTAAATTTTTAATTATTTTTTATAAAAAAAATCAAGCCATTATCTTTCTTTACAGGAACTAGTTATTGAAAACGACCAAGAGGGAAAGGTGGATGAAATGGAAGTTGGGCGTAGAGTTGTAGACGTTTCTTTTTTTTTTAAAGCTCTTCAGGCCATAGGGGACCACGGTCCAATGGATTGTAAGTTAAGTTACCTCAGTATAATAGGTGAAGTAAAAGTTGGTCTGGACTCAAAACTCATCATGAAATGTAGTATGTGTAGTATGAAATTTACTGTGTGTTTGATTGAAAAGAAAGACGATAGAATGGAAGTGAATCATCAAATTGTATCTGGTATCATATCATCTGGTGGGAGCTACTATCAGTTAAAAACATTAACTGCCGCAGTAGCCCTACCAATCATGTCACCTTCATTATACAATGAAATTAATAATACGGTTTGCGATTGGTGGGAAAAGACAGCAGCACATTCCATGGCAGAAGCTGTCAAGGAAGAAGCGGAGTACGCAGTGTCTATAGGTAGTGTTGATAAAAATGGTACACCATTAATATCTGTTGCTGTTGACGGTTGTTGGAGCAAGAGATCTTATGGTAAGAATTTTTCCGCCTTGTCCGGCGCAGCTGCGATAATTGGCATTAAAACTAATAAAGTATTGTTTTTTGGAGTTAAAAATAAATACTGCGTAGTTTGTGCACGAGCCGCAAAGAACGACAGTCAGCCCTCGGAACACCGTTGTTTCAAGAATTATTCGGGATCATCTACCGGTATGGAATCGACCATAATAGTTGAGGGGTTTAAACGTTCCATTGTTGATCACGGTGTAATTTATAATAAATTTGTAGCAGACGGCGATTCCAGTACTTATAAAAAAATATTAGATTCGCGACCGTACGGTAATTTAACAGTAGAGAAAATTGAATGCAAAAATCATCTTTTACGAAACTACTGCAATAGCTTGGAGAAACTGTCGAAAGACACTAAGTATCCTTGCGAATTGCGGAAATTCCTAAAAGAAAGGTATTTGCGTTTAAGAACGGGTGTAAAATGCGCTATTAAATATTGGGGCGATCAAAATCAGTCACTCGAAGAAAAAATAAAAAATCTTAGTGAAGATATCCTAAATGGTCCACAACACGTATTTGGTAATCACCAATATTGCAAAGAGTATTTCTGTAGACCTGATACTCGTCGAATAGAACCTGTTGGGTTGCTTCCAGCAATTGTTGGATGCGGATTAATGGACGCGGTACACATTTTAAGTAAAAGACTGTCATATCATTCTAGAAGTTTAATTCATAATTGTACAAGTAATATAGTTGAAAGTTTTAACGCAGTGATTGCCAAATTAGTAGGGGGTAAGCGTGTAAATTATTCTTCCCGTGGTTCTTATGCGGGCCGATGCGCAGCTGCTGTTGTGTCTTTTAATACAGGATCGATTCATAGTAAAACTCATGAAGTAATATTTAAATCTAGTCCTAATCCTTTGATCGCGAAAGTGGAAAATTGTAATCGTAGAATCCGTTTAATTGCTAAACCTAAATTAAGATTGAAAAAGAGCCACAGCGCTATATCGAAAGACGCTCACTATGGACCAAACTGCGAAAAACCTGATCTGAGTCCAGAATTATATGAGAAAGCCAAGTCATCTTTTTTAGCCGATTTAAAGTTGTCTTGTGCTGAAAGAGAGGAGCTTGAAAGGTCGACCCATTTGCAAAGAAGTAGTTCTGAGTGGATGAGTACAAGGAGAAAATTACTAACCTCATCATCGTTCGGGGAAGTTTGTAAAAAACGAGAGAGCACAAGTTGTGCTGTTCTTGTTCGTAAAATCGTTTATGGTAGTAATATCTCCAGTTTGCCTGCTGTACGGTACGGTATCGAAAACGAAGAAACCGCAATTAAACAGTTAGAAATTCAAGAGAATATTAGTATACAAGGTTGCGGTTTGTTCGTCGACGATCAATATGAATTTCTTGGTACTTCACCAGATGGCATTTATGCAAACGGTTTAATTGAAATTAAGTGCCCACATTCTTTAGCTGGCATGACTCTTGATGAAGCAATGGCCAAACATACCTTTTGGGTTAAGGACAAGGCTTCCAAGGGTTATGTCATAAATAAAAATCATAACTGGTATTTCCAAATTCAGGGACAGGTACATATTACTAAAAGAAACGTTTGCATGCTTGGCATCTGGTTTGGTGCTACTGTACCTATGAAAGTTTATATTATAGAAAAGGACGACATATTTTGGGAGGAGAAAATGGAGATGAAATTAGTTAGGTTTTATTACGATTGCCTACTTCCAGAATTAGTTGATCCTCGGCAGTCACGAAGCATGCCCATTCGTGACGCGCCCAGTATCATAGAGGCTATGAAAGAGAGGAAAGAAAGAGCTTTACATGTTATGAAAGAGAAGAACGCCTAATGATTTTGAAAGATACAGGTAACTTAACTACCCAGCCAGTCGATTCACGTAAACACGCCAGTCCAAAAGTCGTTTTAACTTAGGTCTGTTTTAAACGCACTTACTTATCTAGTCTTGGATTGTCAAATCTTCCAATAGCTCAATTACTATACAATTTCTGAGTTACCTGGTGTAAAGAATCATAAAAATTGGTTCAAAAATACAGCGAATTGAGAATTCTCCTTTTTTTAAGTCGGTTAAAAGGGCTAAATTTGCACAAAACGAAGTGACGTCACTGCGCTACGGTTTTTATTACTTACGTGAATCGGGCAGCTGGTAACGTTTTCATTCTGATAGGTTTTGTGATAGCCATTGATTTTATCATCAAATTAGCAGAAATCAGAACTTGATCCGTAATCGAATGAAAAACCATTAGAATTTTGAACTCATATTTCGTTATTGTTTAATTACATACTTTTAATTAGTATATTAATAATTTACAAACTTCTGTTAAAATTAGTAAATAAATGAATTATTTACTAATTTTTGTACAACCCTAGCACGCTTTTAGGATAGCGAGTAATGGCGACTCATATTTGTTATTGTGTAGTAAATAAATCATTTTTATACTTGTATTTCATTTATTGACATTTTTTTTAAAACCCTAGGATTTTTTTTTAGATATCGACGAGGTGATCGTAAACAAAAAGTAAGTATTTGAGTTTACGCAATAGGCACATTTCCTTGCGTAGAGATAAACACACTTCCTACTGAATTTGCAATTATTTTATTGAATGAATATTTTACGAATTAGAATAAATTTTGGTAGTGAAATTACAAATAAATAAATAGTTGGAATTTTAGGTAAGTAGAATACAAAAATGTCAGTCCGGACCTACTCTTGATTGTATATTATATTATAAACTAGTAACCCGCCCTCGCTATCTTCGGCAATATTCACTTCACATTACATACTATAAAAAGCATATTGATCTATAATAAATGCACAATTTATTTAAGGTACTTAATTGGATAAGGATTAATGCTGTATTGTATAAAATCACTTAGTAAATAATCATTTTTTAGTAGAGGATAAAAAATGGTTATGGTGGGTTATCCCTAAGAGATAGACATATGCCATCGTGGACTTTTTTGTTGAACTTTTTAAGATGGATAATACTGTAGTACATTATTTTGGTCTATCTCGTAGGGTTCAGCCAACGTTTGCAATATAAGCGCAAAAACGTGCTTATTTACGACATCACATTAGAAACCTCTAAATTAATCAGCGTTTCTCTACTATATTATGCATGTATTATACATATAAACCTTCCTTAAGAATCATTCTATTTATTAAAAAAAACTCCATCAAAATCCGTTGCGTAGTTTTAAAGATCTAAGCATACATAGGGACAGACAGACGGCGGATAGCGACTTTGTTTTATACTATGTAATGTAATGATAGAAAAACATAAAAATTGTGTCTCAACTACTCTTATTAATCTATTAAAAAGAATCAACAGCTAGTTTCCAAAAATTCAACGTTATTGTTATGCTGTAAATATTCAAGTTCAATAACAATTTCTCAACGTGGAACGTTTGTTGCAAAACATTTTGAAAATCGCGCTCTCTAGGTCATTCATCCGCCCCGTCGGATGTTACATTAAACTTTGGCGCTGCGGTCGCTCGAAATCGAGAACTCAGGCCAACAATCTACACCCTTAATTTGTTTGGGAATTGTTTTTTGTTAAAAATTATTTTTATTGTTTGAGTTTTAGTGAATGTGAAGTGCACATTTTTTTTTCTACCTATGAGTCAACCTACTAATAGTGCTGCTCGTTTGAGACAGTGCCGTTCAACATTACAGTAGGTGACTCAAATATCCGGATACTATAAGAGATTCAGCCGAGTGTCGATAATTTGCTCCTAAGAATTGAAGAGTACCGTTACTTTAGCATGGATCCTATAATCAGAACCTAATCAAACTACCCTTGAAGTACATCCTATCCAATAAAAATAATCATCGAAATCGGTTGGTGGTATATTGAGTTTTCGTCCATGTGTACTATATACTTTATGCAAATTTAAGACTTAAATAGTTTTCTCATGGATACCACGTTCAAAACTGGACTAAATTGAAACGGAACTACACGAAAAGCACCAGCTTTCAAATAAATAAAAAAGAATCATCAAAATCGGTTCACGCAGTCGAAAGATCTGAGGTAACGAACATAAAAAAAAAATAATTAAAGTCGAATTTACTTTAAAAAAGAGAAGGTTCTCAACCTTCTCCTTTTTTAAAGTCGGCTAAAAAAGAATCATCGGCTTCGGTTGGCGTTGTTATTCAGTTTTCGTCCATTTATCGCGCACATACTTAATGCAAATTAAAGACTTATGTGGTTTTCCCATGGATTCCATTGTCGAAACTGGATGAAATTAAAATGCGACCACATGGGAAGCACCAGCTTTCAAACAAAAAAAGAATTATCAAAATCGGTTTACCCAATCGAAAGTTCTGAGGTAACAAACATAAAAAAAAAAAATAATATAGACGAATTGAGAACCTCCTCCTTTTTGAAGTCGGTTAAAAATTTATGAAATTAAAAAATAATTTCATAAATTTTTTTAATATTTTTTTCATCGTTAAAATAATCGTTAGTAAAATTATGAATTAATATTTTTTTAATATTTGAAATTGTTTTTTAGCTACGACGGGCGTGTCTCTACGCCTAGTAAGTGCGTTTAGAGTAAAAAGGTCTATGTCTATGTGTTTCCTATCTTCAACGTTTTCGGTAACGACTGGCCTATTTTAAATGGTTTTTTTTTTTATTATTTGGATGCAGAGCATATTTCTAGGTTAGAGTCCTATGGTATACATGTGTTGCCATTATTGTTCTATAAAAAGTTAAAGAAAATTCATATATCATAACAACTTGTGGATTTCACCTTTTTTTCGTCTAAATTTTACGTTTAATTAATTTACTGAATGGATACTTTCTTATTATTTACACGTGTAGATTATGTTATGATCACGATAATGCACGATGGTTTGTGCCAAGGCCATGGGTGTCACATGATATAGTAGCCATATTGTCTCAGTCTGGCTGAGGTCAATTGGCATCTAATTGTAGACTCGACAACGTTACATCTGTACTCGCCAAGTCGATGGCCCCATACACACAGGCTTTTTGTTAGTTTTCTTATATATAAATAATTAGATGGCTTGCTGTTTATTATACTAATGAATGATTTGCCAAATCTTGATATAGTAAAAACCGATATACGTAACACTAATCAGAATACAAAAAGACACTGTGGACACTTATTGCGTAGATATTGAATAATAATAATATTAATTGTCTAAAATTATTTACTTACCTGTCCCTGTGGTGACGGAGTAAGAAAACTATTCACCACCTTTTAAGTAACAGTAAGTAAACTATTCACCACATCTTACCCGTTGATGTCCTAAAAGACGACTAAGGGATATAACATGCATATAATACCTATGTAAGAGAAGGCAAGCTCGAAATAAAACCATATCTATACCATTCCGTCTGACCAGCGTGGTATAGTAGATCAATTTCACTCCTTTCGGAGGAGAAAGTTCGGCCCCAGCAATGGGACGTATATGAGCTGAAATAATCGATTAATAAACACACAGCTGGCTACGAATACTACAAACCCTTAAATTGTTCATGGGTGTCGTAAAAGACGATTAAGACATCGATCTGGGCCAACTCTATCCTATGCCGTCTGGGCAACAATTATTTTCCTAAAGAATGTCATAACGCTATTGCTAACAACTTTGGCAATATGTACGATGGTGAATTTAAATTCAAGTCTATAAACGAAACTATATAATTACATATACAAATATTTTTTTATAATTTGTTTAATAGAATTACATACTTTTTGGCTAGCAATTGATATTGTTACATTATAACGATATTTTAGTTAACAATATAAAACTAAAGGAATAATCTCAGCTGACATATGGACGTGTTTCTATAGGGTTTTATTTCGAGCCTTTCACTTTCATAGATGGTAATCTGTATATTATGTGTCGTCTTTTAGGATGCCCACGGACAAAAAAGAGGGTAGTGAATTATGTTCTACTCCATCACCACAGGTTTGCTGATTGCGATTAACGAAAAAACAAATAAATATAATTTATGAACGACTTAGGTGCATATAATAATATTACTTAGATGTATATGCGTCATAATAATCCTAAGCTAGATTTACATAACGAAGTTTGTTTTGATGTTTACAGTGAGGTCATTGACGTCGACAGTTTTGCTGATGTGACCGATTATTGTATCTTGGTTGAAATATTGTAATTTCCTTACATTTGAATATACCGATATCAAGTTTTGGACACGGTTTTTACTAAATAACAATGACGATATTGTTAATTGCTGACATTATTAATACGTGATAATAGATAAGGTATATAAGCTGGAGATTAACGACCGCATTATGTTGTTATTGTTTATTTAGATACAATTCTGACGATTTTCTGTCTGCAGTAATAAATGGACTGGCTCGTCCGGGATAGTACTACATTCGTAAAAAATCCATGTCTGAATAATAGCTACTGCGGTGAGCAAGAAAGCCGAGAAACCGAAATCCCTCTTCCTCAATCTATAGCGGGTTTCTATATATTAATACATACGTGAAACAAAAACTGTGTACCCCTTTTTACGAAAATTACATGGATGGGCAAGTATGAAATTTGGCACAGTTGAAGTATATAATGAGGAGAAGTGCATAAAGCTGAAATTTCATATAATAATGGATTAGAAATACATGAAATTCATTAAAAAAGGCATTATGCACACTACAACGCAATCGCTATACACACACACACTGTTTGTGTGAGTGTGTTGCGTAGCAACGCTTATACACTTTTGTTTACGGTTAAAATCTCTGGTCGAACTGAATGTCAAATAATCATAATTATAATGACAATGTCTAATAGAGATTTGTGCTTATATATTAGTTATTAGTGAAATACAGCTTGCTCAATTTACAATTAATAAAATTAAAGAAAATTGTGTAGCAGAAAAATTAATTAAAATGAATTATGGCCCAATTTCGACCACACGGCGGCCACTAGTATAATATAATAGCGTAATATAGTATATAGTTCATAGCACAATAATATCGCGCACCATACATTGTTAAGGACACGTTCACACTGTACTGTACTATATTTTATGTATGGTGCACGATATTGTTGTGCTATGAGCTATATACTATATGCTATTATATTATCGCGTAGCCTGAAAGCCGCTTATTTCTGTTTGCAACTATGGTAGGCAGCAAATTAAATTTATCTCTGGTATTATTAAAATCTTGCCGTGTGCTGACGGAGTATGAAAACAATTCATAATCAATTCTCTTTCCCGTGGATGTCGTAAAAGACGAGTAAAGGATATGATATGCAGATAACATACAAACAAAGTAAGGAAAACTCGTACGTTAATCCTATATCAACACGTCTGAACTGCGGCGTAGGTATAGTAAGTAGGTCGATTTTCCTACCATTGTGGAGGAGGTCCGAACCCAAAAGTGGGATTTAGGTGGGCTGCGATGATGATGATTATCAAAGTCTATGAGCGGCAGTTACCACTTCAGATTGGGCTATATACTCATCTGCGACTTAAGGAAATAGTTGTTAAAGTCACACCAAACTTCAAAAGATATCATAAAGTATGTACTTGGTCAGTTAATATAAAGCTTTCGTTAATGATAAATATTTTTTATTCATACTAATTAATATCTAAATACTAAATTAACTCTGATCGCTTGTAAAGTAGCTGAACCTACGGTAAAGGAATTCGATGTATTTATCTATACCAATAAATAAAATTGAAGTTTGTAATGTCAAAATACTGGACTTTTTTGATGCTCACACGATTATTTGAAGGACACCTATACCTAAAAATCAGTTTAAGAATGTTTGTCTGTTCATCTGTTTGTTTGAGGCAATCTTCAAAACGGTTAGACCGATATTGATAATATTTTACTACCACGTAGCTGTCTATATAAGGAGTAACTTAGGCTATATTTTATCCCGGTATTCCCACGGCACGGGAACTAAGTGGGAAGGTGACTGAAACTGAAGCGAAGCGAGGGCGGGAGGCTAGTAATATAAGATTTTAGTTTTTACGGTATCATTCTCGAAAAAGGCTCCGTTTTTGATACAGATAAATATTGATAATTTTTAGTTTTATTAAGATAAACTGCTACGTTATACTTAAATAGTTAACATATTTGTAATTTGTGAAATATAATTTAGTTTTCATTTTAGTAGCAATATAAAAAACATCAATAAACAGCAAGGAAATAAAAATATATATCTACTATAAATTAAATAACGCGCGATGAATTGCAGACTCACTGTCGCCGAAAGGCTTAATTAGGGATATTTTAAAACTAATTCACAAATATAAGTATATACATTATAAAATTTATATATAAAGCTGATTCAGTAATGTTATGCAATAATTGTATATAAGACTTCTAATCAAATCTCAGTTAGTTTTCTATGAATGAATATATATATATATATATATCTATATCAATAAATAAAATTGGAGTGTCTGTTTGTAATGTCAAAATAATAGGCTTTTTTCATGCTCACACGGTTATTTGCACGACACCTATGCCTAAAATAGAAATTAAAATTTTTTTGTCTGTCTGTCTGTCTGTCTGTTTGTTCTGGGTAATCTTCAAAACGGCTGGACCGATTTCAAAAATTCTTTCACCAATGGAAAGCTATAATATCAGGGCGTAAACTAGGCTATATTTTATCCCGGTATTCCCACGGGAACGGGAACTACGCGGGTAAAACGACTATAACCTATAACCGAAGCGAAGCGAGGGCGGGTTGCTAGTATATATATATATATATATATATATATACTTCTTGAAATTGATAGCAGCGCTATCTACCGGGTCCAATTGTGAATCTAAACCATTCTCGAAACCATACACTCAAAACCATTATTGGCAATAGTTTAATGACCGATCGCCTATCTTATATCAACCCCATCAACTCTCTTTGGGAATATATTGTTGATCAGGCGACTTCAGAATTGACTCAAGTCGCTGTTAAATCTTTGCCATCTTTTATAATACCCACGAGCAATATAAGTGTTGGTAGTATTTTAATTCGTTACACACTACAAAGTAAGCCAAAATAACTACACATAATATGATAATCCTTACTAATATTATAAATGCGAAAGTAAGTTTGTTTGTTACGCTTTCATGCTTAAACCACTGAACCGAATTCAAAAATTCTTTCAACCATGGGAAACTATAAAATAGGCTATATTTTATCCTGGTATTCCTACGGGAACGGGAAGTACGCGGGTAAGGCGACTGAAACCGAAGCGAAGCGAGTTCAATACAATTCAATGATACATTTATTCTGTCGATTTATAATGAAGTATCAAATAAAATTACTTGAACATATGGGCGTAGTGAATATTATATCGTGTAATGCTTGTTTAGTACTTTACTATCGGCCATGCATAGTGGGGTCGACGAGCCATGATAAGCGCATATCGCTCTGGCCTCGCCTCACTCCACGTCTCTACTAACGCCATATATTTGTGTTATTAACTTCAATGATAAAGTACAATTTTAAATCGAACTTCACTTATAATGTCATATTGTGACCTTTATGGTAATGATTACCTACTGTTAAAATAGTATTATATTAGACATTGAAACTTATAGAATCGTTCCATTCTTTTAAATTAATAGCACTAATCGGTGCGTCAATTTATTTATTTACATCAAATATAATAGTTATTTATAAAGTTGTGATTATTTAATAATTTCTGATATTTACGCGAGCGTAAATGCGTGAAATAGCGTTATTAACAATGTCTTGAATCTATTTTACGGATTTTCTCGCGCTTGTATTTGATTCTTCATTGCCCGACGTTTTAAATACTTTACAGCGTTCATGGTCACGGGCGGACTAAGATATTTCACGTCCAATAAGCCATTGTGATTATTTATTAAAGAGTAAACGAAGTAAGACTGCGACGAATTTAGTATTGTTTAAAAAATTTGGATATTTCTTTCATCATTATCGTCATCAAATAAGTCCCCTGCTGAGCTTAAGCCTCCTCTAAAATAAGAAGGAAAACGACCAACCACGCTGGTTTGATGAGTTGGTATAGGGTTTCATTTCGAGTTTTCCTTCTCTTGCATAGATGTTATTTGCATATTATACTTTTATTGCCGATGGTAGCAAACGTACAAACAAGACACCTGATGGTAAGCTTACTGCCGCACATGGATCTTTGCAATACCAGACCGCTGCCTAACGTGAAGAAAGTGCCCTTAAAAGTCGTTTAAAGAAATATTATAACGCTTGGGAAACACAGCAGCAGCCTTTCAAAGCCTGCAAGTGGGAAAAATTATCGCTGGAAACGTTATTAAATTTGAAAACCATATTTCCAGGCAAAATGGATGAAATATACTGCGATCTCGGGTGATACATTGATAAAACGGTGACAGTGGTACCAAGTCAAACAATTCCTCAAAGCTCTCCCATAAGAGAGCCGGAAGTGTACACAGAGTGATCCAAAGTCTCCCCGCTACTCCAGAGACTTCAATTAAAAAAATGGCTCGTAAGATTACGATCACCGTTGATTGTATTGTAAAATATTATTATAGTTACCTTTTACGAAATGCATTGCCAACCTGTAAATTGTATTCATATTCCGTTACCACACAGGATTATTTCTTTAATTAAAAACATATACTCAAGTGCCCCGTATAGTGAATAACGGGTTAAAATAATGTATCAACACCCTTTAGTATTTCGTGGTTGTTGTCATAATCGGCTGGGCAATTTGTAACACTATCAATCACTAACCCGCCTACCAAGCATGGTGATTATTGCATAATCTTCCCTTTGTAGAGTCCAATGAACGGGGTGAATAAATATTTGTTTACTTTATTTACATTAAACTTTGAAAACAGTTATATTGTTGGTTAAAGTGAGTGCTAGTTTATTATACACAAGCTTGAATGTAAACTGTCTTTGAAATTAGTAATTACCTAATATAATTATTATGGTACAGCATTCATCATCTTGCTCTTATCCCAATTACTTGGGGTCGACGCAATATGTCATCTGTTTTGACATATTGCAAAAAGTTTCGGCAATGACTTTTATGACCGGCCGCCTGCCTGACGTCAACCCTCCTTGGGAATGTAAACGTTGATCCAAATGGTACCAGATGGAGTTGGTCCGGGTCAATCTAGGGCTCTTAGTCGTCTTTTACGATACCCACGAGCAAAGCAAGGGTTGGTAGTATTCGAAGCCGCTACCACACAGCACACATTATGGTACAGCATTATTGAAATGAATATATTAAGATGTTAATTCTGAGAAATACAGTATCAATAAAGAAGATTACTAAAAGCTTTTGATGCAACAGAATTGCTTATCAGTAAGTTAACTGATACCAACGAGCCTACCGGTCACATTTGGGTGGTCAATATAATAAATGAATAACTTGTCATTCAGTTAAAATGTACAGACAAATTCTTTGATCGTATTAAAGTATGTATTATGATAGAAAGCAATGTGAAATTAATTAAACAAGCTTGTCACGGTGAGTATAGATGAATAACTATTTTCCCTTTCTTTCGGAGGGCATGTAAAGAATTGGTTTTGGTTGTTATTATGAAACAGCATTCGTTTCAACTATGAACGTAGCTTGATCAACTACCATCACGATGTAATCTAAAAATGTAGAAGAAAGTATGCGAACACATTTTTTATACTCCTTCCTGCATAAATAAATTTGAAATTATAATTGAAAAATGAAAAAAAATATATAGCCATTAAGTTCTTTTAACTCTTAAAGATTAAAAAGATGATAAGGTATAAGAGCCATCCAGAAAGGCTTACCCATTTCTATGTGATGTTATATTATCCGTGTGGTGACGGAGTAAGAATACAATTCACCACTCGCATTCTTGCCCGTGGATGTCGTAAATGACGACTAAGGGAAATTGTATTTATAATTATGATATAGTTATTTTGCTTTACTTTGTAGTAACGAATTACAATACTACCAAACCTCACATTGCTAGTAGGTGTCATAAAAGACGATTAAGGAATATAATACGCATATAACATCTATGCAAGAGAAGGAAAACTCGAAATAAAACCCTATACCAACCTGTCTGACCAGCATGGTATAGTAAGGTCAATTTCCCTCCTATTATGGAGGAGGCTGGAGCCCAACAGTGGGACGTGTATGGGCTGAAATGATGATGGTGATGATGATGTGATATTAATAAATTTTCTTTATTTGCGTTTTATTGATAATCGATTATGGACCTATATTTCGTATTTAGATTAGATTATATATTTATATATATAATTTTAATATATCTATAAGAGTGGTAGACACACACTGTCGACAGCTATCTGTCTACAGTCGCGGGCCGGTCCGTCCGGGGTAGTACCACACTCTCGCAGAAAATCGACGTCTGAGTAGTAGCAATTTGTTACTGCGCTTCGTTCGGTGAGCGAGAGAGCCGGAAGCCCAACTTTCTGAAGGTGTTTGCGTGTGGAGGGTTTTGGTGGTGCCCTTGGTATCACCGAGCCTCAATGCACTCATTCACACTCCCTTCACTTTCTTCGCGGTAGGCAGCAGCCTTGTAAAGGTCCATGAGCGGCAGCAACACTTACCATCAGGTGTACTGTTTGCTCATTTGCCACCGTTTGCAATAAAAAAAAATAAAAAATGGCTGACCCCTGTGGTGACAAATTAACAATACAATATGTCGCCACTATTACTTTTCTTATGAGAAGCGTCAAAGTATTTGAGTTATCACTGGAATAATAAGAAGTAGCCTAACCGACGGCCAAATGTCGTGATTACAGCATTATCTCCCGCCGGTTCTATTTTATCCCGGTATTTCCACGGGAACGGGACCTTTCGTGTGTGAAACCGCGGGCATTCGCTAGTCCAACATATATTAAGACAAAGAAGGAATAATGATAACTATTTTATAGAAATACTTCACATATTTTAATCATCTCTAAGTCTTCAGATTTTAAAATCTAAAACCGTATTAAAATATATAGGTAGATATAACTACGCAGCAGTTAACGGATAAGTAAAGATATTGTTTCAACGATACCTTAATGACGGAAATTAAGTTGTCTTTAAATTGTATGCATATTTGTAAACGCATTAGTAACTTGTTTATCTTTATGAGTAATTTAGAACTGTAGTAAAGATGTCGGACTACGACTGATAAGTGTTTTAAAAATAGATATGTGTATGCAGTACTACTATTCAATTACTACTACTCAATTAATTGCACCTCTAATTTTGGGATAAGAATACAATTTGTTATCAGAGGAAGCTAGAAGTAGAAAAGCTAGAAGAATGAGCTGCAAAACTATTCTAAGATATTTATAAACTAAACTATGCTTGTCAAGCTGTTAGGCATGTTGATTGTGATATGACCTCCGTGGAAGATCCATGTTTAACAGTAGACATCAATAGATTAACGGATAGTGAAATAAATTAATTAATAGTCATATGATTTATAATGATTTCATATATTTTTCACAATTTAAATTTGCTAAGGGAATCTTAGGCTATAGACTTCGCCATTGATGACAAGGGCAATAAACCGGTGGCCCGCCCATATGGCAATAGAAAGGTACCGGAAAGGTATCTTGTACGACAGGTTATAAGGTTGCACGCCGTCCCCTTCATCATCCCGGATTGAATGGGCGGGACGCGAGCATAACAAAGCCTCTCCTCAAAAAAAGGCTATAGAGACGTAATTGTAGAATTTCATAGTGTTAATAACTTAGCGATTACCTAATAACTAAACAATAAAACTTTTTAACAATGAAATCTTAACGAACGTGTTTATTTCGTTGACATTTATCTAATAACGTATTCGTTAAATAGGTTTGTGTCCCATTATTACAGCTTATTTGAATTATTCTACACTGTTTGTTCATCCGTAAAACTCGCTAAACGAAATCGCAAGTAGGTAGAGGTTCATTTATATTACAGATATAAACTATTTAAGGAGCCTATTAATGGTAATAAAACGAACCTAATAAATATTTAACAGTAGTCATATTTTAGCACAGACGACAACGAAACTTCCGGCATGACATACAAATGTGTGTGAATCAACCCGATAACCTAGTAATTTATTTGCTTAAAAAGTTTTATTATTTATAGTCGTTCATATTTTCGTGAAGTTATTTTTTTCCATAGAATTTGAATTCATATGATGTCAGTGGCTTAGCATACGCAATCACGCTTCGAATTATTGATTAAGCAAATGGATTGAACGTATTTTTTCGTTATAATCAAAATACATACATGTTTCTTATGTCATCCTGTATGGCTAATACGACGCCACGTCCGACCGTTTTGAACGGGACAATTCCGTTTTCAGGTTGTTTGTTTCCTTATCCCAAGCCGTGCCAAAAATATCCCGTTTTTGCAAACAGATCATAAATAATCATTTGTTATATTGATAGGGATGTGTTCGTGTGTTTTTTTTCTTGTTAATGGTTTTTTGAAAAAAAAAAATATCATGATTCGAAAGGCTTCACATTGGAGCTAATACTTACTAAATATATTGTATACAAAACATATTGTATACAATTTTATTTAAAAGAAGTAATTTGAAAACGCCAATGAACCGACTAATTTTCTCATCACATCTTCTCAGCTTGCGGCCGGGTTCTAATTCGATGAGCGATTATTAAATAAATTTCAAACTTACTGTAAACTTCACGATACGTATGTAAGTGCTCTTATATAATACATTATAAATGATTAAGTTTTATTTGCTAACTAAGGAATATATAAGCATGTATCATCGCTGCAAGATAAGAATACCTCAAATAAAATACTATTACAAACCATCTTTTCGTCATCATCATCCTCATCATCGCAGCCTACATACGTCCCACTGTTGGATTCAGGCCTTCTCCACAATGGGAGGGAATTTGACCTACTATACCATGCTGGTCAGACATGTTGGTATAGAGTTTCATTTCGAGTTTTCCTTCTCTTGCAAAGATGTTTTGTGCATAATGTATCCCTTAGTCGTCTTTTGCGACATCCACAGTTAAGATAGGGAGTGGTGAATTGTATTCTTACTCCGTCACCACACAGAAGACATTTCTTCAGCGTGGTAGAATAAGTCAATCATTTTTCTAATGTGTAGTAAGCTAATGTCCAATAGCAGGACGTACCTATATGTTCTGAGATAAAGAATCTGATAGTCATGTAAGTCACAGAATATCATTAACGGATTAATTGTGCCCATATTGGTTAAGTACATAAGTACACAATACTTGTTTGTACCATACGCAACAATACAAAATAACGAACATTCATTGTGAACGGAAATAGGAATTAATATTAATAATATCCAACTATCGCAGACCAAACTGTAACCCACTTAAAGTTGATAAGCGCAGTATTAATTAATGGTGTCGACGATAATATTTATAGTAATAATATTATTTGTCTGTTTGAAAGAATAAACAATTCGTTCAATTTGGATGTAAGTAAAATTAACTTGTTTATAATTATAAGATACTGCGAACTATTACCAGGAAATGTGATAGCAATCATATAAACCAGCAAAACGTATGTAACCGTCACATATGTGTCCTTTGACATTAAAAAATATTGAAAATAGAATATATTATCTGCATCTATAATATCGAAATGATTTTTACAAACATATTTAATTAAAAGGATATAAATTTATCTCCGACATTACGGAATTAAGTCACAGTAACATAAATATTTTGAATAACAATGAACTATCTTATATATGTATTTTAATTTTAATGATAATCAAAGAATGAATATCAAAAGTCTTGAATGACTTGAGTGTCAATCGCAAAATATTAGTCGGAAGAACGTTAAAAATAAGCTGTTTCTTTGTTTGAAGATTAAAGTTATTAAAGTTGTTTTGCAACCATATCGTTTCTAATCTAAAGATAAAAGTTAATATAATTAAAGTGTATTTATTATTCTAACGCTTTTATGTCGTGAACACTTAATCGGTCATACATTCATAGTTGTATGTTTCAATTACTTCCTGCACATATAGTTGCCTATGTAATAATCTTAACACCAACTACATTATGCTAATTAAATAATTTGTGTCAGAATTGGATATAGACTGAACAAGCACTAATAAGTAATACCAGTTTGGATTTATTTCAAACACGCACAAAGCTGGTCGATGGCAGTCATTCGAACGCTATAAGTGGTATCGAAATACCAAACGATCTTATGTAATATCCCGCTAGTCAACTATTTCGTTGGCGAAAAAAAATCAAAACAGAGGCGACTACTCTCATTGTTTCCGTCCACACAGTCGAGATTTATGTGGCAGTTTAAATGGCAGACCTACTTCGGATTGTACCTAAAAAACATGACTTGGCGACTACGTGCTTTGTTCTCGTCCAAACTCAGCAGGAGGATTTTTTCTAGTCCCTTTTGTTTTTAAATTACATAGCTTAAAATCTCAAACTATAAAAATTACTTTGATGAATGTCTTCGTTTATACTTTATGTATGTATTACTCCGAGCTTAACTTTGGATACATGAAACCATTAAGTAAATTTACATTGGCGGTTCTTTTAAATTCCTATTTATGAAAACGCCAAGATTTAATACTCACGTTTATAGGCCAGCATCCCCCGATCGTAAAATAACACGCAGGCTTGGCGCAGTCCAGTCGCGTGGTCAAACCGGTTGTGAGGGTAACATTGTTCATTATTCAAATTAATGCATGCTGTTATTATTCGAGTCGAGCCTTTTGAACGGCGATTAGGTGCCTTGAGATGGCGAGAATACGCTATTTTAAGCACCTCCCTCAACATTTTTGTACATGAGCGCTAATTTAAGTATGGGTTGTATTGGATACAAATATCGTTATTCAAAATTTCATTTTAATAAGATTCAGTCTCATTGAAATTGCCTTGCTTGTATTTAAAAGTATCTCTATATTGATTACTTTATGTACTTATTCGTTTATATTATCATTATAGCTACAAACTCGTTTATTTGCTGTTACAAAAATATTACAAAGGCGCCGAGAAGTTTCTGTATGAACGATAACTTATAATAAACGTTGCAATAATCGCGTCATACCAGTATCAATACTTCCTAGTTGTAGAGTGTCAGTCGAAGGGGGTATTTTATTAAATAGCATGTGTGTATCGCTGGCGACACTCCGTCGGTTGAGCTGCAGAACCGGTTCTGAACTTCCTCGTGAACAATTCACGTTATTGGAACTATTGGCAACTCGTTTATAGCTTGTCTGTCTGTACAATAGATCTTTACTTTCAATTGATTTGTACGATAATTGTTTAGTTACTAAAAGTTCTTTTTAAAGTTGCAATAGATTAATTAAAACGTTTTTATTATGTTCTATTAGAATATAACTTAGTTAAAGTATTATTAAACGAAATTTTCGGTATAGTGACGGAGTAAGAGGATATAATTCACCGCCCCCTTTCTTGCCTGTGGATGTCGTAAAACGACTGACGACTAAGGGATTATTTCAGATTATATCTATGCATGAGAAGGGAAACTCGAAATAAAACCCTATACCAACCAGTCTGATCGCACCAATTTATACTATGATTATTTCTGACAGTACCTATTCAAGTGTTACTTAAAAGCAATTTGTATTTATTTAGTTGTTTTATGAATTGACTTAATATTTTTCAAAAGTTATTTCAGATTTTTTTAATAGGACATAGAATTTATAAAATAGAAAATAAATATTGGAACCTACTGGCAGCCATTAAATAGGCACAGATTTTTTGCATCAACTAATCATTCATTCTGAAACCAAATTATAAGCATCTATAAAATTAAAAGGAGTCTATTTATAAAGCAGAACCGGTTACCGGATCTCCTTCAACTACAACCAAACTATCAAGTCTTTAGTTTATCTTTTTTAAGAAGCTACGATACTATAGAATACCCTGTATAGAAATAAAAAACAAACAGAAACAAAATATGTACCTAACTTCGGCATTGTTTATCGAGAAACTGCATTTAATCATGGAATATACCAGAGTTATAATGACAGAATTAATATGATATTACGTCTGGCTGAGGATTTTGTTCTGATGAGACTGAAACTACAGTGATAGTCCGGATATTCACATTAGATTACATTTTTCTCCTTTCCTGTCCTTATTTCTTTACATCTTATTCATATTATATCATCGTATATTTTATGACACTCACTGCTTTATATTAAGACATGATAATCAGTAGTCGGCAGATTGGGATAGACTTCAGGCGTTTTACTCGTTTGAGCCTTGCGACGGCAATCGGCGTCCCGGGGGGACGTCGATGGGAGAGGGTACTCCCTCGGGGTATTCCGTCGGGTCGACCACTGAAGTCAAGGAACTCTGCACCGATGGTCTGCCCAACGACAAAGGCGACGTGCTATATGGGTGGGTTACCGCCCCGGACGGAGCCGGGCGGCAGGTGCGCTGACCGTAGTCCACCCTAAAAAAAGGGGTTCTACGCGTTGGCGTTTTACTTCCCTACCCATGGGGGGCTTTATTTCTCATCCACCGATATTTATGTGGACTACTCCACTGAAATAGTTACAACTGATGGAAATTAACTAATGAAATTGTTCATCCCCAATATCAAAATACGCGTTGGCTATACTAGTCCTTGATTTTAAAAAACCTACGGTGGCTGCACGCTACAACCAGTCCGCATATTAAACTTGGAATAAGGCCAGGAGATTTCGGGACTAAAACGCAAAAGAGGTCAAACGAAAGTTGAATAGCAATTTAGATCTTGTCTCCCACTATTGTAGAAACATAATGACAGTCTAGCGCACAGTGCAAAGAAGAAGGCAGATTTTCTGGGTTAACTCTTTAACTAAACTCATTTGCAAAAAAAACGGGCGGTTTTGATTTTCATTCATATTTAAAAAGATACAATACCAAAAAGGTTTCAATCGTTTGTACACGTTACTGGCCGGTTTTAAAAATGCTGTGGTATTTAAAAAAGTACGTTCTAAATTCAATTTTTCATTTGATGTTCATTTTTACAGAAAACCCCTTTTTATCCTACATTTTTGGCGCGAAGTTCCAGAAGTTAACATCGACTTTCATAACTTTTATTCAATTTTTATCGATTAATTTCATATCCTTGACTGTCAAAGCTTTATTTAATGCTGTTTGGCTGTATCAAAAATGGTAGATAAAGTGGTAAAAGCTACCAAAATTATCGCGCTGCTTGAAGAGGGTTGCAGCCAATGTTTCGTGGCTAGGAGGCTAAATGTTAGTCGCTCGACAGTCCAAAGGACCTGGCAGCGATATCAGAAGACTGGTTCCGTCGAGAGAAGGCCTGGTTCTGGAAGAAAAGCATGTACCCAACCACGGGATGATCGTTTTCTTGTGAGTCGCGAATTGAGAAATCGCAAATCTTCGTATGTGGATCTTAAGAACAACCTCCAAGAAGTAAGAAATGTGCATATTAGTCTATGGACGGTCAGGAGGAGGCTTCTCGCTGCCAATATACGCAGTCACCGCCCGGCCCGCGGCCCCAAATTACTCCGTGAGCACAGAGTTCACAGGCTTAGGTTCGCTAGAAATTGTGAATCATGGACTCAAGACGATTGGAATAGGGTTTTGTTCTCTGATGAAGCCAGGATATCTCTGTTCGGTGAAGATCGACGTCGGCGAGTGCTAAGAAGACAAGGAGAACGCTTTGCAGAGGCATGTTTCGAAGAAATCACACCTTATGGTGGGGGCTCTGTTATGTTTTGGGCAGGAATAAATTCAATGGATCGTACAGAGTTAGTCTTCATTGAAAACGGCTCACTGACTGGGCATCGATACATAACGGAAGTTCTAATTTCTCATGCACAACCCGCATTGGCCGCTCTAGGTGAAGACTCGATTTTTATGGACGACAATGCTCGCGCCCACCGATCCCGCGATGTTAATGCGTATGTGCAAGAGGTCGGCATTCGTCGTTTGGATTGGCCAGCTCGAAGTCCCGACCTCAATCCCATAGAGCATGTCTGGGACGTTCTGAAACGGCGTGTGAGATCAGTACACCCGGCTCCGCAGACCATCAGAGAGCTGAAGAATGTGATTACTGCGGAGTGGGAACGTATTCCGCAAGCAAGTATCCGGGATATACTCGCTAGCATGCCCAGACGAATTCAAGCTGTGATTTTAGCTAGAGGGGGTCACACTCGATACTAAACATTTATCTGCTTTTACTTTATTAAAGAAAAACAAACAAAAAAACTTTTTTATTTTTACTTCATGAGCATATGCACTACTAGCGAATATACACTACTAGCGAGGTTTAGCATTATTTCCCATAAATTGTATCTAAATTTTATGAAATACTGATGAAAACGATTATTTTCTTATTAATTTAGCAAATTGTGTGGATAAAACTACCTATAATTATCAAACAAAGAAATATTAACATTTGAAATGGTTCATTGCTTAGGTGCCCGTTTTTTTTGCAAATGAGTTTATAACTCGACTCAAAACGCAGAAGCCGTCATCCCACGTTGTAAAAGCTCAATGATCCTTGTTACTTAAAATTCACATTAAACAGTAAGTAGTTTGGCGAAAGCGACTTCTATATGTACATAAATTGAAGGGGCCAGATGAAATTCTGGCAGTAGACCTGAAGACCTGTGACCACCGTCCTCACATGCCTATACCCACTTAATACGGGGAAGGTACTATTGAAATTCCTTGCAGAGAATCAGCTGATCAGTAATCACTAGTAACGTTTTCGTCTTGGTCGTAGGAGGAGAAAGAGTAACTCTCCAAATTTTCGATATCGAAATATAAGTATATGTCCAGTTTGAAAGTCATTGGGAGAAGAAAGCCAAAATGACGTGCTAAAAGTTGAGCGACGAAGACGACGACTTGTTTTGCATAAAGCACAAGATGGTCTACATAAGGAGTACTTACTGCTGACGTATTTGGATAGATGCGCCCCAAATATCAGCACGAACCTTGAAAACTTGTTTGACACCCTACAAAATGCAGTGCTGTTTCAACTGTCCATGATCCTAATATTACAGATGGATTGGAGTCATTGAACTGATACGGGTTTCTTTGGAAAGTCTATCATCGTACTATGCGATAACTCAGTGTGATTCACCCATACCACTTGGTAGTAATATGTCTCGACTACCTCTTCGGCTTTCATTTCTTACACGTATATGTAGGCTGTGAAATGGACTACCTGCTGCAGTATTTGCTACAGTACCTCTTTAAAGGAAGTTTAAGAAAAGCTGTTCTCTCACTATTCGCAGCGATTTGGCTTTACCCCTTCTACTGTTAAGGTTCATGAAAGGAGTTGTTACTAACCTTCAGGTAGGCTGTTTGCTCTACATATCAAAAAAAAAACGAATTAGAGTAAAATAACGGAGATATTCCTGCATCACTGTTTCGTAAGTATAATCTTAGTATATAATTTGTGACTCCTCTTTACTCTTATGTGGAAGAACTAAGAACCGGCTAAAGAAGTGTCAGGAGAATGCATCCTCCTGGAAAGCTTATATATAATTTCAATTGTTATTGCCAACTCATTTACCAAGCGTGACGGTTAAGGCATTACCCACTTTCATTGCTATGCCTTTCAGCTTGGGATTTTCCATAAAATAACGAACCTATCAAAAGGTTCGTTATTTTATGGAAAATATAATTATACGCATATAATATTATTATGATTAGCAGACTGTAACCCCATGTAAGTTACTAAATAAGAATTAGGCAATATTTAAGTGCTCGCTAGACTTCCGTTTTAGGTCACACCCTAGATGTGCGTTCAATCTTCACATGAAGCAAGTAATAGTATGCATATATACAATAAGCAAAAATAAAATTTCATATATACTTTACGCACAGAAATCCTAAAGAATATATTTAACATGCTTCCTGCTTATATAATGTCTGTATGACGATAAATTTCTTACGACAGATTCACCTTCATCTACATAAAATAGAATGAAGCCCTTTTATCTATGATCTGATTAACAGAACACATCTAAGAGTTTATAACGAAGAAAAGATTTCGCGCTATCCTATTTCCGATGACACAATTAATACCTTCCAGCTAAAGAAAAGTGATATAACAATAACTATATGTGCGACAAATGGTACCCCGAGCATCAAAGTGCCCCTCGAAGTGTGTTACAAGAAGGAAGGGTTTAACTTGTGCCCGAAGTCGAGTGCTTTCTAGCGCGGCCTTCGGTATGGGTTGAACAGAATTTAGTCATGTTAAATCCAACAAAAACACCAGTTTACGCCTTCACTACAAAGAAGTAACCACTTCTCATGGCGTCTTAGTTCCAAGCTGGGAATCCTGAACAGAAGCAAGCGGTACTTCATATCGAAACAACGTGCGGTGCTATACAAAACACAAGTCCGCCCTCACGTGGAAACATCTCTAGGCAGGCGCGCCAAAGAATCAATTAGACCCACTAGCGGAGGGAGTTATTTGCAGGTAGTGATCCCTGCAAAGACGTGCTGTTCGAATCTTCGGTGATCCCGATCTACAGACTAATTTATGTTCCTGGAATGGCGAAGAGACTTTGGGTTATTCTGTGTCCTCTACTGACTCTTTCATGGAGAGTGTTCTGAGGAACTGTTTGAATTAGTATCACCGTCACCGTTTTACCAACGTATCACTCGACAACGTAGCAGGATTCATCCATTTCAACTGTAAATGTTATGGTCTGCAACTATACTTTTCCAACAATTATTTCTCCAACGCACTTGCAGCATCTAAAATAAACGTCCGGCTGCTGCGTTTCCCGAGCGCTATGACATATATTTGAACGAGGTTTAAGAAGAGCACTTTCTTAGTGCAATTTCTTAACGGTAGGCAGTGGCCAAGCTATAATACCCCTGGAATTGCAAAGTCATCCAAAGGACCGTCATCGATAAAAAAATGAATTATAATTAATGGGCGGCAACACATCTTTTTATTTCGAACAATCTAGTTATTGTCGAAACGTATTATAGCTGTTTAACAAATGGGATGCAGCGATATTCGCTCACGGTCATGGCAGTGATCTCGGTGCCATTATTGCTGCGACGAAAAACTTGAATTATTACAATATACCTATAGATAACAGCAACTCATAGTAATTGAGTATTTTATTGTACGCGTAACAACATGAGCATGGAAACTAGTGATAAAACAAAAAAGAACAGCTTCATAATTGCAACAATTAACAACAATTAAACAGTCGTTAGTAACAATGTCTTGAATAACAATAACTCATTATACTCTAAAGAGCTATCCAGATAATGTTATCTTCTTCTGGTCTTATATACTTTGTAACTGATATGAGGTCTTATTTTAAGCTTTTACTTTCAGTACATAAGGTGTCCCCTTACCCCCCCTCCCCATGTGTCATAGTCTCTGAGTGCATTAGGACAGGGGTTCCTAAACTTTAAAGATAAAGGAACCCCAACTAAATATATACCTTTTATTTTATGGAACACCATATTAAATTATAATACATCTGAACGGAGTGCGTGTGAGGGTCCAAGTGCTCCAATTATACCGCGTAACGTCGCGCACTGTCACTAGCTATCTGCGCTGCTGTATCATAGTCGGCGCTGAATTCTTGCTATTTACCTACTTACATAATAGTAATGAGTTCTTCTCATCGCTAATTTTGCACTATTTCACAATAATAATTGTAACCGTGGTATTATTTCACAGATAAATTACTAAAATTAAAGGTTAATTTTGGCGGAACCCGGACGACTATTGTAAGGAACCCCTAGGTTTCGCGAAAAACACTTTGGGAATGCCTGCATTACGACATCGCTCATTTTTAAAGAACTGAAAAGCTACTGAAGGCAAATTTCACGGTGCAACAACAATTTCCCTTAACAATCATAGAGCAGTCACATAAACAGATAGGGTTATTATGTATAATCTTGGATGCCAATATAAACCTCTTTTATAAAAATAATAATTAATGTGTCCGTTATTAAATTATCTATGGTTATACGATTAAAGTTTGTATTTTCTGTACAAAAGACATTTACAGTTTTCTAGATTTTCATAGCATTTTTTTTTTATGGGTGGGCTATGGTAAGCGCACGCGCGGTCCAGTGCGTCCGGGGCGATGAAAAGACGGCGCGCGGGCCCATAACCCGCCCGTACCCAGGTCACCTCGTTGATGGGCCGACCACCGGAGCAGATGTGACTTGTCGTCAGTGGTCGGCCCAACGGAATACCCTTTCGGGTAACCTCACCTCTCGACGTCCTGGAACGTCGGTCGCCGTCGCGCGGTCAGCCTCTCTGCGGGTGACGGACAATTCCCCGGTCCGATCACCCGCGGCCTCGGCTAGGGCGGCATTAGGCGCAGATACTCGCGCCTGCGCCGCCCGAGTCGCCGGCGGCGGAACGTGTCGCCGAATAGGAGCTCTACTCGCACACGATCCGCCGCCTCCTTCCGTGAGATTACGGCCTCACAGAAGGCGGCGACCGCGTCCCAGTTCCTGACGCTGACGAGCATCTCCCTGGCGATGGTCGGCAGCGCCAGGTCATCACCTATAATTTTTTTTTTTTTTTTTTTTTTTTTTTATTGCCAACGGTGGCAAACGAGCAAGCAGCACACCTGATGGTAAGTGAAACTGCTGCACATGGACCATTGCAATACCAGGGGCACAGCCAGGCCGCTGCCTACCGTGAAGGAAATACTCTTCTTAAACCTCGTTTAAAGAAGGACATGTCATAGCGCTCGGGAAACACAGCAGCAGGTAGTTCATTCCAGAGCTTGCACGTACGTGGGAGAAATGATCGCTGGAAACGTACAGTTGAAGACCATAACGTTTCCAGGTGAAATGGATGAACCCTGCTGCGATGTCGAGTGGTACGTTGGTAGAATGGTGACGGTGGTACCAAGTCAAACAGTTCCTCGGAGCACTCCCCGTGAAAGAGTCGGTAGAGTACACAGAGTGACCCAAAGTCTCTCCGCTGCTCCAGCGACTCCAATCTGTCCGTAAGATTGGGATCCCCGACGATTCGAACAGCCCGTCTTTGCAGGGAGTCAAGTGGGTCTAGCTGATATTTGGGCGCACCTGCCCAGAGATGTGAGCAGTACTCCACATGAGGACGAACTTGTGCTTTGTATAGCACAAGACGCTGTCTCGGTGTGAAGTACCGCCTGGCTCTGTTCAGGACGCCCAACTTTTTGCTTGCCAATTAATTGCGACGAGTTCACGGCGATCCCCCTCCCATGCAGCACACTCCTCGAGCGTGTGCTGCGCCGTGTCCTCGCAACTGCAGTGGTGGCAGGACGGTGTGCTCTTCCTTCTGACAATCTTGTGCAGGTACTTCCCGAAGCAACCGTGCCCCGTCAGCACCTGCACCAGTTGGAAGGAAAGCACCCTGTGCGTCCGCTCCAACCACGACATCAGCACCGGCCGGAGGGCCTCGACGGTCCTGACACCGTACCGAGGAATCTCCAGCCGGACTGCCCAACGGGCAATGACTTCTCGGCGGGCGTCGACCCGCCAGGCGGTGATCTCTTTGATGGAGACCATGCCGCCGCGGGCGCGCGTCTCCGACGCCCACCGATAAATCTCGGCGAGCATCTCCGCCTCCAGGTCCCACGGAGGAGTTCCGGCCAGGAGGCACGCTGCCTCCGTCGCCACAGTGCGGTAACCCCTTATGGCCCTGATCGCCATGACCCTCTGTGGTCGCCACAGGAGGGCCCTAAGACGGATGGTCAGGGACCCCGCCCACACCGGTGCGCCGTACAGGGTCATTTTTGGCCAGATTTTCATAGCATAGGGTACATTTTTATAGTTACCATTTATATTTATTATTTTACTAGCAACCCGCCCACGCTTCGCTTCGGTTATAGGTTATAGTTGTTTTACCCGCGTAGTTCCCGTTCCCGTGGGAATACCGGGAAAAAATATAGCCTAGTTTACTTTCTGATATTATAGCTTTCCATTGGTGAAAGAATTCTTTAAATCGGTCCAGCCGTTTTGTAGATTACGCGGAACAAACAGACAGACAGACAAAAAATATAAAGTAATTTTTAGGTTTTATTTATGTATAGTGCAAATAACCGTGTGAGCATGAAAAAGGCCTATTATTTTGACATTACAAACAGACACTCCAATTTTATTTATTGGTATAGATACTCCTGTATCAGCCAGATGAATTATGAAATATTTCTTAACCATTATTTATCGATATTTCTCCATTATAAATTCAAACGCCGGATTCGTGATAGGATCCCATCCAATGTACTTATTCGTATTAATGTTCTGAGGGAGAATTAATACTGCAACACTCCAGACCCATGGTGGTTGTTGATCAGCAAAAGCCGACCGTCACTATCTGGACAATGAATTAATTTTGAATCATCTCGCTCTTATTGCCGTTACATGGGTGTCAGCGCAATGTGTCCTCTTTTTGCAGACGACTCTATCATATACCGTCTCTGTGCTCACTTCCTTTGTTCTGCTTCTCGGTGTGCATACATATTATTTTGAGTCTTGGGTGAAATAAAAACAATCGGTGACGTTTGAAAAAAGTGTTCTTCCTCTCTTAAGGATTTATAATCAATGTATTTATTTCCAAAACTATATTTTTGTCGTACTCTGTAAAAACATTGCAACTAAAGGCTAGAATATAGTGGAATTTGATATTTATATTAACACTAGCAACCCACCCTCGTATCGCTTCGGGGCCTTACCCGCGCAGTCCCGTTCCCCCGCCCCTTGGGTATATCGGAATAAAATATAACCTATCTTACTCCCTGAAATTATAGCTTTCCATTGGTAAAAGAATTTTTCAAAACGGTTCGGTAGTTTAAGCATGAAAGCGCAACAAACATTTATTTTGGCCTTTATAATATTAGTAAGGAAGTAAGGATTATTATTATTATTTTAATTCGATGAAGGCTTTTACAGAACCATCAGCCTCACAGACACTTAAAGTTAATGTCATTAATATTATGTTTATATGAAAAGAGCACAAGAAATGATTTCAATGCGTCACATTTGTGAACCGATAACTGTTTATGGTATATCGATATTATGTACAATCCAATTAGTCAATAACTGTGTACGCCAGTCCAACTTAAGTTAATTATATCCTGATAGTGTTTCATTAAAATAAGCAAATAAGACCATTATCAACTGTTCCATTGTTAAGGAAAACCGCGATTATTTATGCACGTAGTTAAAACATTGCCGAAGTGTATTAAAATATATGATATCAAATTTATAGATGAATACCAGTTTTCAACAACGACTCCTGAATTTTGTGAATTTCTAAATATTGACGTTAACTAACGTAATTTATATTGTCTTAGATGTTACTTAAATTTTAGGGATCTTTAGTAAAAACTGGCCTTTAGTATATTAAAATTAAAAGTCCATATATGTAAGTGCTAGAGGGATTGTATGAAATTGTATTAGTTATTGAATATGCTTAGACAGACCGAATATACTTATGTAAGATTTAAAGAGCCTTTTTATGTCTTTACGCTTTTACGCTTTAGATATGATAGACAATGAGAAAAGGACTAGGGTTCCTACTACTGCCACCAAGTCGTAAGTACTTCCAGCTTCTCGGGCATGATTCTAGCTCATGTTGGGCGGTATCTTCCTCGCAATCGCACAAGTGACTTTATTAATTTTATATCATTATCTAGCTTCTCCGTGTAGTAACGAAGTAAGAATACAATTCTCCACCACCTTAGCCGTGAAGGTGGTGTTAAAATTGATCAAGGGATATAATATGCAGATAACATGCAAAAACCCGTAACAAAACCCTATACCAACCTATTTAACCAGTATGGTATAGAATCTGAGATGATTACCTTGCTACTCCAATTTTATTAATTATTATTTTACTTAATAGGTAAATCGCAAGGTTTATACCCCTATATTGTAGGTGGGTAGGTAGGTCTAACCCTATATTATAGGGGCATAAACGTTGTAATTTTAAAGTTTTGTTTGTGTCGATAGTAAAACTGCGGGTACGATCAATATGAAGTATTTACTAACAGAAAAGAAAAATACTACTATTACATGTAATTTAAAAAAATCAATGGTATTCGGCATATTGTCCTTGTATATGTGTTTTTTTTCCGAGTGGTGACGGAGTTAGAATACAATTCACCACCTTGCCCATAGGTGTCGTAAAAGATGTCTAAGGGATTAAATATGCATGCAACATCTGTGCTAGGGAAGGCAAACTCGAAATAAAACTCTATACCAACCTGGCTAGCGTGCGTGTAGTAATAGATCAATTTACTTTCTATTATCGCTCGAGCCTAACTGTGGGACGTGTTTGAGCTGAAATGAATCTCCTATACGTATTTTTTTTCGTTGGGAGAACATGGAGTTCTAAACTGAGACCACCAATCCTAATAATTCCTAAACAAAACAAAAATTAAATATATTACACTTTTTAATGTGTAATTGTACCTCTTATTTGGCATGAGTTGAAAATCAATGGACGGAGCCTTGGGATTCACGTCCACAAGTTGAGCCCCTACGATTATGTTTTTATTTTCTTTGAGTTTCATGTTTTGTTTTCTATCATCATCATCATCTCAGCCCATATACGTCCCACGGTTGGGCTCGGGCCTCCTTCATGATGGAAGGGTAATTGACCTACTATACCACGCTGGTCAGACGTGTTGGTATAGGGTTTTATTCCGAGTTTTCTTTCTCTCGTATAGATGTTATATGCATTTTATATCCCTTAGTTGTCTCGTATGATCATCCACGGGTAAGATAGGGGGTGGTGAATTGTATTCTTACTCCGTCACCACACGTAAGGTTGTTTGTTTGAAAAATGTTTTCTATATATTGCCAAGGTTTGCGTTATTCCCATAGTGAAGTAACGACAGGCTCAGAGGACGCGAACCGGCGCAATTACCTTCGCCTGATGCTGCCCTAGCCGAGGCCGCGATTGACTGAACCGGGGAGTTAGTTAACCACCCGCCGAGAGGCCGACCGCGCGCCGACTACGACTGACGTCGCCGAACAACGGGGGGACGTCGATCGAGGAGGGTACTCCTGAGGGGTATTCCGTCGGGCCGACCACTGACGATAAGTCACCCTGCTCCGGTGGTCTGCCCAACGACAAAGGCGACGTGTCACGGGTGGGTGTTACGGGGCCGCGTGCCGCCCCTCTGTCGCCCCGGACGGAGCCAGGCGGCGGGTGCGCTAACCGTAGCCCACCGCAAAAAAAATGGCTCAAGTGTCCTCCAAAACGGGAGCATAATTGACTAGGCTAGGGTGGACAAACAGGTTGGTAAAGGATTTAATTTTGAGTTTACCTTCTTTTGTTATCTCTATATATTATATCCCTTAGTTGACTTTTGTTGACCCACGAGCAAGATAGGGGGTGGTGAACTGTATTCTTACTCCGTCACCACAGGGAATATCATGTTTTCTGTACATTGTATCACAATGACATAGCTAGTTTTTGTAAAAAAAACTCACACCCTTTTAGAGAGTACGATGATAAGTAAGTTTGTAGGATACAAAGGTATATTCTTTTTCTAAATTTAGACATGACTATTTAGCATTGCAACCGTCAGTTTATTTTATATTTTTACTAGCTGACCCAACAGACGTTGTTCTGTTCAAATCTAAGAAAATAGTAAAAGGAATTATCCTTATAATTTATTGCAGCGCCACCTACCGGTTCCAATTATTAATCTAAACTATTCTCATATTCATCGAAACAGCCACAAAAAAAATCATCAAAGTCGGTACAGCCGTTTAGAAAGATAATAAGATATGTTTATTTCTTACCAGCGACCCGCCCTCGTTGCGCTTTGGTTTCAGTCGCTGTTCCCCCTGCCTTTTAAATCTGCAATATTGTAGATATGGAGTCTTGTTCGAGTTCAGGACTGAGCAAAATTTTAATTTTTTTTTTGTAAAAGGAAAAATAACCTAAGTTAATCCATATATGTATAGACAGTTACCTAATAGTAAAATATTATTAAAATCCATTTAGCCGTTTTGAAGATTACCCGGAATAAACAGACAGACAAAAAAAAGTTGTTTTCATGCAAGTTGATACCTACGTATCGTACAAACAAGCATGTGAGTATGAAAAAACCTACTATTTTGACATTGCAAATAGACATTTCAATTTTAATTTATATGTATAGATTAAAAAAAAATCGTGCATAAACCAAAATCATACAGATATCACTAAAAATTTGGCCAGTTATCTGTAACAAAGAAATAAGGTTGATTAGAGGCCTTATCTAACAAAATTAAATGTTGACTAAGCCAGTGTGTGACGAAACGATTATGATTGCTCGCATGAGACTAATAGCCGAGGATCACGTAAACCTAGTATTTTTCGCACACATTCGTTCTGTGTGCGTGCAGCAAATGCACGATTTCGTACACAAATATAGAACAAAATCTTAGTTATGTTTTACTTTTTGTATTTATTACACAATGGTACAACTACGCGAATATTGCATTTTATAGTAGAATTTGATAATATTTTTTTAGATAAAGCGTTGAGTTTGTATTAAGATTATGATATTGTATGAGACTACACTTATTCAGACACCATACTTTAAATAAATTCAAGTTCAATGCCAGTTTTTTAAGACTCTGCATTGAAGACATAATCCTTGTATTTTTTTTTTTTTTTTTTTGGAGTGGGTCGCGGTCGGCGCGCCTCCGCACCACTCCGTCCGGGGCGACAGAGGGGCTTAAGCACGCAACTCCCGCAACCCACCCGAAAACCACCTCGCCTTCGTCATTGGGCCGACCACCTTCCTGACGCTGTCGACCATCGCCCTAGCGATGGCCGGCAGCGTCAGGTCGGCACCGATGATTGCGACGAGATAATCCTTGTATTGCGGGGAACATCGCAAACATATAATTTAACGCACCAAATTATTATTCTGAGTGTGTTTCAGGACAACAATTTGTGGATCATACAAGGTATGGTCCTGCGCGAGAATGGAATCCATGATACTGGCATCATAGGTATTATAAACACTACGTCATCTGTGCAGTCAAGTTTTGTTTGTTATATTTCAGATCGGTTTCTACGGTCAGTGCACCCGCCGCCCGGCTCCGTCCGGGGCGACAGAGGGTCGGCGCGCGGCCCCGTAACCCACCCATATAGCACGTCGCCTTCGTCTTTGGGACGACCACCGGTACAGAGTTTCTTGACTTCAGTGATCGACCCGACGGAATACCCCGAGGGAGTGCCCTCTCCCATCGACGTCCCCCCAGGACGCCGATAAGACAGCGCTCGCCTGGGGAAACTTATAACACCAACTGCGATCGCAAACTCATCTGTGAAACTTAGCGATTATGGTATTTTCCCTCCTTTTGAGAAGAAGACAGTGAATGTCGATAAGCTGATTAATGGATGGATGAAACAGTGGTTAGTTCATAATCTACGTTGTGATAATTACATTTTTATCTAATACCTATCTTCAATCTTGTGCCAATTTTATTTCATATTTGCAAAGTGAAGATTTTTCAGTCTTTATTGTATAAAATAAAAATACTGAAACATTGTGAATCTGTGAGTCAGTGGACTGGTAGTCAACCCTAGACTGTTAAATAATATTTATTTAATTTAAATTCATAATTTTGGTACTAAGTTGTTGGATGAATTTAAGTATTATTTAAATAAAAATTTGTAGGTACTTCTAAACTTTATTCACATAAAATTATTAGGTATAACGAACTATAATTTCATATATCCACTTAATAAATTTGCGCCTCATGCCGCCCTAGCCGAGGCCGCGGGTGACATGACCGGGGAATTAGTCCGTCACCCGCCGAGAGGCCGACCGCGTGAGGAAAGACCGACGTCCTCCCCGAGTTACGTCGGTCAATGGGAGGGTACCCCAAATAGGGGGTATTCCGTCGGGCCGACCACTGACGTCAAGTAACCCTGCTCCGGTGGTCGGCCCAACGACGGAGGCGACGTGCATCGTGGGTGGGTTGCGGGTGTTGTGCTTACGCCCCTCTGTCGCCCCGGACGGAGTGGTGCGAGGAGCGCGCCGACCGCAACCCACTCTCAAAAAAAAAATCCACTTAATAAATTAAAATATACTAAATTTTAATAAATAAATAATAATAATAATTAACCCTCTCGGCCAGTCGTTATCTCACCATGAGACTAACGCAACCCTCGGAGGAACATTATATGTCTCTCTAAGTTCTTTTGATATACAGAGAGACGGCTCGTATCCAGCTCGCATTTATTAGCTGGCTGGAGTGGAAATAGAAGAGTGCCCGCAGGATTCCTAACTCTGGCTTGCCTTAAACGGTTGGTCAGAGAGGGGTCGCCAGAGCTATATGCTCGGGGGTGGAAGTGTCATTTTCACGAGCATAACTACGGGGAAACCACTGCGGGTCTCCGTCTATCGGAGACTTGCGATGGTGAAACCAACACCGCACCGCTCTACACCTCAAGCCACTTGCACCAATGTTGCCCCCCTGTTGCCCGTATGGCCTGCGTGTCTGTGGCAACCGTTTGGGGGAGCCCATTCAGTGAGTTGGCGAGTCACCATCTGCCAAAGTTCAAGACGTATAAAAGTATTGAAGGCAGACGACAGTTCACTAAACCTCACAACCCCAATAATCAGGTTTTAGATATCATCATTACACAGTAGTTTTACAACTACCGTTGGCAGTCCACGAGTGTTATGTGCAAACGTGGAGTGTCATCGGTAGATGTCCCATCCCATTTTAATATTAAATTTCTCCAAAGGCCTCTGCGTATTGGATACATATCCCCATGTAAGCCTTTCAAAGGACCGGGTATCTTCTCTAGGGAAGATCTCGTGAATCTAAAGGAGATATAAATAATAATTAAAAGAACTATTGTCTTTTCACGAATGTAATTATGTATAATCACGCCTGTTTCTCAACGGAGTAGGCAAAGACAGAATTCTTGCCAAGATCCCGGCACCTTTTTCGCTTTTTTCTCAATCATTACTTTCTTCAAGTAGGTATGCTCGTCCATAAAGGCGAAATTGTATTTCGTCGGCATGACATCGATTTGATTACAAATCCTACAGCCTAGTCTTCGCATCTTTGCCTAATAACCGCTCATTTAAATGTGATTCGTAACTACAGATGCCACGTTACGTACAATACGTCCTACTGTTGGGTTCGAGCCTGCTCTATAATAGGAGGGAAATGCACCTTACTATACCATGCTGCATCTTCCGTGTGGTGACGGAGTAAGAATACAATTCACCACCCCCTATCTTACCCGTGGGTGATTGTACGAGACGACTAAGGGAGATAAAACGCATATAACATCTATGCGAGAGAAGGCAAACTCGAAATAAAACCCTATACCAACACGTCTGACCAGCGTGGTATAGTAGGTCAATTACCCTTCCGTTATGGAGGAGGCCCAAGCCCAACAGTGGAACGTATATGGGCTGAAATGATGATGATGATGATGATACCATGCTGGTCAGACAGGTTGACATAGGGCTTTATTTCGAGTTTTCCTTCTCTTGTATATATGCGTATTATATCCTTTAGTCGTCTTTTACGACATCCACGAGCGAGATAGGATGTGGTGATTTGTATTCTTACTCCATCACCACACGGAAATTAAGTTATTTTTATAATATCAATGGATTTGTAAACATATATTTAGCGAATGAATTAGCAACGAAACGCAAGCATCGATGAGTAGGCCGAAAAACATAGGAGAATATAATAAAATGCCTAGAGGGAGGGTGACAATATGCTTTACGTAGTAGATCCTGGTAATAATAAATATCATTCAAACATCGTCAAACTACGACAAATCTTCAAATAGGACTTCTCTTACCAAATATATATCTCTATAACGAAGTAGTAAAACCGAATATCATTAATTAAGTTTTGACTTTATTCAAGTAAATTACGAAACACCTTTTGGACTAGATACCTATTTGTAAAATAAAATTTTAAAAATATTATTATGCTTTCATTATGCTACAACTAGTTCAATGTTTAACTACTGAAAGTGGTGGCAGTAGAGCGTGCCACGTTATGGACCATATCTTACGTAACATTAAAAGTGGTTTTTCTTTTGTTATCAACTTTGCCAAAAAGGAAAGTGGATTGTTGTATTTTCAGATATATATTTTTATTTTAATAATATTCTTTCACAAATGACTATCATGCCCGGTTTTGAATTTTAAACAGACCTATTAACTTCTTCGTATGAGCTATGGGCTAAGTATGGGGTCAACTTCCTGATTTGTCAAAAAATGGTGCACGGCAATTATCCAAGTTGTATATGACGTCAACAGGCTCACTCTAAATAATGAAGGATTAAAATTATAAACGTAAGTACAATTTTACTTATCCTTTTGGGTATAAATCATAAGAGTATAAAAAAAATACTAAGAACACTGTGCCCGATAATTACATAAACTTATCTTCTAACTATCTTCAAGAACGAGCAATATTTACGCAAAAGAAGACTTTCTTTGGTGCTAGGAACTTTTATCACAAAAGAATATTGGTTCAGTCAGTAATAGTTACTAGATGAAGTAATCGAGTACGTGTTATATTCGCTTAGAGCGTGTCAGGACTAGGGAAGTGATTACATAATCTAAAAAGTATTGCACATATGCACAAATAAATTATGTCATGATTTAATCAAAGCGTCAATCATTATTTATTCGGCTACATTGTAAAATATCAGGAAACAGAGAAACGCGCTTCCTGGTCTGCCAAATACGTATTACAAGCACCTATTGAAAGTACGGCCTCTGTTGGCCTTTCATCTTTTTTATTATTAATCCATTATAGTCAATGTGTACAGGCAACGAGAACCCGGCAGTAATCAGGAGGTCACTAGCGTCGTCGCGAAGTAATCGGTTAGCTGCCCTTTACAAACTGTCGCTACACCATAAAAGGAGTGCCTCAATGGATAGTTCTACTTAATTCAAGCCATCAGTAGAATTTGGTATATTTCAACTTAAAGAAGAGCTCATTTTAATGTACAAATCAATAATGATACAAGTATATAAAGACTAATAAAAATTAAATTATTCATAATAAAATTTTACGTCATATTTTACACGAAATATCTATAATTTATTAATAACTAGCTTTTGCCCGCGGCTTCGCCCGCGTAAATGTTGGCTTGCATATTTCTTTTTATTGTGTTATTGTGGTGACGGAGTAAGAATACAATTCACCATTCCCTATCTTGCTCGTAGATGTCGTATAAGACGACTATGGGATATATACACATAACATCTATGCAAGAGAAGGAAAACTCGAAAAATGAAACCCTTTTTTTTTTTTTTTGTGGGTGGGCCGCGGTCGGCGCGCCTCCGCACCACTCCGTCCGGGGCGACAGAGGGGCTTAAGCACGCAACTCCCGCGACCCACCCGAAAACCACGTCGCCTTCGTCGTTGGGCCGACCACTGGAGCAGCGTTAACTTGTCGTCAGTGGTCGGCCCGACGGAATACCCCCTATTGGGGTACCCTCCCATCGACCGACGTCCCCCCCTCGGGGAGGACGTCGGTCTTTCCTCACGCGGTCGGCCTCTCGGCGGGTGACGGACTAATCCCCGGTCACGTCACCCGCGGCCTCGGCTAAGGCGGCATGAGGCGCAGATAGTTGCGCCTGCGCCGCCCCAGTCGCCGGCGGCGGATCTCCTCATCGAGGCTGCGCTCCTCACGCAGGCGATCCGCCGCCTCCTTCCGCGAGATCACTGTCTCGCAGAAGGCTGCGACCGCGTCCCAATTCCCGACGCTGTCGACCATCGCCCTAGCGATAGCCGGCAGCGTCAGGTCCGTACCGATGATTGCGACGAGTTCACAGCGCTGCACTGCCCAAGCCCCGCAGGCCTCGAGCGTATGGCGCGCCGTGTCCTCGCCGCAATCGCAGTGGTGGCAGGACGGTGTACTCTCCCTCCTAACGACCTTGTGCAGGTATTTGGCGAAGCACCCATGCCCCGTCAAAACCTGCACCAGTCGGAAGGAGAGCACCCCGTGCCGCCTCTCCAACCACTGCATCAGCACCGGCCGGAAGGCCTCCACGGTTCGCACCCCGAACCGAGGCCTCTCCAGCCGGACTGCCCAACGGGCGATGACGTCTCGGCGGGCGTCGACGCGCCAGGCGGTGAGATCCTTAACGAGACCACACCGCCCCCCGCTCGCACCCCCGTCACCCGCCGATATAGTCCGGCGAGCATCTCCGCCTCCAGGTCCCACGGGGGAGTCCCGGCCAACAGGCACGCTGCCTCAAAAATGAAACCCTATAGATATCTGACCAGCATGGTATAGTAGGTCAAATGCCCTCCCATTATGGAGGAGGCCCGAGTCCAAGAGTGGGAAGTACGTGGGCTGCGATGATGATGATCATGATATTTCTTAATTTAAGAAATACTCTATCTGTGTGTCAATTTTCATCCAAATCTGGTCAACAGTTTACGCGTGATCGAGTAAGAAAGGTCCAAATAACTTCACAAATTTTTATATTTGAATATTACTTCCACCCTTGTAGTTTAAATTCACGTGGAAATACGTTGATAAATATGGCCATCCTTAGTCGCTGATAATAACATTATCCACGATAGGTTTCCATTGGTGAAAAAGAATAATATTGATCAAACGACCGTTGTTTCACCCACGTAGACCCCATTCCCATGCGAATGCCGAGATAAAAATTGCCTATGTTACTCGCTGATATTATAAGTCTACATAGGTGGAAAAAAAAAAGGTACTAACAAATCCCACACAAATATCCAAGATAAAAATTGCCTATGTTACTCGCTGATAACGTAGCTTCCTATTGTTGAAAGAATTTTAAAAATTGGTAAACATCCACCGGTTTCTCTCGCAGTTCTCGTTCCGGGCAAACACCAGGATGAAAATAGCCTTTATTTGTTATTCGCTGATAATGTAGATTTTCATTCGTAAATTAATTTTTATATCCATTAAATGTCCGTGATTTCACCCGCATTGTGCCCGGACCCGTAGGAATATTGGGATAAAAAAATAGCCTAAATATGTTCATCATCATTTCGTCTGATATACGTCCCACTGCTGGGCTCGTGCCTCCTCCATAGTAGGAGGGAAATTAACCTTACTATACCATGCTGGTCATGCAGGTTGGTATAGGGTTTTGTTTCGAGTTTTCCATCTCTTGCATAGATGTCATATGCGTAATATAGCCCTGAATTATCTCTTACGACACCCACGGGTAAGAGAGGGGGTGGTGAATTGTATTCTTACTCCGTCACCACACGGAATAAAACCTAAATATGTTACACGCTTAAAATTAGCTTTCCGTTAGTGAAATAATTTTAAAATCGATTAAATTCTCACAGTTGCTCCAGCCACACCGGGATAAAATATAGCCTTGGATAAAATATAGCCTAAGTTATTCCTTATGTAAGGCTTGGTAGACCTGGTGGTAAAGTATTATCAGTATCGGTCCAGCCGTTTTGAAGATTACCCGTATCGAATAGACAGACAAAAAAATTGAGCCGTTTTTAGGGTTTCGTACCCAAAGGGTAAAAATGGGACCCTATTACTAAAACTTCGCTGTCTGTCTGTCCATCTGTCTGTCACCAAGCTGTATCTCAAGGACCGCAATAGCTAGACAGTTGAATTTTTTACAAATTATGCATTTCTGTTGCCGCTATAACAATAAATATTAAAAACAAAATAAAATAAATATTTAAGGGGACTCCTATACAACAAACCCAATTTTCCCCTTTTTTATAGATAATGGTACGGAACCCTTCGTGCGTGACCCCGACTCGCACTTGGCCGGTTTTTTAGGCGTAGGTATCGTGCAAATAATTGTGTGAGCATAAATAAAACCTATTATTTTGACAACAAATAGACGCTTCAAATTTGTTTATTTCTAAAGATAGAAAATTGGATTAATATCTTGATTTTAACTTACTGTCTGGTAGCGGCTAGGAATATTATAACACTTTCATTGTTTGTGGGTGTCGCAAAATACTACTAAGACAAAGATTTACATTGATCTGGACCAATTGGTAATGCCATCTAGCCAGCTATGTCGTCTGGCAGGCAGCTGGTCACAAAATGTTGCTAAAAGAACTTTTGCAATATATCTACGATGGCAGAGGACCAAGTACATATTGCGTCGATCCAAAGTAATCTTGATAAGCGAGCATTAAGAAAAAATAATGGGGTAACCCAAGAAAGCCGATCATGTACTAAAATGATCGTTCCTAGGCTCAGTGATATCGGTTTTACGCTTTTCACCTCCTTAGGGGTAAAATTACAAAAACTCTTTTTTAGTGAGCACTTACCCCAAGAAAGAGAACTTTGTACAAAATTTCACGTTTCTAGTAGGGATGTGACTTGGAGGGAAAATAATCGATTTTTTAAATAATTGATTTTTTGTTCTTCAAAATAAATCGATTATAAAATAATCGAAATCCCCATATAAATGAAATTTCCAAAACGCTAAAATAAATATTTATTTATATATTATCAAGTGCCTTAATACAAAGATTCATGGTTTTATCATCGAAAATGATAAATTTGCATATTAAATGTCATCCCCTATTTCAACCCCTTATACCCATTTTTTCGCGATTTCTTTGCTAGAGCTTGTGTACCCTAAGAAATTCTACGGTGTAAAAAAAAAATTACGTTTCTAGGCCCAATGGTTTCGGCTTTATGCTTTTTTGTGTTTTAGGGGTTGAATTTCATCCCCATATAAATGAAATTTCCAAAACGCTAGAATAAATATTTATTTATATATTATCAAGTGCCTTAATACAAAGATTCATGGTTTTTTCATCGAAAATGATAAATTTGCATACTAAATGTCATCCCCTATTTCAACCCCTATACCCATTTTTTCGCGATTTCTTTGCTACAGCTCGTGTACCCTAAGAAATTCTACGGTGTAAAAAAATAAATTACGTTTCTAGGTGCAGTGGTTTCGGCTTTATGCTTTTTTGTCTTTTAGGGGTTGAATTTCATCCCCATATAAATGAAATTTCCAAAACGCTCGAACAAATATTTATGTATACATTATCAAGTGCCTTAATACAAAGATTCATGATTCTATCATCGAAAATGACGAATTTCCATACAAAATGTCATCCCCTATTTCAACCCCTTATACCCATTTTTTCGCGATAAAAAGTAGCCTATGTCCTTTCTCAAGCTTTAGTCCATCTCTGTACCAAATTTCATCAAAATCGGTTAAGTGGTTTCGACGTGAAAGGCTATATGCTCTTCAACCCCTTAAGGGAGTGAATTTCTAAAAATCTTTTGCTAGTACTTGTGCACCCCAAGAAATACGATGGTGAAAAAAAAAAACGTTTCTAGGTCCAGTGGTTTCGGCTGTATACTTTTGATATTTTAGGGGTTGAATTTCATCCCCATGTAAGTGAAACTACCAAAACGCTAGAACGAATATTTATTTATTTATTATCAGGAGCCTTAATACAAAGATTCACGGTTTTATTATCGAAAATAACGAATTTCCATACAAAATGTCATCCCCTATTTCAACCCCTTATACCCATTTTTTGCAATAAAAAGTAGCCTATATTCTTTCTCAAGCTTTAGTCCATCTCTGTACCAAATTTCATCAAAATCGGTTTAGTCGTGAAAGACTATATGCTTTTCACCCCCTTAAGGGGGTGAATTTCCAAAAATCCTTTGCTAGTGCTCGTGCACCCCAAGAAATACGATGGTGTAAAAAAAAATACGTTTCTAGGCCCAGTGGTTTCGGCTGTATGCTTTTTGGTATTTTAGGGGTTGAATTTCATCCCCATGTAAATGAAATTTCCAAAACGCTTGAACCAATATTTATTTATTATCAGGTACCTTAATACAAAGATTCGTGGTTCTATCATCGAAAATGACGAATTTCCATACAAAATGTCATCCCCTATTTCAACCCCTTATACCCATTTTTTCGCAATAAGGAGTAGCCTATGTTCTTTCTCAAGCTTTAGTCCATCTCTGTGCCAAATTTCATCAAAATCGGTTTAGACGTGAAAGACTATATGCTTTTCACCCCCTTAAGGGGGTGAATTTCCAAAAATCCTTTGCTAGTGCTCGTGCACCCTAAAAGATACGATGGTGTAAAAAAAAAAATACGTTTCTAGGCCCAGTGGTTTCGGCTGTATGCTTTTTGGTATTTTAGGGGTTGAATTTCATCCCCATGTAAATGAAATTTCCAAAACGCTTGAACGAATATTTATTTATTTATTATCAGGTACCTTAATACAAAAATTCGTGGTTCTATCATCGAAAATGACGAATTTCCATACAAAATGTCATCCCCTATTTCAACCCCTTATACCCATTTTTTCGCAATAAAAAGTAGCCTATGTCCTTTCTCAAGCTTTAGTCCATCTCTGTACCAAATTTCATCAAAATCGGTCCAGTGGTTTAGACGTGAAAGCGTAGCAGACAGACAGACAGACAGACAGACAGACAGACAGAGTTACTTTCGCATTTATAATATTAGTAAGGATTTTTCCATGCAAAGCAAGCTGTTTGATACAAATAATACAGAAACATGTGCCGTACTAACAACGTAAGAAACGTTCAAACGCTTGTTTGCGCTTACATATGTACTCGTATATGTACATATAAATAACGATTGCATATCATATACCTTAATCGTTTTTTACGACATCCACGGGCAAGATGGTTAATTGAATTCTTTCTATATCACCATACAAAAAACCTATAGTTATATAGATATATTTTATTTGCCTCCATCGCAGATATCATCATCATCATCATTTCAGCCTATCGCTGTCCACTGCTGGACGTAGGCCTCCCTCATGTTACGCTGATCATCATCATAAGGGGATAATGCCGTAATCGCCACGCTTGGCAGGCGGGTTGGCGATCGCAGTAAGGTCTTATATGTTTCCCGGGAGAGAGCTGCTACTCACTCTCCTGGTGAAGGTCCTCAGCCGATTTTTACGACTCCCACGGGCAAGTAAGGGGTGGCGACAAATGTATTCTTAACCCGTCGCCACACGGGTAGATCGCAGATATGCCATGCCTATAATATAAATGCATATTTTTCGTTATTTTTGCATTTCAACTAAAAGTGGTGGTAAATATTCTCTTACTTCGATGAATTTCCGTATTATATTTCACTGAGCATCAATATTGTGCAAGTTAAATGTTGCAGAAATTAAGTTACGACATTTGAGGAAATGACGTCGCCACCTCGTGACGTATATTCATACTCAGATAAACATATGATGTGTTTCAAATTGCGTCAGAGATGATTCAATACATATTAAATTCACTTATTAATTTGATTTGACTTGTTTGCTTCAAGTTTAGGAAATTAGAGCGACTTCTCACTCGAATGACGCTAGAGAAATTATTGTAAAGGACTTACAAATACGTCAGTATTACGACAATGAATTATCTAACTGGATACGTTGCTGAATTCGTTGCTTCGGACACATTGGGCGGGGTGTGACCAGACCAGAGCCTACTTCAAAAAAAGACAAATATTAGATGAACATTACTGACAAAAGACAGTGTAGTCGCAGTACCGACCGTTGATGTAGTGTCAGATTTCATTTCCCACGCTAACTGCACTTTGTGCGATCTACAAACAATACCTCATTGGATCATAATAAAAGTGATAATAAATACATATTAGTAAGAATTGGTACGTTTTTTTTTTTTGGGGTGGGCTGCGGTCGGCGCACTCCTCGCACCCCTCCGTCCGGGGCGACAGAGGGGCGTAAGCACGCACACCCGCAACCCATCCGAACACCACCGACGTCCCCCCTTGGGAGGACGTCGGTCTTTCCTCACGCGGTCGGCCTCTCGGCGGGAGACGGACTAACTCCCAATTGGTTCGTATAGGGTTTCATTTCGAGTTTTTTTCATCTTGCAGTGATATTACCTACTTACGTCTCTTAGTTGTCTTTTATGATCACTCTCGAGAATTGAAAAGAGAGTACACATCTTATTCTTACTACGTCATCATCATCACAGCTCATACATGTCCCATAATTGGACTCGAGTTTCCTCCATCTTGGGAGGGAATTTGACCTACGCTGTTCGTTCCGGTTGGTATAGGGTTTTATTTCAAGTTTTCGTTCTCTTGCACAGTTTTATATACACAAGATATCTCTTAGTCGCCTTTTACGATACCCACGAGAGAATTGTATTCTTACTCCGTCACCAGATTGAAATTAAGAATAATTTAAAACAATTATTTATAAAAATAAATGTATGATTGAGTTGGCCCAAGTTCTGAATCTTTTATGACACTCAGAATCAATGGATTAGTATTCGTAGCTGCCAGTACACAGCATGTAAATAAAATCACATTTCCAAATCCTAAATAAACTCAAGTGGTTATCATTCTATTTTGGTAAAGGACATCATGATCACAGCTCATATACGTCCCACTGGGCTCGAGCCTCCTCCACAATAGAAGGCAAATTGACCTACTATACCACGCTAGTCAGGCGGGTTGGTATAGAGTTTTATTGCGAGTTTTCATTGTTCACTTGGCCCTTATAGGTACCCACCCGGTGGGCTATGGTATCGTTCACCGCCTCCTCTCGCAGACGGACGGTGCACGACGCATCATAGTCTGCAAAAGAAACATACAAATGACTATTACCTGATAGATATTGCTATTAGCTATAAAACCACCAAATATAAGAATTATGTATGCTATTATTGCTAATAACAATTTATTTATTACTAGCAACACGCCCTCGCTTCGTTTCGATTCCAGTCGTCTTACCTGCGTAGTTCCCGTTCCCAGCTTTCTATTGGTGAAAGAATTTTTGAAATCAGTTCGTTGGTTTAACCGTGAAAGCGTAAGAAACAAACAAACAAATAAACAAACAAACTTACTTTCGCAATTATACAAATTATATTAGTAAAAATACTATATGTTAAGTACTAAAACGTCATCACGTGTATAATTCAGTGCATTCAAAACATGACTAAATGTCTGTGTAATATTTACATTATGTGAAACACATGCGGGCTCTAATGTACACAATACATCGGTTATCACACGAAACATTACATTCTGCAATTCAGAGCGATAACCGATAATAATTCTTTTACGTACTTATGTAACTGGCATAACACATCAAATAGGTAATGCGCATATTTGCATATACAAATAAACTTTTTTTTCATATTGATTTACTCCTACAACCCGATTGAGGAGGTTTAAAACCAGCGTTTAAATAGGTCCAGCAAATTGTGTATATTGGTTTTAGAGTTGTTAAATTCTCTACCCATTAGAAGACGATAAATGCGGCCTCTAAATTTTGGTATATTACTTGTAATCTTTCCCTTTTTCTACAGTGAAAGATAAAAATGCTATAAAAAAATTATACGCTGTAAAAATTAAAATAGGCGCTAAGTTTGCACACATTGGACAGACATAGGACATACAAGAGTGCACTGAATTTGTATTCTATTTAATTTCGTTGATGTGATACTATTTATAGATACATATTTTTATAAGAGAACGGATATTAAAAAAATACCACATCAAAAACAAATATATTGAAAGTAATATTATTATATAATTGCGCACCCTATATTTTAAATTTCTAGATAATTTACTATTAGGATTATATCACTTATTAAATTCTCCTAACAAGACAGATGAAAACAGCGTTAAAATATTGTAAGAGCACTACAAGAAATCGTCTCGAGTCCTGTAAAGAAGAGGGTACATCATAGCACCTCTCATTCATTAAGATAAGGCAATGACCCTGTCACGAATGAACAATTAAAATATAATCAATCAATTATTTTGCAACTTTGTAAAGACAATAATTTCTAAAACATTTCATCTGCACAAATCATCGCACATCAGTATTTAGGTTAATTTAGCATAAATACTTTAAACCCGTGGCTTATTCTTTTTTATAACATAAAAGATAAGCTAGAAAGATAATTATATCAACAAAATTTTAATTTTGTATTGTTAAACATTTCCGTGTGATGACGAAGTACAATTCACCACCTCTTACTTTGCCGCAGATGTTGTAATATGGTAGAATGACTAAGTTATGTCGCAAATAACATTAGTGCAAGAGGAGAAAACCTCTAAATAAAACCCTGTACGAAAGCTTATGATGAGCAGAACGCAACAGAGCAATTTCCCTCCCATTGTGACATTTATGGATTATCTGATGAATAAAGGAAAAATTAACTTAAAAGAAGAAGTTGTTGAAAGAGTTTTGCGTTACTTTATGTTTTTAATAATTAAAGAACTATCTGAATATATAGTCTAAAGCAAAACGTGTTTAAACTTGAGAAATGTACTGAAAAATATAAAACTACAGTGTTATAAAAACACCATAATAACAAAAGGCCTTACGCTGGCCTGCAGAGCTTTGGCTTCTAAAATATTATATTTCGAATCATTGGACAATTTATTATTGGGCAATCGAATCAATGGGCAACGAAAAATTTATAATATACATAATATATACATAATTCACGATATATAATGTTATGTTAAAAAATCAGATTCGTTTAAAGAAAATGACGCTATTTCTGCATAAAATAAAGATAAAATCAATGGAAACAAGTTCAAACGATGATGTAGTCAAAATTTTTATTTGGATTACCTACTAAACTAAATTATAATATTTAAAGTTTATTCAAATGGTCATGATGTAATTATTCAAATATAAAATTATTTATGTTAAATACTAATTTTAAAAGCAACAAACAATTGATCAATCCATAAATTGAATAGACCGTTATATCAATAACTTAGTTGTAAATAAAACTATTTTACGGATCTTATTGCGCTTGTTATTGATTGATGTTGTTATTGATTTTTGATTGACTGACTTTTCGAACACTTTGCAGCGTTCATGGTCACGGGCAAAGTTTTCGAAACGTCGGGCAATCAAAAATCAAATACAAACGCGATAAAATCCGTAAAATAGTTTTATTTACAATGTGTAATGCTCGCGTAAACATCAGAAATCATTAAATAACTTTTAATAGATATTAAAGAATTTGTTTTTGAATAGATAAATATATAAGAATTTGTTTTATTTTTAACATTGTGCAATCAAAATAAATATCGGATGAGTGTAATTTTACGCATGTTCAGTCAGTCTAGGCTAATAAATATATGAGCAAATCAGATAAGATAATAATTTAATTGCGATGTTTCGTCACTATATCGAATTGAATTACAGGCACGATACAATGTTATATTGCTGTCACGGCACAATGTTTGTCGTTCAGTACTTTTACATGCAATATACGTTGTAACTACGCTTAATGTTTATTATAATAATATTTATGATGTTTTTGTTTGTTAATGTGACAATCTACGTTTGCAAACATTAAGCTAAAGCGTCTGGGTATTGTATACCCGCCATCCCGTCTTCCATAGGACTTGACCCTGGAGTCTTCTCCCGTTGGTACCTTGCTGTATCCGACGAACCTCCTTACAAAAGTAAACGGCAGCACTATTTACACCGTCTATCCGGATAAAATTATTTCATGTTATCACACCCCACAGACTTGCCTGATTTTACAAATTTCAGTGCTTTTATAAAATTTACCATGTGAATTCTACTACCATAAAAACTAAATAGACCATTCATACTAATTAAAATATTAAATAAAGAAAGAAACCTTTAAATTATAAATTAAAGTGTTTCTTTTGGGTCATTTCACATTTTTTTACATTTTCTCTTGAATCCTTTTCTTTTAATAATATGTAAGTAAATATTTTCAGCTTAGTGTTTTTTAGATTTTGCTTTCATAAATACGAGTAGGTAATGAATGTAGGTGACTATTTTTTCTTCTCAATAATTTCGTTCTTCATAAACTGGACAAAAATTTACGTCACACATTATTTTACCGTTATCTTGATGATGTAAGTATCTTTAGAATGTACATAAATGTTAAAATTTGTGGTTATCCTTTTCACAACTATCAACTAATTTAAATAAAATTTCAAGCGCAGGCTATATACAGAATAATCTCCTAATGTAAAATACTTATCATTGTGATTAAGAAATTACTGAACTGCTGTAAAACCATATTAATTATAGATAGATGCCGCTTGAACAAAGTTATTTTTATATAGCTTTATTACATTTGCGTAAATTTGTGATATTTTGTTTTAACATTTCATGCACATCTATTTACAACAGTAATATCTTGGATTTACCAATATTTATGCCAAATTCACTATTTCAGTTATGATAATAACATTTGGAAGTTAATAAAAAATTATAAAACGCGAGTTACTTTATCAAAACATAATATAAGACTCTTGTATCAGATTTAACAGTTTCGTGTGGTAACGGAGTAGGAATACAATTCACCACTCCGTATCTTGGCTCGTAAAAAACGACTACGGGACATAATATGCACATAACAGCTGTGCAAGAGAAGGAAAACTCGAAATGGAACCCTATACTAACTTGCCTCACCGGCATGATATAGAAGGTCAAATTCCCCCCCATTGTGAAGGAGACCCGAGCTCAACAGTGGGACGAATGTGGGCTGCGATGGTGATAATGATGAACATATTAAAATGAATAATGGTCATGTATCATAAAACAAAAAGGTTTATTAGCCCAATAAATATTCGGTGTACCTAAGTGATTTTTAGGGTTCCGTACCCAAAGGGTAAAAACGGGACCCTATTACTGAGACTTCACTGTCCGTCCGTCTGTCCGTCCGTCTGTCTGTCACCAGGCTGTATCTCAAGAACAGTGATATCTAGACAGTTGAAATTTTTACAAATTATTTATTTATTTAAATCTTCTGCACACAAAAAAGGTACATGGCGGACTTAATGCCTTAGGCATTTTCTACCAGTCGACCTGGGGTGGAGCAGAAATAAATTAGGTAGGTGTAATTCAGCGAGAGCAAGGAATTCTGGTGAACAGTTATCCGAATCAAATTAATTAATATAATCTTATACCTAATACATAAAGACAATACATATATACATAGATACATACCTACCCATTATGTATTTCTGTTGCCGCTATAACAACAAATACTGAAAACAAAATAAAATAAATATTTAAGGGGGGCTCCCATACAGCAAATGCGATTATTTAGCCCTTTTTATAGATGGTACGGAACCCTTCGTGCGTGACTCTGACTCGCACTTAACCGATTTTTTAATTTTATTTAAACGGTGTTGAATCAATATAATTGACGTTCAACCACACTTGAACTTATTTATTTGGCACGATCCTCTTAAGATGTTTGATAATAATCACTAATTTTTCTAATGCTCATAAATTTAAGTTGGTTTTCATTTTAAATGTTTTTAAATTATTAATTTGGCCTTGACTGTTTGTTACGCTCGTTGTGTTATGTATTGGGGTTTTCTATTATGTAATCTCTTGTCAATCCGGCATAGTAACACACTTTTGTACGTGACTGTCTGTAAGCGAGAACATGGCGACTGATTGTAATTTGAATTAAAAATGTGCATAAAGGGTTTTTTAGAATTTTTGAATTATTGGACACCATTTACTAACTTCTTTCGGCGACAATATCGTGTTATCTATACAATTAAATAAAAATAATATGTTTTTTTCACGCCGGTCAACAAACGTTCTGCCCATTACCGATTAATTATGTAAATAGAAATGATGGCGGCTATTTCTAGGATTCTTACAAGTCAACCGCTCCGTGATAGACAAAGTAACTGTCCGCGTGTGCCTTAGTCATCACCTCATATAGGTCTAACTGGTCCTCAGTAATAGGAGGCAAATTGACCTATACCACGCTGGTCAGACTGAGTTGGTGTAAGGTTTTATTTCGAGTTTTTCATTTCTGGCATAGATATTATGCCAGATATGCGTGTTTAACCCCTTAGTCGTCTTTTATATCACCTACAGGCAAGATAGGGGGTGGTGAATTGTATTCCTACTCCGTCACCACACGGAAAATATGCTCTAGTCATTAAACACCTAAAATCACCTCCTCACCATCACCTTAGGGAAGTGTATAAAGCCAACGGAAAACAATAGCGTATGAGTATTTTCCTGAGTAATAGAATGATATAAATGTGTGGTGACGGAGTAAGACGTTCACCACCTCGTCTCTTGCCTATGGCTGTCGTAACCCTATACCAACACATCTGACCAGCGTGATTTAGTGCGTCGATCTCCCTCCCTTAGTGGAAGAGGCCCGAGTCCAGCAGTGGGACGTGTATGGGCTGAGATGGGGATGGTGAGAATGATGAGTAAGTGGTGAATCTGCCAAGGTGGACCCGATTGGCGAAGGCCCAGGTCGGTTTCAAACGATGTGTTTGACTATAGTAGCCTTGTTGTACTTGATACCCACTGCTCACTGCCTTCATCACTTTATGAGTGCTACTCATACAGTTTTCATTGGGTAAGATTGATAGAATCAATAGCTATTCAATTCTGAGATAGTCTGTAGTCTGTAGTCAGGTAGTCTGTTATCATGTGCCTTACTAGCTGATATAACTCATCATCATCATTACAGCCTATCGCCGTCCACTGCTGGACGTAGGCCTCCCTCATGTTACGCCCCAAAGTGCGGTCCTGTGCCACCTACATCCAACGACGCCCAGCAACTTTCACCAGGTCCTCGGTCCACCTAGTGGCGGGGCGTCCTACACTGCGTCGTCCGATACGTGGTCGCCATTCAAGAACCTTTTTTCCCCAGCAGTTATCGGTTCGTCGAGCGATGTGCCCTGCCCATTGCCACTTCAGCGTGCTAATTTTTCGTGCTATGATAGTTACACCCGTTCTTCTGCGGATTGCCGCATTTCGGCAACGTGACGCCACATTATATGCATATTATATCCCTTAGTCGTGGTATGACTATTGACAGGCTATTTGGAGCGTCCTTCATCCTTTTCACGTCATCTACCACTGGCGCCCTCAGTTATGCAGCCGCTAGTAACTTTTTTTTGTTGCTGTTGGTAGCAAAGGAGGAAACAGCACACCTGATGGTAAGTAATATTGCCGCTCATGGATATTTGCTAGGCTGCTGCCTACCGTGAAGCAAATGAAGGACTGTGAATGCGTTCATGCATAATGCTCTGTAATACTAAAGGCCAAAACCCACCACAAGGAATCCACCTCAGAAAATTGGGCTACCGGCTCTCACGGCTACCAAATAAAGTGCAGTAATAAATTGCTGCTTCCCAGACGACGATTTTCTGCGAGAGTATGGTACTACCCCGGACGGAGACAACTGTTGACAGTGCGATCCTACCACATAAAATGCTACTCCTAGTGGTGGATGGACCAGGAATAATCTGACTCTCAATAGCGTTATGAGCCCGTGAACCACTAGCGCTAGGCTGCTAAGAGGAGTTCGACCAAAACATAGCTGGCAAAATAACAGGTTGAGCATGAAAGTCCATAATTTATACAATTCATCATCATCTCAGTATGTTGGGCTCGAGTCTCCTTCACGATAGGAGAGCTATTAGGTAATCTACTATACCAAGCTGGTCAGACAGGTAGGTATAGGGTTTTATTTCAAATTTTCTTTGTCCTGCACAGATGTTATATGCATATTATATACCTTAGTCGTTTGTTACAATTACAACACCCACGGGCAAGATGGTGAATTGTATTCTTACTCCGTTACCACATGGAGTTTTTGGCATTTAATTATATATTGTACTCGTATAATAGTTAGGGAACGTGTGTATAATAGTTATTCTATTGGCATATTTTATAATATTTTTAATATTCTACAATAAAACTATTTTAATAAAATCATTGCCTAACCTATTTGACTTAGATAGTGCATTAGAAAGGATTAGCAGAATAAAGTAACCATCATCGAGAAGACTGTGAGATCTATAAAGAATAAGTTTCTTGAGGTAATTTAATGTAATAGCACAATTACTCTAATTTGGTGGAGGACTAGATCCATATAGAGCAATATAGACTGACATAAAAGTTCATTTCCGTTCAGCCGATTGCAGCCGCGCGCGATCGTTCGCGTACGACAGACACGTGCAACTTCTACTATAATAACTAAGGTATGAAATGGTATGACGCAGCTTACGTCATTCGTCGCATGCATCTGTCGCAGACCATATACCACCCACTTTATAAGTAAAATTGAAAAATTTTAACAACGCCCGACACAAACTAAAATAATAATAAAACAAGGTATTACGTTCTCTTCAACAGGAATTATCAATTAATTGCTATTTAACGATGATAGTGACACACGTGAAGCACTTAATCGAGTAATCATATGGCATTACATCATTTCGGCAAAGAGCTGATACTCTTACACTGCTGAACCGATATTAACCAACCATGGCTAAGAACCACCTCAAGGAAACTGGCTTTCAAACGCAAAAAACCCGCATCGAAATAACTCCATCCGTTTGAGAGCTGCGATGCCAGAGACAGACACATACATACAGACGGACAGACATGAACGTCAAACTTATAACACCCCTTTTTTGCTTTGGGCGTTAAAAACAGCGCCATACATTTTCATACCTTACTACTGACGCATTAGTTGGTCACGTCATCAACCACCTGCGGCTGCGATCGGCCGCAATGCACCGAAATGAACCTTATTAGCGGTGAATGATACGGTAAATAAGTAGGTATTTCAAAATTACAAATACATAAATATGCTACAAGAATAAAATATAATGGTCACCCCTCTTTTCTTCCCCGTGGGTATCGTAAGAAGAGGACAACCCTTAGATACTAGATAATATTACTGAAATAATAGGGCAAGTCGTAAATAACCATGTTCGTGCAAGCAGTGTGAGATAGGTAGAGGCTAATTTCCTTCATCTAATTTCTTCTTCATAATTCCATTCAACTTTTTTTTATACGCATCGTCAAGCATTATCTGATGAACAGATTTGGATTAAACTTTATCTTAAAGATATATATTGCTTACTTCCGCTCGTGAAAGTAACCAATACATATATATTTTTTTTTTCCAGGAATACTTTTGACTACTTATAGTTTACTAGCTGACCCGGCGAACTTCGTACCGCCATAATTTTTTTCGTTAAATTTTTTTCTAAATTTCTGAAAATATAGTGTCTATAGCTGTCATTTGCGTTTGTTTTTACATGATAGAAGCGTTTTGTTATACCACGTTTTATAGTGCATTGTATTCTCTTTGACGTTTTATGTCACGTCCCACGGGAACCCGGTCGAATGGAATAAAAGGTATCCTATGTCCGTCTCCTGGCCCTAAGCTACCTCTCCACCAATTTTCAATCAAATCGGTACAACTGTTCTCGAGTTAAAAATAGTGTAACTAACACAACTCTCTTTTATTTATAAAAAATTAGACATACTCGGGCCTTCCTTGAATTAAATACATAAAAAGTAAATCATTAAAGTTGTTTTAGTTTCTTTTTGTTCACACATAATGTTACCCACTCATTGTTTAAAAATATTCTCTTGTTTATATAAAATTATTACGAAAGTTACTTTTGGGTCAAAGGAAATTGTATTGTTAAAAATATTCACTAGGTTCATTTTACAACCCATGTTTAGTCTTTGTATATTGATGAAATAGGAAATTATTGTTTAAATAAAAGGGACGGCAAGATGTTGTTACTTCTTAAATAAATTCTTTAACTTTTTTTTTTTTTTTTTTGGGTGGGTCGCGGTCGGCGCGCCTCCGCACCACTCCGTCCGGGGCGACAGAGGGGCTTCAGCACGCAACTCCCGCAACCCACCCGAAAACCACCTCGCCTTCGTCATTGGGCCGACCACCGGAGCAGGTTTACTTGTCGTCAGTGGTCGGCCCGACGGAATACCCCCTACTCGGGGTACCCTCCCGTCGACCGACGTCCCCCCCTCGGGGAGGACGTCGGTCTTTCCTCACGCGGTCGGCCTCTCGGCGGGTGACGGACTAATCCCCGGTCACGTCACCCGCGGCCTCGGCTAGGGCGGCATGAGGCGCAGATAGTTGCGCCTGCGCCGCCCCAGTCGCCGGCGGCGGATCTCCTCATCGAGGCTGCGCTCCACGCGCAGACGATCCGCCGCCTCCTTCTGCGAGATCACTGTCTCGCAGAAGGCTGCGACCGCGTCCCAGTTCCCGACGCTGTCGACCATCGCCCTAGCGATGGCCGGCAGCGTCAGGTCGGCACCGATGATTGCGACGAGTTCACGGCGCTGCACTGCCCAAGCCGCGCAGGCCTCGAGCGTGTGACGCGCCGTGTCCTCGTCGCAATCGCAGTGGTGGCAGGACGGTGTACTCTCCCTCCTTACGACCCTGTGCAGGTATTTGGCGAAGCTCCCGTGCCCCGTCAAAACCTGCACTAGTCGGAAGGAGAGCACCCCGTGCCGCCTTTCCAACCACTGCATCAGCACCGGCCGGAAGGCCTCCACGGTTCGCACCCCGAACCGAGGCCTCTCCAGCCGGACTGCCCAACGGGCAATGACGTCTCGGCGGGCGTCGACGCGCCAGGCGGTGAGATCCCTTAACGAGATCACACCGCCCTCCCCGCGCACCCCCGACACCCGCCGATACAACTCGGCGAGCATTTCCGCCTCCAGGTCCCACGGGGGAGTCCCGGCCAATAGGCACGCTGCCTCCGTCGCAACCGTGCGGTATCCGCGGATGGCCCTGACCGCCATGACCCTCTGTGGTCGCCACAGAAGGGCCCTAAGTCGGACGGTCAAGGACCCCGCCCACACCGGTGCGCCGTACAGGGCCATCGACCGGATGACCCCCGTGTACAGCCGTCGGCACGTAGCGCTCGGTCCGCCCACGTTCGGCATTAGCCACGATAGGGCGGACGTCGCGCCGACGAGCCGCGGAGCGAGCCTGCGGAAATGCTCCCGGAACCACCATTGCCCGTCGAGCACCAGGCCCAAGTACCTCATATGGGCAAATTCTTTAACTTGGCCTTTTCTTCAGTCTTGGCATTTTTTAAATTTAATCATACTGTACTTTTACAAATAATATCACCTCAGCCCATATACGTCCCACTGTTGAGCTCGGGCCTTCTCCTCAATAGGAGGGAAATTGACTTACTATACTACGCGGGTCAGACGTGTTGGTATTTTTTTTTTTTTTATGGGTGGGCCATGGTAAGCGCACGCGCGGTCCAGTGCGTCCGGGGCGATGAAAGGACGGCGCGCGGGCCCATAACCCACCCGTACCCACGTCACCTCGTTGTTGGGCCGACCACCGGAGCAGATGTGACTTGTCGTCAGTGGTCGGCCCAACGGAATACCCTTTCGGGTAACCTCACCTCTCGACGTCCTGGGATGTCGGTCGCCGTCGCGCGGTCAGCCTCTCTGCGGGTGACGGACAATTCCCCGGTCCGATCACCCGCGGCCTCGGCTAGGGCGGCATTAGGCGCAGATACTCGCGCCTGCGCCGCCCCAGTCGCCGGGGGCGGAACGTGTCGCCGAATAGGAGCTCTACTCGCACACGATCCGCCGCCTCCTTCCGTGAGATTACGGCCTCACAGAAGGCGGCGACCGCGTCCCAGTTCTTGACGCTGACGAGCATCTCCCTGGCGATAGTCGGCAACGCCAGGTCGGCACCGATAATTGCGACGAGTTCACGGCGATCCCCCTCCCATGCTAGACGTGTTGGTATAGGGTTTTGTTTCGAATTTTCCTTCTCTTGCATAAATATTATAAGCTCCTTGTATCCTTTATCCGTCTTTTACGACACCCACGGGCAAGAGTAGGGGTGGTGAATTGTATTCTTACGCCGTCACTACAAGGAAATAATATACCATACATTAAAAAAAAACCAACAAAAATCGAATATATTTATTCCTTACGTATTGCTATGTTATATAATAGTACCAAATATATAGATATTGTCCACTACAATGATCTATCACTCCATAGATGTACTGTATGTGGCCAACCATAATATCGGCATTAAATCATCATCATTTCAGTTCATATACCTCCCCACTGATAGACTCGAGCCTACTCCACGATAGCAAGAAAATTTACCTACAACAAACCACACTGGTGAGATGTGTTGTTTTAGGGTTTCATTTCGGGTTTTCGATTTCAGCTGTGTGGTAGCGGCTTCGAATACTACCAACCCTTGCTTTGCTCGTGGGTGTCGTAAAAGACGACTAAGAGCCCTAGATTGACCCGGACCAACTCCATCTGGTACCATTTGGGTCAACGACTACATTCCCAAGGAGGGTTGACGCCAGGCAGGCGGCCGGTCATAAAAGTCATTGCCGAAACTTTTTGCAATATGTCGAAACAGATGACATATTGCGTCGACCCCAAGTAATTGGGATAAGAGCAAGATGATGATGATGATGATTTCGGGTTTTCGTTTTTTTGCATAGATGTTATAACTCCTTACTAATATTATAAGCAAGCAAAAGTAAGTTTGTTTCTTTGTTTGTTCCGCTTTCACGCTTAAACCACCGAACCGATTTAAAAAAAATTTTCACCAATGTAAAGCTATAATATCAGGGAGTAACATAGGCTATATTTTATCTAGGTATTCCCACGGAAACGGAAACTACGCGGGTAAGGCGACTGAAATCGAAGCGAAGCGAGAGTGGGTTGCTATACTATTTCCATTTCTTTATTTTCTCGATGACAGCTCCTGTGGAAACTTGAACGAGCGTCTTTTTTACATTATGTAAACATTATTTAATAAAAATATGACGCTTACGCGCGTACAAGGTCATAGCAGAGTCGGACAAACTGATAGGGATGGAGCTATCGATAAACGTAACACGATAAGAGACCCGATATTTTTTTACAAAGTTTAAGAAACTAAACTATTGCCAGATAATTTTATACAAATTTATTAACTAATATTACATTTCATTACAAGATGTAATTATATTATGTTGATTGTTCATTTATTTATTTTAATCAAAATCTGATGAATCGCCACTATCACTCGATGAGCTCTCCTCAACATTTATTATAAGTTCCTGTATTTCTATATTATCTAATGCCACATGAATTACCCAATCCGACGCTATAATGTTTTGGGTTCTTCTCACAATTTTTTCCCAGTGTTTGGCGGTTACTTCCGCACATGCATTTTTTAAAAAATCTAACATCTTGTTTGCCGTAAAAGGGGGGTGGGTATTGTTTCGAGCGGCGTGTCCTTTGATTTGTGCTCATATTAGTTCTATAGCATTGTACTGGCAATGATACGGCGGAAGTCGAAGAACCCAATGACCACATTTGGCAGCTATTTCGTCGGTAATATATCTTTTAGGGAGGCTTTTTTTAGATTTTAAAATATTCACTAATTGTACTTTTAATAAAGTATCATCCACAATTTCGCCATGACGTTTGAGCCAGTCAATTATCTCTTGTTTTTTATTGGCCTGCGTCGGCATTTTATCAATTTGTCTAGAGTGATATGTAGCGTTGTCCATAATAATTATCGACGGTTCTTCCAGAGATTGCACCATTTCTTTGAACCATCCTTCGTAAATCTCCGCGTTCATTTCTTCGTGGTAGTCCACTGTTTTCTTGGATTTAAAGGCCAGTAAAGCATCTGACACGAATCCTTTCGTAGACCCTGCATGGCATATGATAAGGCGTTCACCTTTTCCCATTGGCACTGAACTAGTGGAAGCGGCGGTGTCGTCAGTCCAGTTCTTCGATACTGTGTGGTTTGCATTTAACCAAGTCTCGTCAGTGAAAATAACATTTGACCAATCTGATATCTTTTTGGCTTCGCTCAAAAATTCGCAGCGAGCCATAGCAACGTCGTGACGCTCCATCAATATTTTACGTTTGTCCGATTTTTTATAAGAAAATCCAATTTCTTTCAAAACTAAGCTTAATGACGATTTTTGGCCATGGAACAAACCACGTCCACGTAAAGAAACAACAAGTTTTTTAAGTGTTGGAATTTCTTTGCGCAAGTATTAGTCATATATATGACGACGAATAGCGTCAGCGTCGAAGTTGTCAACCGATGTCACACGACGTGGTTGGCGTTTCTTCTTCGGCGTACGAAGCTTATTTGCTTGTATGTCGCTTGTACCGTAAGCTTCGGTAGTAATTTTTGAAACAGTAGGTCCACTAATTCCTAATGCGGCCGCAACACGCTCTCGTACTTGCGACAGTAGTAATAGCGGGCCACCATTTTGATATTCTGCTTCAAAGTAATTACGAACCTTGATCACCAGTTCTCTCGCCTGACTGTTCAGAACAGATCCTTTAGGCATTTTGATATTTGACAGCTGGGCAGCAATCAACACGGAGGAACACAAAATACACAACGTAACGTATGGATAATGTGAAAAAACTCAGCGAACAGAAATGTAGTGACCATATAGCACGACCGTCTTGTTGCGAGTGACAGATTAAAACAAATACAAAATGGCGGTGGGTCATTGAGTGTTCCCAGCTTGAAAAATATATTTGAATGTTTTTGTTGAATTTGTCTTTGTTCAAAACATATATGCGATCGATATTATTACTTATTTGGTCACAACACTATAACTATCAAATTAGAACTGTGATCGAGAAAATAAAGAAATGGAAATAGTATAGTATGTTATATTTCTTAGTCCTTTTTTTGGACACGCACAGACAAGATACAGAGTGGTAAACTGTATTCTTACTCCATCACCACACAGAAGGCACTGAAAACCCATAATTAATCCAGTAATATAAAATTTGCATTCCAAGGAAGTAAACTAAGTACATACCTACATTTAAAGCACCCTGATTAGACAGGTTATGGTTGACCACACTTCTCGTAACTTTCCAATGCCGTATTATCCCTTTCGCCCTATGAAGCGGGTCACGGGCAATCAAAAAACGGTTATTTATATGTATCGACATATTAAATGTATTATTAATTTAATTAAGGACATATTTAATTAGGTGTGTGCTACCCATAATAAAGTTTCATAAAATTACATGTCTATATTAATATTTTAGAAGCGAAACGAAACCTAAAATTATAATGTTGATTACTGCATTACTCTTGTTTCGTAAATAAATGAGGAGATTGTGCCATTCATTAATAACAAGGTTTCAAGGTATCAAAACTATCAGACTGCTGATTCAGTAATTACGTTCGTTACACCTAAATTAGCTTTGTCAACATACACGCTAACTATTTGCACACAACGTATTGTATTACCAAGCGCCATAAGTTTAGATGTAAGCACTACGTGACCGTCACTTGACACTGACCCATTCTATATTAAGGTAGTCGTACGCAAACAATGTTTTAGCACTTGGTTCCGTGAATATATTAACCAAATATATTATAAACACAAATATATGTAATTCCAAGTGTTGTTCGTTTGGTAACGTATAAAGAATACAAAATGTTATCTTTTCCGATCATGGGTGTGCCGGAAGAGATTAAGTCAAACATAATTGTTAATTTTATAAAACCTTCATATAGCGCCAGAATGCAATGCCCAACATCTTGACTTCCTGCAATTAATCTGGAACATTATTTATTCAAATATGCTTAAAATAATGGTAAATATTGATTAGAGGTCTAAGAGGAGCCATTAAAATAGATCTTCCTAAAACTATCTCAATTCAACTTTTTGCTTTTTTTTCTATCCTTATATGTACGTTGTTGAATGAATCCTATTGCTGGTCATAGACTTGTGGATGAAGGCGATAATCCTACTATACTGCACTGGTCTATAGCTTGGTACTGGATTCTATATCGAACATTTTCTTCTCTAATAACATTAATTGCTTCATTCATTATCATTAAAAGCTATTATTTAACTTGCCCTGTTAGTATGTTATTATGGGACAAATCTTGCGAGTTAAATTAGGACCACTTCCTGTCGTTAGATTAGGTTGAAATTTGATTTACTTACGTAACTTCGGTGACACTACAATAATATGGTACCATGAAGCTGGTCTCAAGATGGCGTCGGAAGGTGGCTATAGGAACTCCTAAACTAAACAAAATAAAACCGTTGAGTTTGGACTCGATTCAATAGTCTTTTCAAGTTTTCTTCGTTTTACAGCATTTAAATAAAAGCTTGTTTTTAAACTTATCTTTAGTTCATATACGTCTCATTATTGAATTCGGGCCTCCTCCACTGTAGGAAGGAAATTGATTTACTGTTGATCAGACGTTATTTATATAGGGTTTTATGTCCAGTTTTTGTATCATATCTCTTAGTCGTCTTTTACACCATCCACGGGCAAGAGAAGGAGTGTTGAATTATATTCTTACTCCGTCATCACACGAAGTTGCTTACCATTTCTTAATGGTTTCCTAAGATACCCACGGACAATAAAGAGGTAGTGACCATTTTTATCATATTTATACTCTGTCACCAGATAGATTTTACAATTTTTGATCAATTTTTAATAATGAGTGCTAAATTATCATCGCAATGAATCATCATTAGAGTCTGATAGATTTATGTATCATGGCAAGGATCCCTAAACATATCGCTATAGTTTATATTTCAACTCGTATTTCAAATTATTTCTCATGAGAGACCTACGTAACATTACCAACAAGCTAACTCAGATGATTGGAAATTAGTTTTTGTAAGCATACACTAGCCTTATTTTTGACCTATAGTTCTTAGTATAACGGCACGCAGAAGAATAATTAATTCATAAAATACTTACAGGAAGTTAGGTCGCCGCTCCGGTCATATTTAATAATGTAGATTAATTGTAAAACTACTTACTTAGATGCTACACACTTCCTGTGATAAGCTTGTTGTTTTGTTCACTCATAAATAATGTTTCCTTTTGAATTTTTACGTAACAAACATTAATTCTATGTGCTGTGTGGGCTTCAAGCATACTGAGCAATTATGTTTTTGACTCCCTTCTTGTATAATACTATGTGGTGGCAGTTACGAATACTATCAACCCTTAGAATGCAAGTGAATTGGCCTGCGTGCATAGGAATGGAAGCTACAGTATTGAGCACGGGTATACGACGGCTCACTGCGCGGTCTTTTTTAATTCTATTACATTACATTAAAAGCTATAAATTAAATCATTTATCTATTTATTGTATTCAAAGAAACAAGCCGTATTATGAGCTAATTTACATGGCAAATAAAATTAATAACGCTGTCACCAATTAAGTTTCTAATAATTGTAATAGCTTTAATCTTCATCGTCATCACAGCTTACACACGTAATATTTGGCTCGAGGCGCCTCCATAACGGGAGGAAAATTGACCTGCTATACTACGCTGGTTGAAGGGGTTTGTATAGGGTTTTATTTTCGTTGACAGTGTGAATTGTATTCTTACTCCGTCACCACACAGAAGAATATAGTATAGATACATATTTTTAAATTCTATAAAAACTATTTCATACATATTGAACAGGTCATATGAAAATTTACAGATTATTTGACAAAAAACAATACATCAGAATTACATTGCTTCCTCAATAAGGTTCCATAATTCTAGTAGACGAATCATAATAAGTACTATTGGAATTAATTTAAGTTTGTGATAATGGAGCAATAATGTAATTCAGCGGAATATTGCCTGTGGATGTCGTAAAAGAAGACTCTGGGATATAATATGCTCTTGTGACCAGCGGGGAGTAGATCAATTTTCCTCCTATTTTTAAGGAGGTTGGAGCCCAGCAGTGGGACATATATAAGCTGGGATGATGATGGTGGAGGCTTCTATTTGTTTATAGTCTAAATTTGCCGACCATTTTCTGACATTTGAAAAGAATACTAACATAACTTCGGCGCTAGAACTGCAAGAGTGTAAAAACTTAAAACTATAAAAAAATATATTTTAATGAGTATTTAACATTACTGCTTAATGATCAGTATTTGAATCAACTGGTTCCCATCTTAATTCTGATTCCGTGAGCTTGATGTGTGCAACATAACGCATATAACACTATAAGCGTCAAACGGGTTTGCAACCAGCGAGTGCCATTATAAAAAGTTGTTCGGGACGCAAGCGTTTAGGGGCTACGTTATAGAGATATAGCGTGTAGGCGCCCATGTCTGTTAACCGAAATTATAATATGTTACCATTCCGAAGATACTATTTATTAACTTGCAAGTTATTCAATTCACCACCCTCTCTCTTAATTGCGGGTATCGTAAAAGACGACTAAGGGTTTCAGATAACATCGATGCTAGAGAATGAAGACTCGAAATTAAACCCTATGCCAACACGTCTGACTGGCGTGGTATAATAGATGAAATTCCCTCCCACAATGGAGGAGGCCCGAGCCTAACATTGGATGACTTATATAGGATAATGTATATAGAAGAAGCGATCATTCGTGATGGGTGTAGTATCTTAGACTCCCCATTCTTTTCAGTTTATCACTTTTAGACACGAACCTCTTTTGTAATGGGAATCAAAATTAGCTTACTATGCTACGCTAGGCATATGGGTTAGCATACGTTTCTATTTCGATTTCTGAATACCGATATACATGGAAACTAAGTTGCCCCATGTCGTGGGTCCTTGTCGCAAGCCGCTTGATACATACTAGATACATATCCTAAACACGCCACTGGTATGTTCTACCATCTTCTCTGTGGGAAGGAAATTGGCTTACTATATCACGCTGATCGTACTAGTCAATATAGGTTGTTATGTCCAGTTTTATTTTTCTTGCATCGATATTATCTGTATAGCATGTTACTTAGTTGCCATTTATGATGGATAAGAGACAGGTGAATTGTATTATTAGATATTCCGGCACCACAAGGAATCGGTTACGATGATCCATTTAGCTGGAGAATGTGATAATAGGGCAAGTTACAGTTCCACTTCGCCCAAGCGTCACCTTGTACGGTTTAAGTTAGGTGTGGCCTATAGTGTTGCCCAAATGCAAGACCAAGACGAGACTTGGACCGGTCTTGGTCTTGGTCTTGCAACATCACACCTGGTCTCGTCTTGGTCTTGGTCTTGCGCACCCGAGTCTTGGTCTTGGTCTTAGTCTTGCGCACCCGAGTCTTGGTATTGCAGCAAGAGTCTCGCAAAGTTTTGCAGTTAGAATAACGTAACAGTAATTTATCATGGCAATGAAAAATCCAACTAAATTAATCAAATATCCTATCCTATCTATCCATCTGCTAGCCTATAGTTCACCATTGAATACAATACTTACCACTGGAGAAAATTACTCTTCTATTCCCCTGGTGTTCCATTAGACAGCGTTACTACTCTTATGACAGGACTTTCGACCCTATTTTCTTAAGACGTCACCACACGAGGCAGTTGATACAATAAATTTTATGTCATTTTATAATCAATGCGATATTTTACAATTAATGCGTTTGTTTATATTCCCCTTCAAGTTAAGTGGTATGTATCTATTGTATTTCCAGTTTAGTTATTGATACTCTGGATACTTGAAAAAACCTGTTGCTCTATTGCCTATATAAATACTTTGGCCGCTGGATCCATGTAGCTCTTAATATACTATTTATTCAAGAACATATAAAACTGATTTAAAATTTTATGGTTTTAATACTTGTAAAATGTATGATATTCGTCGTCATCGTTACAGCTCATAAAAGTGCCACTACTGGGCTTAAGCTTCCTTCCAGTAAGAGGAAAATTGATCTACTATACCACGCTGGTCAGACATGTTGGTACAGGGTTTTCTTTCTAGTTTCACTTCTCTTGCACATATGTTATATACACAGGGTGTATCAAGTTATGGGACAACTGTTCATGTATGTTGTAGTTCAACAGTCATAGATCATAATTAGAATGTATATTACACAAAAACAATATAAGCGAAGTTAAGTTAAGCAATATAAGAAGTTAAGCGAACATCGCCCGAGGGCTCCCCCCTGTGGGGAACGGACCTCGGCCCGGGGCGTCGCTGAGAGCAAAGTGGGCGTGGCCAAGTTTAGGTTAATGATTTTTACGCGGCGCGGTTTTCGACCTCGACGGCGAGGCCAATACCGCGGAGTTTTATCTGTTATCGCTGCGCGAGCTGAGTAGGTCCTTTCTTGGGCGATCATAATAGCGTCATCTTCTTCTTCAAGAAGATGACGAGGACTTCGGACCGCGGATATTTTTGAGGGGACGTAGTTTACCGCCCCAACCACTAGTGGATTGGGGTGAGTCGTGGCAGAGGCAAAATAGCGCTGGGAGCAACGCTTCATGTACTGCCTGATGGTGATCATACTCTGTCCCTACATGGACATTTATATAGATTAATTGTAGGCATATTTCTATGTCCAACAGTGAACGTCGTTGGGCTAATGAATAAACGGATATATAAATATGTATAATGGGCAAGAGCACTCTCGTGATTATGGTATTTTTGTCCTTAAGCCTTTCCGAAGAGTAATTCTGAAAAGCCAACACCAACATTGGGAATCGATTGGCCAATAGATGGATATCTCAAGACTGATTTGACTTGCCGTGTAGTGACGGAATAAGAATATAATTCATCACCCCCTATTTTACCCGTGACTGCGAACCCACGACTAAGGGCTATAATATATAACATCGGTGCAAGAGAAGGAAAACTTGACATGTATGACCTATAACAACACGGCCGATCACCGTGGCGATTCCCCTCCGGCCACGGACGATTCTCCTCCTGTTATGTAGAAGACACGAGCTCAACCGTATATAAGCTGAAATGGTGATTTAAATTAAATGCAAGACCGCGAGACTCTTGCAGGCCCAGTCTTGGTCTTGCTCAAGTCTTGCACGGCCAGTCTTGGTCTTGGTCTTGCAAAAATTAAGCGGTCTTGGTCTTGGTCTCGGTCTCGCATTTCTCGCAAGACCAAGACCGCAAGACCAAGACTTTTTTGGGCAACACTAGTGGCCTAGACTTATGGTGCATGTGAAAACGGTCCGATGACTTCGTCGTAGCCGATGGACAGGAACAGCGTGTGGTTTTTAGCTGTTAGTGGCGCTGATAATAAATCGAAGTTGAGCCCGATATACCCCATGCATCAAAGGTAAAAATTGCATTTTCTGACGCGAGAAAGAAAAAATAGTGTGGCCAGACCACAGCCTATCAAAATAGGACTGCATTGTCATTTTATTATCAACTAATAGGGAAATATTGTTAGCGCTACATCGACATATAAAAAGAACGCTACCTAAGTACCTATATGTGTAGATCTTACCTGTATATATACATATATGTATATTAAATTGTTTTGACTTTGACTTTAAGTTATATATACCTTAGTTAGCTAAATTTACATCTCATTTTAGATAACATCTAACTTTGGAAAGAAAAAAAACAGTCTTGGAATCATGTTAACGTAGACAAATAATTGTGTTAAATATCGTATATGAAATTTAAAACGACTTGTAGAAATAAGCTTTTGGACACTCAAGTGACAATGTTGCAAATATATGTATTGTTGTGTGCCTCTATATAATTTTAAATTTATAAATGTTAAGTTGATAAAATATACTAGAAGTAGTGTGAAACCACAGTCTGCGCAAACATCATTTATTTCTATGTTCTTTACGCGAGACAAATTAGAAAATATCACATCTATACCAATAAATAAAATTGGAGTGTCTGTTTGTAATGTCAAAATAATAGGCTTTTTTCATGCTCACACGGTTATTTGCACGACACCTATGCCTAAAAAATAGCTATTAAAAAATTTTTGTCTGTCTGTCTCTTTGTTCCGGGTAATCTTCAAAACGGCTGGACCGATTTCAAAAATTCTTTCACCAATGGAAAGCTATAATATCAGGGCGTAAACTAGGCTATATTTTATCCCAGTATTCCCACTTGAACGGGAACTACGCGGGTAAAACGACTATAACCTATAACCGAAGCGAAGCGAGGGCGGGTTGCTAGTAAAGTAATATAAAATGACAACGTGTGATCGAAATGGCTATTTGTCTTGCTTTAACGGAGTTTAAATCTCATGTTTTCTAACTACGTTCATCAAATATTTTCAATATATCTAATACCTACCTACTATAAGTAAATTATATTAGAATTTATTAATAAAATTTTTGTTAAAGAACGTTTGTAAATTGGTATTTATTAGTATATAAGAACAAAAAGAGAAAATGCAAAATGTATACTTCCTTAAATACATATTATAAAACAGTATCAGGTAGGCATGTATTTTCTTATTCATCATTATCATTTCAGCTCCTATACGGCCCCCTGTTGGGCTCGAGCCACCTTCACAAAACGAGGGAAATTGACCTAATATATCACGCTGGTCAGACGTGTTCGTATAGGATTTCATTTCGATTTCCTTCTCTTACATAAATCTTATGTGCATGTTATATCCCGTAGTCGTCTTTTACGACACCCACGGGCAATAGAGGGAATTCTATTCTTACACCACACGGCAAGTGGCTGACAGACTCTCTTATTACTAGCGAGTAATATTTATTTTTTTACCATCATTGTAAATTTGAAACTATTTAATTTAAATTTTAATACAATGGAATATATTCATCATTACCATCACAGCTCACGTCCCTCTGTTGGGCTCGAGCCTCCTCCGTAATAGGAAGGAAATTGACCTACTATTCCACGCTGGTCAGACGTGTTGGTATAGGGTTTTATTTCGAGTTGTCCTTCTCTTGCACAGATTTTAAATCCATATTATATCGCTTAGTTATCTTTTACGACATCCGGGGACAAAAAAGGGGTGGTGATTTATATTCTTACTCCGTCACCACACGGATATATTAAATACCCTTTAAATTCAGTATTCCTATTTTCTATTTAGTATCTACCTAGTTGTCAAAGTTTTGGACCATATCGAAGGGTTTTAGAAAGCAAATACACTAATCCTATCGAAATTTTTCGTATTGCCTCACCCATCTTAAAATTTTACTATTTACGTATCTTTATTCACAGTCTGTAAAGAATCTTAAAGATATCATTGATTTATTGTTTCAAGAATTAAATTGAAACACAACCTTCGCTTATGACTATGGCCGCAGCTTGCTGTATGATTGGCAGACATCCCGATTGGTAGAACCAGCTCTCAATTCACCAGTTTTTGTTTTGTGGCTCTGCCTCTCATATTTTTGTTACATTGCCAGATGCATAAGAACAAACTATATTGACACTTACGTATGAGTAGCCACTAGTAGGTATGTTATCTATACCAATAAATAAAATTGGAGTGTCTGTTTGTAATGTCAAAATAATAGGCCTTTTTCATGCTCACACAGTTATTTGCACTATACATAAATAAAACCTAAAAATTACTTTATATTTTTTTGTCTGTCTGTCTGTTTGTTCCGGGTAATCTACAAAACGGCTGGACCGATTTAAAGAATTCTTTCACCAATGGAAAGCTATAATATCAGAAAGTAAACTAGGCTATATTTTATCCCGGTATTCCCACGGGAACGGGAACTACGGGGATAAGGCGACAGAAACCGAAGCGAAGCGTGGGCGGGTTGCTAGTTTGAAAATAAATTGATAACGACCGATGTAATTTTATCTACAAGTAAAAAAAGTATGTATCTATATCTAAGCCTTAATCCAGGTGGTAAAGTATGATCTATGTGCCATATTTAATTCGAATCTGTTCAAATTTTATGTGATGAAGTATCAAATTATTTTTTATCAGGGTTTAAGTAGTTTGACTACACCACGTCAAACCGAAACGACGGAAAGGCAGTGTAGGGCTCTAAAACCCGTCGTTTCCCTTCTTTGCCTTACCGGAATCGATTCCTTTATTTCGATGGTAGCGAGCCCTTTCGCTTCCAAGTTGAGTTTCTTTCTTTACTTTGATTTGTCGGCACTGTAGGTTACAGTAACAAACATCCCAACATACAAACTATTGTAAACTAACCTAACTATACTTAGTGCCAGATAACGTGGCAAAAGACGACCTTCACCTACCTTCACCACGATATCTTAAAATGCAAAAAAATCTATCGCTTACCATACAAATCTATCGAAAAGTTGTATCGCAAAATTCTCTTGGTAGATGCCTATCAGGAAGCAACATTACAAACAGCACAACCCAAAATTTTACGAAATCTAGTAAAATTACCATAGAAAATATATGTTTTTAATATCCTATAATCATGTATTTCATTGTTTTAAAATACCAGATTAACCCGTAACTGGTGACATTTCATTATTTTATAAATAATATCTGACTTTTACTAATAACTTAGTTTGAAAATCTTTTTTCGATATTGTACTGGTTTATAGGTATGTATATATATGTACCGTCACCCCGGTGTTGTTATGTTATAGTTGTTATAGTTAGTAATGTACAGAACTTTACAGATAATGTTAACGACTTAGATACCTTTACAAAAAAAAAAATATGTCAAGTCGCCTGGCCAGTATAGATAATATTAATATGTTAGGTACTTTCTATCAATCTGGAGGAAGCTTGTAGTCGAGTACGAGGTGTACCTTAAAGGGCTCTAAAGAAAGTATATGTGGTAGTAGAGTGAACGTACATAGACGACATTTAAATGAACTCTTTTATATTTAGACAATTACATTGTTAGGTACAGGTCCGTAACTATTTCGACCTCTTTTTTATTGCTTTTTGAAATAATTTTAAATCACAGAAAAATTAATAATATATCTGTATTTTAAATTATGGTAATAATAACGTCATACGTTCTTATGCAAACTAATTTATAATAAATATACATAGACAAGTTCTTATAATTATAAAGAAATTAAAATATTAAAGATTTTGCCGTACTTTTGTGCCACTCGGAGCAATAATAAAACATGAAGCCGAATTATACCGAATTTGCCCGAATGGAAAACGAATCTCGTTTCAAAACGTGATCGCGCTGTTTGATTTGAAAACAAAATTCACCCGCCCGCTGCCGGCGTTTCACGGGCGAAGGCGAACTACAACAAGCACTCAGTGCGCGAGCAAGCGTGATACGGAATGTACGTGTGGTGCGTTTTGCGCGGACGATAACTCTGCGATTTATTTTTTATCTTGCGATTTTTACGGCCAGAATAAAAAAGTTTTGGAGTACATAGTCGATAAACTAAAAAGAGGTTTCATTGGTAAAGTTGACTTCGAGACAGTTCGCGCAGAATTTTGACCAAAATCTGTGAATTTCCGTATAGACGCAAAAAAAGTGAAGGAGACATTTTCGAAACAAAGGATTGTTTTGTACATTTTCGCAACGATTGCGAAATTGTGTTCAAAAATATACTGATCTGGCTCAATCTTGTGGGGTGAATTAAAAAAAAGGCCCTTGGCCAACTAGTTCGGGCACAATCTGTGGTCACCGAACAACAAACAAAAACGCAACGATTTTCCTAGATTATTTATTACAAGGACTATATTTAGAAAAGGATTATAAAATTCTCGTTTTAAAGTTTCGTGAACTTTTTTCATCGGTTAACCTAAAAATTATAGTGAGTTCGTCGACCTTAAAAATTCGTGCTTCAGTGGATCAGTTTGCAGATTTTTGATACAAGAAATACCTAAAGGAAGTAAAACCTGGATTGAGTGTCAAGTTGGCTTGCATGATGTCTACTGCCATAATGCATCAGTCTGCGCTGTACGAAATTGGTGATATGTTCTTGAAGGTATGTGCAATTAAATTCACACTAAATTTAATAATACTACGTAAACAAATATATATCTCTTTAGAAATAAGGTAATATAATTATTTCATAGCGTCAAAAATCTTAACACATATATCTTCCGAGTCATTTAGGATATCACAAGGAATATACCTACATTTATGGCATTTTTTAATCTTTGAAATATTTAATCGTTTTTTATACAAACAGATCGTACGTACTTACCTACAAACAGATTAAAAATAGTATTCAAAACCGTAAAATAAAACACTTAATTGCCAACTTATAATCTAATGATTTTTACTATTAAAAGAAATTACACGAGTATTCAAAGTTATCCTATTCAAACCTAAACCTCCTTACAAAATAAACTATTTTTTTAGGTTATGAATGCATAGGTTACTTCCAAATTAATAATAAATCACAATGGTCTAGCATATTGGAGAGCCTATTTCATCTAGGTATGTGATTGTCCTTTCCTTGTAGTTAATAACGAAACAAATATTTTTTTTTTTTATGGTAGCTAATTTAAGAGTCGAGCATGTCTATTAATTATGTTATACGGTGTTGGATAAGCACTTTTAATATTAGTAAACGAGCACTCCAGACTTAAATATAAACAGCTAAAAATGTTGTAAGCACTAATCCCAAGCTATTACCAATAAGTAACAACAATTAGCATGAGAGAAAATTCGTGTACAGTTTAATCACAAATATTGTCATTTTTGCAACTAATGGGATAATCGCCGTTAAGAATTAAAATGCAGTCTGCTCTCTTTCTAATAATAAATAACATTTGAACACAGAGCTCGATAATTGTGACTGTGACTATTTAATTGTCACAGCTGTTGTTCGGAGTACTCAATTAATTTTATGTTCGTAGATACCTACCTACTTATATGTTTTGAGATAAAGAGTCTGTTTACATTTTATACATGGCAGTTATCGCTGGTAAAGTTGATTTCCCGCCTAAGTCAATGTTCGTAGTACGGTAATTACATTATACGGAAAATAAGTAAAACCAGTTGCTGTGACTTGCGTGCATCCGCATGATGTTGCTACTAAAGTTGCAAGATACGAGCCTTATTCTTGAAAGATAAATGAATTTGATCGACCGTATTCGCTAATCGTAAATTACTTTGACCATTAAAGACGTTGCAAGATAAATGTCTTGTCTCTGTAATTAGTGACGAAATTAACATCTTGTACCTACTAGGCACATAAAACATAATAACATATAATAAATATTAAGACTTCAATTTATATGTACACTGTTGGAAAATTTTTGGTAGAACCAATTGTAGGTATACATACCAAGTCCCTTACTTTTTATTTCACATATCTATAGGTACAATAAGGTTATTCAAACGCAACCCGCGCGTACGACCGATACCCCACGGAGGAGAACCGCAAACGCCTGCGGGCCCTCCAAAGGGAGGTCAAAACCGAAATCAATAATATGAGACAGAGCAGATGGGACGCCACTTTAGAAGAGCTGAAGCCCACGCACACAGCCTTCTGGCAGCTTTCCCGCTCACTCAAAAAAGATGTAGTGTCCACACTCCCTCCCCTCAGTAGAATAAATCAACCGCCGGCATTCATGGATGACGAAAAGTCTGAATGTCTGGCAGAGAGCCTAGAGCTTCAGTGTACGCCGAGTACATTATACGAACAAGAAGCGTCTCACTACAACACTATTAATTCGGAAGTGGCCAGTCGTACCACTTTATCGCGGTCGAATATAAACAACGACAACAATATGCCTATTCCAACAGTGAGCACCGACGAAGTCGAGTCGCTTATTAGGGGTCTCCACGCTAGGAAAGCCCCGGGTTCGGACGGTATTACAAATAGAGTAATTAAATTATTCCCAGCCCATTTAATAATATTACTGTGTTGTATATTTAATGCAGCCCTCAAATATAACATCTTTCCTTCACAGTGGAAAGAGGCCGTGGTAATCGGAATCCACAAACCCGGCAAAAAACGTACCGAACCCAACAGTTATCGACCTATTAGCCTACTGAGAAGTTTAGGTAAATTATACGAACGATTAGTACTCAGTAGGCTACGATCATATGCAGAGTTCAACAAACTCATACCGGACGCGCAATTTGGTTTTCGCGCTAAACACAGCTGTGTTCAGCAAGTACATAGACTAGTAGAATACACCAGTAGTCAGTTCATCAGGGGACGGTACACTGGTGTATTATTTCTAGATGTAGCGAAAGCTTTCGATAAAGTTTGGCATGAGGGCTTAATTTACAAATTATATTTATTAAAAATCCCCGAATATTTAATTCTAATAATACATGACTATCTTAGTCATCGCAGCTTTCGCTATAGGGTGGAAGGGACGTTGTCGACCTCCCATCCTCTCAAGGCCGGTGTTCCACAGGGCTCGGTCCTCGCCCCATTTTTGTTTACACTGTATACAAGTGATTTACCCAAGTTCACTCGTGTGCACACGGCGCTTTACGCCGACGATACCGCACTCTATTGTGCAGGTATGTCCCCGACAACCGTAGTCAATACACTCCAAAAAGCGGTTACCGCCCTTGCCAATTGGTATAGGAAATGGAGAATAGAAATTAATCCCGAGAAGAGCCAAGCGGTCATGTTCACTAAACGAACTGCCCGTCTGTGCTCTCCGGACAGCATCCCTCCTCTCACTCTCTTCGGCCGACCTGTCTCATGGAGCAGAGAGGCCAAGTACTTAGGTGTGACCCTTGATAGCCGACTCACTTTCCTGTCCCACTTGAAGCGGGTCCGCGCGCGCGCCGCCTTCGTGATGGGACGCCTTCACTGCCTATTAAACGCAAAATCTAAACTATCACTTAAAAATAAAGTCCGATTATACACTACCTGCATACGGCCGATCATGACGTATGCCAGTGTAGTGTTCGCGCACGTTAGGCCAAACAGGATCCACAGGTTACAAACACTACAAAATAGATTCATGCGACGGGCAACGGGAGCACCGTGGTTCGTTCGTAATGTCGATTTACACATCGACCTCGAATTGCCGACCATCAGGCAGTATATGAAGCGTTGCTCCCAGCGCTATTTTGACTCTGCCACGACTCACCCCAATCCACTAGTGGTTGGGGCGGTAAACTACGTTCCATCAAAAATATCCGCGGTCCGACGACCCCGTCATCTCCTTGAAGAAGGGGATGATGCAATCACGATCGCCCAAGAAAGGGCCTACACAGCTCGCGCAGCGATAACACATAAAACTGCGCGGTATCGGCCTCGCCGACGAGGTCGAAAACCGCGCCGCGTAAAAATCATTAATCTAAACGTGGCCACGCCCACTTTGCTTTCAGCGACGCCCCGAGCCGAGGTCCGTTCCCCACAGGGGGAGCCCTCGGGCGATGTTCGCTTAACTTACTTACCGGGTTGAGAGCCTTCAGCTCGCCCATTGCCCGCGTTAAGCTGTCAAGGTCATCTGCGACCAACAGCTAAATACACACACAAAAAAAAAAAAAAAAAAAAAAAAGTTATTCAAACGCAGTCTGTTTAAACAAATGGCTAATCTGTCAATACAATTTAATTGTTATGGCTTTAGGGACAATTAATTTGAGGCAACATTCAGTTGGACACAGAGACGATGATACAAGTAATAATTGCTAAGAAATTTTCTATACTTCGCATCATTTCTAGAACCAAAGTCATTAATTAGACCACAATAGTTTCGCTTACATGGTTCGTGGAAAATAATTTAAATGTGCGTTGCATCTATCCCGTTCGAATCCTGATTGAGCTGTGCCATTATTTTGCGTTGACCAGTCCGGTTGACGCGTAGTTTTATTTGGAATTTTACTACTCATTACTCATGCAATAATGATATCTGCTTATGTTCTTAGTCATCTCATAAGAAGCTCACGGGTAAGAAAAAAGTGGTGATAGGGAGCTTTTGACACGCGAAATAAATTAATTTGCCAAATAAATAAAGAAAACCTTGTCAGAATAAACCTAAGACTTAGATATACAGTAGATTGTTTAGAACGAAAGTAAAAGTAATATAACTTACGTTCGATTACAGTACGAGTACCGCTGATTATGAATATACTGTGTAGTAGCAATAGTGTAAATCTTTGTTAACGTATAACATATTAGCTACTGTGTAAATTATCCGTATGGTCATGGAGTAGAAATACAAATTCACTTTCGTGCCCGTGGGTGTCGTGAAAGACGAGTAAGGGATTTGATACGCACATAACATCTGAACAAGAGAAGGAAAACTCGAAATGAAATCCTATACCAACACGTCTGTCGGCCCGAGCCCAACCGTGGGACGTATGTGGGCTGCGATGATGATGATGATGATAACATCTGTGCAAGGGAAGAAAACTAAGAAATGAAAGCCATTGCCAACACGTCTGAACAGCGGCGTATGGTGGGTCAATTACTCTCTTAATGTGGAAGAGGCTCGAGCCCAGTGGTGGGACATACGTGGACTAAGATAATAATTATTATATGTATAAACGTAAATATTCGCTCCCAGCGATTACACATTGGTTATTGTTGTTATATGAGATAAGTTTCTGTGAAATTAATATAGAAGTTATGATAGAAATGTCGTTATTTCTATAAAACATTTCATACTTTGAAATGTTTAATTTTACTATAAAACTTCAATGGGGCTGTGTGTCGTAGTAAACTCCTCGTGGTATTTTCATTTATGGCAATAAGGCAATGGCTTCTTTTTAAAATTAAATTTAAATGTTAACTATTATATTTCACCAATTGAATTATTTATTGTTAATATTTAGTGCTATTTTAAGTTGGAACGAATGGAATTAATACTATTATTTGAAGAACGTATTGCATATAATGTAAATTTGTAACTTTAAATATTTCAATCGCCTTGAGTGTTTTGTTAGTAGATAACACTTCACACCTTGATTTTAGACAGTCCATTCAATTAAGGCAAGGAATTTGCAAACACAAAGAAGCTTAGCGTCCTTACAGTGTAGACTTTGAATTGTAATAATATTTATCATTAGACTTCGAATTGTGACAATATTTATCATTGCCACAGACCACCACAGCCAGGTAATGAAACCACGAAATAAAACCCTTATGCAAACTGTCTGAACAGAGAATACAAACTAGTGCTTTACTGTAGATTTTATTCTCTGTTCGTTCTTAGTGCTCTGTACACGCTAGCAAACTTTTATTCAATGAGGACATGTGAAATATTAAAGCAAATTAATGATCTAGAATACGTTCAAATTAATTTTCGAACTTGACGCATCTATGTATTCGATATGTGTTATTTAAAAAAATAAGCGCAGCTGCAAAATTTATAAATGGAGCTTATCGTCCATCATTATAAGCATTAAGCGTTATTTCTGGACGTATCAACTTGCTAGGCGGTACCTGTCTTATACAACTTGATATCAAAATAAATGCAAGTATTTTACAAATTTAAATTTATTTTAGTATTGTATGATATTGATTTTATATACTGTATTGTGAAATTAACACGGGGATAAATCTTTTATTTAAATATAATCATAAACCCATAAATGTCCCTGTACTAACTAAAACGGCTTAAGTTTTGGAGTAAAATACTCTTTTCTAGTCTAACTATTGGCTTTCGACAGTTCCATAACAATTCATCCTTTTCTTCGATTTATTTATGTATAACTATCGCTGTCGGAAAGGAATACAGGTTTTAATTCGCCGAGTTATAGGCGGAAAATATTATTTTTCACGCACAAATATTACAATTTGAAGTCATTATTTTATAATGGTTTTCAGGTTATTCATTAATACGTATCTTAATATTTTATACTAGGATAACGTCAGCATCTCCATAAAACACGATTTTATTTTAATTTGTTATTCATAACTGCATGTATAATTAATATCTAATTATCTAAAAGGAAATTAATGAACTGCAGGTGTAATGGGCGTTACTTATGGTTAAGTAAATGTTTGAAGTCAAGGTCAAGTTTCTTAATTAATCTTGATGTACCAAGTTAACCAAGAATTTTATCGTAATAGACGGGGCTATCTAGTTTGTTTAATGTTTGATCCTTTTCAAATCTCGGCAGGGGTGAGTTGAGAGAGCCAAGTGGCGTGGTTTGATTGTAATTTCTGTAAGTCGAAGCTAACGTTATATTGATAAGGATCAAAATTGACTAACGAAGCCAGTTTTGATGGCTGCTCATCGCAACGTACTAAAACCGGTCCTATTTGTTATTGTATATAGTTATAAATCGCTTGAACCATGTGAACGCTACCTGCTCTAAGTTTTTGTGGTATTTTACGTTGCGTAGAAGACACTTGTTGCTTGGGGATACTTTGTTTTGTGTTGGGTTGTATAGCCTCTGTACATAGGCCACGCAGAGGGAACATAATGGTTGACTTGTTGCATATAAGAACTGACAATACATGACTATACACTTAATTATTTATTACATATGCATAAACGCAAATTGATTCATATGTACCGACTGTGATCTATTTCAGTAGTTTGTAATTATTCATGTGGTATCAATGAATCTAGTATCAATTTTATAGTTTTTTTTTTGTCTTTAATGCCTTCAAAACTTTGAATACTTCACTCTTATCCATCTACTAGAACACGAGGACTTCTGGGTTTGCTATCACCACATTAGATGCGGAGTTTCTTAAATTTTGGACTTTTATTTAATAGACATTTATTTATTTCAAATTGAGCTACTAATTCCCGAGTGGACGTTATCAAATAACACACTTTTCCAAAAATTTTTAAATTTTGTAAGTATCAAGCAAGCACCGTAGCAAGATTATGCGTACTGTCTTGAGTAAAAATAATTATAACAGTAGTTAGATTTATTCGGTTCTTTAGAATCTACAATAATTATAAATATCGAAAATCATCTACTTATAATGTCAAACGTATTTTTGCAATATAATTAATGCTCGCGTATACAAATGCAGTGGGAATTTCGAAAGGTGCATCGTAAACTTTTTGTCGAGTTTAGATTCTTCCAAAAAAAAAACTTTTAAACCGTTGAATACACCTACAACCGTCTACCTGCTATGTATTTCAAAATACAACCCCCTATCTTTTTTGTACCACTTCGAACTTGAGATAAAGAGCTCTTTGTTATCACGTCTTCTTTGTGCCATGACTAGTGGTGGCGAGACCTTGCGAGGTTGAAAGAGGAGATTTTTAGAATGCCCATATTGTTCTTATTATTTCAGTTGATTTCAATGCTGTAATGATTTTTCTTATGAATTATTACAAATAGAATAGATTTATAAAATTAGCTTACAAATTAGCAATTAATATTATTTCATTTTCATGGAAACTTAAGTCATGTCGTGTTTATTGACATTTTATCCGTATTTACATTTTATAACAAAAGTCTAAATAGTGCTCACATTAAAACATTGCCTGGTCATGACTCATAATGCATATGTTCCTGTCTAGTAAATATTTACACTTTTCCGGTTTTTGATATTATGAACATTGCGCTGCTCTACGGGTTTCATCGCTATTTTATAGGTTATTTAATATTTAATTTTTTTTTTATATATTTCACGTGTCATCACATTGATTCACTTGAATATAGATATAATCCTTAAAGTTTAAGAAAAGCTAGTAATTTTGAGCTTATTGTCTTTGTGTTATAAGGTTCTAAACATATTTTGAGAACTAGACAAATAGCTATATCGCCAATTTATGAGATGTTCTGTTATTGTTCCGGATGCTAGTAGATGAAATTTCAACAGAGGTGGATACAGTACGAAGCATCGCCATTTGCCACCAGGCAAATGAATATTATACTACTTATTTTAATACAATAAAGGACTGGAATTTAGCATATACGTAAGTAAATATTTGAGAAAGTAGTACATATATGCATATTTCATTTTATGTGTATTTTATACAACAAGATGTCAAGTGCCCAGTGAATTTTAATACACATTTGAGTCTTGATTCGTTGAAAAGGTGTAGAGTCGTCGTATGGCGGCTTGTGAGATTGCTCTATGTATATTGTAAATTATCGAACGAAACGAAACATGCGTGCAACTTGAACATGGCCCGTTTTATAATATTTACGTACCTATATTTTTTTAAGACACAACAACGCACTGTGTGCAGTATATATATATATATATATATATATATATATATATATCTCTACAGTGAGATATTAATGAGTTGATGATGATAAACAGTGCGTACTTACATTATACGTGTAAATAATATGTTGTAGTCTCTTCGTTCGCGTGAAAATACCGGGCTATTATAGCCGTACATAAACAGTCAATACCTGGCATAAAAGTAATAATTTAGCCTGCCTATATCTTGAGTACAGGATTACGAAATATGTTCAAATTCAGTACGGTAAAAAATACACAAAATGTTCGTATTTATAATATTATCATACGTATCTATGTATGTATTTATCAATTCATTTATTAATTTTGTTTTAATAATGATATGCATTATGTAAATAAGCTAGTTGTTATTGTACACGTATGTGTAATTCATTATCTGTTAGTATTAAGAATAATGTGAGTGCTGTCAGTTCAAACATATACATACAAAACATTGTTACACTCTAGGTAGGTATTAAATGTTTAAACTTGGTTAAAATAGCGGTTTCTATGTGTGTGTGTCACGCGACTAAATTAGCTTTCCACGTGTGCTGATAAAACTTGATTGTATAGCAACTTGTCGTATAACCAAAATGTTGTCTGACGTCATACGTAAACATTCACAAAACTCTTAGGTTAGCTTAAAACAGCTGGGTTATATTTTTTTTTCAACCAACGCTTTTTAGACTCCATTATTACACGCAGGCGCGCAATTAAGTAAATTTCTACAAAATTATTTACAAGTAAATACCTAGAAGGTTTCCAGGCTTTTCGCAACTCGAAAGGTTCTTCAAGCAGTTTTAAGTTGAAAGTCGACAATACAACCGTAGTTTCCCAACACCTAGGCATTGCAGAAATCTTTGAGTGCAATTCAAACAATAAGTGTTGATCGTGAGAGTACAGCAGTGCAGCGAACACGACGTTCATTTATATTTTAAGTTCATAATTATATTTAGTATATTTCCTATGACGATGCTCTATTGGCGAAATTCGATGGCACACGTGTAAAAACTTGCAGAGTTATAACACTAAAATACACAATGTAACATACATTCCTTTACATTACAGTCCTTTCAAGTAGTGGTCTATGTATATAGTTGTGTTGACTTTTGCAATTTAGCAGTACACCTATACACACTTGTTTCATATTATATTGTAAACGTTTAACAACAATAATATTATGTTGAGTGATTGGGTAGATATGCGTTAGGGCCAGACTACGAGACGCGATCTGCGTAGGCCACGTCCAATGGCCGCTCGCTTAACCGCAACTAAACTATTTTTAGCCCTGCTCCTTTCTCTGACAACAGGGGCCAGGACGTGAGTCAACCCTTTGTTGCCCGAAGCGCAACGGCCTCAATGTGAGGACGCTTCGTCAGTTTACTGCGCCTTTCGCCCTTTAGATGTAGTCCTCCTCAGTAGTCAAGGTTTCGCTTTCCAAACATGTATTAATATTGTTTAGATTTAATATGTGGCTTGCCTTGGCTGCTCGATTACTCAATGTGGAGATGTCATTATACTGCGATGTTCATATAGTCACAAGACTCTAATTTGACTTAAAGATTAGAGGTTTCGCACTCCAGCCTCTCACAGACATTGCGACAATCGTTTTGCTACCCACACGCCCGAGTTCAAATAGAATGCTGAACACGTTCTGAGCCATACATAATTCTGAAGTCGCACCATAACATTCGTCTCATTATTTCAATTGTTTTGCAATGTTTAATGTTTCTTACGAAGTTTCTGCTAAGAGTGACCTCGTGGCCATAGTATCAGAGAATTCCGTGTTTGTGACTACACTTTGCCATAATCTTGAGAATAACATTATAAAATCCCCTTCGTAACCAATTGTTTAGACAAGGAAAAGTGAATGCTTCCACATAATACTTCACACGACACATCTATTCAACTCGTCGGGCAAGACAATACGTATAAAAATATTTGAGTTTCAGAGAATAATCAATTTTAACGCGGAAGTAATGCTACAAATTTACAGAGGTGTACGTAGGGGTGATTAATTTAAATTTTTGGCAAGGTTATTTAATAAATTTTAACTTTACTTACACGGACACTGGGTCTCAGTTATCCTATCTAGGCCGCGTTTTGAAATGGTCATTTTGTAACAATGTCACCGCATAGAGCAAGGTAAACAATCATATAAAGAGGTCACACACATACAATTAACATCGAAATGCTTACCATTTCGAAAATTCGATACTTTATTATGTTTTATGTAGATGAATCTATTAGCATCACCATCGATAAGGTTACGTAATTAACAATATTCGTATAACAGATCTTTTTGTGAATATTAGTTTTTTAAAGAGGTCTGTAGTAAGGAATAAATTCTTCTTAGACGGGGCAACTTTATAAATATAGAACCAGCACAAATTGCATTCAGACTCTGAACAAACTTTTGTGGATCGCACAACAAATAGTCTTATGAGGAAATTAAGTCCACGCCGATTTGCCATCTCTGTATTTTGTACAGAATTGTTCATCAAGGCAAATGTTGGTCTCATTAAAAATTCGCTAAGCATTTCTAATTGTTTCGGTAGAGCAAATACGCGAGTTCATTGCCGGTCAAACGATACTGTGAACGTGTGCCCACGACTATTGATATGTTTCCAAAGACAACTTGACGTAGAATGTATAATTATCTCCGTATGATGTGAAAGCCATATATAGATTTATTTAATATGTACTTGCATAAAAACAATCCTATGTGTTAATAGTATTTTTCCATGTTATGAAAGCAAAAATAATAAGGTTTTATTTAACTGTGAAATCTAAGAATCATCATCATCGTCATCTTAGCCCATATACGTCCCACTGTTGGGCTCGGGCCTCCTCCATAATGGAAGGGTAATTGACCTACTATACCACGCTGGTCAGACGTATTGGTATATGGTTTTATTTCGAGCTTTCCTTCTCTCGCATAGATGTTATATGCGTTTTATATCCCTTATTCGTCTTGTACAATCACCCACTGGTAAGATAGGGGGTGGTGAATTGTATTCTTACTCCGTCACCACACGGAAGGAAATCTAAGAATAATTCAAATAAATTATTATTTGTATTCAGACGTAGTACTACCATGTCTGAATACAAATAGGAGTCTATCTAGGTAGATAAATATTCAACACCGGTCGTAATACGCATCCCCTTCGCGAAGGACCCGTGTGGTTGTAGGTCGTATCCCATCAGCACTTTCTCGAAATTTTTCAATAATATGAGACGCCTTATTTTATCTGGTTTAGTAACTCTTTTTGTTCTTAATAATAAGAGAATCTTACAAATAATAAATTTTATATAGAGCGCTTATATCAAACTATTCGTTACTAACATTAGAACAGTTTCTTAATGTTAATAGTGCCAAAATGTTAAGGTAGTATTGCCAACTTTTCCCACCTGGACGGGCCAGTGATGACAAGGTCAGGTACGGGTGGCTTGCCTATCTGGCTCTAGAGAGGTACTGACCAGGCAGGTGCTCGCCCGCTGCCCACTCCGTCGCCCCGGACGGATGGTGACTGCACCATTGGTTATCCCCAAAAAAAGTATTGTCTACTTTTGATATTTCAAATTGTCGATTGCTGCACGATAGTTACATCCTTCCATCCTTGTCCTGTTTATCTCTACGTTTTGTTACTGCCTGCCACTTAGCGCCGTCTATTGTCCATTGACTTATTGCATTGTGTATGGTCCTAGTATTTTGGATTCTGTTCTTACTCATATTACTTTATAAATATCTGGTTGACCGAGCTTCGCTCGTTATATTTTTGTTGTATTTTTGTCGAATTTATTCAGATTAATTAATTAATTATTAATTAATAAAAAATTAATCGATTAATTAATAAAAAATAAAAATTAAATAATTAAAAATATAAAAAAATTACAAAAAGAGAATAATAATAACACCGAGATCCGATCCGATGCTGTTTGAATGCAAGAACAAAACTAAAAGGAAACTGGACAACTTCCCAATTGAGCTATCGTAACTCATGACGTTGACGGCGAAATTTGAATTCATATTCTTTTAAAATTTAATGTCATTGTATTGTTTTGCTAAAACACCGACAAAACAACATTTTCTATAAATAAAACCTAGCTAGATCGATTTTTTGGCCTCGAAACCTCTAGTATGTCAAGTTTCATCAAAATCGTTGATGCCGTTTCCGAGATCCTGAATATATATATATATATATATGTACAAGAATTGCTCGTTTAAAGATATAAGATAATATGCATACAGGTAATTTATGTCCTTTAATTTTGTAAAGCCATCCGCGATTAAAGGATTTTTGTACTAAGGTTGATACTATGAAATGTTTAACGGTTAAAAAATTGTCAACTGTAGACAATAAAAAGGCGACACTCAGTAGTGCCTAGTGTTTGTTTAATAATGAACTATTTGATCTGCACTACTAATATACAGCAAGCAATACAGCAAAGACTGTAATTGCTAGTCAACCATCTAATGAGTTGCAATTAGTTGAATGCACGCCTGAATTTCGATGTGCTTATTGACCACTTGGAACGTATGCTTATTGTAGGGCCTTAAGAACATTAATATATATATTTCGAATATTTCTGCCGTAGTTTAAAATAAAGATGTTTCAAAACTATGAAATTGAGCATTGTGTTAATATAAAAATTCTTATAAAAACGTTTGTTGTTTAAATATTTTAGTTTTTATTATGTAACTATTACAGAAGATAATATTTTTATTATTTTCAAACGTAATTCTAACTACGCTGAAACTACGCTGTACTAATAAAATCTACGTCAATGTCAAGGCTTCGCAAGTACAAATTCTTATTAATTTACAATTATGACATAATGATTGAAAGGATTTATTGTATAAAATGTTGTTATTTGCTGTGATCATAAACAGAATATGTCATCAACCCTGCCTTCCCTGCGGTTAGCGTATGACACGGCTAAGGAACGTAAATAGACAAGATCGCTACAAGAAAAGGTAAATTGTGTTATAAATGCCCAATACCTGACATATTAGTAAGTAATTAAAAAGTAAGTGTTATTGATATTATCCATAATTATATTTAAGCATCATTATGAAATGACTTGATTTTGTTGTGCTCACATTAATATTATAACTAATGTGGCTTCATTTGCCTAATTGATCTATATTACGATTTTATACCCTGCGGATTGGACGGGTTGGTATAGAGTTTTATTTCGGGTTTTTCTTCTCTTGGTGAATTGTATTATCAATCTGTCCCTATACAGAGATGCAACATTAACGAATACAATGACTGAAAGGTATGGAAAATTGGATTTAAACCCCGGTGCAAGCCTGTATCGCCAGTGCCTCATATTAGGCTATTTGCCATCATCGGCCGTGCTGTTCTTGCCATTAGATGTTCTAAATTATTATTTAGCTTAGCACTCAAGCACACTAACTTCAGTTTTAGTTTCACAATAAACGCAGATTGCTCTCTTTGGTGGCTTTGCTTACGAGGTAGACATAAATCTGCGTTAGCAAATAACTTGCAAATGAACGTGCGTTAGTACTTTTTAGAGTACTAATCTCACCTAACAACTTTTTACGCCAATAAGGCTTAACTCGATAAGAGCACTAACATCTCAATCTCGAGTTTAGGTCTTACTTGTTTTTTTTTATAATTCGACTTAGGTTCAGCACTGGTTTTGTACCTTTTAGCAGCTAACAATGTATTTTACTCAACGTATTCCGGTTAGACAAAGAATAGACGACAACGAGTGAGTAAGCAAATGAGTAGTGCTTATTTATTCATATAGATAATGTGTTATCTAAGGTCTTATGTTTGAGTGCAGTGTTTAAACAAAGGGGTACTGTACTGTATATAGCTACGGCTGATAAGCCGCTGGAAACATTATCGTTGGTTATTTGGAGTATTTGAAATTACTACAGATTTAATTAATTTTTCTTTCACTGGTAACTTTGACTAATACGACGCATGCCTTTTAAGTTTTGTCGTTTGAAGAAAAAAACACAACTAGAACCTTATAGTACTTTTTATTGTTATTCAAAGTTTTCACCACGTAGCTTAATACACTTTTCCATTCGCTCAAACCAGTTATTCCAATAACATTTATTCCACTCTAAAGTGGGGGTGTTCAAAATGGCTGATTTGAAAGCGTCGACTGTTTCTTCACCGGACTGGAACCTTTGACCACGAAGACTTTTCTTAATTTTAGGAAATGTAAAGAAATCCTTAGGGCTTAGGTCAGGACTGTATGGGGATGGTCAAGAATTTCTACTTTTTCCTGCTTCAAATACTCAATCGTTTGACGAGCGCTGTGTGACTGATGATGTCGTAGACGTGATTTAACTCTCCTCGGTTGAACCTTTGCAGAGTTTTATTACACCATCTGACGCGGGCCGCCTTGTGATCGTCGGAAAGCAGATGCGGTATCCAACGGCAAACTAGCTTTCTCACACCAAGCGCTTCATGCAAGATCTTCTGAATGGTTGTCGCTGAGATGCCTAATAGAGCCTCTATCTCTCGATACGTCACATGACGATCTTCGAGAATTAATTATCTCACAGCAATGATGTTATCTTCAGTGAAGGCGGATTTTGGGCGTCCTTACTATTCTAAATACAAATTGAATGGAATTCTAAATACCAGCGTTCGACAGTCCGCAGACATGGGGCTTCATCACTGAATACAGATGTTAGCTCTTCAAAAACACTGAAGCCGTGTCAGGCCTCTTCTAAAGTTGTAGAAAATTATTGCACGAACATTATCCTTAGAAAGATTCATTTTTGTACGTAACCTGACAGATTCCAATCGACGCTGTGACTAAACAATAGCATTAATCCTAATACTTTCAACTGTTTTGAGATTCAAAATTGCAAACGAAATATGGAAACGACAGAACTTAAGAGGCATGCCTAGTACTGTTGAGGAATTGTGTCTGTAGGTGTTGGTCGATTAGTCATTTTTCTTGTTAGTATCTTGCATACAGATTATTGGAATAGTCTATTCGGTATTTTGTATACAGAATAATCGAATAGTCTATTGCTAACTTTGTGATAGAATTATCGAAATAACAATGCTACTTATTTGTTCCTTCAAAACTATGGGCTTAATATTTAATCTCCGTGCTGATTAAACTAATAATAATTTTCAGCACCTCACTTCCTTTCCTCTCTGTGATGTAAAAGACGATTAAGGGATAAGTAGATAATTGCACCATAAGGAAAATAATAAAAAAAACCTTGACTAAAAACCTATCCGCCTAGCGGCCAGCCTAGATTCAGTTCAGAAAGTAATTAACCGATCATCCATATATAAACTGACCGCGGTTACCCTCACTATTGCATATCAGTAAGCACAACTGGCCACAGAAGGTTCAACTGCACTTTTGGCATACATTCGTTGAATGGTTGCGTCACAGAGCGCGGAATCGAGTACACAGCGTAACACTTTTACCATTACAGTCGCAGCAACCTCTCGCCTACCTACTTGCGCTCGACTCGACGCGATCCACCGCTTTACATAATTGCTCGTATAGAACACATTAAACTTATGCAACACCAAAACATTTTGATACTCTTATGAGGGTCACAGTTTCTAGGCCAGTTTATTATGTTTTAATTATCATATGTAATAAGGTTGCACTTTTATTAATTTATTTTAAGTTTATGTTAAAAAGTAGAATCATTCAAATTTAAATTACAAGATTTCAATTTTTTTTTTAATAAACACGTTAGTATGTAACCTGTTTAGGTACGAGTTAAAATTCTATTTTAAAGTTATACAAATTGCTTATAACTACATATGCTAAAACGACTGGTATTATGGTTGCCTTGACCTTAATAAAAAAACTTTATATAATTAAATTTATTTTCATAATTTATTTCGTATTCTAATATAATATGCAGTGTGGTAGCGGCTACGAATACTACCAACCCATTGCTCATGGATGTCGTAAAAGATGATTAAGAGCCTTACATAATCCAGATCCAGCTCTATCTGAAGCCATCTGGTTAATAAGTTCATTTTCCTTCTTAGGTTGACGGCAGATAGGCAGCCGGGCATAAAACTATTGCCAATAATTTGAAATGAAAGTACTGTCAAAGAAAAGTCCCTATTGAGTGGACACCGAGTAGTAATTGGGATAAGAGCGAGGTGAACATGATGACGAGATTAAATTTTTTTTCTTTTCTAAAAAGACTACACCTCTACTAAGGAAATAATCCTTGTGTTGCGGGGACTTTACAAACATATAATTGACGGACACAAATTACATCCAGACTCGGAACAACCATTTGTAATCGCACAAAGTATTGTCCATTGTCCAAAGTATTCTAGTGCATCTGATATTATAGAACATTAATTGAAGTCTTCAATAAAGTGAAAATCAATAGTAACTACTAAGATACTAAGGCACTATAACCAGTTTTAGACTACCTATTGCCTTTTTGTTATACCTCGTAATACATTTATAATATGCTATATCATCAATTATAACCTCTCATTAATATTAAAGCGCATATTTTTCTAGTTCACGAATCCTGACTTGGTGTATCGAACAGTAAATATAGCTTCATTAATGCTAAACTTTAACGTGCTTACAGTTCAGTTTTAAAATCTATTAATTAGTTGTTAGAGTAACCATAGGCAAATCACATTACACAATCTGTACTGTATTGGAATACTGTGCAGAATGCCAGACCCAAGCTTTTTGCTTTATATATATATATATATATATATATAATTTAGATGTAAGAGATGTAATCGCATATAATTAGATGAGTTCTAGTAAACTAAAATGTGTAGGCGGTCGATTAGTAAACAAAAGAAGACATTTGCACATAATTTATGTGAATAACTACTAATAATTTCCACAGGTCCCTAATTGTTATACATTGCGCATGTTTCGCGCGATTGCAACGATTGCGGTTGCATAAGAGCATTGCACCAGGCTTGGAGTTAGTAGTGTGATTATAATCCGCGCGTGCCGCGATATCTTATGCACTCGTTTGCAGGAAGGTAACTTTCCAACTCTTTCACTTTTTATGGTGTTTTATTCTTGCCAACCGATATACTTCATCATTAAATATCATTTGAGAATTAATTTAGAAAATATTTATACAAAATGTAAATTATTAGATCACTCTTTAAATCTCACTCTATATTTATTTTTATCATAGCAAATAGTATTTTTTTGTTTGATGATATTCTCCGTTGCTTCGTATATTAAGACTGTGTCCATAAGGAAATAACAACGAAGAGAAAATTCGTAAAGTAGCCCTATGTCAGTTTAGTCAACATAGAGTAGTTCACCAATTTGCCTATCATTGTTTTATAGAATTTTACTTAAGAGTTTACCTTCTCGAAATCGTCTTACGGTACCCGGGGGAAAGCAAGGGACGGTGGCATTGTATTCCTACTTCGTTACTATACTGAAAGTGGCGTAGACCACTAGGTAGCTTTTATAAATCAATTAAATTTGGAAATGTATCTCTAGCCAATAAATTCTAAATGGAATAGTTTACAAGCCATGTGTACTTATAAAATTTAAATAAATTTTAAGTCCGTTTCCTTGAGTTAGGGTTAAATACAAATGCTTCGCGCCTTTATTGGAGATTTTAATGTTTATACATTCCGATATATCGGTCTTATTATTATTTAATGAAAATATTAACTTTAATATTTTTATTTATTTTTCGTCACTAAAGGAGCAAATAATTTTCTAAATGGCATATAAAGCATTAAAATTGATGTAGTATACATAGAGAAATAATATAACTTATAGAACACGAAATTTTAGTAACTTAATTTGTTACTTAAAGATAACGACACCAATAAGTCTAGTTGAGTAGCGGGTAATAAATGTAACTATGGTGCTGACTATAATGAAATTAAGTTACATTAAAGTTAAGTACGTTTAATTGTTTATTTATTGTTTTCAACATGTAACAAAAGTATGCGTCATCCGGTCCGATATACATAAATTTGTATTGTGGTAAATAATATATGTATGTGACCGGCTCCTATTGCCCTTACATCGCTAAATGTTTAGTCATTCCAAAGGCTAATTTAAATATCACCAACAATTCAGTGACATATTTACCTCGTATATCTGTTGGTAACACAACCTATTTACTACTGGTTAATGATTAACATTTGCAGATGTTTATGAAATATGTTGCCCAGTATGGTGATGAACTAAAAATACAATTCACCACACTCCCATCTTACTCCAGCGGCGTGATGTAGTAGGTCAATTTCCCTCCTATTATGGAGGAGGATCGAGACCAGCAATAGGACGTATATGAGCTGAGATGAAGATAAAAAAGTCCATAATATCGATTGCTTGAATGTACAAATTATTACTTATCAATTTTTTAATGGTTATGATCCGACTCTATCTCGATTGGTCCTTCAAAATTACAATAAGAACCGCTGGAATCTGTGCGAATCGCTGTGAAATATGTGGGAATTTCAGTTTGGGTCTTATGCTGATCTGCTATAGTCGTCCCTAGCCAGTATAGTCTAGACCAGAGGTGGGCAAACTTTTTTAATGGCGGGCCACAAAGTTTAAGAAATTCTAGAGGAGGGCCAGAATTATAGAAAAATGCATTTTGTATTAAATATTTTTAATAAACAAAATACCTTTTACTTTTATGCCTTGTTAGGCGTGTGAGACATATGGAATTGTTTTTGATTTTCCATAATATTTTCGAGAGAGCAGTTTCCATCTGAGACAGATGGAAACTGCTCTCGAAAATATTCGCGGGCCGTACTTTGCCCATCACTGGTCCTAGACGTTAGTATCGAAGATCCTTATTCCGACAGCATGCGAGCAAGGTTTAATTCATTTTGTTAACTTCATGATTCAATCTTGTGAAATAGTGCTTTCATTTTTTAAAGATTTGTCCACAATATTCTTAAATTGTCATATGACTGTATCAGAATTTACCATTACGATATAGATGCTTGTATTTATCTCGATACTATATCACGTAGCTCGGCTTAACTATAGTTGTTCTCCATTTGTAGATAGTGTGTCAATAATGAAAGGAAAGTGGCGCGCCTGGCCGTTGTCGGTAGGTCAGTGTCGGTCGGTCCACTTGCATTTACGTAACTCGTGTCATACAGCACATCATTCGTGCCAATTTCTTACTTAACATTTCGTTTTGACACGCTCCTTTTGTAGTATGTATACCGGAACAGGTCAATAAGACTACTTCGATATGGATTACGTAAATATTATTGCCGACTATATAATTATTTCTTTCCTGCTTTATCCCCCATACAAGTTCCACTGTTAGGAAGGAACCTACTTCATAGTGAACAGTGAATATTCTACTAGGATATCCAGATGTGTTGGCGAAATCGAATTAAGTACCTATATACGTATCATTTTAATCTAGTTATATTGTTTTATCGGTTACACGATACTTATGGACAGTTGACACAATATTAAAAGACATCAAATAAGTGTTTATTGTATTGATCAAACTTAAAATCCATTATTTATGTTTATACTCGACTAGCGCTATGTAATTAAATATTTCAATTAGAATAGTAACCAATGAATTTTCTTGCCGTGCCTGTGTCTAAAGACGCGTTCAAATCTAGTGGCTGTACATTTGGTTTTGTTTTACACATTTTAATAAATTATCATATTAAAATAATAAACGTATATTAACAATAAGTAATCAGAAATCAATATCATGTTATTTATAATTGTTTACTTTTCTATTGGTAGTTTATTTTAAGATATGAGTCAACAAAATTTTAGGAATGTAGTGGAGCATAAGAAACTTTTATAATTACGAGACATGTTGGACGTGAATTATCTTAGATCTTCAGTATCTGGGAACTACAAAGTACACCCAAAACAAGTGGACAACAAACTTGCGGTGATATAGCCGTTTATAGTTGAAGGAACTCTTGTTTAAAGTGGATCATATACCAGCAATGCATGTCTAATTTTATATTAGTCATGATTGCAAGTATATATTTGTTATGAAATTTATTTATTTATTCTAATTTATAGTATCATGCCTGTACATAGGCTCGTAGAGTTAAGTAAAAGCGTAAAAATGATTATATTTCGTTAAACAATATTATGTTCACGTGAGTATACATATATAACCTCGACAATCGAGGAAATCAAGTGAAAATATCAACTTTTCCCCATCCGATATTGAAATCCAGGACTCCTGAAAATCAGTAGTGTAATTATGTTACTTGACTAACTAGTGAACTAAGAATAAAACGTAATAACATCCGTTAAATTAGTTTCTATTAAAGTATCTAAGTGTGCCTAAATTGAGATCTCACGATGAACTTCTGTATTCTAAGTTGAAAGTTACGCAGTGTTGTGCAAGACAGCACGGTCTCGTAACTTTGAATCACTTGCACGTTTCTTACTTGCATAATGCAGATATAGGATACTCAAATGTAATAATGATTACGAAATATAACGAAAAGTTCATAGATTGATTTTTATATCAGAAGTAAATATAAAATATCCCGGCTGTAAGTCTGAATTCTTATCTGTTGTCATCATCAACGGCGTTGAACTTCGCGAGGTCTCCCATTGTAACTTCCTCCTTCGTGCACGAACCGAAACATTGCCTATTAAGGCTTAGTATACACATTAAATTTTTATGACTTTATATTACTACGCTAAAAAGGGCTATTCCAAACTAATTCGTTTCAAAGCACTCGGAATCAATGCTCAACGCGTATACCTGGACAGTCAAGCACTAGAAATGTCAAAATTTGTGAATAGAACAAATTTCGACATTAAACGAGAAGATAGTCTAGAAAATTTATGGTTTCGATTTATTTTGTTGTTAGAGCTACATTACTTAGTAGTATTTTTGTCCCACACTTATTGTTTTGGTATATGTCGAGACTTTTTACAGTATCAGTAATTGCCATAAGTAAAATTGATTAATATTCTTCAAAAAAAATAAATAAATAAAATAAAACTCACACATGATTGGATGGGCAAGAATTTATAAGGCAAACTAATTTCACGTGTACACTTCGCTTAGAGATCTGAACTCACAAGAGAGGTACGCATGACTTAATCCTCGTCCGATAGTTGATACAAAAAAGTTCGACAAAACCTAATTACGTAATTGTTACTATGCGCATCTAGAAATACTCTCAGGCGATACACAGAACTAGATATGTAGTAAGTGGTAATACTCGCAATAGACATACCGATATACATATGTATGTTTATATTACTATTATATATTGTACATAATGTAAATTACAGTATTAGTAATAAATTTATCCATGGTTATATGTAAGGATTATAGTCCTATTATAATTGAATATGCTCATTTCTATATATAAAATATAATACCATAATTATCTAGTCTAATAAGTTTATGTATATTTTAATAATAATGTTTTATTAATTGAACACAGGTTTATATAGTGCAGTGAGCGTGATATTTTAAATATCAGGGAAGGTCCCTTACTTGCATTCTATGCAACAAAAGTGTGCATTATCAAATCGGTGTTCCGTGCATCGGTGATCACCACAAGTGGAACGTACCTGCTTGTTTAAGGGCCCGTGAAATGCGCGCTACCTGCTAATAAACAAAATTGAAATGAAATACACAATATTAAAATACCTATTATTTTATAATTAGAACATCCATAATGAATATTATTTTTATTCTATACCTACTACATCTTATTTAATTATCTCTTCCTCAAGATATAAGCGTCAATAATTTTTATTTTGTTCTTACAACTGTTAATTACGTAGGTACTTTTGTTACATTTATTTGTTTCATTCCTTTATTGCTCATTATTACATCATTGGTGTAATAAAAATATCGATTCTTACGCCGATCTGTAATTAGAGATGCATATTGAAACCAAAAACATCGATGTATCGATACATCTATGTACAAAAAACATTGTTTTTTAGAAATCTATGCGGTGAGCTTTTTTTTAGCAAAATCAAACATATTTTTAAATGAAACACCAACATTTGCGTGATGTGAGGTCCTTTTTGTTCAGGCTCTGCTAAAAGTACCACACGTTTTAAATCATGCAGTCAAAACATCCTATAAAATAACATCGATACATCGATGTTTTACAATAATGAACATCGACGGCAAACATCGATGTTTTTTTATTGAAACATCGATGTATCGTTCACAGAAAAATTAATAAGATATTTCTGTGGTATCGTTTGCATCCCGGTTATTCTATGGCTCCAGCAATATAAATCCATACCGGCATTTGAATTAACCACAAATTGACTAGCTGTAGTTATTTGCTATTTAAAATACATTTATTGCAGTTGGCATGCTTTAAAGGCTAGCGTTATGAGTTGGAGTACCTACTCCAATTTACCTCGAGGTGAGAGTAGCCTCATTTAATCTTCAGCTTCTATTATATTCTATATATATATATATTATTCTTTTCATTATTTCATTTAAATCATGTATGTGTACGTATTTTTATAAACAACTATTAATTAAAATGCAAATAGCAAAACTAGTTCTAAAAAACTGGTTTTGTAATGTTAAAAACTTCCATTCAACATCAACCGTTGTGTGGATTGTTAAATAGTTTCGTAACTTATAAGAAGTTCTTTTTACGGTAAGCAGTTGATAGGAGCCATCACCGTGACAAATGGGGTGGTCTTTGCCATGACTTGGCAAGCTATGCTTCGATAAACACCACCTGTGGAAAACAGTCGCGATAACGAATATGAATTTCACGTAATTGTAACTGACTTTCCATAGTTCTTTTGCGAGAAATCCAAATTATATAAGACTTAGATATTAACTCTTACTTGTTTTAACGTATGTTAGGAATTCTTATAAAGCTGAAGAGTTCTTTCAACGGGAATCACCTCGGGAATTCACAGTACAGTTCTGAAATAAATTTCTTAAAGTGCTGCCTAAGCGTGTATATTATAACGAATCAAGATTTTATTTTAAAATATGCAGAGATGGCGGGGTAGTGGTTTCTCATCATCATCTAACTTTTCACGGTCTACTGCTGGATGTAAGGCTTTTCACCATAGATTTGAGAGGATAGTGCCGCAATCGCTACGCTTGGCATGTGAGTTGGTGATCGCAGCAGGTATTATAAGTTTCCCAGACGTTATCAACTGCTTTACTCACTCTTAGCCGATTTTAGCGACTCCCATGGGCATACGAAAGACGATGCCAAATGAGATTTAATGGGTTTTTTTAAAAGTAAAGTTATAACGCGCATTAGAAATAAGTGACCTTTGTAACTTTAAATATATGATTCATGCCAAGAACGATCCAAAGATCCTGTGTTCATTTCTTTTAGAGCTATCTGGATTGAGAAGCTATTTTATCCCTGGTAAATATTATTATACGGGCTATGCTCGGGATTTCTCTGCGAGATAGAATCCGGAATACAGAAATCCGCAGAAGAACGGGTGTAACCGACATAGCACGAAGAATTAGCACGCTGAAGTGGCAATGGGCAGGCCACATCGCTCGACGAACCGACAACCGCTGGGGAAGAAAGGTTCTCGAGTGGCGACCACGCATCGGACGACGCAGTGTAGGACGCCCCCCCACTAGGTGGACCGACGACCTAGTGAAAGTTGCTGGGCGTCGTTGGATGCAGGCGGCACAGGACCGCACATTGTGGCGCAATATGAGGGAGGCCTACGTCCAGCAGTGGACGGCAATAGGCTGAAATGATGATGATGATGATGATGAAATATTATTATAGCGAACAAACACGTCTTTCCCATGGGAATGAGTATTCAACTCATTTATGTCAGTAACTTCAAAGTTGACGGAGTCTAGTTATTAAGACAGTTTTCTTATAGAAATACCATTGTGACGCACATTGATAACTTGTTCAAAACTAGTACACAGCAAGTTCATAAGTTATCTTTTAGTTAACCCCGAAGCTGATAACGTTACCTCGAGCGCTTGCTTTATGACAGTTTGTTCAACTTACGCTAGTTTTCTTATCTATGTAGTTGTTTTGGGTGAATATCTAAAAATGTTCTTACCTAAAATAATTATTTCTAGTATTTTTTTTATTCCCTTTGGTGGCAAACAAGCAAATAGCTCACCTGATGGTAAATGACAATACTGCTCATAAGCCTTTTTTAAGCCTAAGTGTAGGGAGTGGGAATGCATGTAATGAGGTTCGGTGATACTAAGGCATGACCAAAACATACCACACGCAAAAATACCCTCAGAAAGTTGGGCTTCCGGCTCTTTCGTTCACTAAACAAAGCGCAGTAACAAATTGCTACTACTCAGACGTCGATTTTCTGCGAGAGTGTGGTACTACCTCGGACAGACCGGCCTGCGGCTGTAAAATGATGACTGTCAACACTCTGGTCCCACTACGTACCTAGTATTTATAAAATACCATTTATCGTATTTAGATGAAGTAAGAATACAATACACTACCTGCTATCTTGTCCATAGGGGGTAGTAGTAGACGATTAAAGGATAAGTTATCTTTAAATATTTTGCTGTAGTAGTCATATAATCGTTTCCTCAAGCAATATTTCATAACTTCGTTCTTGCCGAATTAGTCATACCACTTCTGCGATATACTGATTAATGACATTACTATAATATTCTATCCAAATATGTATACATTATACCTACCTATATGTGCACTTATAATGTAGGTGTCTGTGTATATAATAGTTCAGTGGTAAATTGTAGAGACATGTATATATACAATGATATTCATATTATAATAGCACACGCAATGCAAAGGCAGCTCGAGGCCAACGCGACCGCCATCAGTGCGCGGGCAAACGCATCGCAAGCGCATCGATGCACTACATTGACCTGCAATGTACCTCCCAACGAAAGTGAAACTAGTTGTTATTACTCGACATGTTCTTTATTTTTATTTATAGATAATAAAGGCGCGCTTTATCATATACATAGCTTTCTAGTTCGACCAACCCACCCATATCCATCCGTTTTCATAAAATCCTTATCCAACGCTCGCAGATTCAAAATATCTTCTAAAAATATTCTATATTACATATCAACCTTTATTACGTATGTTAAGTAAGAATACAATTCACCACATTCTTTCTTGCCCGTGGGTATCGTAAAAGACGAGTAAGGTAACAACTATAAGGGTGAGAACTCAGTAAAACCCTGTATCAACCCATCTGACTAGCGTGGTATCGTAAATTTCTCTTCCACTGTGGAGGAGGCTCGAGGCCAGCAGGGGGACGTATATGAGCTGTTATCATCATGATGATTGCCTATCATACTTATGTGATTTTGCTAAATACATGATTTAACATATATGATCATCGAACAAGATTCATAACTAAAATTATCTCAACTTATAAAAATCCCACTGACAGATTCAAGCCTCCTCTACAGTGGGAGGGGAGAATTGATCTGCTTACACAACCTTTATTAGAGGTGTTGGTATGCAGTTTTATTTCAATCTTACTTCCTCCAAAAAAGTATTATTATAATTTGGAACAGAAATATAATTTGTGAGCAAAATTATAATTTAACTATTATGTTTGCCATCTTCGAGCCATTTAGCTAAACTCGTAATAATCGTAGACTTCTGGTTATGGGATAGAAGTTTGGTGACATCCTAAGAATGGAAGTTAACCCCAAACTTTCTACGTTAATAAATATCAAGAGCAAGACCAGGAAAACACAAATTAAAATCAACATTTAATCTGTCTGATTAGAGTGTTACAAGTGGGTAGGTCTTGTGAAAGGAGTTCATGTCCAACATTCGAACGTATGTGTGCTGGGAAAAGGAACAGTACTAAAATAAATTCTTATCCTAACAAAAAACTAAAGCGCGCTTAGAACGGATGTTGCACATCTGTTTTGGCGACATAATAACAAGTAATTAGCAAAGGAAGACGTCCAGTGAAGGCGGCCCCATGTTCGCACAATGTGTCCCGCACATTGCCTTGTTTCCGTTGCCCCTTGTAACTTCTCGCATCCCCTGGCAAAATTCTAAATGATCTTAGTTTATTGTTGGATTATTAGATAACGAATGATTTAATTCATTAATAAGTTTAGATAAATATTATTTTATTGAATCTGAATTATACGAGTAAAAAGAATGTGTTATTTGTAATCCAAACACTGCATCAATTAACATTTAAGAACCACAACCAATTTCGTACGAATGTTTAAATTATTCTTAAAAAACAATAAAAACAGAAGGTATCGCCTCACATTTATGTACGTTAACATAAAAATGGTATTAATTAAAGCCATTTTAAACGTATAGAGTGGTGGAACGCTGTTGATGAGTCCGTTCGCTTGCTCCTCCTACGAAGGTCAGCCGCTCACACACCTACTTACCTTACCACGACCGACTCGAGCGTTGAATGTATTAAAACTTACGTTATTATTGCTGATTGCGCCATTATTTGGTGTAATTTTAACTTTGTAACTTTTAATTATGTATTTTATTTAATTAGTCATGAAGAAATAAAAAGAATATAATTTAACAATGACGTTTTCGCTATGAAGCTAAGAACTAATGTTACTTCGTATTGTTTAAACTTTAAACGAGTCCACGTATTAGTTACAATCTCATTGTTTTTATACAATATTTTGTTTAATCAATCATCTTTATCTGTTCGCTTGGTGAAAGTGACCTATGCTCCCAGTAATTTACGGCGAGAATATTGCTGTTGTCCGAGCACAATTAAAATTTTTGTATCTAAATAAGTATTCATTGGCAAGTGCCAATGAGAATTAATTCGAAATATCGTGGAAATGCACAGAAAACTTCGAAAATGTTATAATTAAATATATTAATTTTATTCCCTAACTAATGATTGACATTAACATAATTACATTATGCCTGTTTTAGCTTACTTTATGCCAATAAACCAACAACGAGGTGGGCGTTACGACTGCGTGGCCAATGTAGCTAATCCACGATTTCAGTCAATTGTGAAAACATTGCCTAAGAACGGCGGTTGTTGGCGCGGCACGTACCTACCTACCTACTAAAATGCTAACACTTGCCGAAACTCGTTTGCAATCCGCCACCATTGCGTTGTTGGCAACCTTCGATTTCTCCCATTTTAATAACAATGTAACGTTTGTTCGTCAAAACCAATTTCGATGACATGCGTCTCACAAACATTTGCGTAAATCGTAATGCACAATATAAATTTTAAGGTGATTTTAAACTAAAATTTAGCCAGGTGCGGTTCAATAATTTTATTTGTTACCCGATAGACTAAGATTGTTACTAGATTAAAGTTAATGTTCCCTAAACCTGATCAATTACTTAATTATCAGAATAAAACGGACAGTGCCTATAGAAAAATTAAATAAGTTATGGAGGTATATGATAGCTATCATAATCCATGCCAATTTTAATATACCTTATTATTTTTGTTGAATTATACATATACTCTCCCTTCATACATATACTCTCATTTGAAAACTGTATATCGTGACTTTTTTTTTTTTTTTTTTTTATTGCAAACGGTGGCAAACGAGCAAACAGTACACTTGATGGTAAGTGTTGCTGCCGCTCATGGACCTTTACAAGGCCGTTGCCTACCGCGAAGAAAGTGAAGGGAGTGTGAAGGCGTGCATTGAGGCTCGGTGATACCAAGGGCACCACCAAAACCCTCCACACGCAATCACCCTCAGAAAGTTGGGCTTCCGGCTCTCTCGCTCACCGAACGAAGCGCAGTAACAAATTGCTACTACTCAGACGTCGATTTTCTGCGAGAGCATGGTACTGCCCCGGACGGACCGGCCCGCGGCTGTAGACAGATAACTGTCGACAGTGTGGTCCTACCACTCCTACCACTCCTACGTGTATAAATGTTGGCAACTAATTATTTTAATAATAGCCTCTATGCTTTTATGCATGATCATCCTTATCCTCTTGCCCTTATTTCAATAGTGACAATGGGAATGGCGCACATGACCTTTTCTCTTGGTTTAAGAAGAAAAGATCAAAACTGACCTAAATACCAAACACATGATTAAATGGCAAAACTATATGTGGTAGAATTACAAAACATTGCGCGTAAATTATTGAAAGAGAATGTCTCATCTCGTCACAGTTGAAGACCAAGGTTTCGTGTATGTAACAAAACTGCTCAAGAACCTTAATGTCGTCTAAATTGTCCTCGGTGAATCCATTTATAGAAACCGAGTAATTTGAGTGATTATGTCAGCTGTTCCAAAGAATGCGTCGGCGTAACATAGCTGGTAAAACTCCTATTGTTTTGTGGAGTATACGTAATGCACGTGGGCTTTGGATCTACTGCGGAGAAAGTGGCACAGCCGGCGGCAAGGCCGTCTCGTCGTGTCCCGACCTTCGACGTTACACTTCCGGGAGCCGTTCACTAAATTAGGAGAAATTTGTAAATTATAATATTACTGGGATTCGCTATACGTGTATATTCATATATGTATTACATTTTGCTTTAAATCTTCCATTTGATTTATTTTAGTTTTCACAGAAGAGTTACAAGATCCTCAATCAACATGTTCTTACCGCCTTATAGCTTTACGCAAACGACATCATTTCATAAGTCTAATAATTGTTAACAAAGTCAAATAACCAAGAATAGTTCGATTAAACATCACGTAATAATAATTAAACCCTTCCCTCTGCCAGTTATAAACTATTAAGGGCATTTAACGAACTTTATAGGTATGTAAACCTATATATAAAATATTTTAAATAAATTTCGGATATTGGTATGCAAGAAACAATGTTAAGTTTATTTGAATGGTTAAACAGTTCTTGTATATTTTAAAGAGGTCGAGGGAATCTTAATGTTTATAACGATGATTAAATACGATTGCTAAACTTGGTCGCGTGACAGTCGCTTACATATGATTGCAACATCAGCAGTCGCGTGCATCACGCCGAACTAACCATAGCGTAGATCCGCACTACTTTAATGTCTTTACTAACATAATTTTGAACAATATACCATATATGTATATATTGAAGGCTTGTTAATAAATAGTCTGCCTCTTTTTTATGTTATTCTACAATGTTTAATATTACATTTATCAATAGTCTTCCAACAATTCGCTGGGGCAATGTAACTTTAGTTTAATAAAGCGTTACCTACTGAATAATAAATAATTCGTTAATTTTGCACTTAAAGTTCAGTCTGCGATTGGAATACTTTTAAGTTCTCATCACAGCGGGGGCTTATCTCGCAGATAAGAGAAATGTATAAATTATAATTAACGAAGTCTTTATTTTTGGAGACTGATTAAGAATCCTGTAATATCAAATAGAGTTTAAACAAGTGTTATAGTTTTAATAGTATACAAATATTTTAATAAACACCAGTTTTCCAGGGAAGGACAATAACTTTTAAGGTAACGCTCTAAGCTATCCAACTATGAGCCTGTCAGCGTCCAGAGATGTACAGATCTCCAAAGGGGGTAAAATGGCGTGGAAAACTGGCGATAGTAGTAAAAACTATTATTTTGCCCAGGGATTGTTTCTGTCCATTCTCCTGGTAATTCCTCAGCCGGTTTTAAGTCTCCCATGGAAAAGTAAGGAGTGGTAACACATTTTACCTGCTCTTAGGCACTCACTATACGGGGTATAACAGAAATTTTTGAGGAATTTGCTATCTAAATAATAAATTTGTGTCCGTTAACTGAAATCAGGAACACAATGTCTCAAACTCGGATTCAAATCCTTGCAAAAAGTTGAGTAACTACGAAATAATTTGTAACCGGTAAGCTCTAATGTATTTTTGTTGTGTGAATTTTATCACGATATTCACTATAGAATGTCACGGGAAACAAGTTTAAACATGAGGACATACGCATACGGCATGGGCTAAAGTTCGACAAAGTATTCTTATACGAATGTCTTCATTATATTAGGTAGGTTCTATATTAAAAGAATTAGCCACAAAGGTCGTAGATATTGGTCCAGCTTATGCCGAGGTGAACAAAGTTCTTGACTCTTGCTGCTGCGTCGTCTAAGCAACTATTTTTTCATTTTATGTAAAATGTGTTGTAATTGTAATTTTTGCTAGAATAAATTGAACGGAGTAGACGCGATTGCCACTCTTGCAAAAGCAATTTAACTCCTTTGAGTGACTGACACACATTGAAGTAGAACTATGTGACTATATTTTTGTTAACGCACTAATGTTGCCTCGCTTATTGATGAAAGTCGGATCTTTGTAGTCTGAATCAACACGTTAGCCACAGACTCGTCAAACGAGTTATGTTATAAATAATTAATTAATATTTGGCCGGCGAACTCTTACCAACTTCAAGGTCGTGGCTTAACACTGATCTTCTGTTTTAATCGATGCGTTTTGATATTTGTGTGTGTTACTATTTTATAATAATAGATTCTTTGACAATATTTATTTTGCTTTTCATAAAATTATATATATGTATATGTATTTATATAATATGGCTTAATCTAAACTTACTATAAGTTTATTTTCTGTATTGATGTTAATAAGTACTTACTACGGTGACAGTGGTAAGAGCAGTTCCCTTCGTAATTAGAAGTAAGCATCTAATTATTGATATTTTATCTAAACAATTTGAATTCCGCCTTATTAATGATTCAACCACTTTTTACTATCACTGATCTTGTCCATTCAATACGGACAAATCGTCACAGATATATATTACAAAATTTCATGCGCAAGCTGAGAAAATTTACCACCAGTATTTTTTATAAAAACCCACCCAGTACTAAGGAATAATAATCCTGCAAACTCCCAACACTTAGCACAGAAGTCGTCACTTAGACAACTCTGTTAAATGTGTAGACCTTGTGTCTGTTCTACCTGTTTCCTTTTGTATATAATACAAGGGATAATAAAAATTCTACTTAATTATACGCAAATAACTTAGAGAAGTCATAGATGCCCTTTGTATGCTTGAATCATAGAGCAGTAAGAATTTTCCTAAACATTTCCGTCTGCGTTATATTGATTGATCATGGCAAAGTAGTTCGACGCCCTCTTTTATTCCCTATTTCAAAATAATAAAGATGTTGCAAAATAATATAAGCAGAGATTGGTTAGTAGGGAGTCTGTCTCATACCAGTCCCGAATGTGAATGTATAGTGAGCACCTCTGAGTCGGGTTTATGTGCGTGTTAAATTGTTAATTATGGCTTTAAGCTTGGCAGGATAAAATTTGAGGACGGCTGTCTGAGAGCTCACATAAAAATATTTAAATGAAATATTCAAGGAAGTACAGTATAACTAGTGTTGCCCAAATGCAAGACCAAGACGAGACTTGAACTAGTCTTGGTCTTGCAACATCACACCTGGTCTCGTCTTGGTCTTGGTATTACGCATTCAAGTCTTGGTATTGCAACAAGAGTCTCGCAATGTCTTGCAAGTCTTGCAGTTGGAATAACCTAACAGTCATTTATGAAAAATCCAACCAGATTAATCAAATATCATCCATCTGCTAGCCTATTGTCCACCATTGAATATAACCCTTACCACTGGTAAAAATTACTCTCCTATTCCACTGGTGTTGTTACATTATACATCGGTACTACTCCTATGGCAAAGGAAGGAATTTCGACCCTGTTTTCTTAAGACGTCACCACACGGGGCAGTTGATACAATAAATTTTATGTCATTTTAAATATTTTATAACAAATGGGTGTGTTTATATTTCCCTTCAAGTTAAGTGGTAGGTATGTATACATATATTGATTGTATTTCCAGTGCAGTTACTGAGACTCTGGATACTTCAAAAAACCTGTTGCTCTATTGCCTATTTAAAGTTGCCTATATAAATACTTTAGCCGCTGCGATCCATGTGGCGTTTACTATATTATTATTGCAGAACATATAAAACTGATTTAAAAATTTCACGGTTTTAATACTTGTTGGTATTATGAAAAAACTATCACCCCGTCCCGGCTATGCACGGGTTCTTTATGGAAAATAAAATATAACCTAAGTTACTCCGAGAAGATATGGCTAATAACAGCAGGTCGTATTTATCGTCAGTGTTACAGATAACTTTAAATGATAGCTTGTAATAGCGACAACGAAATACTAGTAACAGCGACTGTTATATGACGATATATCTTATAAACTACTATTTTATATACAAAACTGGATACTATATCGCACCTAGTAGCAGCCTCATCATTCGTCATTTCAGCTCAAATACGTTTTATTGCTGGGCTTGAGCCTCCCCCACAATAGGAGGGAAATTGACCTACTATACCAAGCTGGTCAGACAACAACATCCACGGGTAAGAAACAGAGTAGTGAATTGTATTCGTACTCCGTCCCTACTCGGAAAATGATTATATCGCGATCTTTATGTACGTACACCGATACGCATAATAGTTCTTTTTGCGAGTCTGGGTGTTACTTATGTAGATTAATTGTAGGCTTATTTCTATGTCCAACAGTGCACGTCGTTGGGCTAATGAATAAACGGATATGTAAATATAATGGGCAAGATCACTTTCGTGTGAAACCTATCAAGACTAACTCACAGGGGGACGATTATGGTATTTTTATCCTTAAGGCTTTCCGAAGAGTAATTCAGAAAAGCCAAGACCAACATTAGGAAATATATATATATATATATATATATTCATATCCGATCGCCGTGGTATAGTATGTCAATTTCCTTCCTATTATGTAGAAGACACGAGGCCAACAGTTGACCGCGTATAAGCTGAAATGGTGATTTGACTTAAATGCAAGACCGCGAGACTCTTGCAGACCCAGTCTTGGTCTTGATCAAGTCTTGCAGGGCCAGTCTTGGTCTTGCAAAAATTAAGCGGTCTTGGTCTTGGTCTCGGTCTCGCATTTCTCGCAAGACCAAGACCGCAAGACCAAGACTTTTTTGGGCAACACTAAGTATGTATAACCCGTCTATTCTAGAGCACGTTACCCTGTTGGTCTCAGGTTTCGTGAAAATCAATTACAGTCCATGTGCAGCGATGAATGAAGTCTTTATAATCTAGACGGCCCGAGATAGATCCTACTTAATCATAATTTTAACAAAAAATTAAAAGATACCAGCAGTAGAGCTAGGTGCTCGTGTCGATTTGCCAAAATATGTTTTGTTTTATCACTTTGGATGGATGAGTGAATGGACTGTATAGGATGGATGGGTGGACAAACTTTTTATCTATTCATAACTGTCATTTTGACCCACTGTAATACCAGTTACACAGAATGATCAGTAACTACCACAAGGTGAGTTTTGGGCCTTCGATTTTATCGCTCCCTGAAAGAAGCGCAGTTCCTATGCCGAAAAAACCTGACCCTTTTATGGCTGCAGGCAGAAAATTATCAGGATTGTGATCCTATCACTACAGTTCCAATTTACCTATTGTGTCCATATACGATTACGAGAGTAAAATTTATTTTGTCTAAATCAGGATATGCTTGAACTAAAAATAAACTGTGATTGTCTGTAGTTTTCCTTATACGATGTAGACCAGAGACTATTTTTATTTAGTTCCAATGTAAACAGTAGCGCAATACGGCTGCTGAATTAATGTCCCCAATTCAATTGATGTGTTTCATTAGCACAAGTGGCCGCGATTGCTTCGTTGATCGAGCCGGACGATCGTCGCAAAACCGAGGCGCCACGAATACTTGAGCTTAGTACTCGTATTGTATGTATCATGAATCATGACACGTCATAATGAATAGATGCTGTTTTATATTAAGGAATTACATGAACAGATTAGTTAAAATGCGTCTCTATTAAATCATTTAACAGTCCGACTCTCGTAAATATACCCAATGTTTTTTTTTATAATATCTGCTATATACATTGACCTTTTACAATCATTTGTCTAGTGTAACAAAAATATGATAAAAAATATGAAAATGTGCTAGTAATATAAAGCGTCATCACCATTTTCAAGATTATCTACAAAGAGACATAAGCAGATAACGAAACTGTAACACAAGTAACTCTCGAAATAAAACCCTTCGACAAACCGGGTCAATTTTGTGTAATAATTTCACTGCCATATGGAGTCTGTAGAAATAAATATCGTTTTGATCTATTAGTAATATCTAATATCATAGTAAATATACATGTGCATGCTATGGCTATGGGAATGTTAGGGTATGTAAGCTGATAATATTACAGCATTCATCAGCCTATCCACGTCCCCTGTTGAGGATAGACCTTTCCGAAAAGGGTAATATCATAATTGCCACGTTTGTTAGGAGAGTTGGCGATCGTAGTGAGTGTTATAAATTTCTCAGGAACTGCTCAAACTTCTGGTCCCTAACATGATTTTTACTACTTTTTTTTTTTTTTTTTTTTTTTTTTATTGCAAGCGGTGGCAAACGAGCAAACAGTACACCCGATGGTAAGTGTTGCTGCCGCTCATGGACCTTTACAAGGCCGTTGCCTACCGCGAAGAAAGTGAAGGGAGTGTGAAGGCGTGCATTGAGGCTCGGTGATACCAAGGGCACCACCAAAACCCTCCACACGCAATCACCCTCAGAAAGTTGGGCTTCCGGCTCTCTCGCTCACCGAACGAAGCGCAGTAACAAATTGCTACTACTCAGACGTCGATTTTCTGCGAGAGCATGGTACTGCCCCGGACGGACCGGCCCGCGGCTGTAGACAGATAACTGTCGACAGTGTGGTCCTACCACTCCTAACCAAGTAATGGGTGGTGACACACATATTAATTACCCTGTCCCATCACTACACGGTACTATAAGTGCAAGATGAAGAAAATTTTAAATAAAATCCTCAATGTAGAAGAAGCTCCTGCCCGGCTATATATATGAGTTAAGATGAATAGAGAAACAATTTAATTGTTGCTTTTCATATTTTATTAACTAGGAAATAATATGTTGAAATAACATATTTCCTTATACGATAGTTTCATTAAGCTCGTGCTTAACTGAAAAGAGGCTATCGCTAAATAGATGATATGCAACAGAACTTGTGCTGTCGGGTTCAATCGGAGAAAAATCAGTTACCTTAAATATGAAGTCAACGCTTATTAACTCGGTTCGTAACACCTCACGTTTAAACTTGGTGGCGTAATATCAATATATACGGAAAATTTCACGTACAACCAACTCGGTAGTTAATTGCGTGGAATGAACATAAAGGCATTTTGTATAGACTGGTGTATGAGCGGAAAATGTGGGCATTATCGCTTTATCACTAAAAGTGAAGGACATTTGCGAACAAAATACATTGTTACTACCGAATTTTCGCAGTTTAATAATGGACTCGTTATTTAATTCTGAAAGAAATAGGAAGTGAAAAAGAAACTGTAAAAGTCTTCCTCTGATAGCACGGGACTAGAGAATTGTTTACGAATGCTCCACACTATTACGAGGAGCTTCCTGTGGCTTACGGCTGAACGACGTATACTGCATGTAAATCATATTACTAGTTAATTCTGAAATGCATTATTAAATCAATTGCTCTGAATTTAGAATTCTTTCCAAAATATAAGCAAAATACCTTCGGAATTATATCATTTGATTCCTTTACAACATGACCAACAAATAGCGCTTCCATTTCATTTGGAACATTATAGCGCAGGAATAGAATAATTTGCCATGGTTAATAATTACGTTGGTTTAGACATTTTTAATTCAAGAGTCATCATCATCTTGCTCTTATCCCAATACTTGGGGTCGACGCAATATGTCATCTATTTTGATATATTGCAAAAAGTTTCGGCAATGACTTTTATGACCGGCCGCCTGCCTGACGTCAACCCTCCTTGGGAATGTAATCGTTGACCCAAATGGTACCAGATGGAGTTGGTCCGGGTCAATCTAGGGCTCTTAGTCGTCTTTTACGACACCCACGAGCAAAGCAAGGGTTGGTAGTATTCGAAGCCGCTACCACACAGCACGATTTTTAATTCAAGAGTGAATAGGTTTTATACGTTAGTTTACTTTGCCATTCAAGATTACGTCGCCGCTCTATGAGTATAGAGATATAGTAGGGATGTAGTAGTCATTAGTTTGATTTTTTTTTTTGCATAAAAGGAAAAGGAGTTCTATGATCCAGTCATCGAATTCATGCTACTAATTGTCATGACCTGTACCCATATATGACATAGTATCCAATAATAGTTATTCGGAAGTTTTCATGAAATATATAGGGTGGTAAAGTCCCTTTAAAACAATAGTGACCAATATTTTATTTCTGAAAATATTTCATATCTACAGATGTAGACTGCGCAAATATTGTGGTGGTTAAGATGCCGACCTCTTTGTGCGATCTTGTTGTCCTTCTTCTGGCTATAATTTGTGTCCGTTAATTGTCTGCTTGTAAAATCCCCCGCAATAGAAGGATTAGTGCCTTAGTGCGGGTGAGATGTAAGGAAGTTAGTAATAAATTAATTTACCTAACCTTTTAAAAGTAGGTCAAATACGAGATATAGTAGAATGTAATAGTTTCATAATTAATTTGTAAACGGCTTGCATAACAGAATAGTTTGTAAAACTAGTCGACTGCATTATAAAACGCTAGTGAATTGGTAAATGCTATATCACCCTCATAATTATTTTCAACACTCGCAAAGGTTAGTTTTGAAATTGTTATATTCTCGTCTATAATAAACGTTGTTTTCCTAGCGCTCTGATTTCCAACCTGTGGGTAAGCGGGATTCCGTGAGGTTTACAGGAAAATTACATAGTTAATAGTTGAAATACTGAAAAATTAAAACAAGTAATTGGGTGTCGATGTAGTACAGTACAGACATTTTATTATTAAGGATTACGTAAACGAAAATGATTGGGCAGCACTATTTTAATGCACCAAAGTACTCTTGATTATCTTTATGGATAATCTAAATTTTCGTCGCAAGTATAAGGAATCTAATACATTAAATCTTATTCCAAATCTAAGTTAAAATCTAGTCACAACCTAACGTTTTAATTTATAATATTAGCGTGATTACTAGTATCGTATTTGATTTATCGTATCTAATATCATCAGCGTAATCGGTTCAGCTATGGCGGGCGTCTCTGTTTTCCGGACGACTAGCGGCTACGTTTTACTTTCTTATAGGAAGTGCTATCGCTTTCAATGGGGACCGGTTAGGAGTATATACTGCTTACATGTATTGAAGCTGTATTACGATTATGTTGTAAGCGAATATTGTCATTATAAACGAATTAAATTATAGTATACTAACTACACTAGTACAAGATACCATTGAACTTTGTTTATTATATAATTAATATTATTTTATATTGTTTTTTTTTTGTAATCTTGATATATTTACGTCATGCTAAGGCGCGGCTTTAATCCTGTAAGATTATTAGAGCTATTTTTGCGATTTACTACAGACTTCTAAATATCCACTCCTACTAGAGTTTTATTTTGATATGTTCATGTAGATTAGTATTCATAGTTTAATAATCATTAACTAATTTATTTATAAAGTTTAAAATATGTTTGTTTTATTTAGTAATGTTTTTTTAAATTCTATTTTCGTTTTTTACAGGTGAGTCCTGAATACCTGTTGGACCAAGGCATAGATATAGATATCGTAAGTCTACTTACACTGTCCGCTCCTCTTTATTTATTGTAATATCAAAGTCGATGCGGTTCTTAATATCGCATCTGTGTATTACGGATTTATTCTTAATTTTCCACAATTGTTTACATTTACTTCTATTCCGTAAATGTATGCCTTATAAAACGATTTGTACCATTGTCCCCCTAGTCCTGCTAAGCCGCATTTTAGTACGCAAACGGTAAGCAATCGAACGGTCCGCTGAAAGTGAATTAAAACAGTGGTCTGCTCAAAATGCATAGAGATTGAATGTCATGCCCTGCTCTGCTGTTGCACAGTGTGATCGGCGGTTATTTATGGAACCATTCAAATATTTGGTTTACTGTATGTTGTGGTTTCCGTGTGGTAACGGACTAAGACAATTATTACAATACAATTCATCAACCCCTTTATTGGGTATCGTAAAAGACGTTTAAGGGATACGCACATAAAATCTATGCAAGAGAAGAAAAACTCGAAATATAACCCTATACCAACCCGCCTCACCAGTGTGATACAAGTGGCTTAAATTTTCCTATTAAACGAGACCACGTCTTCGTCATTTGGCGGTATAAATACATAATAGGACCCAAAAGAAAGTGTTAGTAATACCTATTCTTACATTCTATTCAGAAGCTATTTAATTCCGTTATCCTCGGGGGCGACGTTCCAGAGTCGTGGACCAGGAGTGTGGTGGTGCTGTTCTTCAAGAAGGGTGACAAAGCTCTTTTAAAGAACTACAGACCCATCTCACTCCTGAGCCATGTTTATAAGTTGTTTTCGAGGGTCATTACCAATCGACTCACGCGCAAGCTCGATGACTTCCAGCCGCCCGAACAAGCCGGCTTCCGAAAAGGCTATAGCACCATAGACCATATCCTCACGCTTCGGCAGATTATACAAAAGACCGAGGAGTATAATCGGCCCCTGTGCTTAGCGTTTGTGGACTATGAGAAAGCCTTTGATTCAGTCGAAACTTGGGCGGTGCTGCAGTCCCTTCAGCGGTGCCAAATCGACCATCGCTATATCGAAGTGCTGAAGTGTTTGTATAGGAACGCCACAATGTCAGTCCGTATCCGGGATAAGAGTACGAAACCGATCCAGTTGCAGAAAGGCGTGAGACAGGGAGATGTCATCTCTCCGAAACTGTTCACCACTGCACTGGAAGATGTCTTCAAGCTCTTAGACTGGACTGGACTCGGCATCAACATTAACGGCGAATACATCACTCACCTTCGATTCGCAGACGATATCGTCGTTATGGCAGAATCCATGGAGGACCTTGGCACTATGCTCAATGATCTCAGCAGGGTATCCCAACTAGTGGGTCCACGAATGAACATGGACAAGACGAAAGTCATGTCAAATACCCATGTCATTCCTGTACCGGTCCTAGTTGGCAATGCGATTCTCGAAGTTGTCAATCACTATGTTTACCTAGGACAAACAGTCCAGTTAGGTAGATCCAATTTCGAGAAAGAGATCAGCCGACGAATCCAACTCGGTTGGGCAGCGTTCGGGAAACTTAAGAGGATCTTCTCGTCCAACATACCTCAGTGTCTGAAAACACAGGTCTACGACCAGTGTGTGTTACCAGTGATGACTTACGGCACGGAAACGTGGTCCCTAAATGTAGGCCTCATATCAAGGCTCAAAGTCGCTCAGCGTGCTATGGAACGGGCTATGCTCGGGATTTCTCTGCGAGATAGAATCCGGAATACAGAAATCCGCAGAAGAACGGGTGTAACCGACATAGCACGAAGAATTAGCACGCTGAAGTGGCAATGGGCAGGCCACATCGCTCGACGAACCGACAACCGCTGGGGAAGAAAGGTTCTCGAGTGGCGACCACGCATCGGACGACGCAGTGTAGGACGCCCCCCCACTAGGTGGACCGACGACCTAGTGAAAGTTGCTGGGCGTCGTTGGATGCAGGCGGCACAGGACCGCACATTGTGGCGCAATATGAGGGAGGCCTACGTCCAGCAGTGGACGGCAATAGGCTGAAATGATGATGATGATGAATGACATTCTATCTGATACTATCGTTACCTTCGATTGATAACGGAGTAATTTATCTATTATTTGCGTTTTACAATAACAGGTAATAATCCGTAATCGTAAAACGAAAACAATGAAATATTTTGTTATGAATAGCGCGATCTAGCGCTTCAACAGCAACCATTAGTGAAATGTGAAGAGAGTCAAGTAATACTTCTTTCTTTACAGCTCATGCGCGACCTATTGTTGAGTCCAAGTCTTCACCAGAAGAGAAATTGGCTTATTATACCTAGATGGCTGGCCAATAGGATTTTATTTTGAGTTCTTCATATTTTGCAATGATGTTATCTGTTTATGTACGTTATGTTTAGGATGACAAAGGGTATCATCCTTTGCAAGTGATCTTGCCTATTTCTCTTCTTACATATACTTCATAATCATCACCATTTCAGCTCATATACTTCCCACTGTTGGGCTCGAGCCTCCTCCACATTAGGAGGAAAATTAACCTTACCATAACATGCTGGTAAAACAGGTTGATATAGGGTTTTGTTTCGAGTTTTCCTTCTCTTGCATGGATGTTATATGCGTAATATATCCCTTAGTCGTCTTTTACGACATACGGTATTGAGTGGTGAATTGTATTCTTACTCCGCGTCACCACACGGAATATACATACATAATATATAACTGAATCATTTAATGTATAGATTTGTTTCATCATCATTTCAGCTCATATACAGCACACTGTTGGGCTGGACCCTGAAAATGGACCTACGTTACCACGTTGATGAGACGTGTTGTTATAGGATTTTATTTCAATTTTACCTTCTTTCGATTGATGTATGTCCATTATACTTCTAATGCCCAGTTTCTGAAGTACTTTTAATTGAAATTTAAACCTTCGATGGCGCTATCGGTTCAATAACATGTCAAATTGCGTTTCCAAACACACCATCTTACAGTGATCAAAAAGGGACATCTATCGATTGGATACCATATCGCAGCAGACTGCAAAACTTCCGTATCAGAATACGGAAGTTTTGAATGTTTGGAGATCCATACCTCTAAATCTAAGAAATCACAGAAATCCATTCGAAATGTTCACAAATGAAGAATTTAAACTGAGATACTGCTTTCACAAGTACTGTTATGTACGTACCTTTGTGAAAAAGGAAATCGTGTCGTAGGAGCTAATCTCCTGTTGCTAATTATAGTAGATTCACTTTGTCAGTGTTGTACCTAACAATTTTTTATTTCCTTGCAATTTACGTCACAGCTACTTTCCAAGTATACACCATGTTATAAATACATACAAACAAAACAATCTTTTTTTAATGTAAGCAAGTTTGAATTAATTTATTTTATAACTAAAATAATATCAGTCTACATATTTACTCTATAAAAAATCGTGTTAATAGTATTGGTAATAAAGACAAAATAAAATTTAAAAAAAAAACAATTGTATACACGCCCTGTTAGGAGACCCATCTAGTGACAATTGAAGACATCAGTTTCATAGCCATTTGACAGCATTTTGGGTATTCAGAAGCTTGAGTTATCGGGCGTTTCTGTTACGTATAATTTTATTAAACCAGTATTGACAGTTTAACTAAGAATCTCAGAAACTGAACATTCAGTTGCCTTTTACAACACCCACGATTAATATATGGACTGATAATGGTATTCTTCTCCAAAACACTGATAGATTTATTTAAAGTAGCTATTTATCTAATAACCCGACATAAACGCAATACACCTCTTAAAAGTATTATCGAAGGGCATAATCATAACGCTCTGTCGTTTTATTTCTGAATGAGTCATACACGTCGAGCAATTTACGGGGAAAGTATAACCCGTTAGTGTGACGCAACTATAAAAATTACACGGACAAAGGAATTGTTGCAACTAGACACGGCGTTGACGTAAGGGCCAGTTTGTCACTAATGACTGGCTACGCAATGATCCGTTGTCAGTCGTGAGCTTCATATTCAACACTATGAACCATAAATAGATAAATTGACGACACAGAAGCCGTTGTCTTACTGCTGAATTCTAACGATGTGTATCATGAATTCGATTTTCACGCAGAACAATTTATTGTGCGATATACAACGCACATAAATTGTTCTACGTGAAAATGCAAGTTACAATGGTTGCACTAATGGCCACCAAGATACAATAATTTATTCCCCCGAATGTTCTATCTAAAAAAAATAATGCAAACCCTAATGATATTTTGTGATTGGCTATCAGTTTTTTTTCGATTGCGCTCTTCGTGTAAGCTCTTATTTAGAAAAGAGATGGTATAATCAAATGTTAAAGGAATTGTCTACCTGTTGTTTTGCAAACCAATCGTGATGCAGCGCTGTCTCGTTGCATCTATAAATAAGGAGGTGCTAAAAGCAGCCCAACCGGGGGACGTGCTTCCTTCGCTTTGAGCGGCCGAGGGTAAACATAGTCGAGTTGAACGAAGCCCTTTGTTGACATTTGCTTTACGGCTGCTCCACCTCGAGTCGCGGGCTTTATGGCGCTCGCACAATAAACAGCACCCGGAGCGACGCCAGATCATGAAGTTATCACGTTGAACACGACCGAGGTGAACGTCTGTGCATGAGAAGAGACCGAACAAGCCAACAGAATTGTGACGAAAATGTTAAATATCCTCTATTGTCTTAACGTCTACATCCATTTTAATGCTTTTAAATTTAAAATTCAACAAAAAGGCCAATATGATAAATTCTTGAAAGTTACGATGACCTACGTGATTTCCTTTTCGCCAAGTTAATGATTACCTACTTCTCAAATACATTTCTATTGTTTCGTTTAAATATAATAAAACAGCGGGCAATCGTTTTGTAGTCGTGTGTAATATAAATAAAGAGCGGTTGACATGTGATGGCATTTATACCTTACACGGAGTGTCTCGCATTGCAATCACGCCGTTGGTGCCTATCTGCATGCGGCACGTAGTACGACCAGCGTCCGGTCTTACTCATCTAACAGTCATTATATGTGTTGTGGATAGTTCCACAACACTCACATAATACAATCACATTCGTTTAAGTTATAATTTTAAATCACATACTAATAATTATTACCTACAAACTTGTGATAAAAAACCTAGAGACATACTTATTTATCTGTGCAATAAATATTAAAATACATAAATATCGCTGACATATTTATCATAATAAATAGATAATGGTTTATAACAAAGTTCATATTGTAAATAATGTCGAACGACACAATTATCTCGTTATTTCAGCTTACGTATGTATATGGTGAACGTTTCAAACGGATGTCTGAACTATGTGGGAGAGCATTCAATCGCGTCGCTATTTCAATATGCTCATAATAGTATCAACTTAGCGCGTGGTTAATTAACATCTGCTAGTCTAATTGTGGTTATATTCTCAATTAAATAACCATAAGTAAGTGTCGTAGATACTCTACTGAGTAAGTACGCAATGTCATTGGCCTGACTCATATTTTTATAAATATACGATCCATTGTTCACGTTTTCGCATAAAGCGTTTTATAAGACAAACTGCATCCCATATCTTTTTAGTTTAGCAATCAAAATATTACAAAGTAGCCCTTTGTTGATCCAACGCTCTTAATAATGTCCAACAGCTAGTTTCCAGACAGTAAGTATATCAGTATGCATAGTAGCGTCAAAATGGGACAATATCAAGAATTGAAAGATAATGACTACTGAGGTTATTACTGGGAGATTGTTGTTAATTCTCTGTCTGAGGGGAGTACAACATCTCGGCCTGTGATCGTTTTCGCGCAATCATTCAATAAACATGATGGGATCAATCACCAAGACCCTCGGCGGAGTCCAAGAGATATAAACCGATTCTAACATTGGACACTTCAATGTACAAAGTTATCTTGACATGCGTTCGAGGACCTTTGAGTTAACAAGAGACAATGCACACTTTTTATACGTCTTTTTGCATTTGCTGCTAGTATTTTAAATCGTTAAAAGATCATTTAAATATAGAACGCATTTGATTAAAACCAATTAACGTTCAATTAAGCAGCTCTCTTGTTTGAGTTATATCGTTGTATCAATTCTTGTAAGGCGCGCTGTGTTAATCATTCGAATTCACGCTCGTTATAAATGTTAGTAGACGTATGTCATATTGCACAGATATCTTCGCATAAACCAAAAGAGACTTCTTTAAAATGAATAAATTATAATAACTATGTATAATGTTTGGGGCCTTGCTAATTGTTATAGGTTAAGGCTTCCAATTGCTAAGCGACAGGCGTATATATTCACTAACATTTTTCATCACAATAGAAGCAGTAATTTGAATTGTAAAAGAATACACTCTTTGGTGTTTGTTTGATTATATGTAACCCAAATTCGCGTTCTTTGTTGCTCAGTGCCATTGCCCCCAAAGGTTATCTTGAAAGAGAATATATTTAGCAAGACCTTCGCGTTCGAAAAGCATCGGTAGTAAAGGTGTAAATTTTCAGTGATTGCCGACGTAAATACGCGAGTCGTACCAGTAATGCATATATATATATATATTAGGAGTTCGATAACCTTACTAACTAGATACAGATTTAAAAGAAGAGTAGTAAATATTTAAATTACGTGACGGACTGTAACTATACTTCACCACTTCGTCTCTTGCGGCGGTGGCGTAAAAGACTACTAAGGGTTTGAACGTATGTATATGGTGAAGGGTTTGCACATGACATCGATATAAGAGAAGGAATACTTGAAATAAAACTCCATGGCAACACGTCTGACCAGCTTGACGTAGTAGCTTAATATCCCTCCTATTGTGGAACAGATTGAACTAAAATGATGATGATGATGATGGTATGATATTATAGTGTGTCGGACTATAACACCATAATATCCAGTACATCTTCAATCCATCCATATGCCTATCAATATCCCTTTTGGATATCAGTATATCCAAGTGGGAATAATGTCATTATCGCCACGCTTGGTAGGCGGATTTGTGATCGCAGTTGATGTTATATGTTTTCCTGGTGATCCTTCGGCGGAAACTATGGAATGTTGTCAATTTATATTCTTAACCCGTTACCATAAGGGGAATTCATCACGTCATTACACGTGGTATTATTCTAAAATATATCATAATTATTTTGTTGCCGGTGTTGGTTAGCCGTGCCCGCCAATTTGTTTACGTAGATATTAATATCAGACTATTAATACACATTCTATAATTGTTTTTCAATTATGAATGAATATGCATGAATGCTGACAAAGGATTTTTAATGTAATTTCTAGTACAACAATACATTCCATTGATTAATTCGAACAAGTTACAAGAACACCATTCAAAACTATGCAATCACCAGCTACCTATAATGAGAAGTACAAACACATAGGTTCGAGCTGTCGACGTGTTTGTCACGTTGACAACACGAGTCGCTAACGAAAACAGCATACATGGACAGCGTCAAGCGCGACATGTGTCCAAGCACACCTTTGGAAATGTTTCTACACCATATTTTACCAATGTTCATATTTACTAAACAAACACCCGTTACGTTGTGTTATGAATTAGTTTGTTGCTCCCTAAAGTGACGCCTAACATATTGAATATATTACTTTCAAGTTGTAGTGTACAGGCCGGTGTCTGATTGCCCTAAGCATCAAACGCAACAGCCGCGGCCATTTGAAATCGACAGTGATTACAATTTTCCCTGGAGCTCGGTTGCGCGAGCGCAATGTCCGATGGAAAGCAGCGTTTAACCAATGTTCTGCTCTGATAACTCTCTAATTACGCGTCGACCGTTTTCCGTCGACACTTGGCCGCCACCAAGTTAACCCCTGGCTTTTCACTGCAACATTTCACCCGTGATTGTACTGCTACGGTTATTTCGTTATCTTCACTTTCGCCTTTGACGTTACTACCATCGTATTATTTCATACAGAAATATAATTAAAACTGTTAACTTATACTTGAAGTAGGAATCAATGTTGTGATTTGTTTCCGCCGATCATAAATATTCTGATTTAAAGAAATGCAAAAGGCAACTGATCTCCTTCTTGAACTGTAGAGTAGAAGTAGCTTGGACAGTTCAAATAGTGCTTAATACGTAGATATCTTACAGGACTAAACATCATTCACGTGTAATTGTTTACGTAATGGATGTAAGGGTCAATGTATGTTGCTATAGGTTTCTTAGTGTTTGCCAGTACACACGTACTAGTTTAAAAATTGCAGTTGTAGCTACTAAATTGTTTTAGAATAATATCTTTTAATTTATTTGTCAGGGCATGTCTTTTAGAATTGAATAAGTATTATCGGCTTCTTGGAGAGGTAAAATTCAATATAAAATAAATAAAACTACATATACCTTTATGGTAAACATTCATAACAATCCGCTTAAAGTTATCATAGCCGCTAACAACACAAAAAATATCATAGTACCTTCGTACATCGATTAAGGTTGTATGTTATATAATATTTATTACTGGGACGACGTAATTGCAGTCATTTCGGGCAGGTTATTATCGTCTAGTGAAATGTTTCGTTATCCCATGATATCGATCAGTTTTCAACACATATTAGAACCTCCTCCTGCCTTTTAAAATTTCGTTTAAAAACTATTAAATCATTTCAATTGATTCTATGTATATGCAGCTATAACTATCTACAGTAGTATCATGAATAGATGAGTATGAGAGTACTGTTATGTTATCTAACACGGCGCGCATCGTCCATTGCCCCTTGCGACGTAGTGTCGTCGAATAGCTTGGCGACAATACTTCTTCAGTGTGGCGACGCAACAACTATATTCGAACAATAGTATCCAATCACTGCGATTGTGTCGACGTGCCTGTGTCAACTGCCTCTCGCGTGAACGTCAGCATTGTTATGGTGATACTCGGTAGCTTCAGGTTCGACGGTCTGTAAAAACAAAAGATGCCTATAACGATTTGCATCTCTAAACTTAAGTGGGCAGCATACGAATAGAGATTAGAATTCCTATACAACATATTTTTTTCGATATAAACGTTAAATATACGTGACCGTATATATTATTTATAATTTTACATTAAAATTCAACACACCCTGAGGCTTTAAAAGCACCATTTTGGGGTTTGGGTTAATTGGTTATATTAACTATTTCAATATGGATCCCATTTGTTAAAACGGAATAAACCGAGCAGGTAGACGACAAAACCAGCTCGCGGGGTAGTTTTTTTTTGTAGTCAACTCAAGCAGGTACCCGTCCCTTCCAGACAGATTTTGTATATTTTTTTTAACAAACGCATTTTCAATATCCTTGTTACATAATAAGGCTGCCTGCATTTATGCCCTTTTAGTATTAAGTCCTTTATTTATTTTACAAATGTGCCGTTATACGCAGACAAAGTTTACTTTATCTTCTAATTTTTTTTACTATGTAATAGTGTTAAGAAAAAGCTCAGGTAGTTTCTAAACAATATTATACCAATAGAATTGAATAATAACCATAAAATTTTTAATTTTCAGAACCAAACTCGGCCAGTGCAGACTATGAACGGCACCTTGGGCCCCGTGGGTACTGGTGGAGTGTCTGGCGGCGTCAATTGGGAACAGCATGCAGTGCTGGCCCGCGCCGCTTCTGTACCTGCACAACGCGCTCTCGCCGGACTTCTTGATCGTTTAGGCCATAGACGACTAGAACGCACAACAAGTGAACCTACACCTCCACCACCCGCCACTAGCAGATATAAGACTGAACTCTGCAGGCCGTTTGAAGAAGCCGGCGTCTGCAAATATGGCGATAAGTGCCAATTTGCGCACGGAATACGCGAGCTACGCAACCTCCAACGTCACCCCAAGTACAAGACCGAGCTGTGCCGTACCTTCCACTCGGTTGGTTTTTGCCCATACGGGCCGCGCTGTCATTTTGTCCACAACGCCGAGGAGGCGCGGCGCCGTGAGCCAACCTCGCCCGGTGGTTCCCTAGCGTCACTTTCATCTGGTGGTTCGATGACATCATACATGAGTGATGGATCACGTTCCCCGCGCTCACCGCACTCGCCACATGCACCAACGTCTCCCATGGCACCACACTCACCTCCTGCGATGTCTCCGCCTGCGCACGGCACGGCCTTTGCTTTCCGTCGCACGCAATCGCCCGACCCAGAAGAGGAACGACTGCCTGTATTCAACCGTCTGTCGTCTGCGTTCGGTGACCTCGTTATCGCCTAGGTCCGTGTGTTCGCCTAGTCCTAAGTTAACTTATACCGAACTAAGCTTAAGAATCGTTCGTCACCTTAGTGCCTATTCGACGTCTTCCAGCCAGCGCCCGAGCGACGTCCCGCTCGTTGCGCCTCGCGCACACGCTCACCCGCTCAACAAAATGATCTCCAGATTGTCGATGTTAAATTACTACTTTGCCTTGTAATTTATAAAGTTAACGAAACAATGTGAATACTGGCGTCTCGAAAGTTTGCGGTGTGAAGTATAGTGGTTTTGTACCTACATTTTTTAGTTATCGGCACGCACTTGTAAATGGCACCTTATAATATTAGATATTTATTGTATAGCTCGCGGAAGTCTTCCCGATGATCCTCCGCCGAGCGGTGGTCTCTGTAAAGTTAGCTTATAGAACATTTTATTTATTTTGTACTGCCTCTCCGCGCTCGATACTATACCGCGAGAAGGCGCTCGTGATCTATTTTTAAGGGTTTAAGATAATAATTTATTATTTATTTTGAGTCTCTTTAACTATAATAATTATTTTATTGTGTAGCTAGCAGCTGCGATGCCGCACCGCATACGGAAGAGGCTCGCGTCGACGGGACGTGGTTTTGTTTTTAATCATTAACTCGACTGATTCTGTACCTGAACTTGAGACCGGCTAATAAATAATCGTTATTTTTTACATGCAACGTACAAAATCAGTCGGTTTCATACTTAGGAGTTTGATGGGCAAGTACAACAGAATATTCTCGAAATCTCGAATAAAAGCAACCTCGCATATAAAAACCGAAAGTGCTCATTTGTGGCGGCAGTGCAGCGTGCGATAATCGCAGACTAGCCGACACAGCCAGCAATCTCATCTGCCACACCGCGGCCCATCTGAGAACTATTGCTTGCACAGCCTCTCTCTTAAGACTGCGAAGGATTTTTTCATTTTGTGTCGTGCGAGGAGGACGAGCTCGAACGAAACCGGTTACGAGTTTTTGGTCATTATTTTTTAGTGTTCATGCCGCTCTTGGTTCGTCTAGTGTTGCCAGACGTTCAGTACGTCATTATAAGATATTAAATGTGAAAGATAGAAGTACATATAGACGGATAATTTTTCTGTTACATAATATAATTGACATAACGAATTTTAATTTGACTTATCATCAGAATAATTTGCCAAAAATATATGTAGGTTCATAATTTTCTAAAATACGAAATAAATTAAGTATCTATATTATATATGCTACAACTCAAATATTTTTGGACTCACGTTCTGGTAATATATCGTTGACTATTTGCTGGTCGATTTTGACAAAAATGGCATCTTTTATCGCGGGTCGTCTCGTCCGCCTCATAAAACACTCGCCCTCCGGACTCCCGAGCTCTCGCATACGGTAGATTTCGTACCGTATTTGTATAATGATATATAACACAATAATATATAAAATGTTTATAAATACAATTGTTGAGGCGAGCGGTTGCCGCGCGGGGCACTGGGGCCAACTTGTGGTAACGGCCGCGCGCCCGCGCTCCGCCAAACGTGTGCCTTTTACATTATAAACGAGAAAAATCGATTTATTTAATTTTTAGTTATCGAAATAGATTATTGTTTATTTATTGTCTCCTTTTGAATATAATATTCAAATTGGCACAGTTATTACTTTAGTCCTACTTTGACAGAGCTAAGTGATTAGTTTCCAAGTAGCATAGTTTTCTTTTGAATTTAAAGTGTGATATTTTATAATATTTATATAAAACAAAGTTTAAACTTTTAATTAAGGGACCAATGTACGTGATTAGAAGAAATTCTGAATAGAACCATCGTTCATTATCGATTCTTAACAAGAGACTGCCTTCGAACCACATATAAATTATATTTTTGTTACATTACAGATTTAGAAATTATTACTCGACAATAAAACAAACTTTTACCCAACGATGGTTTTGTGTTTAATTGTCAGCCTTATATAACCGAGATGGTATTTTATTTTTCTGTTTAATTTCTATTTCAGTTTTCTCCCTTTTTTGAAAGTCGTTGCATGGTGACCACATGATAATAATTTTGTACCTAATATTAAGGATTTTTTAGTTATAAGCGTTCATAAAGATCACGATTATTATTTATTATCAGTTCATTACAAATTATAGATCATTAAACTGATTTATTTAATTTCTTTGTATTTAAACCGACATAAGTTCTTCGATTGCTAGTAACTTAATGTTAGTATCTTCGAGTCATATAATATAACAGCTTAGTTTAGGATCTACACTTATAATTAAGTATTTAATTTTTTTTAATTTAATTCCAATTGTAAGTTAATCTCTGAAAAAAAAATGACTACTACCTACATATTCTATTTTCTTATGGACAAACAAATTAAGTATAAATCTTAATTATGACATTTTCTTGTAAGTTTCCTTATTTTTCCATCTGCATTTTTATTGAATTATAGTCAAAAATAATGTTTATATTTTTGTTTTTATTTTTGTTTCTTTCCTTGTTATTTTCTCTCTTTACCTATAAAATATCGACTAAGGCGATAATTTATCTGCTTTAAGAAGTATGACGGAGTAAGAATATTGTTCACCACCCCTCTTTTACCCGTGGATATCATAAAAGACGAGAAGGAAAACTCGACATAAAATCCTATGCCACCACATCTGACCAGCGTAGTATAGTTGGTCAATTTCTCTTCCATTGTGGAGGAGACCCGAGCCCAACAGTGGGACTTATATGAGCTGAGATGAGATGATGACTAGTTATAGGTCACTTTAACTAAAGAAAAGAATATCTGATTATTGAGGTCATAATGACACGCGTGTGACCGGTTAAGAACACCAATGTACATCCTTATTTGCCGTGGAAGTCGTAAAAGTATATCACCATGAGAATGGTGAGTTGCAGCCTACTGAGCAACTTGTAACACCAATGTCGCTCCCCCTCCCGTCAAGCGTGGAGATTATTTCACTGTCCCCCCTCGTAGGGAGGCCTATATTCAACAGTGGCCGCTGATAGACGTGCAATTATGATATATTAGTAGCGCCCTGCGGTTTTACCTGCATAGTTCCCCTTCCTGTGGAATTCGAATATCGAGATAAATTATAGCCTATGTGTTATTCTGATATGTAAGCTATAATTCATCAGTTTCATCAATACATACATTCAGTAGTTTTTGAGTGGAAGACCAACAAACATTCTCACATACAAACTTTCGCCTTTATAATATTAGTAGGATATGCCTGAACGCATTTCGATTACGATGGGAAATGATGAATGAATGACCTGTGAAATGAAAGTGCATGCGTAGGCACAGATACGCTATTTATTTCCTACATAAACCGATTAGATGGCACTTCCAAACGACTGACAAAGTACAATTGCTAAACTGACGTTTTGCCATTCCCTTTAAAGCACGGAAAGCAATTAATAATTTATGAACATATGATATGCACATATTCAGACTATAGTTTACATCCTGTACTTCGATAATGTCCTCTGTCTTAACACTCTTCATCTCGTTTAGTGGCACTTTAAGAATAAATGTGTCGCCAACTCCTAAATTGTCGTAGGAATAGTAAACATCGAGTAGAAAGTCTTCAGAAGAAAGAACTGTAGCGTTCTTTTGGAAAATTATAATACCAACTGCATTTGATAGCGTGCATGCGAAGCATGGCAAATATGGATTAGCTTTACTTTCATGGATCTATCTCGAGGACGTCGATAGGTGGACGAATAAACAAATTACCCCTTTTATTTAAAGAATAAAATAAAGGTCTGATCATTATATACAAATTAATAGGAGATTAAAGGCTGCTAATTCGCATAACCCACAGCACCTCTGCCACCTCTTGTTTGTATCTCAGAATATTAGCGTCACCTTTTGGGATATTCTGTGTGGTGACAGAGTAAGAATACAATTCACTACCCACTTTCTTGCCCATGGATGTCGTACAAGACGATAAAGCGATAATATGCAGATAACATTGATGCAACAGATGGAAAAATTAAACCTTATGCCAATACGTCTGTCAGCGTGGTATAATAAGGTCAAATTGCCTCCCACCATGGAGGCCCGAGCTCAGCATTGGGACATATATAGGCTTCTTTTTTGGGGTGGGCTGCGCTCGGCGCACTCCTCGCACCACTCCGTCCGGGGCGACAGAGGGGCGTAAGCACGCACACCCGTAACCCACCCGAACACCACATCGCCTTCGTCGTTGGGCCGACCACCGGAGCAGGGTTACTTGTCATCAGTGGTCGGCCCGACGGAATACCCCCCTATTTGGGGTACCCTCTCATCGACCAACGTCCCCCCGGCCTCTCGGCGGGTGACGGACTAACTCCTCGCCCAACTAGGTGGACCGATGACCTGGTGAAAGTTATGGGGCGTCGTCGGATGCAGGCGGCACAGGACCGCACTTTGTGCAGTAACATGAGGGAGGCCTACGTCCAGCAGTGGACAGCGATAGCCTGAAATGATGATGACGATACTATAGTATATACGATAGTATAGATATATAGGGTATATATACCTTATGATTATCCTATGGTGTTATATCGAGTTTTCTTCTCTTGTATAGATGTTATATGCGTATTATATCCCTTAGTCGTCTATTACGACATCCACGAGAAATATGGGGAATTGTATACTTATTCCATCACCACAGAGTTATCTCTTACAATACCCATGAGCAATGTAAGGGTTGGTAGTATTCGTAACCGCTACCACACACCATAATTAATATATGTATTAGTCGTCTAAGTATTGGTCCAAGTGTAACCCCAATTAGGATAATACATTGTGCAGTTCACAAAGTTTTGTACAGAGTCTTGGTGTAATTTGTGTCCAAGCCAATTGTATGTTCTGGCCCTCCGCTTTATAAGAACTCATTCTCTTGTTTTGCTTGAAAAAATGGGCCTTTATTTTTTATACTTAATGGCTCTGATATGCATGTAGTCATAACCAAGATTTGTGTATATGTTACTGTAAAAGCTCGAACTGTGGTAAAGCCTAAGATTTGCCAGTAAAACCTAAGATTTACCAACTCTTAATAATAAAAGTCCGAACAGTTTTGCGATTCAAACTTTTACCACCATTTACTTGGTAAATCTTAGGATTTACATTAAAGGCATGGTAAATGTTGAAAAAGACATATAATCATAACGTGTTCGGCGCATTGTCTCGTACTCGTGGACAATCTGCAATCCTCCGCTACCTACACCGTCTTTGATATTATTTGTGTTTTTGATTTCTAGAAGTAATTTGTGAATCAAAATGAATGTAAAACACAGATTTTATGAAATAATGGACGAGCACGTGGCAAATAAGAAAGACTTTGATGAAAGACTGATGAAACCACTCTGATTCAGTTACATTAGCTAACACAAGTGTTACGTTTGTGAGGAGATAAGTTTACTTGTGATTTTTTTTTTACTTTTTGGGATTGTTTTATAATGACTAGTTCAGTAATGATTAGTTAATTTATAAATAAAAATCCTAAATGAAAATATTTTAAATAGGTAAGGATTTTTACAAACTAGTTAATTAATTTCTCTCATATGATTTATAAAAATATGTACCTACCTATTTTGACTAATAGTAATATATAATCGTATCCCTCAGTCGTCTTATGCGATACCCACGGACAAGAGGGGGTGGTGAACTGTATTCTTATTCCGTCCCCATATGGAAAATAATTTATACCTTTCAATTGTAAGTATATTTCTTACAAGTTATTTTTGTTTCACTCAGGCAAGGTACTTTTAACGTGACAACGTCTAATAAATCGATGAACACAGGCTGCATGCACTATAATGTGTCCCGTTACGCTCATTGTCCCTTTACGCTGATTCAATTTTATTCATAAAAGTATGCAGTCATTTCATCAATGTTTTGTTATGACGTTGTCACGTTAAACTATCGTCCGTAAACCGACTTTACAGACAACCATGTTTATTTTTTTACTTGGTTTAACTTGATATAATGATTTCTTCCATATAACGGCGTTTTAAATGGTTATAAAAGAATATCTTCATATTCTCCTTGGACAGCATGCCAGTGTCAATCTAGCTAGCCCTTGAAAGATTGTGGTTTAGTGATTAGATTTATTTTTATTTAAATATTATTATCACTTCACTGCAAAGATACTGCTGCAGCCACAGGTTTGAGTTCCTTATACTACAATTTTTTGTACGATCGATGAATGATTGTTCTGAATCTTAGTGGGTAAACTGCATCCATTTATTGTATGCCTGTGAAGTCTTCCGCCACACAAGAAGTTATTCTCCAGAATACTTTATTTAAAAACAAAAATCGGCAGTCTTACTATTGTGTTATTTTACTTATGACACTTGGCCGTCTGCTACAACATCCGTGGCAAAGGATGTGGTAATCAATCGTATTCTTACTCCGTCGCCACACAGTATTTTTAATATATTAATGACGAAAAGTGATGGTTTTACAAATAAAGCCGACCAAAATGAAAAACTCAATACATTTAAAAAATGAGATCTTTTGTTATCATTTAGGTACATACATATGTGATTATTGCTTAACACCATTTCAAAATCGAATAATTTCATCTTGGATAATGGGACGCTTATTTAACTTATCGACTATGTACCTACTTATATTTGTCTCATGCCAATAAAAATGTTATTTCAAAAGTAACGAATGAACAAAAACAACACGCCGATTTCATAGTAAGCGAGTAAAATGATCCCTGATTTATACAGAGCCAGTCGGCCCGAGTCTGCTAGCTGAGTCGGCGACTCTGGTAACCCAAAACGAAGATAAAGACTGGCCTTGACAAAGCAATACAGCGCCAGCAACCGATAGTTAAACGATAATTTAATATAGACTACTTTATGTGCACGATTTAAAGTTCAATTTTGAATTAAAATATTTTCATAAATGCAATAATAAAGTTGTTAATAATGTTAACGGATGTTATAATCTGGTGCTCGAACATAATAATGAACAAGCCTGTGCAGAGGTCGTAAGATGACTCGTAATTAGTTACCTACCCTACTAGTTCAACAAGCAAACACTAAAAAATATACCTACTTAAAATGCCGCTTTATTCAAAGTAGGTATTATATGTATTTAGGTGAATAGGTAACAATAAATGTTAATGAACAAATAATATAACTAGGTAACCGGAATTACATTAGAAAAAGTGGGTGTAGGTATTGTTATAAAAAAAAACATTTAATCGTCATCATCGAGTGGTAGGATCACACTGTCGACAGTTATCTGTCTATAGCGGCGCCGGGCCGGTCCGTCCGGGGTAGTACCTACCACACTCTCGCAGAAAATATACGTCTGAGTAGTAGCAATTTGTTACTGCGCTTCGTTCGGTGAGCGAGAGAGCCGGAAGCCTAACTTTCTGAGGGTGTTTGCGTGTGGAGGGTTTTGGTGGTGACTTTGGTATCACCGAGCCTCAATGCATTCACACTTCCTTCACTTTGTTCACGGTAGGCAGCGGCCTTGTAAAGGTCCATGAGCGGCAGCAACACTTACCATCAGGTGTATTGTTTGCTCGTTTGCCACCGCTAGCAATAAAAAAAAAATTCATTTTGCAAAGTTTGATAATATCGATGGTGGTTTCTTCGCTAGAGGAATTCAAATAAATAGCTAAGTATTCAGATTATGTTTTGAAAGTAATAAACGGATTATTATTAAATACATCTGCCGTGTGTTGATGGATTAAGAGTACAATTCACCACCACCTCTCTTGTCCGTGGGTGTCGTAAAAGACAACCAAGGCATATGATATCCAGCTAACATCTATGCAAGAAAAGGAAAACTCGACATAAAACCCTATCAACATGTCTGACCAGCGAGTTGTAGTAGGTCACTTTCCGTCCCATTGTCGAGGAGGCCCAAATCCAACATTGAGACTTTCAAGAACTGAAATGATAATGTTGATTTCATCATTTCCGCTCATATACGTCCCACTGCTGGGCTCGAGCCTCCTCCATAGTAGGAGGGAAATTAACCTTACTATACCATGCTGGTCAGGCAGGTTGGTATAGGGCTTTGTTTCAAGTTTTCCATCTCTTGCATAGATGTCATATGCGTAATATATCCCTGAGTCGTCTCTTACGACACCCACGGGTAAGAGAGGGGGTGGTGAATTGTATTCTTACTCCGTCACCACACGGCAGATGTATTTAATAATAATCCGTTTATTACTTTCAAAACATAATCTGAATACTTAGCTATTTATTTGTATTCCTCTAGCGAAGAAACCACCATCGATATTATCAAACTTTGCAAAATGATTTTTTTTTGTATTGCTAGCGGTGGCAAACGAGCAAACAATACACCTGATGGTAAGTGTTGCTGCCGCTCATGGACCTTTACAAGGCCATGTTGATTATTGAATGCATTAATTCACTACCTACATACGTCTTCATTGATAATTTAAGTATTTATCATATGTTAAGAAACTAATAAATAGGTACCTATTCCTTGTGTAGTGGTAGGCAACTTACAATATGTCGTCACCCAGATTTTTAGAATAAGAATTAATAAAATCATATAGGTAATTATTTTAATGTATTGGTCCAACTTGAGAAATAAGAGAGGATTTAGCGACTGAGAAGCCAGATCAGGCAACTAGTGCATATATGAACAAAAAAATCCTGTCCAAATAATTTAGGCGATTCTCAAAAGAAATTTAACAAAACATGGTTGACAGGCAGTTGAGAGCACATTTCTTATCTATTTATTCGCCAGTAACTTTCCATACTCCCTTACAAAGTTGTTATATCACTCACAATGAAATGCAATTCATTGGGCGTGATGCAGCAACAAATATACAAATATATTTTAACAACAAAAACATTAAAATGTTTAAGTTTCAGAAACGGCTATGAAAGTTCCTATAGTTCTGAATCGCCTCAAAATGGGATTAAAATATTTGAGTACATATAGAACCTAGAAAATTCTTCTCAGCTCATTGTATCACTTTTGGGCACGACTCTTCGCCATGTGAGGATTTGATTTACCACATGGCATGTTAAATTTGATTTACCTACGTAACTGATTTGCAATAAATGTGTGTACATGCCTTAAGTATTTCCGCCGAGAAGTCATTGCCCGTTGGGCAGTCCGGCTGGAGAGTCCTCGGTACGGTGTCAGGACCGTCGAGGCCCTCCGGCCGGTGCTGATGGAGTGGTTGGAGCGGACGCACGGGGTGCTTTCTTTCCGACTGGTGCAGGTGCTGACGGGGCACGGTTGCTTCGGGAAGTACCTGCACAAGATTGTCAGGAGGGAGAGCACACCGTCCTGCCACCACTGCAGTTGCGACGAGGACACGGCGCAGCACACGCTCGAGGAGTGTGCTGCATGGGAGGGGGATCGCCGTGAACTCGTCGCAATTATCGGTGCCGACCTGGCGCTGCCGATCATCGCCAGGGAGATGCTCGTCAGCGTCAGGAACTGAGACGCGGTCGCCGCCTTCTGTGAGGCCGTAATCTCACGGAAGGAGGCGGCGGATCGTGTGCGAGTAGTGATCCTATTCGGCGACACGTTCCGCCGCCGGCGACTCGGGCGGCGCAGGCACGAGTATCTGCGCCTAATGCCGCCCTAGCCGAGGCCGCGGGTGATCGGACCGGGGAATTGTCCGTCACCCGCAAAGAGGCTGATCGTGCGACGGCGACCGACGTCCCAGGACGTCGAGAGGTGAGGTTACCCGAAAGGCTATTCCGTCAGGCCGACCACTGACGACAAGTCACATCTGCTCCGGTGGTCGGGCCAACAACGAGGTGACGTGGGTACGGGTGGGTTATGGGCCCGCGCGCCGTCCTTTCATCGCCCCGAACGGACTGGACCGCGCGTGCGCTTACCATAGCCCACCCATAAAAAAAAAAAAAAAATGCCATAAGTATTTATTCACTCTTATATGTATACAAATAAATGAAATTAAAATAATTGTTTGTAATGTCAAAATAGCAGGTTTTTTCATGCTCAGAAGTGTATTTGCCCGATACCTACACTTAAAAAAAAAACAGTTTAAAGATTTTTGTCTGTTTGTTTATTACGGATAATCTTCAAAACGGCTGGACCGATCTTAATAATATTTTAGTGCCAGGTAGCTGTCTATATATAAAGTAACTTAGGCTATTTGCCTTTCAGAAAAACCCTATAAAATTTTGGCTTGTCCGGGAATGAAATTCGAGGCTTCATAGACTACAGTCGCGTTCCATAATACGTAATATTTTAAGGGATATTGAGATACCATTTTAAGGTTAATTTCCCTCCTATAGTGGCGGAGGCCCGAATCCAACAGTAGGACGTATATGGGCTGAGATATTGATGATGGATATGTGCAGCTACAAAACTGTCCGTGCTAGACTTGATAATCCTAACTACGGATTACGAACTTTCTGTCGCGAGTTAATTACTGCCTATTTTTCTCGTCATCATCATCATTTTGGCTCATATACGTCCCACTACTGGGCTCGAGCCTCCTCCACAAGAAGGGGAATTGACCTTACTATATGGTCAGACTGGTTGGTATTGGTTTTTTTTTCGAGATTTCCTTCTCTTGCATAGATATTATATATCCTTATTATATCTTAGTCGCCTTTTACGACATCCACGGGCAAGATATGGAGTGGTAAATTGCATTCTTCTTCCGTCACCACACGGACAATATATTATATTATGCCTATTCTTCTAAATGACATAAATCATGTTAAGGCGCCCAAAATATACTGCTAATAGTTTACCATATAGAACGGTATAGGAACAATTGATGGAGTTTCCTCAAATAAGTAAAGATAAACCTCATTTAAATATCCATAAGCATTCACAGAAGTACGGTTTTAGTAACTATTTAAAATGTCAAATGCCAACAAACAAACGTAAATAACCTCTAACAATTTGTTTATCACTGAACATTATCATGTGTAAGAAAGTTAATACTCAAACTCAGCGTTGGTTTAGCGATAATAATAATTACAGCTGGATGTGTGAGGGCGTTCATTATCTAATATTTGTACAGAGAATTGATAAGATAACACAAAAGATGTATAAATAGTATGTGTTATTAAACCGATTCCATTGGCGATAACTATGAAGGATATTTTGTTGACAACGGAAATGTCTCATAAATATAATAATAATATCATCATCATCATCACAACTCACATGCCTCCCACTATTGGGCTCGAGCCTCCTCCATATTGGGAGGGAAATTGTTCTACTATACAGTTATCGGCCCGACGGAATACCCTTTTGGGTACCCTCACCTCTCGACGTCCCTGTCCCGGGACGTCGGTCGCCGTCGCGTCAGCCTCTCTGCGGGTGCTGGACTAAAGTCCCCGGTCCGGTCACCCACGGCCTTGGCTAGGGCGGCATCAGGCGCAGGTACTCGCGCCTACGCCGCCCGAGTCGCAGGCGGCGGAACGTGTCGCCGAAGAGGAGCTCCACTCGCGCACGATTCGCCGCCTCCTAGGCGGATTGGTATAGGATTTCATTTCGAGTTTTCCTTGTCTTGCATAGTTGTTACATACACAAGATATCCCTTAGTCGTCTCTTATGATACCCACGGGCACGATTGGGGTGGTGAATTGTATTTTTATTGCGTCACCACGCGGAGTCCTCATGGATAGTCTATATTCTTTGTGGTCAAGGAGTAGAAATAAAACGTGTACAACTTTTTCTTATGCGTGTTTCGTAAAGGATGCAATAGAATGGAAATTGAAATAAAACCTTTGCGCTCGAACTAGGGATGTGACTTGGAGGGGAATTTGATTAATAAATAATCGATTTTTCTTTCTTTAAAATAAATCGATTTTCCCAAAAATCTTTTATTTTTAATCGATTATTTTTATAAGTCAGTTAGTTCTTTTTTAAACTTTTGCTCCCGACAGGATTGTGATGACTTTTTTTTTAGGAAATCTGACAGTGATATTTATTTGCTATACAGGATGTATCAGGTTATGGGACAAATGATCAAACAGGGGGTAGGCAATGGTGGTAAGAACCCATAAAAAAAATTTGAAAGAAAAATATCGATTCGTTAATGAATTAGAGAGATGTAAAGTTTTCAATTTTATCATTGTTTTTTCGTTTAAATCTGATTGAAATGTATAAGGTCAGTGATACTTAATCTGCAACATATTCGTACTTTGTTAAATGTTCAATAGAAATTGAAAAAATCAATGATTACGGTCGCATAAGCAAAACGAACTTCCCTTTAAATCAGCTGATCGGCCGATTATCGTTGCCGAGTCACGTTTGTACCTACAGTCCCATTGAAGCGTTTGTGCAAGTCTAGGTATGTATGAATGAAATTATACTGTCGAAGCTTTACATGCCTACATGTATCCTGTCTATCCATGCGTAACATTTAAGGCGTGGACTGTTTGACACACATTTTTGAAATTACTATAACTTTTATGTTATATTGTTTTTGTGTAATAAAATACATTTTAATTACGATCTATGGCCGGTACACTACAACATACTCGAACAGTTGCTCCATAACCTGATACACCCTGTATAATAGAAAACTTTAAATTTAAACAAAAGCAAATACTAATATAATCGATTAATTTTAATATAAAAAAATCGATTTAAAAGAAATTTATTTAGATTATCGATTATTAAAAATCGATTATTACAAAAAAATAATCAATTAATTTAAAAATCGATTATACTACGCCAGTCAGATGGGTTGTCATAGGGTTTTATTTCGAGCTTTTCTTCTCTAACACAGAGGTTATGTGAATTTTATATCCTTTATTCGTCTTGTACGACTAACAGACGAGATAGTTGGTGGTGAATTTTATTCTTACTCGTAGGATACAGCCCGTTGTAAAGAGCCCCATAACTAACCCGTTGTAAAGAGCCAATTCGCCTACAGTTAAGTTGTGCTCTGAGAAATCTATATTAGTGAGACGCAAAAAAAATAAATGTCAGCGGTGGCTAGAATCAACAGCAACAGCCAAATGCCCCCATTTAAATGTATGAGTAGACACAGGTGTACTCTTTATTTCCTCAACTCATAATCCAACAGGACGACAATTCAACACGATCGTTGTAAAACCAAGCGTCAGATCGTTGACTTTACGTGTCCTTCGAAGCACGTTATTCTAGTTAATCGTAAATAAACTGCATACATGATTTGAAAAGCGGTACCTCCATCCCCATACAGGTAGACGTAGGCCTTGCAGGAATGTAAATAAATACCATAATCGCTACGCTTAGCAAATGAATTTGCGATTGCAGTTGATATTATAATTTTCTCAAGAGAACTCTCTTATCAACGTCCTGGTGATGTATAGGTACGGTGGTAAATTTTTTGTGTTTCCGATCCATCACTACAGTGAGATTACAAGTCGTGTAGTGGCGGCTGCGAACATTACCAATTGAACATTGCTCGTAGGTGTTCCGAGAGACGGCTAAGAGCTCTATAGCGACTTGGCCTGGCTCCATCTGATGCCGTTAGATCAACAATTACACTCCCCGATGGAGGGACGTCGGTCGAGAAGAGGATACTCCTCAGGGGGTATTCCGTCGGGCCGACCACTGACGACAAGTCATCCTGCCCCGGTGGTCGATCCAACGACGAAGGCGATGTGTCACGGGTGGGTTACGGGTGTACGTGCTTACGCCCCTCTGTCACCCTGGACGGAGTGGAGCGAGGAGAGCGCCGACCGTAACCGACCCTAAAAAAAAGGGTCAACAATTACATTCACAAGGAGGGTTGACGTTAAGCAGGCGATCATAACACTGTTGTCAAAACTTTTGCTATACTATGAAAGAAGAGCAAATATTGAGTCGACCCTAAATAAATGGGATAAGAGCAAGATGGTGATGACCACGCTAATCTTAATGCGTTTTAAATTCAAGACTGGGGTTCTACATCAAAGTTGATAGAACAGTATAGAAAGAATCACCGATAAAAAATTTTAAATCCAAATGTCTCCTGTCAAATGTTTTCGTAATAGAAACTACTAAGTTGGTACTTTTTTTTGGGGGTGGGTTACGGTCCGCGCACTCCTCGCACCACTCCGTCCGGGGCGACAGAGGGGCGTAAGTACGCACACCCGTAACCCACCCGTATAGCACGTCGTCTTCGTCGTTGGGTCGACCACCGGTGCAGAGTTCTTTGACTTCAGTGGTCTACCCGACGGAATACCCCAAGGGAGTACCCTCTTCTGTCGACGTTCCCTACTGGGTCGCCGAACGCCGCAACTGGCCTTATGATAAGGTATACATATAATTAGGATCCAATAAATTTGAATGATCCGTGTAGTGACGGAGTAAGAATATTATTCATCGCTCTATATTTTTTTTTATTTATTATTTTATTTATTTAAGACAACACCCTGCACTAAGGAAATAATCCTTGTATTGCGGGGGACTTTACAAACATATAATTAACGGACACAAATTACATCCAGACTCAGAACAACAATTTGTGGATCGCACAAAGTGTTGTCCCGCATCTGTGCAGTCACTCTATATATTGTCCGTGGATAACGTAAGAGACGACCAAGGATATATTATGCATATAATCATCTATACAAGAGAAGAAAACCTCGAAATAAACCCCTTACAAACCCGTCTGACCAGCGTGGTGTAGTAAGGCAGTATCCTTTCTATTATGAAGGACGTTCGGCTCCAGCAGTGACACTTATATGAGCCGAAATAATAAAATCTGATTAACATCAGCTAGAACCATATCCCAACGAATTACAATGAAAAAAAAAATGCTTATATAAAAAGGGTATGTCGCTTGAAATAATTAAATTGCTTGATGAAAACTTTATAACCACAAATTGATATTAAATAAGATAAATTCACATATGTTACGACGATCACAAAATAAAATGGGACATAAAATTTAAAGATTGCATCCACGTAATGATAATGTATGCGAACGGATTAAACTGAAAGTTATTTATATTGACATAAAACAGATAGAGGTGAAGTGAAACCAAACGACGGTCACCTCACGTCCGCTTCCTGCCCTGTTAATACCTCGTAATATTTGGAAAGTCACGTTTTCAAGGGTAGTTATAAAAAAAAAAGAAAATCATACAATTTGCATTCCGTACCGATATGTGGTCGTTCCGTGTTTATTTATAGGATTAACAGAAGGGCAAGCGGATATGATAAGGCGATATTTCGAGTATTTCTTTGTATCCTCAAGTCTATGTAAGCTTTGAGTATCCGAAGGCGACTGATAAGGTGAACAAACTGCCCCAGACATTGTAAGTCGATTTAATTTTTTATTTTATTTACTACTGTTTATAAATGATAATGCTATATATAACGATGATACCGATGACAAGTCCTAAATCGCAAAACATATTTTATTGACTACTCTTGGTAAATTCCATTAGTAATAATAAAATCATTTATATCGTTCATCTCTGCTCACATATGTGGGCTCACTTCTGGGCTCGAGCCTCCATAATAGATTAAATTAACGTACAACTCTGCTGTACGACGCTGGTCGAACAAGGTTATAGTGGTATAGGGTGGGTGGTATAGGGTTTATATCGAGTTTTTCTTCTTTTTCATAGAAGTCGTGATCTTCCACGACTATGATGACATATTGCCCTATCCTTAACCTGTGTCCACACGCTAAATTACTACTTCATAGGAGGACATTTCTTTTTTATACTGATATCAAAGTTTCTTTAACACTGTTTGAAATGGCGATAAAATTGCGTTGCGGTAGGAGTACACGGTCGAAGAATCGAAGCCCAATTTTATGAGGTTGTTTGCGTGGGGTTTTAGTGATACCTTTAGTAGTACCGAATCTCATTGCATGCATTCACTCTCACTTCACTCTCGCGAGCTAGCAGTCTCTTTAAGTTCATAAGCGACAGTAGCGCTTACCATCAGGTATGCTGTTTGCTCGTTGTCCACCAACAGTAAAAAGAAAAAGGCTTGTGCTGAGCGACCTATACGGCTAAGAAACAGTTGACAAACTGGCCCGAGTTCTATGCCTATGGCCTAATAAAAAAGTCTTCAGGACTTTGGAGTCCTCTATGACTAGGATCTTCGTCATTATTTTAGCTCATATACGTCCCACTGCTGGGTTCGAGCTTCCTCCATAGTAGGAGGGAAACATGCTGGTCAGATAGGTTGGTATAGAGTTTCGTTTCGAGATTTCCATCTCTTTCATAGATGTCATGTGCGTAATATATCCCTTAGTCGTCTTTTACGACACCGGTATAAGAGGGGGGTAGTGAATTGTATTCTTACTCCGTCACTACACGGAAGATTCTTACTCCATCATCTAATGGAAATTGACTAGGATATAATGACTAGGATAGTTACTGGAAATCGAATGAAAATGATTTATTATTTGCCACTTGGATGCTGAGATTGGATAAGACAAGGAAAGCCTTAATAATGCTAGTTATATGTTAATTATATAGGGTTATTTGCTGCGATAAGTGTGGCAGTCTGTGGGTGTATCAACTGTTAGGCACGTCGACAAGTGAACTGCTACCGGGTGAACACATATAAATTTTACTGCTGAATACATGTACCATTGTGTACATAGATGTTACATATATTTTTCTAAATATTAGATTGAAATTTTACCTAATGAATGTTCAATCATCATTTCAGCCCATATACATCCCACTATTGGGCTCGAACCTCCTTCAAAATAGGAGTAAAATTTATATACTATACCATGCTGATCGAACGTGTTGGTACAGGGTTTTATTTCGACTTTTCTATCTCTTGCATAGATGTTATATGCATAGTATATCCCTTAGTCGTCTTTTACGACTCCCACGGATGTCGTAAAAGGGGGTGGTGAGCCAGGTATAGTACGTTAATTTCTCTCCTATCGGTCGCCTCGTCCTTCCGTCCCGTCGGCCGCCGTCGCGCGGTCGGCCTCTCGGTGGGTGACGGACTAACTCCCCATTCCAGTCACTCGCGGCCTCGGCTACTAGGGAGATGACACCTCAGCAAGAGAAGAACAACTCAAAATAAAACTCTATACTTATCTAGTAATTCGTCTCAACTCGTATCCGTCCCACTGCTGGGCTTGAGTCTCCTCCCTATTAGGAGTTTTATTTTAAGTAGATCTTACTACACCACACTAATTGCCCTCATCTCGAGTGAACTCGTGGCAACAATAGAAGATAGAGGTCTGAGAAGAAGAAAGAAGAACGTATGAATCCAGAAGAAAAAAGCCCTACAGCTTATATGGTATATAGCATTTGCATACGCTAACTGGGTCCTCTAAATTAAAAAAGTAGTTTGTGTAGAGAGTATTGAAATTTTAGTCATTACCTCAATTAATCGTTGAAAATTAATATAAACTTATAATTAATTAAATTTTATATAAAAAAACTATGAATAATACAACTACATAACTAATTAAGTACCTATTTACGAATGTAATTTACCTGTTGTTAAATAGGTACACTGCTAATTTAGATTTAAATTATACCGCGGGCGTCCATTAAATTCATGTGGCGTTCGGAAATTAATAGGATTGAACCAAAATTCTTCTAACTTGTAGTGGTAGGACCACACTGTTGACAGTTGTCTGTTTACAGTCTCGGGCCGGTCTATCCGGGGGTAGTATCACACTCTCGCAGAAAATCGACGTATGAGTAGTAACAATTTGTTACTGCGCTTCGTTCGGTGAGCGAGAGAGCCGGAAGCCCAACTTTCTCAGGGTGTTTGCGTATGGTGGGTTTTAGAGTGTAAAATATATATTTATATTCTTTCCAGCTGGGCAATAAAAAGTACCGTTTAAAAGTATGTTATCAATTGCATAGCAAAACAAATTACTGATAGCAGCATTGCCTACAAGGCCAATTCTCAATTTAAATCATTCTTGAATCCACCTAAATACACAAAACATTTTATTGAAATCACACATTGTCATATAAAACGAAATAGAATATAAAGATATACAACATAACGTTTCCATCTATCGCAATGGAATAACGAGAAGAAATGTCAAGAACAACGATAATATTTATAAATAACTAGCCGACCCGGCGAACTTCGTACTGCCATAATGCTTTTCGTAAATATATTTTCAAAATTTCCGAATATATAGTCTGTCTATAGATGTCATTTGCGTTTTGTTATTACATGATAGATGCGTTTTTGTTATACCACGTTTTATAGTGACTTGTATTCTCTTTGACGTCAAGTCCCACGGGAACCCGGTCGAACGGGATAAAAAGTATCCTATGTCCGTCTCCTGGTTCTAAGCTACCTCCCCGCCAATTTCCAGGTAAATCGGTACAGCCGTTGTTGAGTTATAAATAGTGTAACTAACACGACTTTCTTTTATATATATAGATAGGTATTCGCCATCTTTTTTACCACCAATATGGGACGAGTAGGTACCCCCGTATATTAGTATTTAATATAGATATATAAATAGAGATAACTAATTTTTTATATACACACCTGATGACAAGTGATAATGCCTGAATGAATTACCTGCAATACCAGGGGCACAGCCAGGCTGTTACCTATCTTGAAGAGAATGCTCTTCTTAAACCTCGTTTAAAGAAGGACATGACATAGCGGTCGGGAAACACAGAAGCAGGTAGTTCATTCCAGGGCCAGCAAGTACGTGGGAAAAATGATCGCTGGGAACCTACAGTTGAAGACTATGTTTCCAGGTGAAATGGATGAACCCTGTTGCGGTGTCGAGTGGTAACTTGTTAAAACGGTGACGGTGGTACCAAGTCAAACAGTTCCTCAGAGCACTCCCCATGAAAGAGCCGGTAGGGTACACAGAGTGATCCAAAGTCTCTTCAGCACTCCAGTGACTCCAATTCGTCCTTTTGAGCTTGGAATCCCGAAGATTCGAATAGCCTTGGCAGAGAGTCAAGTAAATATATATTGTTTATTCACATCATTAATATTTTAGTTTATATCATTTTAAATAATGATATGATATTTAAAAAACAACGAATGTTCCGTGACAGGGCTGTGTAATTTTCGTAGTTTAACTACGTTATGGTTACTTTTTACGTTATGGTTAATTATAAAAGGAGTTAGATTATATCTAGCGGATTTCTCTATAAGAGTAGTCATAAAACAGCCAAATATTACTACGTAACTTTAAAAACCATGTTATTATATGGTTATAGATATTTGGTTGTCTTGATTTTAGAGGACAACCAAATAATCTTATACCTTAGTATCTTAATATTACGCCTTCGACTCTAGTCAAACAAGGCTCGTGTTTAGTTGTCTTTCACAATGAAAGGAAATTTAGTTTATGATTGTTCGCGGGTTGGATAGCATACATATTATTTCCAATACTTTTCTTGCTATTTTTTATCTGGTTATGTCTCTTAGTTGTTTCTTTTGACACCTACTATTCATAACGGCTAAGGGTAGTACCGGGAAAGTGAGCAGCAGATAACATCTGCCTATCCTACTTAGGGTAGGGTAGGTAGCCTTACAATATCTACTGTGATCTCCAAACTGCCTGTCGTGGTGCCAAGCGTGGTGATTGGAGCCCTATACTCTCAAAAGAATGAGTTCTTTTTTCAGTGAAGGACCAAATCCAGCAGTAGACGACGAAGGGCTGAATGATGATGACGATGGTGACGACAATGATGATAATGATGGTGATGACTTTAATGATGATGATAATTTTGATGATGATGATGATTTGATGCGGTAAAATATTCGAGAAAACATATTAATCAGTATTCTCGAATATTATGAAATGTCATTTTCATATCATGAGAGAGACAGGGGGGAGGAGACAGAAAGAGAGAGAACAACGTGCATAATATTTTGCCAACCCTGTCAAGGATAGCGTTGTGTTCACTCGATATCTTATTAATTAATTATGTATTATATATTTCATAGTATTAATTATGTTTCACAATGACATTGTTTAATTTTGACTTATGAAATAATAGCTCACATCATTGTAACTATGTGACGTGCAAAATGAATGCGCAAAGAAAAGCAAAAGTGGATTCGCTCACAGATGTGCATTCTACTAGTTGAACAGATGGTGATTTGAACTATTTCATCTAAAATTTAGATTTACTTGACGACATTCAACTTGTATCGTTTATTCTTTTATTAGTTTTTAATTAGAAACTGTTGTCTTTAGTGTAAGATCTAGGTAAAATGGCTTGCTTGTATTGGTAGCAAATTTCATTCGTTAACTCTCTCGTACTCTAGTCTATGCCAAATTAGAGACCAATCTTTATTATAATCATAGGATTAGTGAGTAAACACGATCAAATTTGACCTTTTCCTTGTGATAGTGAACTAAGAATATTCTGTTGTAGACATAAGTAGATTATTGTAAGAAGAAAAAAGAAGACTGGGTATTTTATTTTGGACTGCTAATACACTTAATATAATTACATAAGAATAAGATACGTTAGGTATATAAATACCAGAAAAGGTCCTCGTCGTTACGTTGTCTCAACTTATAAACGTCCCACTGCTGGGCTCAAGCTTCCTCCCCAATAGGAGAGAAATTGACTTACCTACTATACAGACTGATATTTTGGTATACGGTTTTATTTTTAGTTTTCCTTCTCTTCCATTAATGGTTATGTATCCCTTCATCGTCTTTTACAACATTCACGACCAAAATAGGGTAGGGATAGTGGTGAATTGTCTTGTAATCACATTCATCGCATTCGCATCACTTTCGTCCAACAACGGTTATATTATAATAAAGAGGCTATTAAACCAAAGAGGTTTTTGGATCACACGAAAAGGTCCCATGAGAAGGAAAATTCGAAATGATGTGCTATCCCAACTTTTTTATTTTTATTTTTATTTTATTGCCAACGGTGGCAAACGAGCTAGCAGCACACCTGATGGTAAGTGAAACTGCTGCACATGGACCTTTGCAATACCAGGGGCACAGCTGGCCCCTGCCTACCGTGAAGGAAATACTCTTCTTAAACCTCGTTTAAAGAAGGACATGTCATAGCGCTCGGGAAACACAGCAGCAGGTAGTTCATTCCAGAGCTTGCACGTACGTGGGAGAAATGATCGCTGGAATCGTACAGTTGAAGACCATAACGTTTCCAGGTGAAATGGATGAACCCTGCTACGATGTCGAGTGGTACGTTGGTAGAATGGTGACGGTGGTACCAAGTCAAACAGTTCCTCGGAGCACTCCCCGTGAAAGAGTCGGTAGAGTACACAGAGTGACCCAAAGTCTCTCCGCTGCTCCAGCGACTCCAATCTGTCCGTAAGATTGGGATCCCCGACGATTCGAACAGCCCGTCTTTGCAGGGAGTCAAGTGGGTCTAGCTGATATTTGGGCGCACCTGCCCAGAGATGTGAGCAGTACTCCACATGAGGACGAACTTGTGCTTTGAACTTTTTTTTTTGTCATATTAGAGTACAATCTTCCTTTCAGCCACGACACTTATAAAATTTTAATATTTTAATTAATAAGAAATATTTATAATATTTTTTACATAAAAGCAACTTTGTTGTTATCGGTTGTGACCCCCAGGCCGAGACCTTAGATTAGCCAGCTTTGTTCTGATATGAATCTTGTACGTCACAAATGATAAATAATTATTTATTATTCTAAATATCTAGTTCCTGTAATCTTAATATTAATTTAGATAACGTAGGTCCAGTATCAACATTATTTTGGTAATGAAGATGAAAGAATCGTAAACAATTTCTTAATATTTGTCTAATACACCCTATAAGTACACAATAAGTAGATATTAGGAGCAATGGTTTTAATTATTCGAAGTGGTAAATATTTAAGAGATCCAATTATTATTTATTGTATGTATACTTAATAATAAAACCATATAAATATAATAGTTATTATGAAATTAATTAATGTGTTTGAACATATTAATCTCGAATAATGTTTTTGTAAAGACCATGTCCGATAATAAGGAACGAGGCCTTGTACCGTGGGCGTATTTCATTTATTCATTCATCTCAGCCTACAAAGTCCCACTGTTGGACTTGGGCCTCCTCCACAATAGGAGGGTAATTGGCTTAGTATACTGTGCTGGTCAAACGATATAGGGTTTTATTTTGAGTATTCCTTATCTTTCATAGATGTTGTATGCATATTATATCCCTTAGTCGTCATTTACGAAACCCATGGATAAGATAAGGTATGGTGAACTGTATTCTTACTTCATCACTACACGAATTGTGAGCGTATAGACAGAAATACTATTAACGTACGTAAATATTTTTACACTTGGAATAATTCATTTGGGAAAATTAATTTGTGATCCTGGAAAGGTATTTATTTAATAACATAATCCCCGCGTTTAATAGTTGAGTTGGCGGTCAAATTTACTTTTATAAGTTTCCCGAGAGAATGCTAGTGCTCGTTATCCTGGTGATCTCTGGGGAGTTTTTACAACTATCACAGCTAAATAAGGGGCGACCTATTGTATTCTTAACCCCCTCATCACAAGGATAACATTTTTTTCTGTCATATCTATAAGCCTATATTATATTTTGCATTCACTTTCATAACCGTTTTGGTCGCAAGTGTACTCGAGCAATACGGTTGGCAGCAATCGAGACAAAGGCTCGTAAAGATACGCGACGTATCGCTCGCTTTACGTAACTCAGGCACTCACCTCGCTGTTAGGGTTGCCACGAATTCGACAGAGATCCGGATACCAACATACCATGATCAGTGGTTTAGCAAACAGTATAAGCATGTATAAATATATTTATGAAATAATACTTTTATGTGTTTATGTTGGCAGTGCTTTTAAGTTCCTTCGAAAGTATCCCATAAATTTAATATCAGTTACTGTGTTAATCTCATGAACTTTCTACCTTCGCTAGTAATTCTTATTTATACATAAATATACCTATGAATTTTTGTGTATGGTAAGGTGGATTCAGAAAGGTTTAGATTAATAATTGGACATAGTAAGTAGCATAGCGATCGCTTTCAAGAAAATCTACTCTTTTTTTAATTTGTACAAAACAGTGTCTGTTGGGTTAGCTTTTCTAGCTAACCCAACAGACACTGTTGTAACTATAATATTTATGTGTGTGTGATACCATTATATTTTGTCAAGGTGGCCGATGTGTATCCAAAGCAAAGCCTGTCAAAAGAAGTTTCGGTTTCCTAAAAACCTATATTTGTTTAGTATAACCTTGTGTAAGTTAAAATTAAATAATGAATATCATCATTATCATCATTACAGCCCCTATACGTCCCACTGTTGGATTTGAACCACCTCCACAATGGGAGGGAAATTGTCCAACTATACCACGCTGGTCAGAGGGTTAATATAGGTTTTTTTTCTAATATTCTTTCTCTTGTATAAATATTATATGCATATTACATATATCCCTTATTCGCCTTTTATTACACCCATAGGCAGTATAGAGGGTGGTTAACGCCCCTCTCCATCACCACATGAAAAATGATTGTATCCTAATTTAAAATAAATTAATAGCTACCCTACTTTACACTTTCCCCATTTGCAATTATACCTACTTTATTTTTTGTATTTCATTCTTTAAGTATTAATTTTAATAGAGTTTTATAGTCACGGAACTAGTATTCTTATCCTTAGACTTAATTTTCTTACAAATGATTAGTCTTTATCCATTGTTAGATATAGTTCTCCCAAAGGAGTTCTAAGGAGGACGGATATCATATATCAATACCAGGCACGGAAGACAGGTTGGTGATCAAAATTATAACTTTCGTAGGTGCAGCCCGTGTGGTGACGGAGTAAGAATACCATTCACCACTCCGTATCTTGCCCGTGGATGTCGTAAAAGACGACTAAGGGATAAAATATGCATATAACGTCTATGCAAGAGAAGGAAAACTCGAAATGAAACCCTATACCAATCTGCCTGATCTATGAATCTGATCTGATGAATCTGCAGCATGGTATAGTAAGGTCAATTTCCTTCCCATTGTGGAGGAAGCTCGAGCTCACCAGTGGGACGTAGGTGTATGAGCTGAAATGATGATGAGGTGCAGCCCATTCTATTGGTGATCCCTCAGCCAGGTTTTACGACTCAGGCGATATATTGTATTATTAACTGGCCACTGCACGGGTTGCCATTTTACCCACACTTAATTAAAAAAGAACTAAGAAATTATGAGGTCTGGCGACATAAGTGAAAACTTAAAACTATGAACAATTAGTTGTTAGTTTTGGATATTCAAATTGTCTGTTCTTAAATAAAAATTCCGTTTGGTGACGGAGTAAGAATACAATTCACAATTTATGGAGGAGGCCTGAGCCCAACAGTGGGACGTATATGGTCTAAGATGATGATGATGATGAGATGATGTAATAAAAATGTCCGTGTGGTGACGCAGTGAGAATACAATTCACCACCCCCTATCTTGCTTGTGGATGACGTTAAAGACGACTAAGTATATCCCTTATACATGTACATAACATTTGTGCAAGAAAGGGAAACTCGAAATGAAACCCTATACCAACAAGTCTGACCAGCATAGATCAGATTCTCTCCCATTGTGGAGAAGGCCCGAACCCAATAGTGGGATGTATGTTGTCTGCGATGATGACGATGAAATAAAAATGTTGTAAATGAACACTTTTTATATATGTATTTGGTTTTGACATTTATCGGCACAGATAGAGTGTGACTTTGACAAAGCTACAGATATAGTGTTAGCGTTAATACTTCACGTGACCACACCAATGACGACTTACATGAATTTACTCCCCATCCAAACCTCCCTATAGGATTCGGATAAGAAATCTTAGTAAAAAAAAAGATAATTATGTGCCAGCCAAATATTGCTCTACGTCGAGATCAAAACTACGATTCTTCACATTCGAGCAGTATCAAGTTTACTACACGCAGTATTTTCTTTTATAGAAAAATGCAGGTGGGCCGTCTAAAGGAACTGAGTTCGAATTTCTTTTACGCTTACTATTTGGAATTGGAATCTATTGCGGTTCATTTTCTCTTAAATTAACCATGTTATATTAATTTAAAAGCTCTTATGAAGTTTATTCTTGAGACACCATTATGATAGAGTTTTATCATCATCATTCAGGCTTTCACCGTTTCCTGCTGGACATAGAGATCCCATATTCTTCCTCCATAAAGTACGATCCTGTGCCGCATGCATCCAGCGACCCATTCTAACTTTAACAGGTGGTCTGTCCACCTGGTGCAAGGGCTACATTGCGTCGTCCGGTATGTGGTCGCCAATCGAGAAACATATAAAATTTAACGCAAATATACAAACTCTTCCTGTGGTGAGGGAGTAAGAATAAAATTTACCACCCCCTATTTTGCCCGTAGGTGTCGTAAAAGACGACTAAGGGATATAATATGCAGGGAAACTCGAAATAAAACCCTATACCAACAAGTCTGACCAGCGTGGTATATTAGGGCATTTTCCCTCCTATTGAGGAGGAGGCTCGAGCCCAACAGTGGGACTTATATGAGCTGTGATGATGATGATATAAATACTGTAACAGTTGATATAATTATTTGCAGACTAAGTTTACCAATCGTAATGATCTCATAACGATGCCATTATAATGCTGTTGTAATGCTTTCACTAGCAAAAAAAATTAACACACAATAGTTGTGGTTCAGTGAGGTTAACATTACAAATAATAGATTCGGCGCCTAGATATAGCTTCGTTACTATTTTAAGTAAATTATCATACAGGTATTTAAATGTTTGAGTAAAAGAACGTGAATCATTCAATGTATACGATTTCAAAATAACACCTATAGCCCCCTAACATGGATATAACAGAGATTTCATTGGCAAACAACGAATTAACCATTTATCAATCTAAGTGATAGTACCTTACTCGCCAGGCTTAGCAGCCTAGTTGGCAACCAATGTAGAATTATTTTAATAACCTACCGCAGTTTTTCATATATTCACAGTTTCATAACAAATGGTTATACTGTGTCTGCAAGCGCCCGTGTTTTAAATTATTTGGAATCGGTTCGTTATTTTTTGGGATACCCTCTAAGTCTAAGAGTTGTTGTTATGATAATTTTTTTTTATTTTTTTTTTATTGCCAACGGTGGCAAACGAGCAAGCAGCACACCTGATGGTAAGTGAAACTGCTGCACATGGACATTTGCAATACCAGGGGCATAGCCAGGCCGCTGCCTACCGTGAAGGAAATACTCTTCTTAAACCTCGTTTAAAGAAGGACATGTCATAGTGCTCGGGAAACACAGCAGCAGGTAGTTCATTCCAGAGCTTGCACGTACGTGGAAGAAATGATCGCTGGAAACGTACAGTTGAAGACCATAACGTTTCCAGGTGAAATGGATGAACCCTGCTACGATGTCGAGTGGTACGTTGGTAGAATGGTGACGGTGGTACCAAGTCAAACAGTTCCTCGGAGCATTCCCCGTGAAAGAGTCGGTAGAGTACACAGAGGTAGTAAATTTCCACAATTTTACCCAGACTATGGGCAAATACTCACTGCACTGAATTCGGATATAGTTGACGCAACATTTATCAAGATTACTTGGGGTGTGACGTGGCTTTTCGGCTTTGGACGTTGCCAGTGGTAAAGTGCGCATAGCCATGTATAAGCTTCTGATAATACTTACCTAACATGTGTACCGATTTCGACAGTGGGAGCGATACTGTGGGTATTATGTATGCAATCTGTCAGTGAGCTGGCGGAGTATAAATACCACATTTTTACGCGCTGACTGTTATTTCTGATTAATCAAATTCATCTATTAAAGTGTGATAAAAGCTGTGCCACATATTTCTGTGTGATTCTAAAGGAACTACAATATTTCTAGCTAGTTACAACGACGATGCCATGGCATATTCAGGGGAAATATTTCTAACGATTCGTTATGTTAAATATGATAGAAGTACGAGAGTATTGTCTTTTTTTTAGTATCTGATAGTACCAAATCATGTTGACAATTTGCTATGGGTAACCTTTATATATATATATAATTATTTTGCCTGTGTGTATGTGACTGAAGTCCTCCTAAACGGATGTACCAATTTTAATGATTTTTTTTTGTGTGTGTTCCAATGGATTCAAGAATGTTTTAGATTATCAATATGTTTAGATCGATTTCAATCAGAATATATTTTAACTTGTTTTAGATTTGCATAGACCAGCCTCTGTTGAGTCAGGTAGTTGAAATATAAAATTTAACAGAAACGAATTCCACTACAATATTGAATTATGTTAGTTTTCATTCCAATGGCGTTTGGATATGTAGGCAGGACACATAATAAACAATTTATTCCGTATAATAATGCTTAAGAAGTGTAAATTATAATCCTTCTATAAATCGTATCATAAGAACTATATAGTAGGTAAATCTACAATCATTACAATAATATATATTTTGTTACAAGATTAATATAAATAAACATATTAGTACGAATACAAACTTCAACACTTCCTTTACCATTAGGTGTGCTGCTTTGGGCAATAAAAATGGGATTTCAGCTCGGCAAGTGGGACCATAGCCCGCAATTCGACCTCCCTTCGTCTTTTAAGTAAGGTGAAGGACTCGGTCACTTTGCTTGCCATTAAGAGATAAAGGCGTGAGACTATAAAAAAACTATAAATCAAATTATGATGTAATTACCCAGTAGGAGTGGTACATGTCAATAAACTAGTAGTAAAGGTCAAAATCGCATTGATCGAGAGGCATCTTAGTATAAACAGTTTGCATTGCTAACTTGTATATAAATCACTGTGTGTGGGCAGTATTACTTAGCGATCTACGACTACTTTATAAAAGACTGCTATTCTAATGAGCATCAAACTAAAATAAGTTTAGCGAACAAGCCTTATAAAGTATAAAATAAAGACTTATTTCTACAGAGTCCGCAACACCTAGCGCGTGGCCGATCTTAGTTTCGAAAGGATTCGATCCCTTCAGGATTGAAATACGAAAATATAATTCGTTGGGCGAAGTATTGTATGTCTCTACGGCACCAGTGGTCCACTCAAAAGCCGTAATCAAAGATGTAACCTTAACATATACGAATTAATTATGAAAACCAGCCGAGAATTCTAGCAACATGACCTAAGATTGGAACCTGAAAGTCTAGGACAATGCAAGACAAGTACTACCTGCGCTTATAATCAACATTTACAATAAATTACTATGATTTAGAAAGAAAGAAAGAAAATCTGTTTATTGTGATGAACATATTATACAGTTGATGTAAAAAGGAGTAGCATAACAAGTGAAATTGTTGCTCATCACAAACGTCTCCATCTCAGCATATTGCAGGTTAAAATAACCTGCACTGATCTTCCGTGGATGCGCTTTAATGACGTCACGGATGCCAACTGTGCGAGTAAACATCATAGACATTTTTAAAACATAAATAAAACAAAAGAAAAGAAATAAACACATTAAAAGAATAAAAAAATTATAACCTACCAATATTAATTATTAAACCGAACTATAAAGTATTTTAAATAGAAAAATTTTAAATAGAAGTATTTTAAATAGAAAAATTTACTAGGTTTTTCTCCCTAAAATTTACGCCATCCGCTCCTAAGGTTAAAGTTTTGGGACAGCCTGTAAAGCTAATTAAAAACATATTTTTAAAGCTAATCTATTATTGAATCTCAAATGCTATGCTCATATGCTATGCATAATGCAATTTGTAAAATATACTTTTTGTTTTTGATCGTTATTTGAGGCAACAAAATGTCTAATAAGTTTCTAACAACAGAATAATGCCCCTATGAAGAATTATGATGATGTCACGGTTTCTTCATATTATAATTTCAACACGTTACTGTTATATTTTACTATGATGTTAACTTGGAATGTTTGATTGGTTATTATAAGAATATTGTCTATACCATCCAGATTATCTTCAGAAATCGTCTAAATTAGTAAATTAAGGAGAAGATACCAAAAGGAGCTCCAAGCCTTGAGCTTTAATTATTTCATGTCGTTTTAGAGTGTATATCTTATATCTTTAAACGAGCAATTCTTGTATATATATATATATATATATATATATATATATATATATATATATATATATATATATATATATATATATATATATATATACATATTCAGGATCTCGGAAACGGCTCCAACGATTTTGTTGAAATTTGGCATACTAGAGGATTCGGGTCCAAAAAATCGATCTAGCTAGGTTTTATTTATAGAAAATGTTGTTTTGTGCGTGTTTTTAGCAAAATAAACAATGACATTAAATTTTAAAAGAATATGAATTCAAATTTCGATATCAACGTCGTGAGTTGCGACAGCTCAGATGGTAAGGTGACAGGCCTTAATTTTGGTATTTTTTCAATCAAACAGCGTCGGTTCGAATCTCGGTGTTATTATTATTCTCTTTTTGTAGTTTTTTATATAATTTTCATTATTTATTTTTTATTTTTTATTAATATATATCTAAATAAATGCTACAAAAATACTCCGAGCGAAGCTCGGTCAACCTGATATCTATACCAATAAATAAAATTGGAGTGTCTGTTTGTAATGTCAAAATAATTGGCTTTTTTCATGCTCACACGGTTATTTGCACGACATCTATGCCTAAAATAGCAATTAAAAAATTTTTGTCTGTCTGTCTGTCTGTCTGTCTGTCTGTTTGTTCCGGGTAATCTTCAAAACGGCTGGACCGATTTCAAAAATTCTTTCACCAATGGAAAGCTATAATATCAGGGCGTAAACTAGGCTATATTTTATCCCGGTATTCCCACGGGAACGGGAACTACGCGGGTAAAACGATTATAACCTATAACCGAAGCGAAGCGAGGGCGGGTTGCTAGTTAAGAATAAACAGAGAACATATATCAGAATTAGAGAAACTTCCTGAATCAACGTGTATACCCATATAACATTATTAACAGAAATTTTATTTTAGGAACCTTTGCAAATATTTCAAATAGTTTAAAATATTGAAGTATGAAAAGCATGTAATTTTTTAACTGGTATTGAAAGAAGAGAACGAAAACTCGAAATAAACCCTTTACCAAAATACCAATCCATTTGATCAGTTTGTTGTAAGAGGTCAATTATCCCCCTATTGTGGATGAGGCTCGAGACTCTTCATAATCGACCAAATAAGTTTGTTAACTATTCAACTTGATAGCTTTCAAAATACAGAATTATCACATAATCTAGGTATATAAAACAGAAAAAATCTTGGTTACACACTCTCTTGTGGCGACGAAATAAGAATACAATTCACCACCCGTTGCCCGTGGGTGGGTTCATCTTGCCCGTGGGTGTCATAAAAGACGACTAAGGGATTTATTACGCATATGACATCTATGCAAGAGATGGTAAACTCGAAACAAAAACCCTTTACCAACTTGTCTAACCAGCATCGTGTAGTAAGGTCAATTTCCCTCCTATTATGGAGGAGGCTCGAGCCCAGCAGTGGGACGCATATGAGCCGAAATGATGATGATGATGATATACTCTAAATCCATCCAACCCACAGAAATAGAAAAAACATAAGGAATTATGTTTCTGTGATCGAACCGATGTGCCCTAAACCGGTTTCATAAAAAAGGCAATAATGCGAAGATAGTTCTAGACCACTAAATCAATGTATGTACATATATAAATTTGGTAGATGATGAATCGAATTCAAAGAATTCATTTTTTTAGGGTACCGTGCCGAAAGGGTAAAAACGGGACCCTATTACTAAGACTGTCGCTGTCTGTCCGTCCGTCGTCTGTCTGTCATCAGGCTGTATTTGAAGCGGAGAGCGGCCGAGAGTGCCGCCGTGGCCGCCGCTCCCCAGGCGGGAGCCGGCAGAAAGGGGAAAAGGTCGCGCAGGGGCCTCAAGTCGCCGAAGACGGCCGCGGTGGTCATCACCATGCTGCCTGAGGCGGCTGAGAGGGGCCTCAACTATGAGACCGTCCTAAAACGCGCCCGGCGGGAGCTGGACGTCTCCGACATCGGGGGCGTCGAGGCGAGGACCCGCAAGGCCCGGACAGGGGCTCGAATACTCGAGTTCCCTGGGGCCGAGGGCGCGAAGACGGCCGATAGTTTGGCCACGATGTTGAGGGGGCTGTTCGGGCCGGAGGATGGTGTCCGAATCGCCAGGCCTGTCAAGTGCGCAGAGATGCGCCTGACGGGCTTGGACGATTCCGTGACGGTGGAGGACGTCCGGGAGGCCATTATGGCGCGTACCGGATTGCCGTGTGCTGCTCGATGACACGGGCAAGCTACTGGAGAGGGTGGTAGCTGCCCGCATCGAGCGGCACCTCGTCGGCACGGGGCCCGATCTGTCGAACGCCCAGTTTGGGTTTAGGAGGGGTCGTTCGACGATCGTGGCTCTGTTGCGCCTGAGGGCCGTGGCGACTGAGGCCATCACCGGTGGGGGAGTGCTGTTGGCGGTGTCCCTAGACATCGCCAACGCATTCAATAGTCTGCCATTCAGCTGCATCAGGGAGGCGCTCCGGTATCACGGAGTGCCAGCTTACCTGAGGCGGCTAGTGGCAGACTATTTGGTGGGGCGCAGCGTCCTCTGTACCAACCGAGTAGGGGACGTTGTGCGAACGCCCATGACGTGCGGTGTCCCACAGGGGTCGGTCCTCGGACCCACCCTGTGGAACATCGGCTACGACTGGGCGTTGCGGGGGAGCCTCCCGCCCGGGCTGGGCGTGATTTGTTACGCCGACGACACGCTCGTCACAGCCCGCGGTGGGGCGCTAGAAGAGGCGGTAAGCCTGGCGACCTATGGCACCGAAGAGGTCGTCAGACGGATCGAGGCGCTGGGGTTGAGGGTCGCCCTGGACAAGACGGAGGCCCTCTTGTTCCATGGGCGCCTTATGAGCCCTCCCATCGGCGTCTCGACCACCGTCCGCTCGGTTGACATTAGCATCCGGGCCCATATGAGGTACTTGGGCCTGGTGCTCGACGGGCAATGGTGGTTCCGGGAGCATTTCCGCAGGCTCGCTCCACGACTCATCGGCGCGGCGTCCGCCCTATCGTGGCTCATGCCGAACGTGGGCGGACCGAGCGCTACGTGCCGACGGCTATACACGGGGGTCATCCGGTCGATGGCCCTGTACGGCGCACCGACTTAGGGCCCTTCTGTGGCGACCACAGAGGGTCATGGCGGTCAGGGCCATCCGCAGATACCGCACGGTGGCGATGGAGGCAGCGTGCCTATTGGCCGGGTCTCCCCCGTGGGACCTGGAGGCGGAGATGCTCGCCGGATTGTATCGGCGGGTGACGGGGGTGCGAGCGGAGGGCGGTGAGATCTCGTTAAGGGAGCTCACCGCCTGGCGCGTCGACGCCCGCTGAGACGTCATTGCCCGATGGGCAGTCCGGCTGGAGAGGCCTCGGTTCGGGGTGCGAACCGTGGAGGCCTTCCGGCCGGTGCTGATGCAGTGGTTGGAAAGATGGCACGGGGTGCTCTCCTTCCGACTAGTGCAGGTGTTGACGGGGCATGGGAGCTTCGCCAAATACCTGCACAGGGTCGTAAGGAGGGAGAGTATACCGTCCTGCCACCACTGCGATTGCGACGAGGACACGGCGCGCCACACGCTCGAGGCCTGCGCGGCTCGGGCAGTGCAGCGCCGTGAACTCGTCGCAATCATCGGTGCCGACCGGAATTGGGACGCGGTCGCAGCCTTTTGCGAGACAGTGATCTCGCAGAAGGAGGCGGCGGATCGACTGCGCGTGGAGCGCAGCCTCGATGAGGAGATCTGCCGCCGGCGACTGGCGGGTGACGTGACCGGGGATTAGTCCGTCACCCGCCGAGAGGCCGACCATGTGAGGAAAGACCGACGTCCTCCCCGAGGGGGGGACGTCGGTCGATGGGAAGGTACCCCACGTAGGGGGTATTCCGTCGGGCCGACCACTGACGACAAGTAAACCTGCTCCGGTGGTCGGCCTAATGACGAAGGCGAGGTGGTTTTCGGGTGGGTTGCGGGAGTTGCGTGCTCAAGCCCCTCTGTCGCCCCGGACGGAGTGGTGCAGAGGCGCGCCGACCGCAGCCCACCCACAAAAAAAAAAAAAAAAAAGGCTGTATTTCAAGAACCGCGATAGCTAGACAGTTGAAATGTATACAAATATATATACAAATTATGTATTTCTGTTGCCGCTATAACAACAAATACTGAAAACAAAATAAAGTAAATATTTAAGGGGGGGGGGGGGGGGGCTCCTATACAACAAACGCGATTGTTTTGCCCTTTTTTGTTTAATATCGATAATGGTAATAGGTAGGCACTTGTTTACCTAGTCAATGGTACGGAACCCTTCGTGCACGAGTCCGACTCGCACTTGCCCGATTTTTTTAATTTATACAGAACAGCGTCTGTTTGTAAGCCTATAAAATTAACTTTCTATGCGTGTTAACTGTTCATGAATACAATGTGTCACGAACAAATCCTTTTACGGGCTTCGTAACACCATTAAGGGACACAAGCAGATAACATAATGACAAGAGAAGTAAACCTCAAATAAAACCCTATTCCAAACCATCATAGCATGGAAAAGTAAACATCCCATAATTATTATGGTGCAGATAATGTCCGTATGGTGACGGAGTACCACATTTCACCATCCCCTTTCCTGCCCGTGGATGTCGTAAAAGACGACTAAGAGATACAATATGCATATAACATCTTATGCAAAAGAAGGCACACTCGAAATAAAATCCTATACCAACACGTCTGACAAGCGTGGTATAGTAGGTAATTTTTTACTCTCATTTTGGAGGAGGTTTAAGCCTAACAGTGGGTCGTATATGAGCGTAATGAAAATGACAGCGACCACCTTAATTACCGATCATTTAATATAGGTACTATCATTATGTTAATAATTAAACAAAATTGAAGATTCAAAATAATCGATTATTAATCGAGTATTAAACTGCTATTTAATTACATCTATGCTTACTACTACGGTGATACAATTGAAATAGCTTTTTTTTTGGGGTGGGCTATGTCGCCTTCGTCATTGGGCCGACCACCGGTGCAGAGTTCCTTGACGGAGTACCCTCTCCCATCGAGGTCCCCTTCCCGGGACGTTGGTTGCCATCGCAAGGTCAGTCTTGCCGCGGCTGACGGACTAAATGCCCGGTCCGGTCACCCGCAGCCTCTGCTAGGGCGGCATCAGGCGCACAATTAAAATCAATTAAAATAGGCTGAGGGTTTATTTTTCCTATATCATCATCCTCATCACAGCTCATATACGTTCCACTGGTGAGCTGGAGTCTCCTCTACAACGGGAAAGAATGACTTAATATACCACGCTCGCCACGGTTTTATTTCGAGATTTCCAACTCCTGCCTTGAGGCTAATTGCTTATTATAATCCCCTAGTCGTTTTTTACGATTCCCACTGGTAAGAAAGGTGGCAGCGAATTGTATTCTTACTTCGTCAGCACAAGGAGATTTTTTTTCTATATGTAAATTGTTACTATATTTTATTATATTTTTTACTATACGTGTGTAAAGAAAAAAGAACTTTTGCTTTATATTATATAGTTATTAGTTTTTTAGACGAATGGTACTGCACTCAAATTATATTATCGCTTTTCCCATCAATTAATGCCGCCATAATATTAGGTATATTGGCGTCGTACGATAAAAATACGTTTAAGTACGATACGGCCAGATCGATAAATATTTTTATTCCTTGATAAGAGAGGTCGACGAGGGCGATATAATATGGAGTTATTCATAAAAATCACAAAAATTGTTTGATATAGTTAAAATTTAATGTCTTTTATTTTAATAAACGTTTAGTTTTTGTTCGTCCGTGTGGTGACGGAATAAGAATACAATTCTCCACTCCATATCTTGCCTGTGGATGTCGTACAAGACAACTAAGGGATATAATAAGCATATAACATCTGTGTAAGAGAAGGAAAAGTCGATTCAAAACCCTATTCCAACACGCCTGACCAGCGTGGAATAGTAGGTCAATTCCTCTTCCATTATGGAGGAGTTCTGAGTCCAACAGTGGGATATATATAGGCTGAGATGATGATGATGATGACGTTTAAAGATATAAGACTAATCATCACGATTAGTCTTATATCTTTAAACGAGCAATTCTTCTTCTTATATATATATATATATATATATATATATATATATATATATATATATATATATATATATATATATATATATATACCATACACACATACATAATCTGAATCTCGGAAATGGCTCCGATGATTTTCATGAAATTTAGCATATTAGAGGTTTCGGGGCTTAAAAATCCATCGATCTATATTTATAGAAAATGTTGTTTTGTCGGTGATTTTAGCTAATCAATACAATGACATACAATGTCAAAAGAATAGGAATTTAAATTTTGTCGTCGCCGTCAAGAGTGACAATAGCTCAGTTGGGAAGTTGTCCAGTCGCATTCAAACAACGTGAGATCGAAACTCGGTGTTATTATTATTCTATTTTTTATTTTTTGATATTTTTTCATTATTTCATCATTTTTAGGCTTTTATTATATAACCTAAATATGTTCGTTAAAAATACCATTTACTTACAAAAAAAATATATCGCGTAAAGCTCGGTCAACCATATGTTTATTTAATAAATAAGCCCAAAGTTTATTTCATATTGAAGCAAACAAACAAACAGTTTTGGAGATAAGTAAGTGGATGTGAGAATTATAATATACTAGCAACCCGCCCTCGCTTCGCTTCGGTTTCTGTCGCCTTATCCCCGTAGTTCCCGTTCCCGTGGTAATACTGGGATAAAATATAGCCTAGTTTATTCCCTGATATTATAGCTTTCCTTGGTGAAAGAATTTTTGAAATCGGTCCAGCCGTTATAAAAGTTACCAGGAACAAACAGACGGACAGACAGACAAAAAAAATATAAAGTGATTTTTAGGCATATGTATAGTGCAAATAATCGTGTGAGCATGAAATAGGCCTATTATTTTGACATTACAAACTCCAATTTTATTTATTGGTATAGATAAGATTTTGGTACAGAAATAAATTTGTTTTGTTATTATTCAAGACACATAAGCAATTGACAGTCCATAATACAATTGCAGGCGTGGATGGTAATGTAATGAATATATATGAATAACAAAGGCGTCCATTTCAATTTAATAATACAAGCAAAAAATTCGAGGTGTAAATGTGTAATATTTATTTAAAAAAAATATTCTGTTCTCCGTGTGGTGACGGATTAAGAATACAATTCACCACCCCCTCTCTTGCCCGTGGGTGTCGTAAAAGACGACCAGAGGATATAATATGGATATAACATCCATGTAAAAGGAGGTAACGAAACCCTATGCCAAGACGTCTGACCAACGTGGTATAGTAGGTCAATTCCCTTCCATAGTGGAAGAGGCTCGAGCCTAATAATGTATGGGCTGAGACGAAATATTCTGTTAGTTTTCAAGCTTTATATACACTCCGTATCTATTATTGCGATTAGCAATTTTCGACACTTCGCTAATGAATGAGTAAATATTTATATGAACTTTGGGATAAGAATATCGCAAAGATCATATGGTTATATTTAGTCATATCCAGTGGCGGCTGGTGGGTCATTAAAGTGGTGGTGCACTTTACTTGCTCACTAAGTCCCGCCAATTTATATCAACTTTATTTTGAAAAGTTTTGTTATTGTCTTTAATATAGTCTATATTTATGCTCCTTTTCACTCACCACCACACAGTGTGTACGCAGTATAAAATAGAATTGAGACGAAAATAAAAAACAATTAAAGTAAACAAACTATATTTATCACGTCATATAGGTATACATCGAAAATATACCTACTTATTACTGTACTTAACGAGACGTCATCGGCGAATTTCGTCGAAAGTCGAGTCCTCTCGGCAATGTTCGGTTCGCTCGTACGGCGCACGGGAACAGGCTCATTTTTAGTATCCATACTAATATTATAAATGCAAAAGTTTTTTTTTTTGTGGGCGGGCTGCGGTCGGCGCGCCTCCGCACCACTCCGTCCGGGGCGACAGAGGGGCTTAAGCACGCAACTCCCGCAACCCACCCGAAAACCACGTCGCCTTCGTCGTTGGGCCGACCACCGGAGCAGGGTTACTTGACATCAGTGGTCGGCCCGACGGAATACCCCCTATTGGGGTACCCTCCCATCGACCGACGTCCCCCCCTCGGGGAGGACGTCGGTCTTTCCTCACGCGGTCGGCCTCTCGGCGGGTGACGGACTAATCCCCGGTCGCGTCACCCGCGGCCTCGGCTAGGGCGGATAAATGCGAAGGTAAGGATGTTTGTTTGTTTGTAACGCTTTCACCTAAAAAACTTTCTGAGCAGACTCTCGAGCTCATGGGGCGGAGAAAAGAAATGACGGTGCAGTCTTCAGCCGATTGGTCCAAACATAGGCAGCTAAATAGGCAGATCTCCAGGTCTGTGCGTCGCGATATTCGCCGATTTAATACGCTCCGTATTAAAGAAGCGATAGAGCGGAATCGTGGCTCAAAAGTGTTCGCACAAGATCTGTCTATTGGGCAAAGCCAAATGACTAAGCTGAAGACCGACGATGGCACTGTCATTTCATCCCAAAGTGAGATCTTGGGAGAGGTCGAAAGGTTCTATGGACAATTATACAAATCATCCCGAAATCCTGTTGTCGGCTTGGTCCAAGATCCCAGATCCAAGCTAACTCGGCACTATACCGAAGAAATCCCGGACATCAGCTTGTACGAGATCAGAATGGCTCTCAAACAACTACGTAACGGTAAGGCACCGGGAGATGACGGAATTACGGCAGAGCTTCTGAAGGCGGGCGGCAAGCCGGTCTTAATAGCCCTTCAGAAACTATTTAATTCCGTTATCCTCGGGGGCGACGTTCCAGAGTCGGGGACCAGGAGTGTGGTGGTGCTGTTCTTCAAGAAGGGTGACAAAGCTCTCTTGAAGAACTACAGACCCATCTCACTCCTGAGCCACGTTTATAAGTTGTTTTCGAGGGTCATTACCAATCGACTCTCGCGCAAGCTCGATGACTTCCAGCCGCCCGAACAAGCCGGCTTCCGAAAAGGCTATAGCACCATAGACCATATCCTCACGCTTCGGCAGATTATACAAAAGACCGAGGAGTATAATGGGCCCCTGTGCTTAGCGTTTGTGGACTATGAGAAAGCCTTTGATTCAGTCGAAACTTGGGCGGTGCTGCAGTCCCTTCAGCGGTGCCAAATCGACTATCGCTATATCGAAGTGCTGAAGTGTTTGTATAGGAACGCCACAATGTCAGTTGGTATCCGGGATAAGAGTACGAAACCGATCCAGTTGCAGAAAGGCGTGAGACAGGGAGATGTCATCTCTCCGAAACTGTTCACCACTGCACTGGAAGATGTCTTCAAGCTCTTAGACTGGACTGGACTCGGCATCAACATTAACGGCGAATACATCACTCACCTTCGATTTGCGGACGATATAGTCGTTATGGCAGAATCCATGGAGGACCTTGGGCACAATGCTCAATGATCTCAGCAGGGTATTCCAACTAGTGGGTTTACGAATGAACATGGACAAGACGAAAGTCATGTCAAATGTCCATGTCATTCCTGTACCGGTCCTAGTTGGCAATGCGATTCTTGAAGTTGTCGATCACTATGTTTACCTAGGACAAACAGTCCAGTTAGGTAGATCCAATTTCGAGAAAGAGATCAGCCAACGAATCCAACTCGGTTGGGCAGCGTTCGGGAAACTTAAGAGGATCTTCTCGTCCAACATACCTCAGTGTCTGAAAAGACAGGTCTTTGACCAGTGTGTGTTACCAGTGATGACTTACGACACGGAAACGTGGTCCTTAAATGTAGGCCTCATATCAAGGCTCAAAGTCGCTCAGCGTGCTATGGAGCGGGCTATGCTCGGGATTTCTCTGCGAGATAGAATCCGGAATACGGAAATCCGCAGAAGAACAGGTGTAATCGACATAGCACGAAGAATTAGCACGCTGAAGTGGCAATGGGCAGGCCACATCGCTCGACGAACCAACAACCGCTGGGTAAGAAAGGTTCTCGAGTGGCGACCACGTATCGGACGACGCAGTGTAGGACGCCCCCCCACTAGGTGGACCGATGACCTAGTGAAAGTAGCTGGGCGTTGTTGGATGCAGGCGGCACAGGACCGCTCATTGTGGCGCAACATGAGGGAGGCCTACGTCCAGCAGTGGACGGCGATAGGCTGAAATGATGATGATGATGAACGCTTTCACGCTTAAACCACCGAACCGATTTCAAAAATTCTTTCACCAATGGAAAGCTATCATATCAGGGAGGCATAACATAGGCTATATTTTATCCCGGTATTCCCACAGGAACGGGCAATACGCCGCGGGTAAAGCGACTGAAACCGAAGCGAAGCGAGGGCGGGTTGCTAGTATTTCTATAAACTATCTTCCGTCTCACGCGCCAGGCGTTTTAACTCATAACTAATACAAGTTGTATGGACAGTCCCCGTGCGCTCGCCTCAGCGCACGAGATTTTTTTCAGGGAAAATAAGTTTTAATAGTTTAAAATGCTTAAATTGTTTCTTCATAATTTTAACTTTTATTTGTTATATGTTTTTGTATGTTCAAAGAATAAATAGTAATATGGTAATTTAAAAATAAAGATGAAGTGAAGTAACATTTTGTAATTTTCAAATCGTTTGATTTAGTGGTTCAGTGCACGAGCGCACTTAAGGTAGGGCCGCCACTGGTCATATCCATCTATCCATCAGCCTATCCGTGCGAATTATTGCATTTAGACTTAGATCTTAATTCCATAATCACTAATATCATAAACCTATATGCTATAATCGTTACACTTAGTAACCTAATCGTGTCGATCTCAGCTAGTGTTATAGGTCTTTCAGGATAATGCTCGTTATTTTCCTGGCGATTCCTCAACAGCTTTTCACGATTCACACGGCAATATAAGGGGTGGCAATACGCACTAAATTTTATGATATTATAAATTACAGTGCACATAAGACCAGCCGTTTCTTCTTCTTTTTCGCTACTTAATGGAATAAAATAACATTACGTTCTTACTTTGGTTAGACGACTTGATGTAATGTATATATGATTCGTATGGGCGAGGAAGGGAATTGGTGGAATTGTACGGGAATAAAAAGGTATTTAAAAAGGTATTTAAAGAAAAATTATAAATATGCATGTAAATGGTTAGACACATTTGGATACGAAGCCTTAGCATAGGAAGCAAGTACGAGCGGAAATGCGAACAGAGCTAGAGTTTTCTGTATTACGTCCGCTTAAATGAATGTTAATGAAATGAGTAAAGAAGAATAATTGAATGAAATCTAAGTACCTTAAACGCTAAAAATATTTCGCAGATCAATGCAAAAATCAATAAGCTGTTTCGTTATGAAAAACTTAGTGAATCAATGATGATTTAAAACTTAGTAAGTCTTAATATATTGCTTTTTAGTGTTTTAAATTAATCCAGAATTACCATATCTAGCAAGCTAGTCAGGATTTGACGTAAACATCCCAAAATATCGCGCCATACAACGATAAACGCGTATTAGATCATAGCAAACGAGGACCAACGCTTCGTACCGCCGCCCGTTGAGTATTACAACAACGACTGTCGTTTTACACGCTTTATTTCAACTATATTTTGGTTTTTATTTAATGAAACGTATTTTTGAAAAATGCAACATAAAATAAAGGTAAACTAGCTAATAAACAAGTACAAATATCTGTTAGACGCGGCCAGGAATCACCGTACATTTCTGTTCGACCGTAAGAAACTCGTCTTTAATCTATGGTGCGATATATTACTTGACGTACTTATAAATTGTTTTCCATCCCTCCTCACCTCTGTACTTTCCCCTCGTCTTTATATGTTAGGACTGTCAAAAAAATATCGATATATTGAAAATCATATTGCAATATATCGATATTTTCAAATACATATATCGTAATCGGAGTACGTACATACATCGAAAAAATATCGATATTTACATTTATGAGCTTTGTATTAAAAAAGTGTATACCATCTTTTCCGTGTGGTGACGGAGTAAGAGTACATTCACCACTCCCTATTTTGCCGTGGACGTCGTATAAGACGACTAAGGGATATAATATGCACATAAGATCTATGCAAGGAAAAGCGGAAAACTCGAAATGAAACCCTTTACCAACATGTCTGACCAGCATAGTACTGTAAGGTCAAACCCATTATTTATACAGTAGGTCCTCCCATTGTGGAGGAGGCCGGCGCCCAACAGTGCGACCTATATAGGCTGCGATGATGATGATGCGACATTCTCAAAAATGTTTGATCTGATGATTATAAGACCATGGTGATGCAAGCATAGTCGAGGCAAAACCGAAAAAACGAACGAAAATTATTTAGTCAAAAGTCGAAAAAAAATATTCATTTGGGCTTTAACTATGATTTTTATTCAAATTTGGGGAGTAACTTGTCAAACCTAGGAGCATCGAACTATAACATATATCTATACAAAATTACATCTAGTTTTAGTAACTACCTTAATTTAAGTAAGATAATAAGTACATTATAATATCAATAAACTAGGAAAAGTGAAAAATCATAACATAATGTAAATAAAGTTTAGTAGATTAAGTTTACGTTGATTTTGCAGATGAAATAATCTACAAGAACAAATAAAATGCATTATAAATGAATATCGGATCTCGATATCTTTTTTCAATATCCAACTATCGAAACGTCCAAAAAATATTATTAATTTGAGAAAAAATATTGATGTTTCGATATTTCGATGTATCGATATTGAATCAACAGCAACATCATTACTATTTTATACATAATAATATTAATGGGGGCATTGAGACACTGAAATCTTCCTTTTCTTAATGTTATTTTATAAAAGTGTGTTATTAGAACAAACAGAACGTTTGCCTTAATTTAAGTGGATCTTAGTTTACGGTTTCTAATGTGTTTTAAGTGTTATATACCAAAAACTACCAATAAAGGATATAAAAACGAATTAAAGTGTCTGAACTGAATAAACTGTGATGAGCTGAAAATTGTGAGTTCAAATTCACAAATTTTCTTACGGTCGAAAAGCGTGTACCTACGAGAGATGACCGTCTATAGTACTACTTAGTTTGTGCTGTTAGACATTGTCATCATAATTATAAGTATTTGACATTTAGTTCGACCAGAGATTTATATCATAAACAAAAAAACAAAAGTTTCTGTCGCACACATATGTAGGTATCAATTGCAATTGCGTCATGTTTTTATTTATTTATTTAGTGTATTTCGAATGCATTATTATATCAAACTAGCTGACCCGGCGAACTTCGTACCGCCATAATTTTTTTCGTAAATATACTTTCTAAATTGCCGAATATATAGCCTCTTTTTTTTTTTTTTTTTTTTTGGGTGGGTTGCGGTCGGCTCGCCTCCGCACCACTCCGTCCGGGGCGACAGAGGGGCTTAAGCACGCAACTCCCGCAACCCACCCGAAAACCACCTCGCCTTCGTCATTGGGCCGACCACCGGAGCAGGTTTACTTGTCGTCAGTGGTCGGCCCGACGGAATACCCCCTACGCGGGGTACCCTCCCGTCGACCGACGTCCCCCCCTCGGGGAGGACGTCGGTCTTTCCTCACGCGGTCGGCCTCTCGGCGGGTGACGGACTAATCCCCGGTCACGTCACCCGCGGCCTCGGCTAGGGCGGCATGAAGCGCAGATAATTGCGCCTGCGCCGCCCCAGTCGCCGGCGGCGGATCTCCTCATCGAGGCTGCGCTCCACGCGCAGACGATCGATCGCCTCCTTCTGCGAGATCACTGTCTCGCAGAAGGCTGCGACCGCGTCCCAGTTCCTGACGCTGTCGACCATCGCCCTAGCGATGGCCGGCAGCGTCAGGTCGGCACCGATGATTGCGACGAGTTCACGGCGCTGCACTGCCCAAGCCGCGCAGGCCTCGAGCGTGTGGCGCGCCGTGTCCTCGTCGCAATCGCAGTGGTGGCAGGACGGTGTACTCTCCCTCCTCACGACCCTGTGCAGGTATTTGGCGAAGCTCCCGTGCTCCGTCAACACCTGCACTAGTCGGAAGGAGAGCACCCCGTGCCGCCTTTCCAACCACTGCATCAGCACCGGCCGGAAGGCCTCCACGGTTCGCACCCCGAACCGAGGCCTCTCCAGCCGGACTGCCCAACGGGCAATGACGTCTCGGCGGGCGTCGACGCGCCAGGCGGTGAGATCCCTTAACGAGATCACACCGCCCTCCCCGCGCACCCCCGACACCCGCCGATACAACTCGGCGAGCATTTCCGCCTCCAGGTCCCACGGGGGAGTCCCGGCCAATAGGCACGCTGCCTCCGTCGCAACCGTGCGGTATCCGCGGATGGCCCTGACCGCCATGACCCTCTGTGGTCGCCACAGAAGGGCCCTAAGTCGGACGGTCAAGGACCCCGCCCACACCGGTGCGCCGTACAGGGCCATCGACCGGATGACCCCCGTGTACAGCCGTCGGCACGTAGCGCTCGGTCCGCCCACGTTCGGCATTAGCCACGATAGGGCGGACGCCGCGCCGACGAGCCGCGGAGCGAGCCTGCGGAAATGCTCCCGGAACCACCATTGCCCGTCGAGCACCAGGCCCAAGTACCTCATATGGGCCCGGATGCTGATGTCAACCGATCGGACGGTGATCGAGACGCCGATGGGAGGGCTCATAAGGCGCCCATGGAACAAGAGGGCCTCCGTCTTGTCCAGGGCGACCCTCAACCCCAACGCCTCGATCCGCCTGACGACCTCTTCGGTGCCATAGGTCGCCAGGCTTACCGCCTCTTCTAGCGTCCCACCGCGGGCTGTGACGAGCGTGTCGTCGGCGTAACAAATCACGCCCAGCCCGGGCGGGAGGCTCCCCCGCAACGCCCAGTCGTAGCCGATGTTCCACAGGGTGGGTCCGAGGACCGACCCCTGTGGAACACCGCACGTCATGGGCGTTCGCACAACGTCCCCTGCTCGGTTGGTACAGAGGACGCTGCGCCCCACCAAATAGTCTGCCACTAGCCGCCTCAGGTAAGCTGGCACTCCGTAATACCGGAGCGCCTCCCTGATGCAGCTGAATGGCAGACTATTGAATGCGTTGGCGATGTCTAGGGACACCGCCAACAGCACTCCCCCACCGGTGACGGCCTCAGTCGCCACGGCCCTCAGGCGCAACAGAGCCGCGATCGTCGAACGACCCCTCCTAAACCCAAACTGGGCGTCCGACAGATCGGGCCCCGTGCCGACGAGGTGCCGCTCGATGCGGGCAGCTACCACCCTCTCCAGTAGCTTGCCCGTGTCATCGAGCAGCACGATAGGCCTGTAGGCCGAAGGCGACCCCGGAGACCGTCCCGGCTTCGGCAGGAGCACCAGCCTTCCCTCCTTCCAGCACCCAGGGAACCGTCCGGACGCTAAACACGCGTCGAACAGCTCCCTGAGGCGGGGACCCAGGTGGTCGAGGACCAGGCCCAACACGCGGTTTGGAACACCGTCGGGCCCGGGGGCGGTGGACTTGGCGCACATGCGCGCCACCGCCACTCCCATCTCGGGTTCCGTGATGGGCGGAACACTGTCGTCGTCGGCCTCCCGGTCAGTGTCTGGCGGAGCCATGACCGGGGGCGTGTGTTCCGCCCGCCGCGGGAACAGGTCCTCGACGACCCGGGTGAGCAGGCTGGGCTGGAGAGTCTCGGTGAGGGGAAGGCCCCGCGCGCGGAGCTTATTCAGCACCGCGCGATAGGGGCGTCCCCAGGGGTCACGATCGAGACCGTCCAGCATCTCCTGCCGACTGACGTCCTTGGCGGAGCGGACGGCCAGCCTGAAGGCCGACCGCGCATTGCGGTACAGCAGCCTCATACAGCAAGGCCTCCCGCTCCGCGTCGCGTTGCCGCCGCCGGCTGCGGGTGTAGGCCCTCCGGGCGCGAATGCACGCGGCCCGGAGATCCGCCAGCTCCCGGGACCACCAGTGGACCGCCCTCCTCGGGGGCGGACGCCGTACCCGGGGCATGGCCGCATCGCAGATCTGCGTCAACGCACTGCGGATGCGGCCAGCCTCGGCGTCCACCCCGTCCGACTGGTTGGCAGAGGACAGCCACGAGTAAACGATGGCTGTCTCCGCCAGCTGGTCCCGGTCTAAGCGACCCACAGCCCATCGCGGGAACGCAGGACGTCCATCCGCCCCGTGACCCCTGCTGGGCGTCGGGATTACCGGGGAGACCTCCATCCGGATATACCGGTGGTCCGACAAGGTCTCCACCTCCTCCACGACGCGCCAGCTCCCCACGCGTGCGGCGACCTCGGGGCTAGCGAACGAAAGGTCCACTATCGACCCGCCCCGTTGTCGCAGGCACGTATGCACCGAGCCCCTGTTCAGCAAACAGAGGCCCAGTGCCGCCGCCCACTCCTCGATCGCCCGTCCTCGGTCGTTCGTCCGGGGAGACCCCCACGCCACGGACTTGGCGTTGAAGTCCCCCAAGACGAAGACCTGGCGCGATGCCATTCGCCGTAACGAGGCCTCCATGATGGTGAGGGAGGCCTCGAAATCGGTCACACTCCAGTTAGGGGAGAGATAGACTCCGAGGAGCGTAATCTCCCCCCAGTCCGCCGCGACGTATCCGACGCCCCTGTCCCTAAGGGTCAGAGGCGACGAAGGCCACGACGTGGAGGCGACGATTGCCACGGTGCCATCGGTGCTACCCAACCAGTTAGGCCGGTCGGGCACCACGTACGGCTCCGCGGCTACGGCTACTCCTATCAACCACTCCGCCATGGCTTGCAGGAACACGTCCTGCGCACCGGCGGTGTGGTTGAGGTTGGCCTGGAGGAGACGAATGGATACGGGGTCCATTAACGGTCCGTATCCATCGTCACCTCCTCCGCGCTGACGGGCGATCGGGCCGCGCTCGGAGCGGGGACTGGCCCGGTCGATGGGCCGTCCCGCCCCTTCGGGGCCGATGCCGGGGGTCTGCAGTCCCCAGAGCCCATGCGGTGTTTGGCAGGCCTATTGCCTGCCGCACACGCGGGGCAGTGGGGCACCGCAGAGCACGATGCCGCCTGGTGTCCGGTCTGACCGCAACGGAAACATAGCCCGCTGCAGTCAAAGCAGTTTTTGCATGTCGGTCGGGTATGCCCGACCGCCATGCATTTGTAACACCTCGCGGGCCGGGGCTCTAGCACGGTTACCCGCGCCGAGCTCCAGCCCACGAGGAGCCTGCCTGAGTCGGCCAATTGCTTGACCGACTCCACCGGACACTGCACCCAGGCAGCATCGACGCCGCCCGGACCAGTGCGAATGGTGCCAATCCGGACGGTGTCCGAGGCACATCCGGTACGCGCCATAATGGCCTCCCGGACGTCCTCCACCGTCACGGAATCGTCCAAGCCCGTCAGGCGCATCTCTGCGCACTTGACAGGCCTGGCGATTCGGACACCATCCTCCGGCCCGAACAGCCCCCTCAACATCGTGGCCAAACTATCGGCCGTCTTCGCGCCCTCGGCCCCAGGGAACTCGAGTATTCGAGCCCCTGTCCGGGCCTTGCGGGTCCTCGCCTCGACGCCCCCGATACCGGAGACGTCCAGCTCCCGCCGGGCGCGTTTTAGGACGGCCTCATAGTTGAGGCCCCTCTCAGCCGCCTCAGGCAGCACGGTGATGACCACCGCGGCCGTCTTCGGTGACTTGAGGCCCCTGCGCGACCTTTTCTTCCCCTTTCTGCCGGCTCCCGCCTGGGGAGCGGCGGCCACGGCGGCACTCTTGGCCACCGCTCTCCGCTTCTGGCCGCGTGCCTTACTGCTCCGCTCAGCCACCTGCCAGCCCTGTTCGAGCCTGGCAGCAGCGCTGAGCGCAGCAGGAGCGGTCGCGGGTGCGCTGGCCGGCGCCTGCGGTGCAGCCGCTGGCGCCGGCCGCGGCCCGGCCTTGGCGGGAGCCGGCACAATATATAGCCTCTGGAAGAACCATTACAGCTTTGTCCGGAAAGATTCGATGATTCAAAGAGAATACAAATTACTGATTATTGATATCTAACAAAATTATACTTATCAAATTTTCAACCATACTTAACTTCTTCTTATTCTTGAGTAATGGCAATAAACTACAATTATTAGCTATTGGTGCCAGTGTCCAGTTATAATATACAGGGTGTATCAGGTTATGGGACAACTGTTCGAGTATGTTGTAGTTTAACGGTCATAAATCATAATTAGAATGTACATTATACAAAAAACAATATAACATAAAAGTTATAGTGATTTAAAAAAAATGTGTCTAAGAGTCTATGCCTTAAATGTTACGTATTATGTAGGCATGTACAGATAGAATACGTGTAGGCATGTAAAGCTTCGACAGTATAATTTCATTCATTTATACCTAGAATTGCGCAAACGCTTCAATGACATGTAGGTACAACGGTAAGCGGTCAACGCTCATAGGCCGATCAGCTGTTTTAAAGCGAAGTTTGTTTTGCTTAGGTGAACGTAATCATTGATTTCTTCAATTTCTAATGAAAATTTTGCGTATGAATATGTTGCGTATTAAGTATCATTGAATTTATACATATCAATCAGATTTACACGAAAAAGCGATGACAAAATTGAAAACTTTACATGTCTCTAATTTCTAAACGAATCAATATTTTTCCTTCAAATTTTTTTATGGGTTCCTACCACCATTGCCTAGCCCCCTTTTGACCAGTTGCTCCATAACCTGATACAGCCTGTATATTCTTCATGTCTTTAGTCTTCATCTTTTAGTCTTAGTCGTTACCATGGATTAAGTGCTGAAACCAATCCATGGTTCCTCTGGGAATTTTGGCAGAATATAAAAATGCACGCAATTTACTATTACATATATCCTATTCACTATATTTCAACATTTTGTCCGCATTACATAAAATATCAGCAAAATTATTTAATACTAGCAACCCGCCCTCGCTTCGCTTCGGTTTCAGTCGCTTAAACCCGCGTAGTTCCTGTTCCTGTGGGAATACCGGGATAAAATATAGCCTATGTTACTCCCTGATATTATAGCTTTCCATTGATGAAAGAGTTTTTGAAATCGGTTCGGTGGTTTAAGCGTGAAAGCGCTACAAACAAACAAACATCCTTACTTTCGCATTTATAATATTAGTATGGATAACACAGTAAAAAATATAAAAGCGCTAAATGACATTTTGACGTTCGTGTCAAAAGAAACCATACTTAACTATATACGAAACAGTGTTTCCACTTTCCACTATCACGTTGTAATTTTACCCTAAATATTTTAGGCGGCACGGGGTGCTCTCCTTCCGACTAGTGCAGGTGTTGACGGGGCATGGGTGCTTCGCCAAATACCTGCACAAGGTCGTAAGGAGGGAGAGTACACCGTCCTGCCACCACTGCGATTGCGACGAGGACACGGCGCGCCATACGCTCGAGGCCTGCGCGGCTTGGGCAGTGCAGCGCTGTTAACTCATCGCAATCATCGGTGCCGACCTGACGCTGCCGGCTATCGCTAGGGCGATGGTCGACAGCGTCGGGAATTGGGACGCAGTCGCAGCCTTCTGCGAGACAGTGATCTCCCGGAAGGAGGCGGCGGATCGCCTGCACGAGGAGCGCAGCTTCGATGAGGCGATCCGCCGCCGGCGACTGGGGCAGCGTAGGCGCGACTACCTGCGCCTCATGCCGCCCTAGTCGAGGCCGTGGGTGACGTGACCGGGGATTAGTCCGTCACCCACCGAGAGGCCGACCGCGTGAGGAAGGACCGACGTCCTCCTCGAGGGGGGGACGTCGGTCGATGGGAGGGTACCCCACGTAGGGGATATTCCGTCGGGCCGACCACTGATGATAAGTAACCCTGCTCCGGTGGTCGGCCCAAAGACTAAGGCGACGTGGTTTTCGGGTGGGCTGCGGGTGTTACGTGCTTACGCTCCTCTGTCGCCCCGGACGGAGTGGTGCGAGGAGCGCGCCGACCGCGGCCCACCCCAAAAAAAAAGAAAACCCTAAATATTTTCATTAATTTGCCCTAAATACCCTAAGTCAGTCTCCAAAAATCCTTGATTTAGGGCGCAAAATTTAAATGAGTTCGAAATAAAACAAAACTTGATGGTTTGATTTTTATTTTAATTCTCATCTATTAAACAGAGTTAGTAAACATGTAATCATAAAAAGAATTCATTGTAATCTATGGAAGAAGTAGATGGTGAACAATATGATGCTGATGTTGAAGCTGAAGCATTGGGCTTAAGTTTTTTAGCTGCACTCAACTGTTTTTTCTGTCGGGTTCTAAAATCGAGTCAGTCATACTTAGTTTGGTGTGCAACAAACCGTTGAGGATTTCACTGTGAAGCTTCTTTTTGGGTTGGGTTGTTTTTTTGGGCTAGCGCACACTCCATCTTTTTCTTCCGAGGGGATGAAAAGGTGGCGTAGGCCTCATAATCAACTGTATTCCCTCCCCTTCGCCATTGGGCTGATGGATCCTCGTCGCAAACGCAACGTTGGCAGGACGATGTGCTCTTCCTCCTCACGACCGTGTGCAAGTACTTGGCGAAGCAACCGTGCATCGTCACTACCTACACCAATCGGAAAGAAAGTAACCCGTGCCGCCTACCTCACCACTCCATGAGCACTGGCCGGAAGGCCTTGACGACCCGAACATCGTACCGTGGCCTCTCCAGCCAGTCTGCCCAACGGGTAATGATGTCACGGCGGGCGTCGGCCCGCCAGGCGGCCAGCTCTTTCATAGAGACTTTTGAATCGAATCGAATTTTCCTATAGCAGTTCTGAGTATCGCACTGAAATATCGACATGTAAACACTGCAATATATTTAATTTAAATTTTACTATCGTGTCGTACACAAAGTAATTGAACGTGATTAAACGGGATAAAAACGTCCTACGTCAGTCTCCTAGTTTTAAGCTACCTCCCCACCAATTTTCAGCCCAATCGGTACAGCCATTCTTGAGTTATAAATAGTGTAACTAACACGACTTTCTTTTATATACATATATAGATTTTAGTTTTATTCATTTCTTCTCAATATATTCTTAACTGTGCCTAATTTCATACTTGTCCATCCGTGTAATTTTCTTAAAAGGGGTTCAACATTTTTGTTTCACGTATTAATATATAGCTATATGTGTTTATAAGTTTAAATATAGAGAAAAATTTACAAAATTTTAATAAGGCTAGTTGTAGTATATGGGGAAGCATGTTGGGCTGCAAAAGCAAGGGATAAGCGACAACCGCATGTAGCGGAGGTGCGAATGTTGAGATGGATATGTGGTGTAACGAGAATGGATAAATTAAGGACTAACCGTATTAGAGGAAGTTTGAAAATTGGTTCTGTGACGGAAAAGTTAAGGTGTTGTGTACGCTTGATGTGGTATGGGCATGTGATGAGATAGAATAAAAGTAATGTTGTGAGGAAAGTTTTAAGAATTAATATAGAAGGCTTTAGGGATAAGGAAAGACTAAAGAAAAGATGGATGTGAGGCAAGACATGGATGGACAGGAAGTGATCATAGAAATGACGTCTGATAAAGCTGAATGGCAGGAGACATGTTACGTCGGCCCAAGTATTTGGGATAAGAGCAGGATGATGATCAGATGATGCATATCAGTATTTATTATGGTATCCTTGCCTTTATATTTTTCTATGCAACGCCATAATTTGACTAAATTAAGCAGATTTCATAAATAACTTGACAGTTCAATATATAGTTCGTTGCTTACATGAGAAACCCCAAAGGCCCTCAGTCACTATGTTTAAATAAGTTTATATCACGGCATAGTATATTCCAATGTCTTATGTTAATTTGATACATTGATTTTATCTAAATATTCGAAGAGTGCCGAGGCGCGTTAAGAATATATTTAACTAATAGCGAATACAGACTTAGAGGTCACGATTTTAAAAAGAATTATACATACTATCAATTGTCATAGATTTTTATAGATTATCTTACCGTATTGTATGTTTGTAAAGACCCCATGATATAATAATTTGGTCAAAAGAAAAGACTTTTTATGCGATGACTCACTGTGAAGCAGACCCCTACGGTTTCCTTACACGTATTGTTAAGTTTTTCGCCAGAAAATTTCATCAGCAGCTATATAATAAAATGTTCGTTGAGGATATGTTGTCATCATCATTTCATCATCTCAACCCATATATGTATGACTGTTGGACTTGGGCAACCTCCACTGTAGGAGGAAATCCAGTTATTATACCACGCTAGTCAATGTTGTACTGTTAGTTTACGAGTATCTACCTACAACACCACGCTGGTCAAACGCATTTGCTTACGCGTTTCTTTTCTCGCATCGATGTTATCCACATATCACATTCCTTGGTCTTAGTGGTGCATTGTATTCTTACATCGTTTCCACACGGAAAAATGTGATGGAAGAATCAGTACTTTAGTGCGATGCAAGAATTGGTACTTTAGTGCGATGCAAGAATCAGTACTTTACTGCGAGATTTGTCTTTTTTAATTAAAAATAATTTGATATCAATTATCAATGGTATAGTTAAAATATCATACTTAGTATTAAACTAAACGGAACTATACCTACTTACGAGTATTACATGACTGATTTCAATAAAACAATTAGGTCATTTTTAATATTAGATGCAGATAACATACGTTTATCTTAAGTCGGTATTTTTATACAGTAACTGTGTTTTCAGTATCACATTATTGTAATGAATACAATCATTATCTTAATAACTTTATATGCGTACATAATACATATTGACCTAAATTGCTATCGTTACTAACCAAATTAGATGAAAATTTTTAATATTATAAACTTTATAAATAAAATATTTTTATGGCTTTTATCGCGCATTTGCATTTGATTTTTGATTGCCCGACGTTTCGAACACTTTACAACGTACATGGTCACGGCAATGAATTTGTTTCATAAAATGGGGGTAAAATTTTAATAACTAAATCTGTAGCGGGTAGATATAAATCTTTGTATTAACGACTTTATCCACCCGTGATATTTCTATGGGGATTTAAGCCTCAATTTGTAAAATAAAGGAATATGAATCAGAATAAACTAAATTAAATAGACAACTTTACCGAGAGAGGGAAAATTCGTATTATTGAAATACCCATTGTTCTATTTTATAATAATAGTTAAGTGGATGAAATCCTAAAGGTAATAGAAATATATAGGTTATTAACTTGTTGGTTGATGAATGATTTTCAGTTTAGTTGGACAAGATTCGTTTAGTCATGTTTGATAACTTCTGAATATGTTCATTTTTTTCTTTAAAAAGCTGTCGGATTATTGATAACATTTTACGCATGCTATCGCTGTGAAAAATACAGTTTTAAATCGAATATTAATACAAATCAATTTAAATTTTATATAAAAACTAGGAGGTTATCTTTATATTATGTAAATACAGATAGGTATATAATCACGCTGTTCTTATTTTCATATCAACTGTGGCGCATTTGGACCCTCCATCTATCAATCTATCAACGTCCACTATTGGACACACATCGCACCACGAAAGGGAGAAAATGAATACTATGCTTGACAAGAGAACTGGGCATCGCAATAGGGAATATGCATGATATTTTTTTATTTTTTGAAACGTTTCTACTAGTTCTTACATTACTAGAAATAAATATAACACATCCAAAATATAAACCATTACGCTAAAAAAGTTTTTAAAAATCGCCATTATTTATGGGCGATGTAAACGCGACTACTTTGGCGCGCGTATTCTGTGACGTCAGAGTACTCGACACTCGTACAAGTTGCTAGGGCTGCCAACTAGGGCTGTTGATATTTTTATAAATATCGTTTTTCGACATATCGATATTTTACAATGTATCAATATCGGGGTTCGCTATATCGGAAAAATATCGATATATCGATAAAATTATCGATTTTTTTATTATTATTACGATTATTAAATATATTATATCTTATTTACCTTGCAGCCTTTATTCCTCCGAGTTTAACAGACATCTTCAGACATCTGAATTAGACACGAAATATGTTGTCATCATATACACGTCTATTTTAGGAAGATTATCTGACTATACTTTGACAAAACCGGTTTCAGTCATTGTAATAGTATTCACAAGATTAATACTTGAACACAGAAAACTAATAACTTATTATGAAATAACTGTGTAACAATACAAAATAATTAGGGATGTGACTTGGAGGGAAAAAATCGATTTTGTAATTATCGATTTATTGTTCTTTAAAATAAATCGATTATAAAATAATCGTTTAATTAAAAAATCGATTGTAAAATAATCGATTAATTAAAAAAATCGATTTTAAAATAATCGATTTTTTGTTCTTTAAAATAAATCGATGATAAAATAATCGATTAATTAAAAAAAATTGATTATAAAATAATCGATTAATTCAAAAAAATGATTATAAAATAACCGATTAATTAAAAAAATCGATTCTAAAATAATCGATTTTTTTCTCCCAACACGATTATGATGACTTTTTTTTTAGGAAATGTGGTCTTTATTTTCTAACATAGTATGATGAATTTTGATCGAATTTCGAATAATAAAAAATCGATTAATAATCGACTTTTATTATTTTGATAATCGATTGTAAAAATCAATTATTAATCGATAATTTTTTTGTAAAAATCGATTTTTATAAAAATCGATTATTTTTCACATCCCTAAAAATAATCACTAGAAACATACAAACAGCAACTTGATATCACAAGGTACTCCTCATATCCAAGGTACAAGGAGGGCTGTTGATAAAATATCGATATGTCAAAATATAGATATTATTATTTAAAAATATCGATACTTAATACTGAACTTTTTTTGGACGATAATAAAAAGTACGTATCGAGGGTCGATATTTATTTGAATAAATTTGGTGTTTTATCTTTTCTTCTAAAGTATTTATTCTACAAAATCACCGTAAACTTAATCTACTGTAGAAGCGCTGGCATGAAACTGATAATCAGTTATCACTTACTCCTAGAATTTGATAAAAAAAACCTCGGCACAGCAACCCCGCAATGAACGAAGTTAAAGAGTGATCATGGGGAAAATATCGAAATATCGATATTTTTTTCGTTATATCGAACTCCGATATTGATATATATTTAAAAATATCGATATATCGAAAAACTATTTTTTTTAATATAGACAGCCCTAACTAGAAGACTCGGGTATCACGTATTCAAAACGTGACAACATAGTATTCCAACCAATGCGGTGCGTTTCAGAACTTTTGCGCGCGAATCTCAAAAAAGCCACTTTTTGATAATTAAATTTAATTATTAAATAATGATGGTACGTTTTTTAAGCAATAAAGATTACATATAAATATAATTTGTTCATTTTGGAGGTTCGTGCATATTCCCTATTGGTGATTCGAGTTTCCTAAGAGAGCGCTGTTCATAGTGCTCATACTCTTACTGTTCTCTTGCGGTTTCTTGCCCTCCTGTTTTTACGACTCTTATGGAAAAGCAAGCGATTTTAATTGGGGTTCTGAACCCATTAGGTACGACAGGATGAAAATATCGCATTATGTCTGTACTATTTTATGCAAAGTAGGGCTTTACGAAAATAAACTTTCAATTCTTGTACATAACATATTATTACACAAATTCAAATTCAAAATCATTTGTTATATATAAATTCCAAGAGCACTTACGTGTTGTCAATTTTAATGTTATTAGTTATATAAATCTAATAAACTACGGCCGGATCGGATTGTGACTACGACTGAGAAGATCCGGGACGAAATTCGGCGGGTTTTTTCAGCGGGACCTTTTTTGTAAATTGTATTTTTGACGAACATTTTATATTTATACATTATATATATCTAATCTATTTTTTGTTTCTCTGCCTGTTTATCTGTGCGTCTGTTTATCTGTTTGTACGCGCTAATCTCCGAAGTTATTCGACCGATTTAAATGAAATTTTGCATGGTGGTGCCTTATATCGCCGGTCAACATTTAGGATACTTTTAATCATGGAAAATTAAAGAGTTTCCCTGGGATAGTCAAAAAACTATAGTTACTTATACAACTTAGTACACAACCTTAATAAGTCATTGAAAATCGATATAAAGAGACTCATTATAAAAGAAAATTATTCTGAAAATCAACTCTCAGCGCATATTTTCTTTTCCAAGAGTGTAAAATAGGGGATGAATTATGCTTTGATATTTTTCACTCTAATACACAAGTAATAAATTCATACAACGTCAATGATTAATTAACTGCATTGATAGCATTGTGGTTAAGATACCGGCCCACCGTGATAGTACCACGGGTTCAATTCCAACGTAGGACAATCTTTTGTGTGATCGACAAATTGTTGCTCTGAGACTGGGTGTAATTTGTGTCAGTCACTTTTATATTTGTGAAGTTTCTTAGTGAAGGGTGTAGCGCGAAATTCATAATTTGTAGAATTAATAGAAAAAGAAGGCTGTGCATGCTCACTAGAACACCCTTTTTTGACCCCCGGCAGCAAACTATGTCGTCGTGGTATCGCCTGCGCGGGTCAGTCACTCTACGGATGGCGGACTAATCCCTGGTTCAGCCCACCGTGTCTTAGACTAGGGTGGAGTTTTTATTGCTATTGTTGGCAAACGAGCAAACAACACACCTAATGGTAAGTGATACTGCTCATGGACTTTTGCCAGTTCGCTGCCTACCGTGAAAAAAGTGAAGTAGGTGTAAAAACGCGCAATGAGGTTTGGTAATACTAAAGGCATCACCAAAACTCACCATATGCAAACACCCTCAGAAAGTTTTTCTGCATCGGCCCGCGACATTCGTTGAATGACTGTCGAGAGTGTGATTCTATAAGATAGTAAAGCGCAAGTGCTCAGGCTAGCCACCGCCCGACATGACAGCAGTGGAACGAGTCAGCTTGAAAGTTTTTGTTTCTGACTCGCTCCGCCGAGTTCTTACGCGAGCAGAAGCCAAGCAGAGGATGACGACATCATACCAGTTCCTGGCTGGTCGACTATGGTCTAAGTGAGGGTCGGCAGCGTCGGCAGTGATGCATGCGATGAATTCACGGTGCTGCTCTACCCAGGCCACACAGATCACAAAATTATTTCTGCTATCCTAGCTGAAAGCACAATTTTGGGAGGGCTATTGGTGTATTTCCACATTTAAGTCCCACGAGAGGGTTCCGAAAACGCACAATGCCGCCGTCGGCATGGTACGGTATCTGCGTGTAGTCCTAAGTACCATGGCCTCTGCGAACGCCAGAAGAAAATTTTAAGACAAGTGGTCAGAACTCGCCTACAGAGGTACACTGTACGAGGCCATTGATCGAACCAGTCTCGCGTACAGCCGTCAACATGTAACACCACGTCATCGAACCGGGGAGTAATTTCACAAAAATGCTCCTGAAAGCATCATCGCCCGTCGATTACTAAGGCCAAATATTTTATCTAGTCCTCGACCGAGTGGAACCGAATTAACAGTGATTGCTGTGCCGACGAGTATATAATTACGGGTGCTATGAAACAGTAAAACATTCGTTCTATATAGAGCTACTCTAAGCGGCAGTGTGACTCATTGAATCACCACCTAGATACCGAGTATGGTCAAATGTATCGCTTATTTAAATTAAACCCAGTCCGGAGGGAGTCCAGTCTCAAGTACGATCTCAGCTGGGAGAAGTACAACATAGGCGTTAACAAAAAGTCCTCTGCGCGTTTCACAAATAACAGCACATCAATGATATACCAGATTGGCAAACTATTAAATCAGTTAACGACTATCTATCTACACCGCCATCGATCTAAATACACCGCCGACGGCACCTCTCCGTCAGTGAGAGTCTTGATGACAACGGCCTATCAGTATAGAAAGGCTGCGATCCTCTGCTAGAAAGAATTGGTCTGATCGAGACAACATCGCTAAGGTGCTGGCTGATGCGGGCAATCGGGTTTCTCTGTAATAGCTTACCTACAGCATCCAGAGCAACAAGGTGGATCTGTTATCTGTGATTGCCTCTGCCACACATGATTTCTACGCGGGTCAAGTCGCGGGCAAAAGCTAGTATATTATTAAAAAAATAAAAATGACAAAATAATGAAAACAATATCAAAAAATAAAAACAAAATAAAAATAACACTAAGATCTCAGGCTGTTTGAATGCGACCATTGACAGCGACGGCTACATTTTCATTCCTATTCTAATGACGTTTTATTGATTAGCTGAAAAATCGAATATACCGACAAGACAACATTTTCTATAAATAAAATAAAACCTAGCTAGATCGATTTTTTTGCACCTGAAACCACTAGTATATTAAATTTCAAAACCATTGGTGCTGTTTCCGAGATTCTAAAAATATAGATATATATAGAAATATACAAGAATTGCTCGTTTAAAGATGTAAGATATAATTCAAAAGATTATGGCTGGATCAGATCAGTGACCATAAACGATACCCGATCAGGAGTTAAACTACTATGGCAGCTATTACCTACTTCACTCAACCAACTTGGAAGGAAGAGAGAGCACACCGGGATAGGTCAGCTATACCTGAAACGTTTGCACAGATGGCGTAGTGGATAACCACTAAAATGTGGTGTCTGAAGAACGACCTGAGTGCCGTGGATTAGAACCCAAGGCAGATAGTTCTTTATGCAATTCACAAATGATTGTGGGGACTCTGGGAGTTATTTATATTCGTTAGTTACATATTTGGAAAGTTCCCTGCAATACAAAGACTTTGGTTTTTAGTACGGGGTGCTGTTTTTAACCCCCGATGGAATAAGAGGGGTGTTATAAGATTGGCGTCGATGTGTGTGGTTCTTAGCTATGTTTGGTTAATATCGGTCTACTAGTGTAAGAGTATCAGCTCCAAAATGATTTAATTGCGTATGATTACTCAAGTGTTTCACGCATGTCGGTACAGTCGTTCAATGACAATTCATTGATAATTCCTGTTGAAAAGAACGTAATACTTTTTTTTAATATTTTGTTTGTTTCGGGGGTTATTCAAAATTTTCAATTTTACTGATTTTAAAAGGTATTTTTAACATAGCCTAATTGAACATGAAAATACAATTCAAATCTGAAAATAGTTTCATGTGTCGTTTGCTGTAGCTATCTATTGAAAGTAGTTGAAAATTACAAGTTTTATGAACAATATTACTACATAATTTTAATTAAATTAAAAAGCATTTTATTTTAATATTGTAAGTCCATACGAGTACATTAAATTGAAATGCTTGTTTGTAATGTCATAACAGATTACAAAGTGCATATTACATTTGGCACTAAAAAGATATAATTAAAATCTTTGCTTGAACGTCGAAGATTTTAGATTTCGTCGTCTCAGCTCGTACAAGTGTTGGTATAGGGTTTTATTTTAAGTTTTCCTTCTCTTGCACAAATGTTATGTACATATTATATCCCATATTCATATTTTATAGCATCTACGGGCAAGATAAGAAGTGGTGAATTATATTCTTACTCCGTCACCACACGGAAATTATATTTATATAACTTTCATTTTCAGATAGCTAATGTTACTCCATATAATATTTTTTTAAGTTATTCCAGTTACTAAAGTAACTTTTACTTAAAATTAAATAACGTAAATACGTGACAAAAATACAATTGTTTACTAATTCTGATTTCCTTCCATGAAAATTCTTGCCCACTAATTAGTTAAGTATTTTTTATTAACATTGAATTTAGTTTTGTGTTAATTTTTAGTTAGTGAATATTTTTAAGAGAGACAATAAATATTAACTTCGATCTTCGGTCTGTAGCAACAGCTAGTTCCAAAATAAATAAAAACAAAACTATTCAGTTAAACAGGGACGCGAGCAAAGCTTGCTGCTTTGCAAAGCATTAGTGGTCTATAAATAAAACATAATTATTGAATTTATTATAAAGATTATTTAAAAAATAACAATGTAATAATTTCACATACCCAATTTAATTTATTAAAGTCCTTGTTACGTCTAATTAAGTAAATCATAATAATATTTAAATAAAAAATGTATTTGTGCAACATATAACGATATTTTATAGTAATATGTCTATGACTTGTGAAGGTTACAGGTTACAACACATTGATAAGTATGATACTTATAGACGTTCGATCGAGATTATAAGTATCCATGTGCTTATGTATGGATGTTCTAAATTTTACGACCTTCTGACAAGGTAGTGATGTGTTAAGGCGAACGTACTTCTGATTTTACATATATATCAATATACATATTCGTTGTCATTGACTGTAAAGTCCATTTTAATTTCCAATAGCTACTTAGAACAATCCGTATGGTGATAGAGTAAAATGAAATTCACCAGCCTCTATCTTGCTCATGAGTGTCGTTAAAGACGACTATGTAGTATAATGTCCATATCAAAGGCTATTTGGTTTAAGCGACATTGTTGTAACTTTACAGGAGAGTCATTTCATTTTTAAATTTTAGAAAAATATCATAACAAAAATCTTCTTGAGCCATTTGAATGGGGTAAATTTAATTAAAATTCAATTAAAAATATCGAATTCTTGATGTTAATACTAAATAAAACGTACCTTTAGTTACAAAGATAAATGTTTCTTAATACAAATTGCCTTAAGCCCTCGTTTTTCAGCGTATGGAAAGTGTAAAAAAGTTCAGCGTATGAAAAAAAAGTGCTCTGATTTTAATGAATTCGGTACCATTCGACGAAGAAAAATTCATTGATTCCGAATATGTATATAACTCAATATCAGCCTAGATGTCGCTTAAACCAAATAACTTTTCACCCCTCGATATAATATCAATGCAAGCGATGGAAAACTCAAAATAAACCCTATACTAACACGTCTAACCAGCGTGGTATAATCGGTCAATTTCCCACTTCTTGTAGAGTAGGCTTGAGCCTATCCGAGGACTTGTATTAGCTGTGATGGTGACGATAATGCCTTATGTTAATAATTTAAAACGTCTCACTGTCGCTTAATAAATTATCTTAGTCGACTGTTAATTCTTTGGATTAGCGCATTCATTTAAACAAACAAACAGAGAGTTGGTTTTACAAAGAGTTTACACTTTGAAATAGTGATTTAAATTTCATTTTTTAAAAGGAACAGATGGCGTAGTGGTTAAGGTAGTGACCTACGGCGCCAGTGTCGTGGGTTCGAATCCCACGCGGGACAACACTTTGTGCGATTGTGGATCGCATTGTTGTTCTGACTCTTTATTTAATTTATGTCCATTATTTATACATTTGTAAAGTCCCCAGTGATGACTTACGGCACGGAAACATGGTCCCTAAATGTAGGCGTCATAACAAGGCTCAAAGTCGCTCAATGTGCTATGGAGCGGGCTATGCTTGGGATTTCTCTGCGAGATAGAATCCGGCATACGGAAATCCGCAGAAGAACGGGTGTAACCGACATAGCACGAAGAATTAGCACGCTGAAGTGGCAATGGGCAGGCCACATCGCTCGACGAATCGACAACCGTTGGGAAAGAAAGGTTCTCGAGTGGCGACCACGTATTGGACCGATGACCTGGTGAAAGTTGCTGGGCGTCGTTGGATGCAGGCAGCACAGAACCGCATGTTGTGGCGTAACATGAGAGAGGCCTACGTCCAGCAGTGGACAGCGATAGGCTGAAATGATGATGATGATGAAAGTCCCCAGCAATACAAGGATTATTTCCTTAGTGCAGGTATTTAAAAAAAAAGTATTATTATTAAGTATTATAAATATTTTGCTCTCTGGTGGCGGCTATGAATATTACTAACCCATACATTTCTCGTGGGTATCGTACTTAAAAGACGATTAAGAGCTTCACATCGACCTGGGTTCACTCCATCTGTTGCCGTCTTATCAACATTCTTTAGAAGGCGACCAGTGATTAAAAATATTACCAAAATTTTTGCAATGTTTATTATCAAAGAAGAATACATATTGAGTCAACCTCAAGTAATTGGGATAATAGCAATATGAGGATGATAAAGTATTATAAATACTACGCAACCACATATTTAATTTACGAAGAAAGTTTTTGCCATCTGTACGCGAGGCCATTGCTCGCAAATTGTCGATGGTTTCTTTACAATCAATTGATCACATCTGCTATGCTGCGAATAAAATTAACATGAAGCGCACTCAACAAGCTTATAATTTTTCTGTTTACCGCGATCGATGTATATATGTACGGTGTACAACAATTATTACTGTGTTATCTAGATCGTTATACGCGCTCACAGTTGTATCAACATAATTTGTATTACGAATATTCAAACTATTAGCTGTTAATTCGTTTGTATAAAATTTTAATTAAAATTCGCACATATAACTAATGTTTGAAATAAAAATATTTTTGCGGATTTTATCAAGTTTGCATTTGATTTTAATTTTGCTGAATATTTTTCAACATTCATGGTCACAAGAGGTTGAATTCACGATTTACTTATTATAACAAATATATGTTATTATAGAGGTTTTTTAAGTTTTTTCGTGCTGTGTGGTAGCGGCTTCGAATACTACCAACCCTTGCTTTGCTCGTGGGTGTCGTAAAAGACGACTAAGAGCCCTAGATTAACCCGGACCAACTCCATCTGGTACCATTTGGGTCAACGATTACATTCCCAAGGAGGGTTGACGTCAGGCAGGCGGCCGGTCATAAAAGTTATTGCCGAAACTTTTTGCAATATGTCAAAACAGATGACATATTGCGTCGACCCCAAGTAATTGGGATAAGAGCAAGATGATGATGATGATGATGATAGAGGTTTTTTAAGACGGATGTTGCGAATATGAAGTTTTGGATATGGATACAGATGGACATATAATTTAACATTACGGATATTAAATTATTTCGGATAATACTCTTCGATAGTTTCTGTCTCATATATAAAATTTTAATGGAATTATAAAAGGATTTTTTTTAATTTCCTTTTACGATTCTGTAAACATTTAATTGTAACTTCTTTAATAATACTATTACACCATATATTAATAAAATAATTCTGGTATTTTGGTTGCTAAACGTATACAAATAAACTGATACAAATTACATCCAAAATCAAAACAGTTTTGGATCGAACAAAATGTTATTACACTTATTACTGTACTGTACTGTACTTAGGTATGGGTATGTCCACTATAGGTTCGACTACGTTGTAGTCGTGGACATACCCATACCTGATACTGTACTGTATCGGTATCTAAATCACAGCGTCATCTGTGGAGTCGATTTTATTTTATTTACAAGTGATAAAAACGATTATTAATACTTCATGATTAAATAATCACGAAATAAAACTCGAAATAAAACCCTATACCAACCCATCTCATCAGCGTGGTATAGAAGGTCAATTCCCCTCTTCATCCTCGTTCATAGGCTGAGATGAAACACATAACCTCGATAAGTCATTTTGCTTTGGGTTCAAACCTGACATCTCTAAAGTGCAGTCTGCCTTCCCTTTCCAGATGGGCTTAATTATTACTGAAAAAAAAAAGTACTGAGATGTCATTGTGCGGAATCAAAGCCCCTACACTCGGTGCGCAGACCGTGACAGAGGGACCAGTCATATCGATGAGACATGTGTTCAGTCATTGTAACTTATAGCCACAGTATTAACCACGATAATATAGTGTGGCGTTACTTGTATTTAACTGACTGATTCAAATGCACGTTTATGTAGTCATACTGTCTACACTGTATAATTCTATATTATGACCTTATCTTTATTTAATGGTTCTTTGAAATAAGTAGTCAAACAGGTTACGGTAGGGTTTTATTTCGAGTTTTTATTGTCTTATACCCGTATGGTGATGGAATAATAATGTTATTCACTTCCTATCTTGCCTGTGGGTGTGGTAAAAGATGACTAAGGGATTTAACATCTATGCAAGAGAAGGTAAATTCAAAATAAAAGCATATATCAATCCCTTTGACCAGCATGGTGTATTAAGTCTATTTTTCATCTATTTTGGAAGAAGCTTGAGCCCAGCAGTGCTGAAATAATAATGACGACTGTTTCCGTCCTTTATCTTATCATCATAGATAACTACAAGTACTGTTACGCAGAATGGGCTGGCTGCATGAGGTAGTCGTAACTGCTTATCAGCAGTGTATATAGTCTGCCGCTTAATGCTGCTGCCGCTCTGCGAGTCTTTTTTTTTGGGCGAGCTATAGTCAGTACACCCGCCATCCACATTTCGGGTATGGTCCCTCACCGATGCTCCTCATGTTTTTCAGCCTCCCTGTGGGTGACGTACCAGTCATCGTCGGCCATCTGCACCGTCCCAGGCGTCAGCAACAAGACTCCGTCTAGCAGAAGGCGGCGACCGCGATCCAGTTTTTGACGCTGTCGAGTCTCTGCGAGTCTGGTATAACGTCGACAAAAGAAACAGTTTTAGAGTGATATGACCACACTATTGACAGTTACCTGTCTACAGCCGCGGGCCGGTCCGTCGCGGGTAGTACCACACTCTTGCAGAAAAACGACGTCTGAGTAGTAGCAATTTGTTACTGCGCTTCGTTCGGCAAGAGAGCCGGAAGCCCAATTTTCTGAGGTTGTTTGTCAGTGGTGGGTTTTGGTCATGGTTTTAGTATCACCGAACCTCATTGCACGCATTCACGAATTTTCACACCTTAAACTATCACTCTTTTACTAATTAAAATCATTTGCCACGTTATCAACGAATTCACAATTTTAACAGTGTATCAATTATATTTGATCTTCAGTTTCTGTGAAATGATTATCTTATTGAATCATAATGTTAACGAGATTATTGTCGTATTTATTTGTGCTATCTGATAATGCAATGTATGATAAAAAAGCACAAAGACCGGTTTCCTGCAAGCAATATATAATTAAAGATTCCACGTTATTTTACACGTCCTATGAGAGGAAAAATGATAACAGTAAGGCGGTAATATTTAATCAGGGAATCTTCGGAACTAACTTATTAGCTTTCATTAACCATGGTTTAAGATTTTGATCTTGCTGCTGAAAAAAAGAAGACAAAGCAGTCGTAAGGACTGCCGAGAGAAGTGAAAACTTAAAACTACGAACAAACAGTTGTATTTTTGGATATTCAAAGTAATTGATTGATCTTCAAATAAAATTAGTAAATTAAAACTTTCAACATTTAGTTGCTTTTGGCATCTATGGGCACAGATGTAATTACATTGACATAGCTACAGATAAAAAAGCATTAACATGTCACATGACCATGCCCATGACGACTTACATGAATTTACTCCTCATTCATACCTATAAAAGTTAAAGCCTATAAAAGTTTTCACTTCAAAGATAGAAGAAAAAGTGAATAAAACTTGACGGACACAAGAAAAGGTAAACTCGAAATAAAACTCTATACCAACTTGTCTGATCAGCGTGGTATAGTAGGTCAATTTCCCTCCCACTACGAAGAAGGTCCGAGCCCAGTAGTGAGCCATATGTGAACTGTGATGATTATGATGATACTCGTATATACTTCTAATGTTCTAATAATTTTCAAATAATATTACTCAAATTATTTATTATAGAAAAAGCTAGCAGTCAAGTTTATTCATTATTCAGACCTACATAGCTTAAATTACCCCACGTCTGGAATATTAACAAGAATTAAAATCCATTACGCGTCATTAAAAGCAATTTAATTTCTTCACAACGGCTATATCTGTCTCTCGAAGGAAAGTTGAACTAATAAACAATAAGTTTATTTCTTTTATAGTACATTTTCTCCCGCCTGGCGATCTATGTTGTAGGTTCAGGTATTAAAAATAATTTTGTATCTTTTTTGTTTGATTGCAGGCCATTTATCGGATGTATAAATGAATTATTTTAGGTTTTACTTTTGTGGATTTTTATTTAATGATTTTTAGTCTGTGATTTAATCTTGCAATTCAGTTTATTACTCCTTGTTATTTGCCTTATTTCAAGATATATCTTTAAGCTATTTAATCTATTTATTAATCTAAAAGTTCGTATGGTGACGGAGTAAGAATACAATTCATCACCCCCTATCTTCCCCGTCGGAGTCGGAAAAGACGACTATGTCTATAAGATTTATGCAAGCTAAGGAAAACTTTAAATAAAACTTTATATTTACACGACTGACTAGTTTGGTAAGTCTTTACTCTCCTATTGTGGAGGAGGCTCGAGCCTAATAGCGAGCCGTGTATGAGTTGATATGAGTCTGATAAAAAGTAAGATAGTCATATGGAAGTTGCAAAATTATCACTTTACATCCTATTAACATAACTCAAGTCCGGTCAAGTGTGAGATACAATAAAATGCATTTGTGATGGTAAATGTCATCTGTCATTATTGTATTTATTGTAAATGAACGCTAAAAGAATAATTACATAATCTGGGTAAAATTGAATTTGAGAAACTTATACAGACGTGGACGTAATGAATAATTTCTAGATATTATAACTATATTATGGAAAGTTAGAACTACATTGGATTTACATAAATTAATTTCTTAATACCTTGTTCTGTAGTCAGACGACAGGGTGCAGGGCGAGCTACCATCCTTATATTACAGATATGCATTCTAAACACGACGAGGTAATGACGTAATTACTGTTGGTATGACCGTTAGATTATTATTTTACTGCATTCAAATTAAGCTAATATTTTATATAGTTAGTATGCTTCATCTACCGGGCCAGTCACGCACATCAGGCTATCGATACCAGTGATCGGTCCATTGGTAATAGGCACGGTAATGGCTTCGCAAGCCGCCTATCCATCACCTAGATCGGAATAAACGGGGCGTATTTGAACCAGAGCCTACCAATAAAAAACAGCATGCTTCACCGAAAAGTGCCTTTTTTGAGCGGGTCAGCACACGCGCCGTCTGTTCCGCCCTGGATAACGAAAGTGGAGCAAGACGTCGTAACCCACCGCCATTGGACCGATCACTGGTATCGAGTTCCTTGACAACCGTGCCCAGCCCGGTGGTCATAGAACATTTGTTTACATTGATATTTTCCATCAGTGAGTTATAAACTAGCAGAGAAGAAAGAAGTCTACAACATGGATCCGCTCATGTCGTACGTATCGAAGCAACCGGTGAAAACCTGCACTAGCTGACTAGTGACTAAAGGCACCCAGGGACCCCGCCCACAGCGGTATGCCATACAGGGCCTCATATCGTACGTATCACTACCGAAGTAACCGGTGAAAACCTGCACTAGCTGACTAATGACTAAAGGCACCCAGGGACCTCGCCCACAGCGGTATGCCATACAGGGCCTTATATCGTACGCATCACTACCGAAGTAACCGATGAAAACCTGCACTAGCTGACTAGTGACTAAAGGCACCCAGGGACCTCGCCCACAGCGGTATGCCATACAGGGCCTCATATCGTACGTATCACTACTGAAGTAACCGGTGAAAACCTGCACTAGCTGACTAGTGACTAAAGGCACCCAGGGACTCCGCCCACAGCGGTATGCCATACAGGGCCTCATATCGTAAGTATCACTACCGAAGTAACCGGTGAAAACCTGCACTAGCTAACTAGAGACTAAAGGCACCCAGGGACCTCGCCCACAGCGGTATGCCATACAGGGCCTCATATCGTACGTATCACTACCGAAGTAACCGGTAAAAACCTGCACTAGCTGACTAGTGCCTAAAGCACCCAGAGACCCCGCCCACAGCGGTATGCCATACAGGGCCCTAGACCGGGCGCTCCAGCGTACAGCCGTCGAAACGTAACGCTGGGTCTGCCCATATTCGGCATGAGCGAAGAAAGGGCGGACGCCGCGCCGACAAGCCTTAGACTAAGTCAATGAAGATGTTCCTATCAATGCCCCGGGGGACTGATGCGGGGTCTTTAGAAATATAGGGCAATTTTATCCAGAGTATCCTCAACCGCAGTATCTCGATCCTCCTGGTATTCTCCTCGTTGCTGAGAATTTCCAGGCGCACCGCCTCCTCTAGCGCCTCAGCTCACCGGCGTAGCAAATTATATCCAGCCCTGGGCGACGGCAACTTCTTAACGCCCAGTCGTAGCCGATGTTCTACAGGATGGTCCCCAAAACCGACCCCTACAGGACAGCGCACTTGTGATTGATAGAATATAGGCGATAGACGAGAACATATTTCTCGTCTCGTTTCGCTCAAAATGAACATACATACATAAGACATACTCCATAAGACGTTTTATTTCACCCTTAAAACTAGTGTTAATTAACATTTAACACAATAACTACCAGACCTTGGTGTAGGCTTATATCTAACAGCAAACGTCGTTAGGCTTGTATGTACGTAATAGATTCTAAATTTCATTCTATATTAATAGAAAGCAATTAATTTTCTGTGCGATAATCGATAACGTATAAAATGTGATAAGATACATTTTGCTTTTCTCATGAGTACCGTATGCAACTTATAAAGGAAAATATAATTACAAAGCATTACAAAAAAGTCAATACCAACTCATCTGGCTATGGTGGTAGTCTAGCCATATTGAGCTAATTATCCAGTCGTTGTGCAGATGAGACACATCCCAAGTCTAATAAAAGAAGCAGTTTTAAAAGGCTTAAAAAACGAATTAATAAGTCATTTTCATGCCAAAACCTTATACACGAATATAAAAAAAATTGTTAATTCTAGAAGAATAATGGGACAAACTATTTAAATTATTTTTGTCATCGGTAAGTGTGCAAAGTTTCAAATTAATTCGACGTTTCGTAGAAAAGGGTAAAAATTACACAGAATCTGTTGTATACAAATAAAGTTAATATAAGCATGGTAGGTATTGTAAATAAAACTACTTTTACGAATTTTATCGCGTTTGTATTTGATTTATGATTGCTCGAGTTTTCGAACACTTCACAGCATTTGGACTGGAATAAGATCTGAGACGTCCAAACAAGTCAACGTTATTACAGATTTTTATAATTATCTACCCGCTACAGAAAATTAGTTATTAACACATTCACTGCCAACTACACGGCGCCGTGGAGATGTGTGTGGCCGAGTACACGGCGCCGCGGAGGAGTGGGGAGCCAGACACACGGCGCCGTGGTTTTCGACTGTGTTTTGTTTATGCATCAGTACCGCTCCGGCCGTTATGATAGTTCTATGTGACGACCGTGGCCATACGCGTAAAGAAACGATCTTTTAAAATCAAGTGTTGGATTAGGGTTTGCAAGATTATTTTGTATAATACCCTTGTTTGTAAAATACACTTTTTTACAGTAAAATGAGTGACAAGCCAGGTCCTTCTAAACGCTCTGGTAGTGTATTAACTTCGGGTTCTCGGGCTAAACGAGGCCGTATTTATAGTGCTAACAGTAGTTTGGATGACTTTGAGTGCTCAAGTGTGGAAGCTGAATTCTCTCAATGTGGTGATGAAGATGAAGAGGACTATGAAGAGGGGGTTAGCGACGATAGTTGCGATGGTATTTTTGATTCTAGGCGTCTTATCAAACGCAAACATACTCCTAATATGGACAGATTTGAGTCATCGAGTCGTCAGAAGACTTCAAAACCCGAGGAGACATTTAACCGTCCAATGTCTCCAGATCGGCACATGGCAACCTCACCATCTATCATTCAAGATTATGGTGAGCTACCTGATATGCCGGATAATTTATTAAATAATTCTATTACACCATCAGTATCTATGTTAATGTCCGATGCCTTATCGATCAACATTCCCATTGAAGATATTGAAAACTCGCCGCTAAGGTCACCAACTTCAGTCGAAACTTCACGTACTAGAGTTGAAAGGCTAGATAACCTACCATCTGAGGAAGGAGCTACATCTTTTTGGAGTACGCAAGGGACAATGAAAATTATAGATTTCACCAAAACTCAAGAATTATTAGTTCCACCTCCATCTGATCCATTTGAGGCATTCCAGTTACTAGTAGACAACAATATTCTAGATTTAATAGTGCGTGAAACTAATGCTAATGCCATTCGAGTGCAGAATGCACCTGGTGTTAAACAACACTCGCGAATAACACCATGGAAAGACATAACACGAGCTGAATTGTCAACATTTCTTGGGCTAATTCTTCATACAGGAACAATCCGGTTAAATCGACTCAATGATTACTGGAAAAAGCATTGGCTCTTTAATATTCCTTGTTTTGCATAATATATGTCTCGTAACCGTTTTATGTTAATATTGCGTTGCCTCCATTTTTCATCTGAAACAAATGAAGAAGATCGACTGGCCAAAATTCGTCCGATAGTAGATCATTTTAACAATAGAATGAATGATATTTATTACCCAGGCAAACAGCTTTCTCTGGATGAAGTGTTATGGCGTGGACGTTTGCAGTTTAGGCAATACATTAAAAATAAGCGCCATAAGTATGGGGTAAAGTTATACGTACTTGCAGAACCAGATGGCACAGTACTGAAGTTTCAAATATACGGTGGTGCAGGTGATGATACGTCTGGAGTAGGGCACACTCAAAAAATAGTTCTCAAACTACTGGAAGAGAAATTGGATGCGGGACACAGTGTCTATATGGACAATTATTACAATTCGTATGATTTAGCTGTCAAACTATTAGATCGCCAAACATACTGTACGGGTACTTTAAATAAAACTCGAAAAGGTAATCCAATAAAACTTGGTACTGTCACGTTGCGTAAAGGAGAAAATAAATCCTTGTTTTTAAATGGTGTACATATAGGTAAATTGAAAGACAAGCGATACGTGCTCTATATATCGACAGAGCACGATAATGAAATGATGGAAACCACGAACAAAAGAGGTACTGTTATCATAAAACCATCAGCAATTCTTCATTATAACAATTTTATGTCAGGTGTGGATTTACAGGACCAAATGCTGTCTTATTATCCATGTGAAAGAAAAACCATGAGATGGTATAAGAAGATATTCTTCCACACACTCCAAATGAGCTTGAATAATGCGTGGCATTTATATAATAAATTTAGTATCAGTAGCAAAATGAATTTTTATGATTTTCGTTTACATATTTTGGAAAAATTGTTACCAAAACCTGAACAAATAACTGAGAAAATTTCAACTAAACATATTTTAACCAAAATTGAGAACGTTAAGACGCGTTTAAAAAAAGAGGGTAATACGACAAGATCTATCACAGAAGTGGTAAGAAAAGAATGTAAAGGGTGTAGAGAAAAGAAGAACCGAGTTGCCACTATCTATGAATGCAAGAGCTGTATTGGAAGGCCAGCCCTATGCATTGAATGTTACTTTGAACAACATTTATAATTTTTGAAAATTCTTGTTATTATTGGTATTTTTTTTTCTGCAATTAAACTTGTGTGATTATTAAATTTGTTTAATTTGTAATACCTATGTTCTAATTTAAATAATTTAACACAAAAACACTATAAATACATCACATACTGTAACAAAAATCAAATACACGGCGCCGTGTGTTTGGCCACTCATAGCTCCGTAGGCCAAGTACACGGCGCCGTGTAAATGCATTTTTTTTATCAATAAATAAAGGTTTATTAAAAATATTATCAAAACTTACCTATAATACTTAATTACAAATAATTAAAACACTTTAAACTTATGGCCACAGTAGTACATTCATTACCAAAAACTGCTTACAGAGATGCAACTTACAATGCATTTGGCATTGAATGTGTTAAGTTTTGACCCACCCACCCAATGATTCTATATTATTTTTCATATAGAATCATTTTCTTCTTGTAGGTACTGGCAATAAATTTGTACCAAAAATGTGGGTCATAATAACTAATTTTCTGTTAAGTGTAAAGCGTTCGAAACGTCGGGCAATCATTATTCAAATACAAACGCGATAAATCCGTAAAAGTAGTTTTATTTACAATGTGTAGTGCTCGTGTAAACATCAGATATCATTATAACCATGGTAATAAAGACATTTCCGCGTGATGACGGCATAAGAATACATTTCGTCACCCTCTCTCTTGCTCGTGGATGTTGTAAAAGACGACTAAGGGATATAATATGCATATAACATCGATGCAGGAGAAGGAAAATTGGAAATTAAACCTTATACAGACACGTTTGACAGGCGTGGTATAGTAGGTCAAATTCCCTCCCACAAAGGAAGAAGCCGGACCACAACAGTGGGACGTGTATGAGCTGAGATAATGATGATGATGATGAATGATGATGAGTAACCATTGAGCAGGAAGTTCATACACAGTAGTAGGAAGTAAACGAAATGTAAAAAAGATGCAATTATTTGTAGTTTTATGAAATTAGTCTGTATTACTCACCGCTTTCCACTAATTCATCTCAATAATTCATTTTTATTATACAAATCTATAACAAAAAGTGGTGACCTATACATATAATTACTAATATTAATGCGAAAGCAACTCTAATTGTTTGTCTTTGTTTTCATGTCGAAACCGCAAAACTAACTTCTATGAATATAATATGCATAGGAAGACATACTTTGTTTTTATTTAATTTAACAACCTTCCTCGTTTTGTTTATGTTTACTTTGGTTTGCCAGCATTAAAATGAGTGAAGTTGAATAATGTTTCAAAATATCGATAAAACAGAAGTTTTATTAGTTGTTATGATGTACGGGTAGCTGCCTGATAAAGGTCGACTGTCGCCGGGGTGGGTGCCGTGTTCGTGTAAGGTCGATCCCTGTGACGCATGGCAGAGCAATAGAACATTAACAACTACTTGCTACCTTGTCCGGTCGCTCCCCCCGTAGATACGCGTTAGCGGCGTCTCTGGTCGCTCGGAGCTGGACCTCCCCGGGGTTATTGAGGGGTCTCATCTGGCTCAGAGTGACCGCTGCGATGGTGTGAAGAACCGTGAGAGCTTGATATATCATGACCGGTTATTATCCAACAGCTGAGGTGAAGTCCATAAGAAGAGAGCAATGCCCTGAAATTGTTCATACGTATTCCATACTGGGCGCTGAAATATCACTAACTAGCTTTTGCCTGCGGCTTCGCCCGCGTTTAAATTAACTTGCATATTGAACTATTATCGCAAAGAATATTATCGGCATAAAAAGTATTCTATTTCTTAGTTTAAGAAATACTCTATCTATGTGTCCATTTTCATCCAAATCTGCTCAACAGTTTACCCGTGATTGAGTAACAAACATCCAAATATCTTCACAAACTTTCACATTTGAATATTACTTCCAGACTTGTAGTTCAGATTCCCGTGGAAATACGATGACAAATATCTCTTTCCTTAGTGCCTGATAATGTAGCGTTCCATTGGATGTAATTTGTGTCCGTTAATTGTATGTTTGTAAAGTCCCCCGCAATGCAAGGATTATTTTCTTAGTGCAGGGTGTTGTCTTAAATAAATAAATAAATAAATTGGTGGAAAAAAATTATATCGATCAAATTCCCGCAGTTTCACCTACGTAAACCTCATTCCCATGCGAATGCCGAGATAAAAACGCCTATGTGACTCACAACACAAAAATAAAAAATTTGAACCGTTTTTTAGTTATAGGTATCGTGCAAATAATTGTGTGCATAAATAAAACCTATTATTTTGATAGACAAACAGACGCTTCAAATTTATTTATTTGTAGAGATAGAAAATTAACTTAATATCTCGACTTACTGTCTGGTAGCGGCTAGGAATATTACCATGTTTTCATTGTTTGTGGGGTGTCCCAAAATACTACTAAGACAAAGATTTACATCGATCTGGACCAATTAATGATGCTGTCTGGCCAACAATGTCGTCCGTCAGGCAGCTGGTCATAAAATGTTGCTAGAACCTTTGCGATATATCTACGATGTGAGAAGAGCAAGATAATGATGATATGTAGGCTGGGTGTCTTCGACTATATGCGTTTCACCCTTTTAGAGCTGCCTAAAATTATTCCTTAGTGCGCTTACCCCAAAAAATAGATCGGTATACAAAATTTCACACATCTTTGGCTATGCACTTTTCACCCTCTTAGGGGTTGAATTTCCAAAAATTCTTTGTTAATACTCATCATCATCTCAGCCCATATACGTCCCGCTGTTGGGCTCGGGCCTCCTCCATAATGGAATGGTAATTGACCTACTATACCACGTTGGTCAGACGTGTTGGTTTAGGGAATAGAGAAGGAAAACTCAAAATAAAAATTTTGAGTTTTCCTTCTCTTGCATAGATGTTATATGCGTTTTATATCCCTTAGTCGTCTCGTACGATCACCCACGGGTAAGATGGGGGGTGGTGAATTGTATTCTTACTCCGTCACCACACGTATAATGTTAGTACTCGCTTATCCCAAAACAGAACTTTCACGTTCCTAGGACCATTATTTTAGGTTATACATTTTTCATGCCCTTAGGGGTGAGACTGCCAGAAGTTCTTTCATAGTGCTTGGTAAGCGAGCGCTAAGAAAAAAATCTTGGGGTAATCCAAGAGAGCCGACCGTGTACTAAAATGACCGTTCCTCGGCTCACTGATTTCGGATAAACGCTTTTCACCCCCTTAGGGGTAAAATTGCAAAAAACTCTTTTTTAGTGAGCACTTTCCCCAAGAAAGACAACTTCTTACAAAATTTTACGTTTCTAGGCCTAATGATTTCAGCTACATATTTTCACCCCCTTAGGGGTTGAGGTTCAAAAAATATTTCTTAGAGCTCACATACAACAAAAGAAAGTGACTCGCATACAAAGTTTTACGTGCCTGGCCCCAATAGTTTTGTCTATAAGTTTTTCACCCCCTTAAAAGAGTGATTTTCCAAAAATTCTTTGCTTGCATTCTTTTCTTTATTCGTGTACCCCAAGAAATACGACGGTGTAAACAAAAATACGTTTCTAGGCCCAGTGGTTTCGGCTGTATGCTTTTTGGTCTTTTAGGGGTTGAATTTCATTCCCATGTAAGTGAATTTTTCAAAACGCTAGAACGAATATTTATTTGTTTATTATCAAGTGCCTTAATACAAAGATTCATGGTTCTATCATCGAAAATGACGAATTTCCATACAAAATGTCATCCCCTATTTCTACCCCTTATACCCAATGTTTTGGGATAAAAGTAGCCTATGTCCTGTCTTAAGCTTTAGTTTATCTCTGTACCAAATTTCATTAAAATCGATTCAGTAATTTAGACGTGAAAGATTATAGGTTTTTCACCCCCTAAAGGGGGTGATTTACCAAAAAACCTTTGCTAGTGGTCGTGTACTCCAAGAAATACGACGGTGTAAAAAAATACATTTCTAGGCTCAGTGATTTTGGCTGTATGCTTATTGGTGTTTTAGGGGTTAAGTTTCATCCCCATGTAAGTGAAATTTCCATAATGCTAGAACGAATATTTATTTATTTATTATCAAGTGCCTTAATACAAAGATTCATGGTTCTATCATCAAAAATGACGAATTTCCATACAAAATGTCATCCCCTATTTCAACCCCTTATACCCATTTTTTGCGATTTCTTTGCTAGAGCTCGTGTACCCCAGGAAATACTACGGTGTAAAAAAATTACGTTTCTAGGCCCAGTGGTTTCGGCTGTATGCTTTTTGGTATTTTAGGGGTTGAATTTCATCCCCATGTAAATGAAATTTCCAAAACGCTTGAACAAATATTTATTTATTTATTATTAGGTGTCTTAATACAAAGATTCATGGTTCTATCATCTAAAATGATGAATTTCCATACAAAATGTCATCCCCTATTTCAACCCCTTATACCCATTTTTTCGCGATAAAAAGTAGCCTATGTCCTTTCTCAAGCCTTATTCCATCTCTGTACCAAATTTCATCAAAATCGGCTCAGTGGTTTAGATGTGAAAGCGTAGCAGACAGACAGACAGACAGACAGAAAGACAGACAGACAGACAGACAGACAGAGCTACTTTCGCATTTATAATATTAGTAAGGATTAAGCTGGTCTAGAAAATATTCCGCTGGCCATTAAGAAGGTGAACCCAAGGACGATCCGTGATAATTCGTTGTTGAGGGTGTTATTCGTCGGACAAAACACCGAAGACAAAGACTCGGTACAGGTGATCAGCCAAAAAGCAATGGATAGGTAACGCGGTAGGCCATGGCGCTACACGCCGCTGTTTCATCGCTCCTTTTGGTTGGGGTAAGATGTACCCGGATAAACTTGTCAAAAAAGGTATTATGAACATGACCTTTATATTAAACCAAGAGTATTTACAAAGATAATTATATTTATAGTAGTGTAATGAGGATCCTCATAATCCGCTCTCAGCATTTTCAGCGGACTATATTCAACGTGTTGTATTGCATTAATATTGTTTTGTTACAGCAACTCCGATTTTATAGAGAGTAGGCTAGATGGCTGAGTAATAGAGTAATATTACCTACTCTATCAAGAAAGTACCGGGAAAAGATCAATAATACACAAAGTGTTTGTTATTCATCCAAATTTCTTTTATCACCTTCACAGTACACTCCTTCAGAAACCAAATCAAAACAGGTTTTAAACGCTGTTTCCGGAATTGAGTTCAGTTCTCGCCGCGAATTCTCCTTTATGTCTTCCACCGATTGAAAACGGGTGCCACGAAGTAGTGTTGCCCAAAAAAGTCTTGGTCTTGCGGTCTTGGTCTTGGTCTTGCGAGAAATGCGAGACCGAGACCAAGACCAAGACCGCTTAATTTTTGCAAGACCAAGACCAAGACTGGCCCTGCAAGACTTGAGCAAGACCAAGACTGGGCCTGCAAGAGTCTCGCGGTCTTGCATTTAATTCAAATCACCATTTCAGCTTATATACGGTTGAGCTCGTGTCTTCTACATAACAGGAGGAGAATCGGCCGTGGCCGGAGGGGAATCGCCACGGTGTTCGGCCGTGTTGTTACAGGTCATACATGTCAAGTTTTCCTTCTCTTGCACCGATGTTATATATTATAGCCCTTAGTCGTGGGTTCGCAGTCACGGGTAAAATAGGGGGTGATGAATTATATTCTTACTCCGTCACTACACGGCAAGTCAAAGTCAAAGTCTTGAGATATCCATCTATTGGCCAATCGATTCCCAATGTTGGTGTTGGCTTTTCAGAATTACTCTTCGGAAAGGCTTAAGGACAAAAATACCGTAATCACGAGAGTGCTCTTGCCCATTATACATATTTATATATCCATTTATTCATTAGCTCAACGACGTTCACTGTTGGACATAGAAATATGCCTACAATTAATCTATATAAATGTCCATGTAGGGACAGAGTACGATCACCATCAGGCAGTACATGAAGCGTTGCTCCCAGCGCTATTTTGTCTCTGCCACGACTCACCCCAATCCACTAGTGGTTGGGGCGGTAAACTACGTCCCCTCAAAAATATCCGCGGTCCGACGTCCTCGTCATCTTCTTAAAGAAGAAGATGACGCTATTATGATCGCCCAAGAAAGGACCTACATAGCTCGCGCAGCGATAACAGATAAAACTCCGCGGTATCGGCCTCGCCGTCGAGGTCGAAAACCGCACCGCGTAAAAGTCATTAACCTAAACTTGGCCACGCCCACTTTGCTCTCAGCGACGCCCCGAGCCGAGGTCCGTTCCCCACAGGGGGGAGCCCTCGGGCGATGTTTACTTAACTTATTTACCAGGTTGAGAGCCATCAGCGCTCACCCATTGACCGCGTTAAGCTGTCAAGGTCATCTGCGACCAACAACTACACACACACACAAAAAAAAAAGACAGAGTAAGAATATAATTCACCATTCTCTTACCCGTGGATGTCGTATCAAATCGGATCGGGCAATGGTGTTAGGAACCCATGAAAAAAAATTGAAATAAAAATATCGATTCGTTAATGAATTGAGAGACATGTAAGTTCTCAATTTTGTCATCGTTTTTTCGTGTAAATTGATTAAAATGTATAAAGGAATGATACTTAATCTACAACATATTCGTATTTTGTTAAATGTTCATTAGAATTTGAATAAATCAATGATTACCTTTGCATAAGCAAGACAAACTTCGCTTTAACATAAATCAGCTGATCGGCTGATGACCGTTGATGAATCGCCTTTGTACCTACGTAACCATTGAAAGGTTCGCGCAAATCTAATACCTATTTATACTGTCGAAATTGTACATGCTTACATATATCCTGTCTGTACATACCTACATAATGCATAAAATTTAAGGCATAAACTCTTAGACACACATTTTTGTAATCACTATAACTTTTATGTTATATTGTTTTTGTGTAATATACATTCTAATTATGATCTATGACTGCTGAACTACAACATACATGAACAGTTGTCCCATAACCTGATACACCCTGTGTATATAACATATGTGCAAGAGAAGTGAAACTAGAAAGAAAACCCTGTACCAACATGTCTGACCAGCGTGGTATAGTAGATCAATTTTCCTCTTACTGGAAGGAAGCTTAAGCCCAGCAGTGGCACTTTTATGAGCTGTGACGATGACGACGAATATCATACATTTTACAAGTATTAAAACCATAAAATTTTAAATCAGTTTTATATGTTCTTGAATAAATAGTATATTAAGAGCTACATGGATCCAGCGGCCAAAGTATTTATATAGGCAATAGAGCAACAGGTTTTTTCAAGTATCCAGAGTATCAGTAACTAAACTGGAAATACAATAGATACATACCACTTAACTTGAAGGGGAGTATAAACAATCGCATTAATTGTAAAATATCGCATTGATTATAAAATGACATAAAATTTATTGTATCAACTGCCTCGTGTGGTGACGTCTTAAGAAAATAGGGTCGAAAGTCCTGTCATAAGAGTAGTAACGCTGTCTAATGGAACACCAGGGGAATAGAAGAGTAATTTTCTCCAGTGGTAAGTATTGTATTCAATAGTGAACTATAGGCTAGCAGATGGATAGATAGGATAGGATATTTGATTAATTTAGTTGGATTTTTCATTGCCATGATAAATTACTGTTACGTTATTCTAACTGCAAAACTTTGCGAGACTCTTGCTGCAATACCAAGACTCGGGTGCGCAAGACCAAGACCAAGACCAAGACCAAGACTCGGGTGCGCAAGACCAAGACCAAGACGAGACCAGGTGTGATGTTGCAAGACCAAGACCAAGACCGGTCCAAGTCTCGTCTTGGTCTTGCATTTGGGCAACACTACCACGAAGTGATAATTTGAGTTTAGGAAAAAGAAAGAAGTCGGCTGAAGCCATATCTGGTGAATATGGTGGTTGCTCGATGGTATTTCTTGAATGTTTGGACAAAAATTCATTCACAATTATGGCCTTGTGCGAAGGCGCATTATCATGGTGCAAAATCCAAGAATTTTCTTTCCACAAATCTGGCCTTTTTTGTCGAATTTGCTCAGTTAATTGCCGCATAACACTCACATAATATACTTTATTTATCATTTGATCTTCTGGCAAGAATTGCGAGTGCACAACACCACGATAGTCAAAACAAACAGTCATCAAAAGTCAAAGTCATGTTACTTTGACTTTTGATCGACTTTGGCGTAGTTTTTCCGGTTTCGGTTCAGTTGGAAGTCGCTACTCCGAAGCTTGTTGACTAGTTTGCATGTCAAACTCGTAAGTACACGTCTCGTCACTAGTAACAAAGCGTTTTATGAATGTTGAGTCGGAATTGACTCGTTCTAGCATGTCCTCAGCGACTCTCATGCAATTGAGTTTTTGGAGAAAATTCAGGTCTTTTGGACCTAGCCGAGCGGAAACATGTTTCATATCCAAGTGATTATTTAAAATGGTACGGATCGACTCGTGAGACACAGAAAGTTCGGTGGCTATCTCTCTCAAAGTTGAATAAAGATTTTCAGTCATTATTTCCCTCACTTTTGCAATGTTAACTTTAGTTGCAGACGTTGATGGCCTACCAGAGCGAGGCAAATTTTCCATCACATCTCTACCGGTTTTGAAAGCTTTGTACCACTCATAAGCACGTGTTTTTATAAAGTCGATTCACCGTAAGCCTTCTGTAACATTTTCAGTGACTCCGAACACGAAATTGCATTGGCGATGCAAAATTTAAGACAAACTCTTTGTTCGATGTTTTTATCCATTTTGAAATTCGCAATACACACTAGATATGATATAAGTAAAAATAGCACTGTATTTAATATAAATAACAGATGCAACTCAAACTCCGCACCAAAATCGAAAACAGTTGTGCCAATTTAACAACAACAAAAAAAAAAACAAAAAATTTATTTAATTAATTTATTCACACAAATCATCCATTCTCAATACTTTCTTGACTGAATGTATGTATATGCGAATTATGACCTAAATATCTTATGGTGTTCCATGAGAGATCATCGTCTATGGTAGAAGGCACCCAAGCCTGCCATGAATGTCAAAGAATCGGTACCAGTGGTCGGTCCAATGACAATGGGGAGGGAATACAGTAGGTTATGGGGCCGCAAGCCACCCATCCGTCGCCACGGACAGATTGGGCGAGGTGCATGCAGATCATAGCTTACCATAAAAAAATGGCAGCAGGCATGTGCAACCTTCGCATATTTAGCTTTCTACTCCCCAATGGATATTGTTTACAGTGGCAATGCCTCTGAAGTGCTATAAATATCATTGCAAATTCTCTCCACCTTTTGAGTGGGCCAACCGCAACACTGTACTGGGGACAGTTATAAATTTGTTCTGTAGATTCTCTATAATATTTTATTTTCATAGTTCAACAAACTAGACAATGCCATAGTAACCGGTACAACTATTTATTATTCACAGTGCATCATATTTTTTATAATAGCAACGTGCGTCGAGAGTTATATAACAATATCAGTTAAAAATTATTCGTTACTTGGAAATACATTGTTAGATGGATGGTTTATTGTTAACGGTTAATTTATTTAACCTAAAACTTATGGTAGTAATGATTTGAATTTTAATGAGAATTTAAAGCCTTTTATAAGGAGTTAGGTCAGTAGTAAACTACTGTTTTTTATTATTTTCGTAATAACGTTAAAAATATACTTTCCTATATTATATATACCTATGTATTATTTTATTTTCAAAATTACATATTCAAATAGCGAAATAAGTTACCATGTTTGAGAAAATTAAAGTTTTATTTCATTTTTCGAAGATTGAAAATGAGAAATTGTATGTATCGTAACGGACAAGGAGTAACAGTGTTACCAACCCATTTTTATGCAAACTTCCTAAGACATTGTAAGGGTAGGGTTGCCAACCATACTTTATAATAAAGTATCCTACTTTATTTTTGGTAATTATATTTTATACTTTTACATATCAATAAAGCATGTGAAAGTACTTTATTTTCCAACCTTTACTATGATACGTAAGACAAAACATTCATTATGGGTACTGAACTATTTAACGGTATCTACATATAAGTGAGAACAGATGATGGAAACGATTTACAATTACTCAACAAAATTTTAGATGGTAGATGTGGTGTAAATCAAACTTATGTGCTAAAAGCACACAAAAATACGTTTTAAAGGCAATAAAAAACATAACATTTGGAAAATCCTTCATTTTCTTCTAAATTCTTTATTTTTTCCTATCCAAATCATTTTATACTTTTTTTTTTGTCAATAAAGTTGGTAACCCTAGTTAAGGGATACTTGTTGGCAAACTCCATCAGTAACCAGCCAATGATTAGAACCGACGATATCATGATCAGCAGTCGCCAACGTAGCAGAATGAAGGGAGCAACCAACCATTACAGATGCGGCATCGATATTTTTTTCTCTTTCTATTCAAAGATGTCATTGAAATCTTTGGTAAAAGCTAGTGCTAGTGGTGTCATGGTAGTTTTAATAATAAAAGAAACTCTAAAATCATATAACTAAACTTGTTGCTGATGAACGTATTTTTTTAATATAATTTAGATAGTGATAGTGTTGTGACTGACAACAGTTTCAGCCTCAAACAGTCTGACACAGCAGAATGTCACAAAATGAGTTCTACTATATGGTGTGGTGACGGAGTGAGAATAAAATTCACCACACTCTCTCTTCGTCATGGGTGTCGTAAAAGATAACTAAGGGATGTGTTGTGTATATAGCATCGACGCAAGAGAAGGAAAACTCGAAACAAACCTTATGCCAACACGTCTGCGACACATGAAAAGTAACAATTTTTTAGTTAGCACCGGGAGCTCAAAGTCCTACCGTGACAATAAATTTAATTATTATTTTTTGCAAAATAGAAACCGCCTTCAATAACGTCGACAATGTAGATATTTTTTTTAGTTCTTGTTGATTTTTCAAAAACCACTTGTCCGATTTCGATAAAATTATCGTGGGACCATTTCAGAAGTACCTACACCCTTTGCAAGAAAAAATGAATCATCAAAATCGGTTCATAAGCAACAGAGTTATCCGAAAACAAACATTAAAAAAGCATATATATACGGTCGAATTGAGAAACCTCCTCCCTTTTTGAAGTCGGTTAAAAACCGCTCAATTTTTAAACGTCAGAAAAAAGTCAAATACCAACAAAAAGTTCATAAAAATTGTTTTACTTCATATGTATGAGTTACCATTAAAATGTGATATCATAAAAATAAGGCAACTTCGCATTTATATTGTTAATTAAAGCATACAAAAAATAAGTACATCGCAGTTTTATAATACAGAATGCATTAGTCATCAGAAAATTGTAAAATTATTTTCGGTGATATATTTGCATTGACTTGTGCGACACGTCACCAGTTTTTGCTTCACCTATTAAATGTTACGTTTTTGAATGATGCAAAACTCTTTAGAAATTTCAATAATCTTTTATGATACATAGGTATATTGACTCATGCCATTTTTATTTCGTTAATCAAATTTTATTAAAGATAATGGATTAAGTCCTAAGATAATCTGTAATCCGATCACTGAAAACATGGAATTCTGCACAGACTGTCGGCCGAACGACGAAGGCGACGTGGCTACGGGGGGTTATGGAGCCGCGCGCCGCCCCTCTGTCGTCCCGGACGGAGCCAGGGGGTTGAGCTGACCATAGCCCACCCAAAAAATAAATAAAATAATCTGTAATGCGGCTGAATAAGAATACCATGCGTTATTACCGCTTTCTTTCCCGTGGGTAGGGCACTGGAAGAGTCTATCACGGACCCTTCTCGTAAAGAGATGATATTTTATTAAAGATAATGGATTACTCCTTTCTTGCTCGTGGGTAGGGCACTGGAAGAGACTATCATGGACTCTTCTCGTAAGGAGATGATATTTTATTAAAGTTAATGGATTAAGTCTTAAGATAATCTATAATGCGACTGAATAAGAATACCATGTGTTATTACCGCTTTCTTGCCCGTGGGTAGGGCACTGGAAGAGTCTATCACGGACCCTTCTCGTAAGGAGATGATATTTTATTAAAGTTAATGGATTAAGTCTTAAGATAATCTGTAATGCGACTGAATAAGAATACCATGTGTTATTACCGCTTTCTTGCCCGTGGGTAGGGCACTGGAAGAGTCTATAACGGACCCTTCTCGTAAGGAGATGATATTTTATTAAAGATAATGGATTAAGTCCTAAGATAATCTGTAATGCGACTGTATAAGAATACCATTGCGTTATTACCGCTTTCTTGCCCGTGTGTGGCACACTGGAAGAGTCTGTCACAGACTTATTAAAGAAAATGGATTAAGTCGTAAGATAATCTATAATACGACTGAATACGAATACCATGCGTTATTACCGCTCTCTTTGCCGTGGGTGTGGCACTGGAAGAGTCTGTCATAGACACTTCTCGTAAGGAGATGACACTTTATTACAGATAATGGATTAAGTCCCAAGATAATCTGTAATGCGGCTGAATAAGAATACTATGCGTTACTACTACTTTCTTGCCCGCGGGTATGGTACGACTGACGGAAATCATATGAATGGAAGGGAAGAAAAATTGTATTTAAAACTGTCTGCCAACCTAATTAGATTTTGCCATTACCTCTTCATTGCCAAGATGGCTCATGTTCATCAGCAAAACACATATGAGACGTAGAAGACGAAAAATAAGCATATAGGTTGGCCTATTATTTCTATCAAGACGAATGAAATTGATCAATTTTGGTAGGTAGTTAAATTACTGTTTTTTTTTTTTGTGATCCCTCAGCCGATTTTTACCATTTTGGTGTGGTTGGTGGTACTTTGTATTCTTAATCTAACTTATCTACTATCTAAATACCGACGAGTATGAAAAACATACTGAAATACTGATTCACGAGAAGAAAAGCTCGAAATAAAATCCTATACTAACCCATCTGACCATCGAGGTATAGTTTTTCAATTTACCTCCTATTGTGAAGGAGACTCGAGCTCAGTAATGGTCCGTCCTATGAGCTGTGATGAAGATAATGATAGCTTATTCACTATTTATATACTCGTACAAATCTCTGAAACTGAATGCCGTTTTTATTCGCATTTAATATTATTTGTTACCACAGCCTGTCAGCTGTCCTAATGAAATACATACTATCTGTTGTCTGGCGGTTTATCATCAACAGCAGTAACCCACATATACGCGTTATCTGATATTTTCGTTAAAACAATGTGCTAGTGCCACGTTTTTCCTATATTACGCTTTGTTTAATCATTTTTGGATCATAACCAACATAGTATATATATTTCTACTTGAAACAAAACTATTTTTACGGATTTTTTTTGCGTTTGTATTTGCTTTTTATTTGTCTGATGATTCGAACACTTTATAGCGTTGATGGTCACGCGAGGACAGTGACCATGAACGAGGTCACTGAAAAGGGAGGACTGTTTCATCGTGCATTCATCAGAAATGAATATATGTATTTAGCCACATCAATTCTTAAAATTAGGAAGAAGCTATTTCGCGTACTATATTTTTACTGTTAATTTTTATATGATATAGATCTAGCATGTCTTGTAGACTACAAATATCATCTTAGCTCATATATGTCCCATTGTTGGGCTTGAGACTCCTCCATAATAGCAGGGAAATTGACCTACTACACCACGTTGGTCAGACGGGTTGGGAAACGGGTTTTATTTCGTGTTTTCCTTCTCTTGAATAGTTATATACATAAATATATTCACGCCTTTTTCCTATTGGGGTAGGCTTAGACCACTTTTCTCCACTTGCTACAATCTTGACATACCACTTTCACCTCCTCCACATTCATTAACCTCCTCATGCATGTTCTTCGGTTTAGGGTACTTCTAACCTGGCGTTTCTTAAGAACGTCCCCGATTCAATCATGGAACGCCGCCTTGGTCTTCCCCTTCCAACACTTCTGCTCACATTCGCCCTATAAACTCTTCTTGTCAATCTCCTTTTATTCATTCGTTTTCCTTCTCTCCTCCTTTCATTACAATATGCATATAACAGAGATGTTATATGCATATTGTAATCGTCGTCTTTTACGACACCCACGGGCAAGAAAGGCGGTGGTGAATTGTATTCTTACTACGTCAGCACACGGAATTAAAAAGATACAAAAATATATAATAAACTTATTTTAATAAATATTTCTGTCAACCCTAGTTCTACCAGTCGAGGTTGTTCGAGATGACGCGGCTTGAATTTTCCTTTGTCTGTGAAAAGTGAGTCACTGAAGATCTATAATTTGTTCTAAAGAGAAATTATTATTATTAGTTTTTCATGTGATGACGGAGTAAGAATATAATTAGCTACCCTTAGGTGGTTTGACCAAGGGTATCGTAAAGAAAACTAAGGAATATAATATGCCTATTACATTTATGCAAAGCAAGAAAATTCTATGTCCTAACTCTATATCCCAATAGCCTGTGTGGTGACTGGGTAAGAATACAATTCACCACACCCTTTACCCGTGGGTGTCGTAAAAGACGACTAAGGGATATAATATGCGCATAATATCTATGCAAGAGATGGAAAACTTGGAACGAAACCAACCAGTCTAACTAGCATGGTATAGTAGGTCAATTGCCCTCCCACAGCGGAGGAAGTCCGATCCCAATAATGGGACGTGTATGGGCTGAGATGGTGATGATGTTCCTAAACCAGACTAGTATGGTATAGTCCGTCAAATTACCTATTCTTGTGGAGGAAGCTCGAGCTCAGTGGTGAAATGTATATGAGCTGACATGAAGTAATTAAATTTAAAAAAAATATCGTTTATTAAGAGTTTGCGTCATCCATTTTTTTCCTAATAATATGTAATAAGTTTTAGCGCCGGTGTTTCTCATCGTTTGTAATGTGAATTGCCTTTGAGGAAACGGGGCATAGATTTTTATTATTGATTAAGATAGTGGACCATACTATCGTAATTAATGTGGACATTTAACAATATTTAAGGTCCAGTTAAGAGCTAACTTATAACATGAAGAAAACTTTTTCCTATTTTTGGCGGGAACGAAACATGCTTGTGTCCAAAAGATATTACAAGTAGTATATATAAATATACATACTCACTGATGGTGATGGAATAAGAATACAATTCACCACCCCCTATCTTGCCCGTGGATGTCGTAATAGACTACTAAAGGATATAATATGCATTTAACATCTAGAGCAAGAGAAGAAAAACTATAAACAAAACCCTATATCAACATGTCTGATCATCATGGTATAGTAAGGTCGATTTCCCTTCTGTTGTGGAGGAGGCTTGAACCCAGTAGTGGGGCGTATATGAGCTGATATGATGATGATGATACACACTTTCCGAATGGTGACGGAGTAAGAATATAATTCGCCACCTCCTATACATACCAAATCGTAAGACAAGCATGATATAATAGGTCAATTTTTCTTCTATTGTGGAGGAGGTTCGTACCCAGCAGTGCAACGGATATGACCTGACACGAATGAAAAAATGACATATATGCTTTACACATAATAATAGCTAGATGTATATAAATATAATATGTTATATTTACCTAACTACTCTTGTTATAGTTCCGTGTTATTCACCTATAAATTCGTCATTCATCATTTCATCATTCAAAAGCATAGTACAATATCACGCTAGTGAGAACTTGTTTACTTACTTGCGGGAGTATGTGTTCAATAGGTAATGAATCATTTGATTTGGGATTTTTTTGCAATATTAATAAAAAAAAGAGAGTTTTTGTAACTATTATTAAAAAAAATATATATATATTAGCAAAATTTTACAACTGATTGAATTGTGTTGTCCCTTTTTATATCTGTTAGTCTCCTAAGTGACATAAAAAGGGAGATAAAGGAGTAATTAAATGGTATAAGAACAAGATTCAAAGGGTCCCCTTTCTAGATAAACGAGCAGTATATTTTTCCATGAAGCAACCATTGATTACCATTTGATGTCCCCAACTCAAAGAGATCACAAAACCGAAGAGGATCAAAGAGAATTACATCGGGTGTCATGATATTTAATGGTAGGTACTAACTGCCCAAATCGACTATCATAGATATGCATTCTAACTGGACAATGACTTAACTCGCCCATCACTCGCATCATCATTATAATGTAATACCAAAAAGCTATACATGTACATTATGGGAATGGAGCTTGAGACATCTGTGCGGCAGTCTGTTGGTCTCCAACATCTATTTTTATTGCGTGAGCCTGTAAATGACTATAATAGAGTTACAATCTTTACAGGGGACTGGTATAATTTTCTTTAAGAGAAAAAACGCCAGAGATGAATCCTATTCATGAGTATAGGTGGCAGCTAATTAAAGATTTCTCATTGGTCTCATGTCACAACCGAAAAACAGTTTTCAGTCAAACTTAAGACTATCCGTCTCATGCAATAAGGCTTACCAAGAAAGCACGATATTTTGAATACACCCAGACATCGTTCAAGGGGCCTAGTTGTTTGGAGCTCCTACGGTCTAAAAAATAAGCTGCATAGTGAATCACTGAGCCGACGTCACACACTGTCAGCAGTTTAATCAAAACTATATGATACATTGCGTGATTGGTATGTATCTGCATATTGAACCACTGTTATTAATAAAGCTCAAAAGGCATGCTATCAGAACATAACCTCATAAAACACCGGCAAATATAAATTCACAGGTACGTAGGTTGTAATATTTTAGAGAACAGCGTTTTCTATGTACAAGCATTGCTAGGGTCCGTCAGCAGCATTTATCCTTACTATAAGAAAACCTCCTAGTCTCTAAATTTCGGCCTCATTAAAAAGCTCGTAGTCGCTCAGTGTGCAATGAAGTGGACTATGTTCAGTAGATATTTCTTTACATGATAGAATCTATAATAAGGTAATTCGTAGCAAAACGGGTGCAAATAACATAGCTCGAACAAGATCGCTAACCGACAATCTCTGGGGAAGAAAGATTTTCGAATGGCGACCACGAATCGAAGATCCTCACACTAGATGTACAGACGATATCTTTAAAATGGCAGGGAGCCATTGGATGTAAGGGCCACGGGTTCGTTCAGAGTGGCATACTTGTGGGGAGGCCTATCTCAAACAGTAAATATCTACGGGTCGATGGATAGATGGATGGATAAGATAGCCTCCTAAATCGTCTACAGTCAAATAATAAAAAATATAATCACTTTTTGATATGTTTCATGCCAATAATATTTAACATTTTTTTTGTGCTATTGCTATGTGGATGAAGGTTGGGTTAAAATTATGACTAATAATTTTATTTAATGAATTACAAGAAATATAAAATTTACGTTTTCTACTGTATATAAATGTTAATGCAAGTATTTTAATATTTATAGCTAATTAACGCATTTGCAGAAATAAAACTAATTACATGTCTGGGATCACCAAATCGTTAATTACTGAAATAATCAACTTAAGATCTTATTAATAAAGATATGCGTATAATAAATTATTAAGATAATGCGAGTCGGAGTCGCGCACGTAGGGTTCCGTACCATTATCTTTAAAAATCAAATCTGTTGTATGAGAGCCCCCCAAATATTTATTTTATTTTATTTTTAGTATTTGTTGTTATAGGGGCAATAGAAATACATCATCTGTGAAAATTTCAACTGTTTATCTATCACCGTTCTTGAGATACAGCCTGGTGACAGACAGACGGACGGAGAACGAAGTCTCAGTAATAGGGTCCCGTTTTTACCCTTTGGGTACGGAACCCTAAAAAAGGATTGTAAAATATTTGAGACATTAAGATAATAAAAACCAATTTAGACGTTCTAATATCCTTATTATTAACTAAAATCTGGTCTTTTATTACCTTCGGTGGTGGTCGAGCACGTTCTCCGTGATGGTAAATGATAATTATCACTCATGGACCTATCTGATACTGGTATTAATAATGTAATAATGTAAATTAGTTTTTATTATCTTAATTTCTCAAATATTTCATGTGATGATAGAATAGGAATACAAATACGATATCCGCTTAGTCGTCTTTTATGTCTTGCTCGTGGATGTCGTAAAAGACGACTAAGTGGATATCATACGTATATAACGTCTGTGTAGGAGAAGGAAAACTCGCTATAAAACCTTATACCAACCAGTCTGACTGGCATGGTACCGTAAGGTCAATTTCCCTCCAATTATGGAGGAGGCTCGAGTCCAGCAGTGGGACATATGTGAGCCCAAATGATGAATCCAAATGATCACAGAACCAATGAGGAGGTCCATTGATAAATTGTAACTGCCACTCATGGACCTATATAATACTGGTATTATATAGGTCGATAAGCGGCAATTGCCATTGCATCAGTTACCACTGGAACTACCATTAGCCTGCACACACGGCATATAGAATGCCGGATATTATCTCGCAGGCAAATCCCGATTATAGCAAGCTGTGGTGTCTTAAAATGGGGCAATAAATCAGAAGTAAAAATAAAGTCACTTTTCTACAGATAATTCATAGACCCACGTAATGGGTAGCGAACCAATTGTCGTTAAGCATACACAGTTCTGAACTGTGAGTTAGTAGCAGAGGATTCCCAGAAAATTACCCCGTAACCGAGAAATCTCCAGAAAACACCAAGATCACTTTTTCGCGCAACTCAGGGATGGAAGCTTCTAGGCGAACAGAGGAATTGCACCTTGGACTTGACCTATAAGTATAAAGTCCATTAACATGAAACTGCTAGCATAGTTATATTTCAATAAAATTGCAAAATTTACAGTTTTCTTGTTATTTTAATTATAATTGGATACTTGATCTTCTAATGAAATATGACGCTCTTTACATGACGCTCATAACGTTTCATATGAGTATAAAATATATAAATAACTGTAGTTTGTATTTTCTTTCTCAACATAGCTGAAAGTAATATGATTGTGTGTTTAAGATATAACTTGAATCATCGTCATAATCATGTCAGTCCATTGATGTCCCACTACTGGGCTCGGACCTCTTCCAATATCGGAGGGAAAATTACCTACTATACAACGCTGGTTAGATGTGTTGGCATAGGCTTTTATTTCGAGTTTTCTTTTCTTACATAGTTGTTTGATGCATACTATATACCTTAGTCGTCTTTTTTGTATTCTCATTTCATCACCATCATCAACTTGAATAAATTATAAAAAAAAAATATCAAAAAAATATCATACTGTTATGTGCATGTGTACCATTAGCGATGAATTTGAGTATATTTGCCCATATCTATTGATTAAATATAATATTTTTTCTTTATTGGCTAAATGCGTTTCAATATTGGACAACAGTTTTCTCCCAGCGAGATGCGTTAAAAGCACTTATGAGAAGAAATGTAAGAGACGCAATACTTGTTCTCTTACAATAATGTTTCTTATTATTCAAAGCACAAGGTGTGTTGCTCACATCTCTGGCCAGACACGCCTAAATATCAACTAGATCCACTGAACTCCCTGCAAAAACATGCTGTTCGTATCGTCGATGACCCCAAACTCACAGACAGAGTTGCGTCACTGTATAATTGTATATACTCTATTGATTCTTTCACGGGCCCTAAAGTATTGATTAGGTTGATACCACCATCACCTTTTGCTTTTTATCACTGTACCATTCGACATCGTAGCGGGTTTCATTCATTCACCTGAGAACGTGCCTGTATTGCTCTGAACTGCTGTCTGCTGTACACTGTCAGTGATTATTTTCCTCCACGTACGTACAGGATCTGAAATTAATTAACTGCTACTGTGTTTCACAAGCACTATGAAATGGCTTCCCTATGCGAAGTTTAAGAAAAGCGCTTTCCTCCCCAGTAGGCATCTTTCTAGTTGTATGCTATTACAAAGATCTGTAAGCCACGAGGTGTGCTTGCTTTCGTGTTTGTCACCATAAGCATTAATAAAATATCTGTTAACGTTGTTCTCATAGTTAACATAAATTTGTCTCATTGCAATAGATAATAGTTCAAAAAAACTAAAACAATACGCTTTTTTTTTTAGTGGGATGGCTAAAAAAACTCTTTTAAAGAAAATCCACTTAAAAAAAACAGAAAAAATTTTAAAAATTTGAATTAATAATAGTGTAGTGGCATTCTTGTGGGGACACACTTGAATTCAATTAATAATAGTGTTGTGGGGACACAAGAATGCCACTACACTATTATTAATTGATGATGGATGGATGGAATAGTGTATGTACTATTCTTAATTAAAATTTTTAAAATTTTTTTCTATTTCTAGTTGGATTTTCTTTAAAAGCGTATTTTTTTAGTTTTTTTTGAACTATTATTTACTTTTCATTTTATAATTGAATTTTCGCTAATCCTGATTATCCTGGTAAGGATAACGGGTCAAACTGTTTAAAATATTGAATTGTCATCGGTCCTTAATAAGTATGCCAAATTTCGAGTTAATCCGACGTTTTGAAGGGTCAAAATCATGTTCAAAGATTCCGTTACATACTAACATACATACGTCTGAAGCTAATAAAAGCGTATTAATAAAATGGAATGTCTTCACCACATTTTTACAATAAGTATATAAACTGAAAGTCCTCTCACAACTCCGGGGATACATTAGTGCATTTGTTAAAGACTCTTACTATTTTGTCAGCGAAATTAAAGATCTACATCTCGCTGAAATTCAATTTATGGTATTATTTGATGTTATATGGTTATTATTTGACAATATACGTATACAATTGATATTTCTCTTCATCCCCATATATCTACGTGTTACATTTTTTTTTGCACACAATGCGTACATTTTTTTTCGCGCATTTAAAGCCGTACCGTCCTGAGGATGCCTCGTTTAGAGGCGAAACATGTGTTGAATAAATATTCGAAGTTCTACGTAAAATTGCAAGTTGATGTTCTGGAAGTTGCTCATCACGTGAGGGTAAGATTTCTTTATTTCCTAGTCCTAACATCGATCAAAGCTGTGTGACAAAGCTGTGTGGCAAGGCTGTATGACAAAGCTATGTGACAAAGCTGTGTGACGGAGCTGTGTGACGAAGCTGTGTGACACCGATCAAAGCTGTGTGACGCCGATCAAAGCTGTGGGACGCCCGATCAAAAACCTTAATCCTATACCGTACTCCTTCTATTGTGGTGTGCCGTATTTTGATTACCGTGGGAAAGTGGTGGGTCTCCCTTTCTTCCTTCCTTTTTAGTTTTTTTCCTTAAACATGAATTTCGTACAAAATGGAGGTGATTCAACAAAGTAGCCTATTATGCCGTGCAGTTTGATATAGGTAGTTTTATTTGGAGTTTAGTTCCTTGCATTAATGTTATCGAAGTCCCTTAGTCCCTTGGAGATTTTTTTTATGATTAATTCTTATTTTAAATAAACTCATTTGCAAAAAAAACGGGCGGTTTTGATTTTCATTCATATTTAAAAAGATACAATACCAAAAAGGTTTCAATCGTTTGTACACGTTACTGGCCGGTTTTAAAAATGCTGTGGTATTTAAAAAAGTACGTTCTAAATTCAATTTTTCATTTGATGTTCATTTTTACAGAAAACCCCTTTTTATCCTACATTTTTGGCGCGAAGTTCCAGAAGTTAACATCGACTTTCATAACTTTTATTCAATTTTTATCGATTAATTTCATATCCTTGACTGTCAAAGCTTTATTTAATGCTGTTTGGCTGTATCAAAAATGGTAGATAAAGTGGTAAAAGCTACCAAAATTATCGCGCTGCTTGAAGAGGGTTGCAGCCAATATTTCGTGGCTAGGAGGCTAAATGTTAGTCGCTCGACAGTCCAAAGGACCTGGCAGCGATATCAGGAGACTGGTTCCGTCGAGAGAAGGCCTGGTTCTGGAAGAAAACCATGTACCCAACCACGGGATGATCGTTTTCTTGTGAGTCGCGCATTGAGAAATCGCAAATCTTCGTATGTGGATCTTAAGAACAACCTCCAAGAAGTAAGAAATGTGCATATTAGTCTATGGACGGTCAGGAGGAGGCTTCTCGCTGCCAATATACGCAGTCACCGCCCGGCCCGCGCCCCAAATTACTCCGTGAGCACAGAGTTCACAGGCTTAGGTTCGCTAGAAATTGTGAATCATGGACTCAAGACGATTGGAATAGGGTTTTGTTCTCTGATGAAGCCAGGATATCTCTGTTCGGTGAAGATCGACGTCGGCGAGTGCTAAGAAGACAAGGAGAACGCTTTGCAGAGGCATGTTTCGAAGAAATCACACCTTATGGTGGGGGCTCTGTTATGTTTTGGGCAGGAATAAATTCAATGGATCGTACAGAGTTAGTCTTCATTGAAAACGGCTCACTGACTGGGCATCGATACATAACGGAAGTTCTAATTTCTCATGCACAACCCGCATTGGCCGCTCTAGGTGAAGACTCGATTTTTATGGACGACAATGCTCGCGCCCACCGATCCCGCGATGTTAATGCGTATGTGCAAGAGGTCGGCATTCGTCGTTTGGATTGGCCAGCTCGAAGTCCCGACCTCAATCCCATAGAGCATGTCTGGGACGTTCTGAAACGGCGTGTGAGATCAGTACACCCGGCTCCGCAGACCATCAGAGAGCTGAAGAATGTGATTACTGCGGAGTGGGAACGTATTCCGCAAGCAAGTATCCGGGATATACTCGCTAGCATGCCCAGACGAATTCAAGCTGTGATTTTAGCTAGAGGGGGTCACACTCGATACTAAACATTTATCTGCTTTTACTTTATTAAAGAAAAACAAACAAAAAAACTTTTTTATTTTTACTTCATGAGCATATGCACTACTAGCGAATATACACTACTAGCGAGGTTTAGCATTATTTCCCATAAATTGTATCTAAATTTTATGAAATACTGATGAAAACGATTATTTTCTTATTAATTTAGCAAATTGTGTGGATAAAACTACCTATAATTATCAAACAAAGAAATATTAACATTTGAAATGGTTCATTGCTTAGGTGCCCGTTTTTTTTTGCAAATGAGTGTATATTTACCAACCCTAGTATACATACACGTAACAATTTTATATCAACCGCGCAATACTTGAATTACAGTGCTTCATGCAATAGCGATGTAATCACTATTTACTTAGGTAATGTTATGAAATGTAATAGTAATCAATAATTTCATTGTAACATTATCAATTGCAATATTGTTAAGTCATATGTAACTGTGACCCAACAATTAATATAATTCATCACTCTGTATCTTGCCCGTGGATGTCGTAAAAGACGATTAAGGGATATAGTAAGCGGATAGCATTTGGGGAGTGGTGATGTGTATTCTTACTCCGTCACCACACGGAAAATTCATCTACATTAAGTTTCTAATAATCCAGCGAATTAGTTGATTTGTCAGCATAATCATCTCAGCTCAGATATCGAACCTCTTCTATAATAGGAGAGAAATTGATACATTATATGCTGATGATATGTGTTGGCATAGGGTTATATGCTGAATTTCAAGAGTGGTAGGACCACACTATCGACAGTTATCTGTCTACAGCCGCGGGCCGGTCCGCCCGGGGTAGTACCACGGTCTCGCAGAAAATCGACGTCTGAGTAGTAGCAATTAGTTACTGCGCTTCGTTCGGTGAGCGAGAGAGCCGGAAGCCCAACTTTCTGAGGGTGTTTGCGTGTGAAGGGTTTTGGTAGTGCCCTTGGTATCACCGAGCCTGAATGCACGCATTCACACTCCCTTCACTTTTTTCGCGGTAGGCAGCGGCCTTGTAAAGGTCCATGAGCGGCAGCAACACTTACCATCAGGTGTACTGTTTGCTAGTTTGCCACCGTTGGCAAAAAAAAAAATTCCTTTCTTGCAAAGATTTTATTGCCATATTATACGAGTGCAGTAATAGTCCGGACTTACGCGATAGGTGGGACCGAGTCATAATCGCTTAAGTCAAATTCGCGTAAGACGGGATTTGATTTTGCTTATATTAAATGTACAAAATTGGTTAATTGAAACTAGTTCAAAGAAGACAATAATTTTAAAGAATATGGTCAAAATATTATATAAAAAACTAGCAGACCCGGCCACGCGTTGCTGTTGCTAATGTTTTTGTTATATTACATTTTATAAGTGGAACTGTAGGAGAACATCTGTCATGGAGGTCGTCATATTTTTTTACAAATGGCATCTATGTAAAAAAGCAAGTTAAAATCGTATATGACACGTTTGTAGGTTTGACATAGCAGCGCCATCTGTTAATTAATTACTCAATGCAGTCAACAGATATCGCCATCTGTTAAAATCGTTTGGAGTTAACAGATAATTGTGAATGTCAAATAATAGACAAACAATTTGCAATAAAATAATATTGCGACTATAAATTAAGATGTAAGCTATCCTATCTTTCAAGTTGGATCAAACTGCACACGGTGTGCAAATTTGATTAAAATCGGTTAAGTAGTTTAGGAGTCCATCGCGGGCAAACAACGTGACACGTAATTTATATATATTAAGATAATTGTAATTTTACGAATAAAATAGTAAATCTAAGGCTTGAGCCCTCGAAGAGAAAACCAGCGTATCTTTGAATTCGTGTAAAACGGGGTAGCGTAAGTCGGGGTATTACTGTATCTCATAATCGTCTTTTACTAGACCCACAGGATAGGGGGTGGTGAATTGAATTCTTACACCATCACCACACGGATTGATTGATTAAATAAAAACAATCTGCGGCAACATCTTTTTTTAACACAAATTATAGTTCGGTCACACTGGGTCCAACACGCCCGGGGCGATAGAAGGGACGGCATGTAACGCTACAATCTGCCGTAACTCTCTGTACCCAGTTGCGCGGACCACCAGTATCATGTTCTTACCTTCATGATTTCAGCTCATATATGTCCCACTCCTGGGCTCGAGCCTCCTCCACAGTAGAAGGGAAATTGACCTTATTATCTCATGCTGGTCAGACAGGTTGGTATAGGGTTTTATTTCGAGTTTTCCTTCTCTTGCATGATGATAAAGGTGTATTATATCCCTTAGTCGTCTTTTACGACATCCACGGGCAAGATAGGGAGTGGTTAATTGTATTCTTACTCCGTCACCACACGGAAAATTCTTACCTTGAAATAAAAGAAAAAGTTTTTACCTTGGGTGAGGAAAAATAATATTTTTTCTTCTTTTTCTCAAATTAGGGAAATAAGCCTTCTACCACGGTGGCCAGGAGTGTTGTCATAACATTTGATTCCGAATTTTCCTCGTCTTACATTTACGTTACCTACTTAGATTTCTTAATCAATTTTTATCATACCCAGGGGTAAGAAAGGAGTGGTGACAATTGTATTCTCATTTTCACCACACGGATAAATCATAATTATTAGGGTTCCGTACCCAAAGGGTAAAAACGGGATCCTATCCTACTAAGACTTCGCTGTCTGTCCGTCCGTCTGTCTGTCACCAGGCTGTATCTCAAGAACCACGATAGCTAAACAGTTGAAATTTTTATAAATTATGTATTTCTGTTTCGCTATAACAACAAATACTAAAAACAAAATAAAATGAATATTTAAGGGGGGCTCCCATACAACAAACACCGATTGTTTTGTCCTTTTTTATGGATAATAGTACGGAACCCTTCGTGCGCGACTCTACCTCGCACTTATTAGCGGATTTTTACACTATGTTAATTAATATTTTTATACCAGCAACCCGCCTTCGCTTCGCTTCGGTTTCAGTTGCCTTACCTGCGTAGTTCCCATTCCCGTTGGAATACCGAGATAAAATATAGTCTATATTACTGCCTGATATTGTAGCTTCCCATTGGTGAAAGAATTTTTGAAATCAGTTCTGTGGTTTAAGCGTGAAAGCATAACAAACAAACAAACTTACTTTCGCATTTATAATATTAGTAAGGATTGAAATTTAAAAGATAGAAAACAAGATAATTTATCATCATCACCATCCTGCTATTATTTGATTTACTTGAATTCAATACATATTGATTTAGTTTTGATAATAATTTACAGACCTGTGAGCTTACCCTTGAAATCAATTCTAATTTCGAACCAGATTTAATTACAATCTCACCAAACTTATATTTGGTACACTTAAACAAAATCGAGAATGAATTCATCGCGTTTGCTATTGTTGTATTTTCATCAAATGTGCCGTATTTTATTACTTTAAATTAATAACGTTACCGAACTCGATTACCACAAAGACGCTTTCTTGAAATTGTGTAACATTAATGATTTTAAACTACGTCAAAATCACGTCGGGAGTAGCAAATATTTGACTTAATCGACGAGAGTCGAACTCGTTTAGTTTAAAAAAAAATCCACCGAATTTGATTCCAGTAGTGCGCTAGTGTCGCTTTTAAGAGTACCAAATTTGCTCAAATTGAAGCTGCGATTGGATTTAGGATTGGAATCGAGGTTCAAGAGTAATCACACTGCTGCCTTCCTGACATCCGTTTTCCATAGAAATGTAATACCAGATGACATTAAATGGAGTTGGCCACACACACGAGCAATTAAAGGTTGGTAGTATTCCTAGCTGCCACTAGACAGCACGCTTCATTACTAGAGTTTTTTAAAAAGTTGATATATTGATATTCTTAAATCATAATACTAACAACTAAAAAATAATTATGCAAGTCCTAGATACCAGTCATAATACCACTCCTCATTAATTTAAGACATTAATCGGAATCTATAATGAAAAGTAAAAAGAGTTTCGTTTATTTGATGAGGGAAATTGTGAAAAAATATGTAATGGCCTATTTTTTTGGCTATAAATATAAACGTGGACATTCGATTTCGTAACATAAATAAATAGAAGGTATATCCTTACTAATATTATAAATGCGAAAGTATGTTTATTTGTTTGTTTGTTTGTTACGCTTTCACGCTTAAACCACCGAACCGATTTCAAAAATTCTTTCACCGATGGAAAGTTATAATATCAGGGAGTAACATAGGCTATATTTAATCCCGGTATTCCCACGGGAATAGGAACTACGCGGGTAAGGCGACTGAAACCCAAGCGAAGCGAGGGCGGGTTACTAGTAAATAATATGTGCTCTTATTTTATTACAGTTATAATTATGCAAACTGAATCATATTAACTTATATTCCTAATAGGGTTGATTAGATTTCGCTAAGGCTGTTCAACCTATACATTGTACTGATCTGAAGCCAGTGGACAGAGTGTTGCAGGTACCTACGCCCTTTTTTTGAGATTGTTCTTTTGTAAAATGCCTGCTTACACCTGGCGCCAAATAAACCGGAGTAAAGGCAGTGCATTCATCGGAACCGATTCTTTTCGTAAGCCCACCCGACGAGTTTGCCTACTTCATCTACCCTACTAATATTGATGTCTCGGCAACAAAGCGACGGTATGTCGCACTTCCACGATAAGGATTGCCATAAGAGTGATAACTTCAAATGGGCCATGTCTCTAAAGACTAACTCAATTGCAAGTCACTGGTTATGTAGCCCCATCTTCCATGAAGATCGATCAGATCATAGCATGCGATGTGGTCAAAACATATACAATCTACAAAAAAAAAAGCGTTGACAGATTGAAATGAACTTTATTGAATTTAAAATATTAATATAATATACTGTCAATTACATTAATGTATTCTTATAACAAAATAAATAATTTTATAACAAGCAGAACTTTAAATATGGTTACGCCAATGACTAATGTATCTACTTAATGTGTACTTTATAAAAGCAATTCTCACCCAGCTATTTATGTATCTGTACCTACTAAAATGTCAACATTAATCTTTGTGACTATTTTGTCCATCTACTGTATATCTAAGAACAAATTATATCATATAAAATAATATAAGACGATCCTATCAACCCTGTTCAGGAATGAGGAAAGATGGCAGCAATTAAATCCAATGTTGACATCATGTAGATGTCCGTATAGTCGACACCAAAGGCCTGTATAACATAATAAAATACGAATGTGTTTGAATCTAGTAAACACAGCAACATTAGGAAATGGTATGCACTGTTTAAACAAAGTCAGCACCTGTGTCACTTAATTTCTTTAAGTAAATATAAAAGCCCTTTGATTAAACTAAAGTGTGTTAAATACAACCATAGTGGGTGTATATTTTTCAAAAGCTTTAATAAGGACTAAATTACACAATAAACAGAACTGTCATCTTCACACAGAAATGTATGGTAGAGTGATTAGGGACATTGTACCTGAGTGGAATTTTACATAAATTCCACTCAGGTACAATGTCCCATGATTTAGTATTATCCATTTCACAGGACATACCTTCTTAAATAGTAAGTCTTCATTAAGTAATATAATTCCGTGTCGTGAAGGAATAAGAATACAATTCACCACTCCATATCTTGCCTATGAATGTCATAAAAGACGAGTAGGAGATGTAATACGCATATAACATCTATGTAAGAGAAGGAAAACTGAAACAATACCCTATACCAACCTGTTTGAACAGCATAGTATAGTATGGTCAATTTCCCTCCTACTGTGGAGGAAGCTCGAGCCCAGCAGTGGGACGTACATGAGCCGAGATGATGATGATAAGTAATATCATAAGATGAACATTAAAATTTAATATGACAATTATGATAACTAAATCATATAATGGCAAAATCACGTTCTAAACACTGACGTTTTATGGCGTTTAGACTTGATGGGTGTAAAATTCCTATTGCGTTGGTGGAGATACTAAATGCAAATAATTGATTACAGACTTTTAGTATTTTATTCTGAAATTCAATAAGACAAACATAATATTTGTTGACCGTATATATAACTAGTATATCGTTTTGAAGATATCCTTAAGGATTTGGTAAATTGCAGCATATTATATAGCGACTGGAAAACTCTTATTACAGCAAGATATGAAATCTAATTGTGATTGGCGTGGATGCATTTGAGATCTAGCGTCAAAAAATTTGAAAGCAAAACGACATATGTTTATACATGGAATGATTAAAGTCAAATTTTCTACTTAACTTATAATTAAATATTTCAGATCAAGTCAGGTTTCTCCAGTCACTTGCATGGTCAGAAAATACACGTCAGAAAATAATCCTAGAGGTCACATTAAAAAAGACATAAATCTTCGATTAGTTCCTCTTTAAACGAGGTAAATACTCTTCGTATTTTCTGCACATAGATAATAAAAAAAGTTTTAAGTAAAACAGAAGGACAACTATGGTATTTCAAAGCAAAAGACTTTAGTTGTGGTCCTTAAAATATCTCTTATATCGTATTCAAAACTTCTGTTCGCTACATTAAAAGGCACTTTTTACCACTAAATCATTCTTCTAAATTATTTTAGCTTTCTTTCTCTTAAACTATAGAATATTCTGTTTCAGTTACTCTGGCCTGTATGCTAACTAATTACAATTTCACAAAAAGATAATAGAAACAGCAAAAGTTTGATAATTTTTAAATATCTTACAAATATAAAATTCAGGTATAATATTGTCCTGCTCATGTCATTTAAATGCAATATTATGTTACCAGTTGGGCATGTTGTAAAATGAGAACAATACGGATATTTACACAAGTGCTTACCATTTGTTCGGATACTTGAGTATTGACTTAATAATGAATTATACGCTTAAATATTAAAGCTCCTATTACACGACACTCAAAAAGAAACATATTCTTTTGAAATATTTGATTATATAGCTATAGTTTAAGAAACACCTGTACCTCACAGGAACAAGTATATAAGGTCGAGGGAGAGAAATCGTTTAATATATAAAGCTGGACAGATGAGTACACGTGTGATTCTAAGGTGTCACGACTTGAAGAAGTTGCATGCTTTTGTAGTGTAACTTGGGTGGACGGACCGAACGGAATTAGTTTGCCACCAGCCGAGAGGTCGACCGCGTGAATACGACGTCACAGCAACACTATTGTTCGTTCTACTATTGATGTGGACGTTGAAGGAGACGGTACCCGAAAGAGTAACGCGCTGGGCTAGCCATCGAGTTCAAGGATTGGTACCAGTAGTCAGTCCAATAAGGAGGGAACACTATAGGCTATCGGGCCGCGCGCCTTCCTTCCGTCGAGTAGAACCCATTGGGCGGGCTGCGTCACGACCACAGTCTACCATAAAAAATGTAATCTCTAACTAGAAACTTAGGTCTTTTAAGTAAGTATCTCCGTGTGGTGACGGAGTATGCGGGATGCTTTCCTTCCGACTAGTGCAGGTGTTGACGGGGCACGATAGCTTCACCAAGTACCTGCAAAAGATCGTCAGGAGGGAGAGCATACCGTCCTGCCACTACTGCGATTGCGACGAGGACACGGCGCAGCACACGCTCGAGGTGTGTGCCGCGTGGGTGGGGGAGCGCCGTGAACTCGTCGCGATCATCGGTGCCGACCTGACGCTGCCAACCATCGCCAGGGAGATGCTCGACAGCGTCAGGAACTGGGACGCAGTCGCCGCCTTTTGTGAGGCCGTCATCTCCCGGAAGAAGGCGGCGGATCGTGCGCGAGAGGAAAACGGTGACACGTTCCGCCGCCGGCGACTCGGGCGGCGCAGGTGCGAGTACCTGCGCCTGATGCCGCCGCCCTAGCCGAGGCCGCGGGTGACCGGACCGGGGATTTTAGTCCGTCACCCGCAGAGAGGCTGACCGCGCGACGGCGACCGACGTCCCGGGACAGGGATGTCGAGAGGTGAGGATACCCGAAAGGGTATTCCGTCGGGCCGACCACTGACGATAAGGCACCCTGCTCCGGTGGTCGGCCCAAGGACGAAGGCAATGTGGGTACCCGTATACAATGCGTAAGTATTTTGCCATTATATGAGATAAGCCTATTTCGAACAGTGGATGTTAATGGGCTGATAGGTGAAAATAGGTGAAATAGATTTTTAAATTTATCTAGTAATAGAATAGGCGCCATTGTAAATTAACTTACAACACATTTATTACTATAAAATACAATATTTATTTGTATAAATAGTTTAAGCTAGACGATTATTTGATAAGATGTGACGTGATGTCGGATGTTTGGAGATTTATTTGGAGGTTATCTATATCTGTGTGGTATGGCTGTATTGTTAAACATTTACGAATTATAAATAGTACTATTACCGATAACTCTGTTTATTCTTATATTTTCCTATTTCTTTATAAAGTTTCAAAAACTTTCTCTTACTTTAATGCAATGGTCAGACGGGTCGGTATATCATTCATTATTGAGCCTATCGCCATCCACTACTGGACATAGGCCTCCCTCATATTTCGCTACAAAGTGCCTGCGCCGCCTGCATCCAACGATACCCAGCAACTTTCATCATGTCGTCGGTCCACCTAGTGGCATAGGTTTTTATTAATTCATGTGTTTCTATTCTTCGTCTCAGCTATATGTATATGTGGCTCTATACGTCCTACAGTTGGGCTCGAGCCTACTCCATAATAGAAGAGAAATTGACTTTTTATACGACGCTGGTCAGACTGGTAGGTATAAGATTTTACCTACTTAATGTTTTTCTTCTCATGCATAGATGCTATATGCATATTAAATCCCATAGTTTTCTTTTAGGACACTCTTTTACGACCAAGAGTGGGGGGAGGTAAAATTCTAACTCCATTACCAAACAGAGTTTATGCGTTTTACATTCAACAACTATGTTTCAGAATCCTTTGACTTAACTTTCTACTTGAAAAATCCGGTAAATTATAGGCACGGTTTAATAGCTATCTCATAGAATATTTACAAATCAATATATATTTTTAACTACTATAAAAGAATGTATAGTCCATCTAATGTCTGTCTGAAAAATGTTAAATATTGTTAGCGAAGGTGAATATAATGTCGTTCCCTGTATTTATAGTGCGTATACGTTCGATAAACTTTGTTTATAGCTAAATGAGCGATACAGCGTGCGTTGACCTAGCGCTGAAATAGAGAATGTTATTGCGTTCAGATTGTATAGCGATATCTGCGTGCTGAGCATTTTCATTACAATTAGTAAGTGATAATCATATTTTGTAACATATATCCATCATCATGTGTTTAGGGACTACACCTACCGGAAATGGTAACTTGTTGGCTGTCTGAATTTGAACAATCCAGTGGTCTGTTCAAGAGGCGGAGAGGTGAAGAGCTATCGTGGTTCCTGGGTTACATACCAATGTTATACATCCTGGATACTCACCCAGCATGCTATCGGACAAAAGCGAGAGAGAGAGTCGTGCGAGAGCTTGAATAAATAAAATTGAAAATTTTGAATAACCCCCGAGACAAATTAAAATAATAAAAAAAGTATATTTATATATTCTCTTCAACAGTAATTACCAATTAATTGTCATTTAACCATTATCTTGGCATGCGTTAGCACTTAATCAGGTGATTCCTCATTACATCATTTTGGAAATGGGCTGATACTCTAACACTGCTGGACCGATATTAACCAAATATAGCTAAGAACTACAACAAGGTAAAAGGCTTTCAAATGAAAAAAATCGCATCGAAATCGGTCGATCCGTTTGAGGGCTAAGATGCCACAGACAGACAGACAGACACACAATCAAACAGACATCGATGTCAAACTCATAACACCCATCTATTTGCGTCGATGGTTAAAAATGAAGAATCTTGTAAGATGTATAAGAATGTTTACGTTGAGGAAGTTATATATATTATATATAAGTTAAGAGCGTTATCGGTAATCGGCACTTCTCGCATTTTAGGTATTTTGCTACGGTCCGATATCGACGCACACTAATGCACTACACACACGCGAGTTCATAGAATGACAAGTCTTGAGCCTTGGCGCTTATAATCAATCTCTAATATATTCTTCGGAGAAGGAGATTTTCAAAAATCAACATGATGTAAATTTTAAAATTTTTAATTAAAAACCAAATCTCATAACAGTAAAACGGTTAAAATTGTATTTTTTAATATGCAAAGTACAGGAAATAGTAAAATATAGGCACAGAGTATAACTTACAAGGAGACCCTCAGACGTGTGGGTCGGGGATTTCCATGATTTTTGGTGGGGTGGTAGAGGGGGCACGAGGGTATCACAACTACCAAATATTAGGGTCAACTGGGCCCTCGTTAAAAAGATTTTAAGGGTCAAAGTTGGATGGGTAATTTATGTACTAGAAAAAGTCGAATCGCCAACAAGCGGTAATCTCGTGGTAACGTGCTCGTCGGTGGGAACTCTGGTCTCGGGTTCGAGACTTGACAACTTATTTTTTTTAAATTATCACATTATTGTGTAATAATTAAAAAAAAATAAAAAACCCTAATCGACGTCCCTATCCCGGGACGTCGGTCGCCGTCACACGGTCAGGCTCTCTGCGGGTGACACACTAAAGTCCCCGGTCCGGTCACCCGCGGACTCGCCTAGGGCAGCGTGAGGCGCGGATACTCGTATCTGCGCCGCCCGAGTCGCCGGTGGCGGAACGTGTGACCAAAGATTGATCACACACGAGCCGGCGTCTCCTTTCGTGAGATAACAGCATCACAGAAGGCGGTGACCGCGTTCCAGTTCCTGACGCTGTTGAGCATCTCCCTAGTGATGGTCGGCAGGGTCCGGTCGGCACCGGTGATTGCAACGAGTTCACAGTGCTGCCCTCCCTACGAGGCACACACCTCGAGCCTGTGCTGCGCCGTGCTCACGTCGCAATCGCAATGGTAGCAGGATGGTGGTGTGCTCTCCCTCCTAACGAGCTTGCGCAGGTACTTGGCTATCGTGACCCATCAATACCTTCACCAGTCGGAAGGAATGTACCCAGTGCTGCCGACCCAACCACCCCATCAGCACCAGCTGAATGGACTCGACGGTCCTGATACCGTATTGAGGCTTCTCCAGTCCGATTGCCCAACGAGCAATGGCGTCTCGGCGGCCGTCGACCCGCCAGGCGGCAATCACCTTGATTGAGGCTATATGTGGCTCGCGTCTCTGATACTCGCAGGTAAAGCTCGGCTAGTACCTCCACCTGCAGGTCCCACCGGAGAGTTCCGGCCAAGAGGCACCTCCTGCTGCTGGGCTCGAGCCTCCTTCACAATGGGAGGACAACTGAGCTAATACACCACGCTGGTCAAACGTGTTGGTATAAAGTTTTATTTCGAGTTTCGAGTTTAATTAGTTGAGTATATGTTATTTATATATTATAATCCCTCAGTGGTCTTTTACGAAAACTACGAGCGATAGGGTGATGAATACTATTCTTACTCCGGGTGGTGACATGGAAAATTAATAAGATACGATTATATCCCTTAGTCGTCTTTTAAGACATCCACGGGCAAGACACAACGGGAGTGGTGAATTGTATTCTTACTCCGTCATCATACGGAACTTGCAAATGTTTTGGCAATAGTTTTATGATCGACCGCCTGCCTGACGTCAACCCTCCTAGGGAACGTAATTGTTAACCAGAATGTATCAGAAGGCATTAGCCTAGATCGATGTAAAGTTCTAAGACGTATTTTATGACATCCATGAGGTAATGTACAGGTAGAAAGCATTCGTAGCGGTCACTTTTTACTGTCAATAGTGTCAAACGAGCAACCGGCGTATCTGATGGTAAGTGATACTACCTTTGCTATACCAGGGGCATAGCCAGGCCGTTGCCTATCGTGAAGAAGATGCTTTTCCTAAACTTCGTTTAAAGATGGACCATGTCACATTGGTAGATTTTGATTTTATGTATAACTAGCAATCCGCCCTCGCTTCGCTTCGGTTATAGGTTATAGTCGTTTTACCCGCGTAGTTCCCGTTCCCGTGGGAATACCAGGATAAAATATAGCCTAGTTTACGCCCTGATATTATAGCTTTCCATTGGTGAAAGAATTTTTGAAATCGGTCCAGCCGTTTTGAAGATTGCCCGGAACAAACAGACAGACAGACAGACAAAAATTTTTTAATTGCTATTTTAGGCATAGGTGTCGTGCAAATAACCGTGTGAGCATGAAAAAACCCTATTATTTTGACATTACAAACAGACACTCCAATTTTATTTATTGGTATAGACTAGCATCCCGTCCTCGATTCGCTTCGGTTTCGGTCGCCTTACCTGCGTAGTTTTCGTTCCTGTGGGAATAAGTTACTCCTTATATAGAGAGCTACCTGGTAGTAAATTATTATTAAAATCTGTAAATTATTTTGATATTACAAACAGACACTTCAATTTTACTTATTTGTAAGATTTTAGATAACTGCAAGGATGACAGTTAGTGGTGCGATTGGTTCCTCAGTTTTGACCTTATTCAGCGTTTATTTACATCGTACATCATTAGTGGAAACGCAACCTTATGCTTAATAAGCTGTCAATGTTCGACACATTGAAATAAAACAGCATTCATTATTCATTCATGTTTTATGAATCAGCAATATTTCTAGGAAGACTAAATGGCGGGTAGCATTACATTAACTATAATGAAACTGCGCGTTATGACCAATCTGGATTGCAAAAACTTATTTTTTATAAAATAATTAAATGACACGACCAAATACCGCACTAGAGAATTTATTACGCAAATAAACGTAACCTAAAAATGATGAGATTCGATTATTTTTTTTAATGAAAGGATTCATCATCATTACAGTTCATACGTGTCACTATTGGGCTTGAATCTCCTCCACAATTGGAGGAAAATCGACCTACTGTATCTCGCTGGCTAGACGGGTTGGTACGTGCTTATATTCGGAATTTTACCTCCCCTGCATGGATGTTGTATTTCAATTTCAATTTATTTATTTCTCTTTAAGGTACAATACATGTTACAATTCTTTATCAATCTTTTAGCCTTAAGAAGAGCTGGTGTCTGTAGTAGGTACAAGACCTGTATGACAGATCACCAGGCCCTCTCTTAAATAAGGGTTCACACTTAAGTAAATAACAGTTCAAATATATATAAAACCTAAAACTATGAAATCTCACAAATAGTATATGTGTGTGCGTGTGCGTATGAGTGTGTGTGTGTGTGTGTGTGTGCGTGCGTGCGTGTGTGTGTGTCTGTCTGTGTGTGTGGGTGTGTGAGTGCGAGTGTGTGTGTTTTTCCTTTTTACTACATTCATCAACATTTATTTTATTATACGAATAATATTTTCTGCCTCTTCATAGTCCAAAAGTTTAAGCCAGTTCGATACAGTTTTTTTCAATTCGGATTTATACATTGTGTATATATTGAGAATTTTATTTATTTGATTATAAACATAACCGCCAAGGAAGTAAAAACTATTTTGTGCTAATTTTGTATTTACTGGAACAGTAGGACAAACCGAGTACTTCCGACGAACGAAAATAAATTTATTGGGTTCATAGGGTATTCGAGAATGTGTGGTAATAATTAGATTTAAAATAAAAAGTTTTCTTACGGAGAGTACTCTACAAGTTTTATAAAGTTCAGTAGTGGGAAATCGAAAAGGCAACCGCCAACCTACCTTCAACAAAATTCTTTGGGCACGTTCAAGTTTTAGTAAGTGGGTTTTAGAACTTCCACCCCAGACAACCACACAGTATTGGATTAATGATTGGCAAAGGGCTAAATAAACTAGTCTGATGATGTTCTCCCGCGCGACATGTCGAAGACTTTTAAAAATGAATATTAACTTGCGCAGTCTAGCAGTAAGAGTATCTATATGAAGATGAAATGATAAGCAATCATCGATCAGTACTCCTAAATGTCTAACGCAGTTCACGCGGCTTAAATGAGGGCAATTGCATACCATGGTGGTAGTGTTGCACGTATGGGCGATCAAAGAATGGCAATCTGATGGTTTACCAGCGGCTGTAGGAGAAAAAGTCAAGTATTTAGATTTACCGACATTCAAAGTCAGTAAATTGTGAGATAACCAATTGTTAACGGCGAGAAAACCTAATTGTGCATGTTTAAAAACTGTTTCCCACGTATCGCCGCTGAATATCAAGGCAGTATCATCGGCGTAAGTATAAATCGAACCATGTAATAGTTTTAATTGACAAAGATCATTTATGTACACGAGAAATAATGTTGGCCCAATAATACTACCCTGAGGAACGCCATGAGATATGGAGAGCTTATCGCTGGTCCAATCTCCAATTCTGACACATTGACGTCTACTCGCAAGATAACTCTTGAAAAGCTCAAGTTGATTACCCCTAACCCCAATTCTTTCCAGTTTATCGATCAGAGTGGGGATAGAGATTGTGTCAAAGGCTTTAGCCAAATCTAGGAAAATACCAATCACTTTTTGTTTTTTATCTAGTTTGGTTATGATATGGTTGGTGAGATCTAAAACAGCATTACTTGTTGAAATACCAGCACGAAATCCATATTGAGAGGGTGATATAAGCCGATACTGTTCCAGATATTTGACAAATCTATTATTAATGAGACGCTCAAGTAATTTTGATAGCGTTGGCAAGATTGAAATTGGTCTATAGTTGCATGGTTGAGTTCTATCTCCTCCCTTATAAACAGGATATACAACTGCAAGTTTAAACGCGTCCGGAAAGGTACCCAGCTTAAAAGCCATGTTACATATATATGTAATATGGGGAACTAGTAGATACCTAAACCTTTTCAAAAAAACATTAGAAATATTATCAGAACCCACTGTACAGTCATTTCTAAGATTGTTTATCAATTGGTCTACTTCCAACTCATCAGTATCTAACATGACGAAAGTATTGTAACAGGATTTGATATTATTAGAAATTTGGGGCGCTTTTTCAGTACGTTGTATTTTTTCAGCAATTGAGGAAACAATATTGATAAAAAAAGAGTTAATTTCATTTGTGGAATATGCGGGATCTGTAGGTGATAAGAGTTCATTTGCAAGTGTCTTCTGTTTGTCAGAATATGTAATAGACTTTATAGCTGTCCAGAGTTTTTTATTATCATTCAGTGCATTGTCTATTTGAGATTTGTCATAATTCATTTTGGCGGTTTTAAGCAGTGTGCAACAATAATTCCTGTAACGTTTGAATGTTATTTGAAGGACCTCATTACTTGGGTTTTTTTTTAATTTTAGATGTAAGTTATCACGATTTCTTAAACATTTTAAGAGTCCAAGAGACATCCAGGGTTTTCGTAACCGCCTACGATATGGTACTGATTTTAGACACACGTTTTTGTCTATAATTGAGTTTAAACTTTTTATAAAGTAATTGTGGCTACATTAATATCTGTAGTGCAGTAAATGGGGCTGAAGTTTGTTTGTGCCAGATCCAATCCAATTTTTTCATAATCAAAAACCTTAATCACCTTTTGTGTTTTGTGAGTATTACTGTTAATATTGATAGTCTGGAGATATAGTAAAACGGTGTCATGATCAGTAATTGAATTGTATGTACAGTATATTCTCTTAGTCGTCTATTACGTTCAGGGTCACGGGCAGATTAATGAACTACTAATGTCCATGAACGCTGCAAAGTGCTTGAAACATTTGGCAATCAAGAATCAAATACAAACGCGATAAAATCCGTAGTTTTATTTACAATGCTCGCGTAAGCATCAGAAATCATTAGTTAAGAACAATTGATAGACGGATCTTTCTCCCAACTGGTTAACATAGCAAACAGCCATAAAAAGGAAAACTTAAAAAAAATTAAGAAACATGAAGTGAGTTCACAATTATCATCATCATTTCAGCTAAAATATCTCTATTCCATTGAAAAGTTACATTTGGGGTTGCGTTTTTTAGAGGACGCAATTTTATTTTTTTGATGTGTAGGGGGGGTCAGTGTAAAGCTAAAACCAAGTTTGTGGGATCGCCACCCTTGTCCCACAGCCTATTCTTACAATAAGAGAGGTTAGAAATATTAATAATAATAGCAGGCAGATGTTCTTTTGTTCTTTAATGGTCACTTGGGTATTTTCTACCTGGACAGTATTCTCGGTAACGGGCATCAGATTCAAAATTATTTTAAAAATTAATAATTGTAAAATTCTGTAATGGAGCAGAAAAGAGTCAATAATTAATTATTAATAATATTGCAAAATTAATAATTAAAAAAATTATAATAACAAAATAAAAAAATAAAACAATAACTGATGACACATTATTAGTACACACGTATAATATATGTATGGTTAAGAGTACTGAAAAATAGTACTCACTTCGGAGCGCTGTAAAACCTTAGCTATTGACTTAATGAAAAAATGTAGCTTTTAAAGTAGTTTCTCAAAAAACGATCTACAAAAATTGTCTGATATCATTTTATCGTAAAATGACAAAAAGAAGTTATATCAAAAAATATAATTTTTTTTCTCGAATTTCTGAACATTTTCGCTTATAACTTTTTTATTTTTAGTTCTACGACAAAAAGTTACTGCATCAAAGTTGTAGAGAATTTAATTTGCAACAAAAAATGTTAACAATTTTTTTTATCAAATAAATAGTTTAAGAGATATATCGTAAAAACCATTTCAACCCCTATTTTCAAGATGGCGGCCGTGGGACAAGGGTGGCGACCCCACAAACTTGATTTTAGCTTTACACTGACAACACATCAAAAAAATAAAATTGCGTCCAAAAAAACGCAAGGTAAGGCCTAAAAAATTTAACATTTCAATGGACTATCACTCGTGGGTTCGAGCCTGTTCCAACGTGGGAGGGAAATTACCCTATATCATGCTGTTCAGAGTTTAGTTTTACTTCGAGTTCTCTTTCTCTTGCATAGATGTTATCTGCATATATGATATAGATACCCAGAGGTAAGAAAGGAAACGGTGAATAGAAATACAATGTAATAATCTCACTAATCCGGCAGTATTAAAAATCAGAGGGTGCCGGATTATTGGAATGTTCGGATTACTTGATTATATAGAAAAATCAATTAAAATTAAAGCATTTCATATAGAGAATACGTATAATGTATTGCATTTACATATTATTATATATGCACATGATAAGTTACGTGCATGCACATAATACATGCATATACATATATTGCACATGCTAAGGTTTGAGGTTAGACCGGAGCGTATAGGCAAAGAGGGAAGAGGGAGGAGTGAGCAGAGGGTGCCAGATTATTGGACGTGTCGGTCTATTGAAGTGCCGGATTAATGAGATTATACTACTTTGTCACTATACGAAGAAGTTCACGATACCTAAAACAAATTCAAGTTAAAAAAAATCTGCATTCGAAGTCAACAAAACGACCCTGTAAATATTCTGAATAAACAAACAATATTTACAATGTATTAACACATGTCTTGCCCATGTGTGCGCTATCAGAGTTCATTGAATCTTTAGATAACGTATTATTATCTTATGATGAAAATGTTTGGTAATAACACACATGTTTTGTATCGTGACAGATTGTGGAATACTCGACGTCATGCTGAGCATGTCGAAAGAGCTTCTTTAAGGGAAGGAACCCAACGGGGCGGGCCACCGTAGTAAAGCAATCAACGGAGCTAGTGGAAGCTCCGCTAAACATTCGTCATCACTCATCCGTCATTCGGTTTGGCAGGTGCAGTCGGGCTGGGCAGAAGTGTGGTCAAACCATAGCCCATAAAAACGAAGATGAAGGTGCACAACTAACATTTCCTGTAGTATTGAACTAAGATCATAAAAAGCGTGACAATAACAACAACTTTCGCATCCTTAATATCAAGTTTCGATGCCCAGACTGGCTAATTCTTTGTGCGTTCCAAATGATTGTTTTAAGTCTGAGTATAACGTATGTCTGGGTATAGTCTATATCTGAGTATACCTGGGTCTATACCCGTTAATTGTATATTTGTAAAATCCTCAGTGACATAGGGATCTTATTGTGGAATATTGTCTATTCAAAGAAATCTTTACAGATGGCAAAGTAGTTGTGAAATCTTCAGGGATAGAAATCTTCATAGATGCCAGAATATTTTAAGCACCGATTTCTGAAGCTGAATGTCATAGGTTCGATTTGTCATCAACATAATTCTTTCTGAAATCTATAGTTGGTTGTTTCGGGACTGAACGTTATTTATATTCGTTATTTAATTTTATGTTTGCAAAATCTTCGATAAGGGTCGTGTAGTGCTACTTCCTAAGTGTGAAGTACTTACAGGTTTGAAAAAAAACATCTTCATTACATTTCGAGTAACGAAGACTCTGAGCAAATAACATCTCTGTGACAGAAAGAATACTCGAAATAAAATCAAAAAATTCTTCGGATTAAGTTGCTATAATAATACTTATTCAAAACACATGGCGAATGTTTTCGAACGTTGGGCTGTTTTTTGATTAAATATAATGTTTTTTACATTACAACAAGTAAAGCCCATTTACTTTATTTAAAGATTAGATTATTTTTATTAATTTATGTATTTAAGAGATACACGTGGTAGACGTATGTAACATTTAACATCAATAATAATTCACACAAAACTATAGCTAGTGATTCCTAATGGTATTCAAATCCCTGGTAAAGAATGTTAGCAGGATTTTCTGCCAAGCCATTCATGCTTCCTATTAAGTATTTCTGCCAGCAGGCAGAAAACAGATAGAAAGTCCAGAACTGCAGCTTTTCTATTAAGATAGCTTTTTTTTGGGGTGGGTTACGGTCGGCGCACTCCTCGCACCACTCCGTCCGGGGCGACAGAGGGGCGTAAGCACGCACATCCGAAACCCACACGTATAGCACGTCGCCTTCGTCCTTTTGTCGACCAAATTAAGATGGGCTAATAATTATTTAGTGAAATGTGGAATATTCATATAACTGTTTCTTTTGCCTTGTGCTTCAGGTTCAAAGAATGAAATACATTTTGAAAATTTCTCATTCTTAATCTGCAGTCAGTTATAGCCACTGCGTGGTTTACGATTTACCTCAATCGCAGTACTGCTGATGGATGTCACGAAAGAGCTCTATATCGATATTAGTTAATTCCATCTTATTTTTAGGTTACACCTCATGTTGCCGTTCGTATAACTAAATAAACCCCAAACGCTGTTGCGACAGGTTTGTCTTCAATAACCCTTGTATCAATCCCATAAGAGTTTGTCTCGTAAGTAACAGGACAATAAATAATGTTCAGTCAGCAAGTCTAAATCTTAAATATCTGTCTTTTATACCCGTCTGATGAGGGATCAAGAATAAACTGTATTGCTAAAACTTAATTTTGTTTGGGAGTCGTAAAATAAGAGCCGTCGTTCAGTACGCCTGATAGACGTGAAACATCGAAATTATTTTGTACAAGTATATATGCATAAAAGAAGAGATTACGACAGAAACTAATATGGCATAATCCTTACTAATATTATAAATGCGAAAGTAAGTTTGATTGTTTGTTACGCTTTCAGGGTTAAACCACCGAACCGATTTCAAAAATTCTTTCACCATTGGAAAGCTATAATATCAGGAAGTGACATAGGCTATATTTTATACCGGTATACCCACGAGAACGGGAACTACGCGGGTAAGGCGACTGAAACCGAAGCGAAACGAGGGCAGGTTGCTAGTGTATAAATAAAATATTACGATTTTTTTCCAGAAAATGATGATTTTTATTCAATAAACATTTATTTTCATTAAATACTTGCAAGAATTAAATTCAAAAATATTTGAAATTGTGGCAAATCAATTCTTTTAATCAGTGATTTCTGTTATAGTTATATTCAATGCCTCTGACGATATTACTGTGACAATTGGTCGGCATTACACTTACTATATAGCGTGGCGAGCCCTCGCCACGGCATGCATCGTTTTACGTCACGCCAACAATCAGCCTATAGATTTACCCTCGCCTATAGATGTTTCACATTAAAACTGGCTGTTTTGGAATGCTGCTGGCTGTTTGGAAAGGATGTTTTGGAAAATGGGCACCACTCACCGTTATTTAACTGTTTGTTTACACCTCGTTCAGTCCGTTCGTGGTGATAGAAGGTCAAAGGGAAGCTCCATAATTTGCCCTATTGTTCTTCCCCGCCAATTGGGCTAACGTACCGTGGCGTAATATAACGTGCTAACGTACCGATTCCTTGATTTCGGTAGCAGCATCCTCTTGGAAACCTATATCATACCCACACCGTACTTCGACGGTCTTAATTTATGAAAATTAATACTCTGAATGATGGATGGAAAATATACAGCAACTCTGTTTCAATGCTGAGAATCATAGCTTACATCATTATTTCTTTTAATTTCTTCTTTACGGTACAAATTACACTATGTGACAATTTGCCTGATGTAGCAGTACTACGGTAACATCTCTTTTATTAAAACAATGCGAACTTTTAATCGTTTCTAGTTATGGCTCAGTTCTGACTATAATACGTGGTATCATAGTGCCAAAAATGTTGAATGTTTTGTACAAAAGAAAGTGGAAGATTTTCACATACGTTTCAATATCGGCTAATATATCACTTTGTTATCTTCAGATATGCATAAAGTTCTCAATACTTATAAAACGATGTTATCGTCCCATCTAAACTTTACATACAAGATGTTATCATTTATAATGACAACAAAAAAGTAATTAGATAGCTGTAATCTTATCATCCTAAACAAACAATTCGTAAGCGCATTGTCCTTATATGGATATAAATATCTTGTACTTAAGATTACGTATTTGTGCAAATTATCTATAAAATATATATATGACACGTCATGAATGTTCCTTTACTCATATTCTGATATGAATTTACCGTAAAAGTATAGTACGCAGTACGCGAAAACAGCACCGTTATTGTTATAACATGCACTGTTAATTACATTGTGTCGTCCAATCGTTGACGTGGCATATGATAAAGGGAATTTGATCAAAAAATATACTAATCCTCATATTTGTTTTTGAAGAACTATAATAATTTCTGTTGAATGATTTACACTATGTATTATGTGTAGCTTACGTTACATATAATTTTAGCTGACTTGCAGATAGTACTTTTGCGCGCCAAATGACACGCAGTTTGTAGGTGTGGTTTATACACGAAATGTCTGGTGCAAAATATTCGTCATAAAAAGGTTTCTAGATTATCATGAAATACATTTAAAAAAGGTAATTGCTGGTAAAGACTTTTTAATTAAAGACTTTTTCATAACAAATCGATATTAAACATACAAATTTTATTGAAATGAGTGTATTTGTAAAAGAAAAGTTGTTTTTTTTTTACATACATATATAATAAATAATTCACTCCAGAGTTTTTAGATTACATTATTTTAAAATATAACTAACAATTAACAATCACTATTTTACTAAGACTTTTTATAATCGATTCGATACAATCGAGATGATTGATATTTGATATAATAATTTGATTTAATCGATCAAGAGATTTTTTTTAATCAACAATAAGGGTTTTATATATTAGCAGCTATTAATTAACACAGATAACAATTACTAAGTTTATTCAACATGCCTCTATATAAAAATAACTACAAATATGAAGCACATTATAATATTTTCAAAGTACATATTATTCCTAACAACATCTATTTCCTAGTAAAATAAATTACGATACATCTAAATTGCTTACAAAAAATAACCTTTTCTCACGTTTCTTGTTCGACTTCATAACACCATATTAATGAGAGATCGTTATTTAATGCCAAGGGTTGGTGGTAAAATATAAGTCGGAAGACATCAATACAAATGTATTGTTTTTTTAATACATGATTGGATCCATATTGGAAAATTATTAGTAACTATAAACAAGTTATGTGATGCTTTAAATGTAAAAATTTATAATGCTTCTCTAAAGCAGGCTTCTCTTTTTTTATGGGTGGGCTATGGAAAGCGCACACGCCCTCCATTTCGTCCGGGGCGACGAAGGACGTACCCACGTCGCCTGCGTCGTTGGGCTGATCACGAGTTCCTTCTCCTCAGTGGTCGGCCCGGCGGAATACCCTTTCGGGTACCCTCACCTCTCGACGTCCCTGTCCCGGGACGCCGTCGCGCGATCAGCCTCTCTGCGGGTGCCGGACTAAAGTCCCCGGTCCAGCCACCCGCGGCCTTGGCCAGGGCGGCATCAGGCGCAACTACTCGCGCCTCTAAAGTAGGCTTAAGGTCTAATTATAAAAATTCTAGACGACAAAACCTCTCGTTCAATTTAAGGGGAGCTGTTGCATTAATCACCACGCCTCATAGGTGAATTAACGGTACAGTGGTGTTTTAAGTATCCCAGAAGAGTGTTGAGTGAGAGCAAGCAAGCCCAACTTTCTGAGGGTGTTTGCGTGTGGAGGGTTTTGGTGGTGCCCTTGGTATCACCGAGCCTCAATGCACGCATTCACACTCCCTTCACTTTCTTCGCGGTAGGCAACGGAATTGTAAAGGTCCATGAGCGGCAGCAACACTTACCATCAGGTGTACTGTTTGCTCGTTTGCCACCGTTTGAAATAAAAAAAAAATAAAAAAAGAGCAAACGATCCCTTAACGTTTTTTACGGTTTCCACAGCAAAGTAAAAGGCAAGTAAAAAATTAATAATTAAATTGTTACTACATGCTTTATTAGTGTCAGTTAATTTATGGCTGAGCTTACCTTTATAATGTCGCGACAGATGGACATGAATTGAAGGATGAATTATCTTAGTTGCCTTACCTTATAAACCACCTTATGAAAGGCAATTTCGATCTTCATAGGTACGTTATATAATGTGTCAACTTAGTTCAAATATAATCACTAACCACTTTTTATTCTTTTCCACTCATAATATGATTCAGAGCAAATTATACCACATTTAGCTGTAAAATCAGACTTAGAAATTAAATTATTCCATATTCTTAGCCCGAGAAATTAGCCAACAAATCACCCTAACTTTACAAGTTAATATAGGATTTTACTTTGAGTGTTCCTTGCAGAATAAATTTGCTTATATTCTTTAATAGTTGTATACGATATCCAAGGGGAAAAGGGACAGAGGGATGACCACCATTGTGTTCTTATACCATCATTACAAGGGTTAACTATTTATATCCTTTTTAGATAGTCTATGCTGCTTTTTTTCGCGATGACGGAGTACGAGTAAGAATACAGTTGACCAGTTGCACGTGGATGTCGTAAAAGAGGAATAAGGGATGTAGTACACAGGTAAGATCATTGCCAGAGAAAAGAAAACTCGAAATAAAACCTTATTATTAAAAGGTTTTATTTCGAGTTTTTATGCGTCTATGTCTAATTAGCGTGCTAGTAAGACAATTTCCCTCTTATCATGGAGGAGGCTAGAGTCTGACAGAGATAATAATGTGCTTGGAGGTTCCAGTTATTCAGGAGGGTACCAGGTTGTTATATGGCCCCATAAGCTGCCATGACTGACATCTCGACGGATTTTGACTCCATTAACCCCCTCAGCAGGCTTCTATTTCAAGAATCTACTACCGCACGAGTGAACGCCGAGTGACTCTCGATCCGCCCGATATAAATTTAGCTACATCAAAACAAGTTAGTAGGTATAATAATGATATGAACATGCGATTTGTTATCTTATTTACAACGTTGTTTGTGTAAAGCAATCGACCATTCATTATAAGATCATTTCGTAGTATATACTACCATAATCAAGGAAATGGATACTGGTAATCCGTTTGAATACCGGTAATGGAGTGATACGCCGACCTTCTGCGGCCCTTCTGTTGCCCTGGACAATCATCAGCGCCATTTCAGCTCATATACGTCCCACTGTTGGACTCGAGCCTTTTCCACGATAGGAGGTAAATTAACTTACTATATCATGCTGGTCAGACAGGTTAGTATTTTTTTTCTTTTTTTTTATGTGTGGGCTATGGTAAGCGCACACGTCGCCCATTGCGTCCGGGGCGACGAAAAGATGGAGCGCGGGCCCATAAACCAACTGTACCCACGTCGCCTTCGTCGTTGGACCAACCAGTACCGAGTTCCTTGTCCTCAGTCGTCGTCACCTCTCGACGTCCCTGTCCCGGGAAGTCGGTCGCCGTCGCGCGGTCAGCCTTTCTGCGGGTGACGGACTAAAGTCCCCGGTCCGATCACCCGCGGCCTCGCCTAGGGAGATAATTTAGTATAGGGTTTTTTTAAAGTTTTCCTTCTCTTGCATAGATGTTATATGCGTATTATATCCATTAGTCGTCTTTCACGACACCCATGGGCAAGAGTGGTGAATTGTTTTCTTACTCTGCTGCTATATGAATAAGTAAAGTTTGAAAATTACTCTACTTGTAAGAAATAATCACTTTTCTTATTAATCAATAATAATTATATTAAAGTGGCCTTTTTAAATTAATTTCTTTTCAAAGAAATATCAATTTTCAAATGAACAACTTCTATCTCATACATGTGTCATTAAGTTTGCCTTTTTTTTTTTGGGGGGTGGGTTACGGTTGGCGCACTCCTCGTACCACTCCGCCCGGGGCGATAAAGGGGCGTAAGTACGCACACCTATAACCCACCTGCGACACGTCGCCTTCGTCGTTGGGCCGACCACCAGAGCAGGGTGACTTGACGTCAGTTGTCGGCCCATTAAGTTTGCCTTAAGCAATATTTCTGGATTTATTAATCTATTCTATAAATACCACCTTTTCTTCAGCTTATAAACATACATATATTCCGCTACGGACATGAGCCTATTCCGCAATGGAAAGAAATTAACCTACTATATATATTATACCTTTTTTTTTATTATTGCAAACGGTGGCAAACGAGCAAACAGTACAGTCAGTACACCTGATGGTAAGTGTTGCTGCCGCTCATGGACCTTTACAGGGTCGCTGCCTACCGCGAAGAAAGTGAAGGGAGTATGAATGCGTGCATTGAGGCTCGGTGATACCAAGGGCACCACCAAAACCCTCCACACACAAACACCCTCAAAAAGTTGGGCTTCCGGCTCTCTCGCTCACCGAACGAAGCGCAGTAACAAATTGCTACTATTCAGACGTCGATTTTCTGCGAGAATGTGGTACTACCCCGGACGGACCGGCCCGCGGCTGTAGATAGATAACTGTCGACAGTGTGGTCCTACCACTCTTAGACCTATACATCTACATAACATATTATAGTTTGCTGATCAACCGGTTTGGTGCAGTTACATCTAATTTGTTCTAGTGTAGCACATCAATGAATGAATCAATGGATTGTATTTTATTCATGGACCAACATATCGTTATTATGCACAGGCCTTTTCTAATAGAATGTATTGCCTAATATACCATGCTGATCTGACGTATCTCTAGATGTTTTTGCTTTCAGCCTATTATTCTCAATTATATTGAATTGTAACACTTTATTGTCTCTCAATACCTACTATACTTATAGTGTAAACGTAAAGGCGTAAATAAGGCGAATGTGAACGGAAGTGTTGGAAGGGGAAGACCGAGGCGGACGTTCCACAATCAAATCGGGGACGTTCTTAAGAAAGGCCAGGTTAGGAGTACCCTGAACCGAAGAACATGTATGAGGAGATTAATGAATGTAGACGAGGCGAAAGTGGTATGTCAAGATCGTAGCAAGTGGAAGGAAGTGGTCTCTGCCTACCCCTATGGGAAAGAGGCGTGATTATATATATGTAAACGTAAATTCAATGAAAGCATTTTATCTTATATGCTCAGATATTTTTCCTTCCTTGAAGGAAGAAAACATTTTACACCAAATAAGAAAAATATAACGAATACCATGAATATATTTAAATATATTACGACGGTTGATTACGCATATTATCAATTATAGGGAAAACGCAACATTAGGGTTCCCTACCCAGAGGGTTCTAAGGGAACATTTTTGTCAAGCTCTGTTGCAAATAAAATAAAGTTAAAAAGATTGCGAGTAAGGCACCACCACAAGAAGCATGAGTGTAAGCACTTTTTCGTTTACGAAATGATTTAAAAATTATATATGTTCAAAACGTTTAATCCTGTAAATCATATGACAGTTTGCATCGATAACTCCAAATTTTAAATGGCCCGACCATTTAACTTTTTAATAAATTTTTATAAATAACTTCACAGCTTTGTAATTTCCAACGTATACTATTTTTAACGCAATAATTTCTTTCTTGCTTGCGCAATGTAATTATGATTAAAGTATTGATTGCCTTTTCAAGATATTATGTGCATTTAACAATAATTTCTAATTACGCATACGTTATTTTTAATTACTTACCAAATTTGAAACCATATGTAAAGTAGAATTTCACCATTTCTATGCATTTGTATAAAATTACTACTTCTGCCTCATCATCTCGACTCATATACATCACATTACTGGGCTCGACCCTCCTCCCTAAAAGGAGAGAAATTGACCTTATTATACTTGTAAATTCTAGTCAGAGAGATTGGGTTTGTGCCGAGTTTTCCTTCTCTTGCATAGATATCATATGCGTAATATATCACTTAGTCGTCTTTTACGACACCCACGGGTAAGGGGGGGTGGTGAATGTTTTCATACTCTGTCACCACACGGAAAACTTGTGCCTACCTTAACATTAATTCTTCAAGTTTTAAAACTAAAGTTTAGTAATATCCGAAAGTACACGCGATGTCAGAGTTTAGGTTAGGATGACGCTTAAGTTCTTGAAATGAAAATTGGATAAATAGAGGGCATGGTAAGCTATAAGCTACAGGCTAATTTGCTGTGAGGAAGTATGATCATACCATATTTGACAAAAAAGGTTTTCGCCAAGTTTTATCGACTAACTTCTAAGATTCAAGCTCCTCAAAAATATAATTTTTAAGACAACTAAAAAGAAAGCATCACATCCTGAACAGACTCCATGAACAGATATTCATAAATTATAGTTAAGAATCATCTCGGTTACATCAGCTTTCAAATATAAGAACTGCATCATAATCGGACAATGATGGTATTTAGGAGCTACGATGGCTCAGACTGATGCAGAGACACACAGGAATAAGCATATCAAACTCATAACACCCTTTTATTGGGTCGGAGGATAAAATTACAGGTTTCTGATCAGCCTATGTTATCGGCGATGGCTAAAAGCATAGAAAAGAGATTCGCAAATGGCGTTAGGCTCAAAGTAGTTCATAGAGACTTTACCCGCGATATCTATACAGAATCGCAGACATGTGGCTGTTCTTTGGGAAAGAAAATTTCTCAAGTGGTTACGATGAATCTATTAATACAGTGTACAAAGAAGTCTCTGCACTTGGTGGACTAACGACATTGTAAAAGTCGCAGAAAGTCGAATGGTGATTACACAGAACTGTTCCACATGGAATTCTCGTGGGGAGGGCTAATGTCCAATAATGACCGTCGGTAAGCTTGTCCTCATCATCATCATCCTGCTCTTATCCCAATTACTTGGGATCGACGCAATATGTCTTCTGCTTCCATACAACAATACTAAAACGTCACCTCTGTGATCACCCCCCTTTGTCACGTTTCACGCAGTCCATCCAACGTCTTTTCCGTCTTCCCTTGCCTCGTTCAAAGTTAATACATAATTTTTTCTTATCTGGACCCATCTGTCTGGACTATAATGAATGAATAGATATAATACTTTTAACGGAATAATAATCTGATAAAACGTCATCGCAAACACATGTATTTGTATCTATTGCTTTCATTAGTATTTCAATTCGTTTGTTTGAAATATCCACAGATTACTGACGGCTAATAACAAAAGAAGAAAGAGTTCGCCGCACAGGTTTATTTGGTTCCATTTTCGGCCATGCTTTTTCGTAACGAGATCTCGCTTTATAGATTTAAAAATAGCTGTTATTGTTCATAGAACGTTTTCTACCGACCACACGTTAAGCATTTGTTTCATTGTTGTTTCCTTATTTCCTAACACATTTCGTTCCCAATTTATATTTCTTTGTTATTTCTTTTTGTTGCGTAAAATGAGTCATACAAGAGAAATTAATTTGAAATTAAAACATTCAAATTGCTTTAATAAACGCAACAGTAATTTATATCGTATTATTATTTAGATCAGTATCTTGTCAACATAAAAGTTAGAGTTTAACTGATATTGGCCGTAGTTGTTGCCTAGATATGCCCCGCTATCATGGAGCTGCTAACTTACTGCACTGTTTTGTTCAAGACATTATTTATCCATCAACATGTAAACATCTATCCATCTCATCATCCATCTCCGTGTGTTGACGGAGTAAGAATACAATTCATCACTCCCGTGGCACTCATCTTGCCCGTGGATGTCGTAAAAGACAACTAAGAGATATAATACGCATATAACATCTAGGCAAGAGAAGGTAAAATCGAAATAAAACCCTATACCAACCTGACTGACCAGCATGGTATAGTAAGGTAAGTTTCCCTCGTATTGCGAAAGAGTCTCAAGGTCAACTGAAATTATGATGATGATGATGGCATCCACTGCCGGACGTTTTCCTAAATAGAGACTTAGCAGACGAGATAATGAACGTAATTGCTGATATAAGTCCACCAGAAGAATGCTAACCTCTTCTTAATGATCTACCAGCAGATTTCTACGACATCAGCGGGAAAGTAATCAGTATTACATTATATTCTTCACCTTTAAACTATTAAAGGAATTATAACATTTTATTACTATTAAATATTTCGATTATCGACAGCCACTAAATTTCAATTAGTAATTGTATATTCGCGGTAAATGTGTATGTATGTATACATTCGTTACGTTGAGTCGCCGAGCGCATGACCGATAGGCCACACGGTCGTTGACCCCTTATCAGCAGACTAACGTGCACCTCCGTGTTCTATGATTTTTCCAATTCACATATCTAGTAGTTTAGTAAGTATGATAGGAACATTAATAGCGTTATTTTATTCGTCGAAATTTATTACTAAGATGACATATTATAGAATAATTAGTTAATTACCACATTATTTAAATGAATATAAGTGTGCATTGAATACAGTATTCCTATGTGGTCTGATAGGGTGATTAATATAAAAGGAATTCTACTCTCTCTGCCTAAGATTGCATTTTCGAAAGAGGCGACGTTTCAGAATAACTGCGCGAATGTAACGTTCAACTAGTAATATTAATGCATATGTGAGTGAAAACCTTGATAAGCTCTGGTGTATAATAAAAATTAATCATAATTAGCATCATCATCATAACTTCTAGTCTTCCCACTGCTGGGCTCGAGCTTCCTCCACAATGAGAGGGAAATTGACCTACTATGCCACGCTCGTCAGACGGGTTGGTATGGGGTTTTATTTCGAGTTTTCGTTCTTTCGCGTACATGTTATCTGCAATAATCTCTTAGTCGTCTTTTACGACACCCACGGGTAAAAAAGGGTGTGGTGAATTGTATTTTTACTCTGTCACCACACGGAAAATATGTAATCTAATAGCGTATATAAAATCTGTTAGAGTCTTAGGCCCATGAGAGCGCATATAGACTTTTTCAACTGAATTGCCGCATTGTCCGCAGAGTCCGAAATTATAATCGTCTTTTATTAGGTTTACTTATAGGCATAACTTACGCCTGTAAGTTAGACTTGCCTACCTCCGGCGTAGATGTCGAGGAGTCGCTACTAATGGTCGGCTCTATGATGATGGTGAGTAAATACGGCAAGTTATGAGGCCGCATGACACCTGTTGGAATGGATGGAGGGGTGTGTCTTGACCATAAGCCTATAAAAAGACTTGACTAACTTTCTATGGTACTTTTGAGCACTACAACAGTTACCTAACCTACGATATAATACTGTGCATTAAAGGTACATTACAGGTTTAATATTTCGAAAATTATCAGACAGTACTATGAATATGTGCGCACGTGGCCAGCTATTAGGTATCTATGTAATCTATGTGAAAATCAAATATACATAACCAAATATGGGTGTGTTATAGCGATGCTTGTCCTTTCAATGATAAATTTGAAATAAAAAATGAAGATAGTATAGATTTATCGAAAATGTATTAATATTATTTTCAAATTACGTTTCATTCATCTTGGCTTGAATACGTGCGACTACCGTATTCGAGCTTCCATAGTGAGAGAAAAATTTACCACGTATCTAATACCGCGCTATTCAGACGAATTGGTATAGGGTTTTATTACAAGTCTTCCTTCGCTTGTATAGATGTTGTCTGCATACCGAGGGGTGAAAGGCTATTTGGTTTAAGCGACATCTAGGGTGATATTGAGTTAACTCTTTTACACTTTCCATACGCTGAAAAACAAGGGCTTAAGGTAATTTGTATTGAGGGACATTTATCTTTGTAACTAAAGGTACGTTTTATTTAGTATTAGCACCAAGAATTCTGTGTTTTTTATTGAATTTTAATTAAATTTATTCTATTCAAATAGCTCAAGAAGTTTTTTGTTATGATTTTTTTCCTAAAATTTTAGACTTTAAATGGCTTTCCTGTAAAGTTACAAAAACGTCGCTTAAACCAAATAGCCTTTCACCCCTCGATATTATATACCTCAGTCGTCTTTTACGACACTGACGGGAAAGAAAGGGTTGGTGAATTATAGTCTTATTCGGTCATCACACAGAAAACATTACCTTTATGTAAATAGTAATAATTTATGTAAATAGTAGTCATTTAAATAAATAGCAGTAATTTAAATAAATCTAGTAGTTTTTTTTTTGGGGGTGGGTTGCGGTCGGCGCGCTCCTCACACCACTCCGTCCGGGGCGACAGAGGGGCGTAAGCACGCACACCCGCAGCCCACCCACGTGCACGTCGCCTTCGTCGTTGGGCCGACCACCGGAGCGGGGTGACTTGTCATCAGTGGTCGGCCCGACGGAATATCCCCTATTTGGGGTACCCTCCCATCGACCGACGACCCCCCTCGGGGAGGAGGTGGTCGGCCTCTCGGCGGGTGACGTACTAATCCCGGTCACTTCACCCGCGGCCTTGGCTAGGGTGGCATGAGGCGCAAGTACTCGCGTCTACGCCGCCCCAGTCGCCGGCGGCGGATCGCCTCATCGAGACTGCGCTCCTCGCGCAGGCGATCCGCCGCCTCCTTCTGCGAGATCACTGCCTCACAGAAAGCTGCGACCGCGTCCCAATTCCCGACGCTGCCGACCATCGCCCTGGCGATAGTCGGCAGCGTCAGGTCGGCACCGATGATTGCGACGAGTTCACGGCGCTGCGCTGCCCAAGCGGCGCAGGCCTCGAGCGTATGCTGCGCCGTGTCCTCATCGCAATCGCAGTGGTGGCAGTACGGTGTACTCTCCCTCCTAACGACCTTGTGCAGGTATTTGGCGAAGCACCCATGCCCCGTCAATACCTGCACTAGTCGCAAGGAGAGCACCCCGTGCCGCCTTAAATAAATCTAGTAGTAGTGATGAATTGAATAAACACTCACTCTCCCCGAGATGGCCCCGCAAATTTTTCAAGAGACGCCTTGGAGACATAATTAGATGTAATTTCGGTAGAAAATTCGAATTATATCAGTTGCCAAGGGCTATACTTAGCATATCTCTGCAAGATAGAATCCGAAATACGGCAATCCGCAAAAGAACGGGTGTAACCGACACAGCACGAAGAATTAGTACGCTGAACGCTGGACGCACCCCCGACTAGGTGGACCGACGACCTGGTGAAGGTTGCTGGGCGTCGTTAGATGCAGGTGGCACAGGACCGCATTTTGTGGCGTAACATGAGGGAGGCCTATGTCCAGCAGTGGACGGCGATAGGCTAAAATGATGAATGATGAAGCTGCCAAAAGGCCTTCCAATGCCCTCAAATACTTGTTAAGGACTGATCGGATTTCGAGTGACCTGTCATTAATTATACAATAATGATAAATATGATGAATGATGATTAAATATGCGTATTATATCTTGCATAGATATAATACGAAGAAGGAACACTCAAAATAAAACCCTATTGATATAGGGTTTTATTTCGAGACCTACTATAGCGTGATGGTCAGGCAGGTACCAACCCTTCAATTTCTCTCCTGTTATGGAGTAGGATCCAGCCCAGAAGAGGGACGTATATTAGCTGAGATGATGACGATTGAAGTTACAACCTAAAGTATGTAAAGGCAAAATGACCTTGTTTTGAGATTGCAAATGGAAGGGCAAAAGTAAGTAAACAATAATGTTAATGTTGTTGCTCAATTTTAATGTTCCCATTTAAAACGCCATTTGATGAAAAATTCTTTCTCTCGTGTTTATCAACCTTTAAATATATTTTTATAAAAACTAATAAACATGCTGTTGCTTGGTTGAAGCTATGTACCTGATAAATCCCCTTCTAACGGTTCACAGTATTCGAACGGGTATTTTACTTTTTTAGTTTTCAGTTCTAACACAGAGGGTTATTTATGTCAACTTTGATATTTACCGATCATTAAGTTTTATATGCTCATAATGTTCAGTTATTGCCTCCTTTTAAACTTTCGTTATTAGAAGACTGAAGATAATAATGTACTCATAATCGAATCGGTCATTTCAAAAACCTCTTGAGTAACGAAATTAGAATACTTCAGGAATCTGAACATTATATAAAAAGACTTTCTTTTAAAAATATACAAGGTTATAAGAATTTTTTGGGCGTAATATAGAATTTGGATTTTTAAAAGTTTATAATATCAAATAACCTTTAGAAATTATTGGTATTATTATGTAATTAATAAAACCCGATTTATTGTTCTTGATTTGCATTAATTATATACCACTATAATTTAAAAAAACAATCGTAATCATATTTTTATCATTGCAAATTACATTGAAATATTAATTATCTTTTGATTTTAAGTGTTAAACTGGACTTCGAAACTAATTTACTGTTCTGAAACGTCTTGAAGTGCATCCAAAAACTACTTAAGCTAGCTAAGTGTATGCTATGATGCGTCTATATCACGATATTATTAGTAGGCGTTGCATTTTTTATGCATGGACTTATGTGATTTCTACCCACAAATTTCTACCATGTATGTAGTATTATTGGTCTCTAAGAGTCTACTATTTATATAAGTTCTATTATGTTTCCTTCATTACATTGTCAGAGGGGAGTCTTTTTGACAAAATGATAACAAAATGGCCTATTGTACTACGATGAACAGATTCAGCATATATTTTAGTCTATAGTTAGCGTTCTATTGCTGTGGTATTTTCTGTTTATAACTCTTAGCCAACTTCAACGACATGTGCGAGAAAGTAAATAAGAGGGATAAGTTGTATTCTTAATAACTACATAATAATTTTATAGATTTTTAGATAAGAAATATCATTATTTTTTAATTCAGTCCCTTTTTGCATTTATGTAGATATATGTCTATTAATATATTTGCTCTACGTTTTCATTCAGGAGAATACTATTGAGGTATTAAGAGTATCTATATCTACGTATCCAAGTCCAAGGAAATTAAAACGTTATCAATTCCCCCAAGAGTGCGAATGGTATTATCACACAATAGGTACCTGAATAAACAAACTGATGAGTGTTTTAGAGCATTCTAGATATTCCTTACAAACTGTTTGTGATTTAACATTCAAACTAGATATTTCGCACCCGAAGGATGCCAACGGAAAGTTTGTCTTTTAATTTTTTTTCTATTGTCGCTTTAACGGGAATAAAATAAATAATGTAAAATTTAAAATACCTTAACATTATTATCACATGAAGGTTATGACAACAGTGAATGATTTTCTCAAAACAATAGACATGTTTTTGCCGTAAAGTACTTAATAAGATAGTGCATATTATTACAGTTATTTTGGTTATAAAACGTGGTCCATAAATGTCAGCATCATAACAACATTCATAATCGCTCAGCGTGTTATGGAGAGGGTTATGTTTGGCTATTCTCTACTTCATAAAATCTTTATATGCTTAAAATCTGAAATACAGAAATACGCCAAAGAACGGGTACGATAGCACGTTGAAATGTAGGCCACATCACTCATAAAATATGCAAACGTTAGGCAAGAAGGAGTCACGAGCGGCGACCACGAATTTGATGACGCAATGTAGGACGATCCCACTCTAGGTGGACTGATGTTATCTTAAATGTAGCAGGGAGCTTGTGGATACAAATAGCACATAACTGTTCTGAGTGGCATTCTCTTGGAGCGGCCTATGTCCAACAGTGGATATCCGTGGGGTGATGGATGGATTATGATATGATCTTAAGCACGTACCACATAAATATGTCGAGTTTTGCTTCTCTTGCATACATGTTATCTGCATAATATATCCCTTAGTCGTCTTTTATGACGGTCCTCTTGCCTGCACCACTGATTGGCACGAGCCTCCTCTTCAGTGAAAGGGGAATAGACCTACTACCTATTTCATGCTGGTCAGATGGGTATGTATGACGTTTTGTGTTGATTTTTCATTCTCTCGCCACTGCTGCTTGTGCCCCTTAATCGTCTCCTATAATCACTCACGGGAGAAAAGGGAGTGGTGATTTGTATTCTTACTCCCTCAATACCTAGTGGTAGGACCACACTGTCGACAGTTATCTGTCTACAGCCGCGGGCCGGTCCGTCCGGGGTAGTACCACGGTCTCGCAGAAAATCGACGTCTGAGTAGTAGCAATTTGTTACTGCGCTTCGTTCGGTGAGCGAGAGAGCCGGAAGCCCAACTTTCTAAGGGTGTTTGCGTGTGGAGGGTTTTGGTATCACCGAGCCTAAATGCACGCATTCACACTCCCTTCACTTTCTTCGCGGTAGGCAGCGGCCTTGTAAAGGTCCTTGAGCGGCAGCAACACTTACCATCAGGTGTACTGTTTGCTCGTTTGCCACTGCTTGCAACATGAAAAAAAAGAAAATAAAAAGTGGACTACACACATGCACGGACATAGCATTAAAGTAATATAAATAACAATTGCAACTTATAGCAGTCAGACGTGCAACACGCACAAAAAAAAATGTATGCCTTTTTTTTTTTTGGGTGGGTCGCGGTCGGCGCGCCTCCGCACCACTCCGTCCGGGGCGACAGAGGGCTTAAGCACGCAACTCCCGCAACCCACCCGAAAACCACCTCGCCTTCGTCATTGGGCCGACCACCGGAGCAGGTTTACTTGTCGTCAGTGGTCGGCCCGACGGAATACCCCCTACGCGGGGTACCCTCCCATCGACCGACGTCCCCCCCCTCGAGGAGGACGTCGGTCTTTCCTCACGCGGTCGGCCTCTCGGCGGGTGACGGACTAATCCCCGGTCACGTCACCCGCGGCCTCGGCTAGGGCGGCATGAGGCGCAGATAGTTGCGCCTGCGCCGCCCCAGTCGCCGGCGGCGGATCTCCTCATCGAGGCTGCGCTCCACGCGCAGACGATCCGCCGCCTCCTTCTGCGAGATCACTGTCTCGCAGAAGGCTGCGACCGCGTCCCAGTTCCCGACGCTGTCGACCATCGCCCTAGCGATGGCCGGCAGCGTCAGGTCGGCACCGATGATTGCGACGAGTTCACGGCGCTGCACTGCCCAAGCCGCGCAGGCCTCGAGCGTGTGGCGCGCCGTGTCCTCGTCGCAATCGCAGTGGTGGCAGGACGGTGTACTCTCCCTCCTTACGACCCTGTGCAGGTATTTGGCGAAGCTCCCATGCCCCGTCAACACCTGCACTAGTCGGAAGGAGAGCACCCCGTGCCGCCTTTCCAACCACTGCATCAGCACCGGCCGGAAGGCCTCCACGGTTCGCACCCCGAACCGAGGCCTCTCCAGCCGGACTGCCCAACGGGCAATGACGTCTCGGCGGGCGTCGACGCGCCAGGCGGTGAGATCCCTTAACGAGATCACACCACCCTCCCCGCGCACCTCCGACACCCGCCGATACAACTCGGCGAGCATTTCCGCCTCCAGGTCCCACGGGGGAGTCCCGGCCAATAGGCACGCTGCCTCCGTCACCACCGTGCGGTATCCGCGGATGGCCCTGACCGCCATAACCCTCTGTGGTCGCCACAGAAGGGCCCTAAGTCGGACGGTCAAGGACCCCGCCCACACCGGTGCGCCGTACAGGGCCATCGACCGGATGACCCCCGTGTACAGCCGTCGGCACGTAGCGCTCGGTCCGCCCACGTTCGGCATAAGCCACGATAGGGCGGACGCCGCGCCGACGAGCCGCGGAGCGAGCCTGCGGAAATGCTCCCGGAACCACCATTGCCCGTCGAGCACCAGGCCCAAGTACCTCATATGGGCCCGGATGCTGATGTCAACCGATCGGACGGTGATCGAGACGCCGATGGGAGGGCTCATAAGGCGTCCATGGAACAAGAGGGCCTCCGTCTTGTCCAGGGCGACCCTCAACCCCAGCGCCTCGATCCGCCTGACGACCTCTTCGGTGCCATAGGTCGCCAGGCTTACCGCCTCTTCTAGCGTCCCACCGCGGGCTGTGACGAGCGTGTCGTCGGCGTAACAAATCACGCCCAGCCCGGGCGGGAGGCTCCCCGCAACGCCCAGTCGTAGTCGATGTTCCACAGGGTGGGTCCGAGGACCGACCTCTGTGGGACACCGCACGTCATGGGCGTTCGCACAACGTCCCCTGCTCGGTTGGTACAGAGGACGCTGCGCCCCACCAAGCCGCCTCAGGTAAGCTGGCACTCCGTGATACCGGAGCGCCTCCCTGATGCAGCTGAATGGCAGACTATTGAATGCGTTGGCGATGTCTAGGGACACCGCCAACAGCACTCCCCCACCGGTGACGGCCTCAGTCGCCACGGCCCTCAGGCGCAACAGAGCCACGATCGTCGAACGACCCCTCCTAAACCCAAACTGGGCGTCCGACAGATCAGGCCCCGTGCCGACGAGGTGCCGCTCGATGCGGGCAGCTACCACCCTCTCCAGTAGCTTGCCCGTGTCATCGAGCAGCACGATAGGCCTGTAGGCCGAAGGCGACCCCGGAGACCGTCCCGGCTTCGGCAGGAGCACCAGCCTTCCCTCCTTCCAGCACCCAGGGAACCGTCCGGACGCTAAACACGCGTCGAACAGCTCCCTGAGGCGGGGACCCAGGTGGTCGAGGACCAGGCCCAACACGCGGTTAGGAACACCGTCGGGCCCGGGGGCGGTGGACTTTGCGCACATGCGCGCCACCGCCACTCCCATCTCGGGTTCCGTGATGGGCGGAACACTGTCGTCGTCGGCCTCCCGGTCAGTGTCTGGCGGAGCCATGACCGGGGGCGTGTGTTCCGCCCGCCGCGGGAACAGGTCCTCGACGACCCGAATGAGAAGGCTGGGCTGGAGAGTCTCGGTGAGGGGAAGGCCCCGCGCGCGGAGCTTATTCAGCACCGCGCGATAGGGGCGTCCCCAGGGGTCACGGTCGAGACCGTCCAGCATCTCCTGCCGACTGACGTCCTTGGCGGAGCGGACGGCCAGCCTGAAGGCCGACCGCGCATTGCGGTAGCCCTCATACAGCAAGGCCTCCCGCTCCGCGTCGCGTTGGCGCCGCCGGCTGCGGGTGTAGGCCCTCCGGACGCGAATGCACGCGGCCCGGAGATCCGCCAGCTCCCGGGACCACCAGTGGACCGCCCTCCTCGGGGGCGGACGCCGTACCCGGGGCATGGCCGCATCGCAGATCTGCGTCAACGCACTGCGGATGCGGCCAGCCTCGGCGTCCACCCCGTCCGACTGGTTGGCATAGGACAGCCACGAGTAAACGATGGCTGTCTCCGCCAGCTGGTCCCGGTCTAAGCGACCCACAGCCCATCGCGGGAACGCAAAATGTATGCCTTAGGATCGAACCCAGAATATTAGATAAAATAGATTAGAAAATAGACATTAGATAAAATATTTAAGTGTATTGATATTACGAAAAATAACGAGTACAGTTTAGTAACTACATATGTACTTAGCTGTTTGATCAAGTGTTGGCTTATCAAAACAGTGGCTTGTTCTGTTCCAATCAATGGGCCTTTGTTACCCGGGGTAACCTACCCCACCATGATAACCCCACCGGATGCTAAACGTCTGTCTAGAATGTCAAATAGTTTTCATGTTTCAACGTGTCGTAAGGCCGTGTGATTAATCTTACTGTCATCATACTTTTATCATAACTCAAAATTATTATCAAATCCGTGGGGGTTATACACCATAGCTACGACAATATCTCGAGGTACATTTTAGTATGCAATAGATTATACCCCCGCTTCTATGGTTGATAAAAATATGAAAAGTAACTACTACATCTAAGTATGTATAACTAAATAGATATTAATTTAACAAATAACAAGTGACCTTTTAGAAGTTACTGTTTAAGCCATCTATTACTTATTTGTGAAAACTAAAACCTGACTTATAGTTCTATCAGTGAATTTAAATTAATTAATTTATTAAATGATAAGTTTTAAACTTAAAAAATGGCCGCATAAATTTTTACTATAGTTGTCACAAAATAAGAGGCCCGTTTTGACATTTGGTCTTACCGATGTAATTAGTGATGGACCATATGACTCGGTACTCGATACTCACGATAAATCGATTCAAGTTTGCATAAGTATATAATCGATTTGAATATGTATCGTAAAGTGCATTGGATTAAAGTTCTGATTTGAAAATTTTACTTAATCTGTAATATTGTAGGTATTTTGAAATGATACAATGTTACGAATGGTCATTTTTCTATCATTTAATATTTTGTTACAATAACATTCACTCAATCACAAAAATATCGAGAAAAAGTGAATCTTTAGTCAATCATTTTCTTAAGATGATGAGCCAAAATTGTCAGATGAGCTATCGTCACCCATATATATATTATTTCTTTTTTATATTGTCAATATTGACGTCTCGAATTTTCAGTAAATATCACTACACAGCTGGTGAAATTCTGTAATTAGTTGGTCTAAATATTAGTATTAAAATTAATAACACCGGCCAAGTAAGCGTTAAAAAATATATCTTTATCGATTTATTTTTCCTTAACCGATTATTAATAGTCTGTGGACGATGTGAAAAAATCGTTATGCCGCAGCACTTAGCCCAGTGGGCGGAACCCGTCAATGAAAAATGTAATTACCTTCAAAACATTTCGATCGGTAAAAAATAGAAAACTTCTTGGGCGTGAACTGTCAAAACGGGCCTTTTATTTTGTGACAACTATAATTTCATGAATTCATGTCATGAAATCAGAAACATGAATATTAGTGATTAAAAATTTTGTGTTAAGTGAAATGAAGCGTTTTATGATTGTCAATGTCAAACGTGTTCCTTGCAGTGTTTCCACTTTTAGGGATTTCGCCCTTTTTAGAGCGAAATTACTAATTTAAAATATGGCTTAGGGCTATTTAATATTTTTAGGGATTTAGGGTAATTTGGGGTAAAATTGAATATAGAAATAGTAAACACTATTTTATCAGAGACTTTGCCGACCATAAACAATGGTTAACCTCAAAGGTCTCTCAGGGTTCACCGAAATTACTTTGTGTAAGACACGATAGTAGAATTTTATTTAAATATATCGCGATGTTTACATGTCGATATTCCAGTGCGATACTAAGAGCTGGTATAGGAAAATTGCCCATTGGGCAGACCAGCTGGAGAGGCCTCGTTATGATGTTCGGGCCGTCATTGAGTGGTGAGGTCGGCGGTACGGGGTGCTTTCTTTCCAACTGGTGCAGGTATTGACGACGCACGGTTGCTTCGCCAAGTATCTACACACGGTTGTGAGGAGGGAGAGCACACCGTCCTGCCAACTTTGCTATTGCGACGAAGATCCATGGACCCAATGGAGAAGGGGAGGGAATACAGTGGGTTATGAGGCCTGCACCACCTTTACATTTTGCACACCAAACTCAGCATGAAAGGCTCGATTTTAGCACCCGACAGACAATTAATGTTGAATGCAGCTAAAAAACTTAAGCGCAATGCTTCAGCATCAGCTTCATATTGTTCACCATCTACTTCTTCCACAGATTAAATTTAATTCGTTTTATGACATGTAGAGGTTTTACATGTAGAGGTAGCAAACCTCTGATTAATACATGAAAATTAAAATAAAAATCAAACCATCATTGTTTTATTTCGAACTCATTTAAATTTTGCGCCCTAAATCAAGGATTTTCCGAGACTGATTAGGGTGTTTAGGGCAATTAATGAAAAAATCTAGGGTAAAACTACAACGTGATAGTGGAAACACTGGTTCCTTGTCAACCAGCTATGATTTATCAAAGTAGATGCGATATTGATGTTTTGATAAGGGTATTATGGAACATTAGTATTATTATACTATACTAAAAGTCATTTGTTTATATAGTTTCTTAAATTGTGTTATTTGTATCAATTTCTTCATCAAAATCTCTTTCATTGTTAATCTTCAAAACCGTCGTGGACTGTATTTTTTAAATTCTGCAGTCTACTTTATTACGTACCGACAATAATGTAGGTACCTGTTTTTAAATAGTGACGCAAATTAAAATTAAATTTTATCAATTCAAGGTCACTAGCTATACGTATTTGTATTTTGTTTTAATCAGTTGGTTTCGCCCCTTCAAGCTGACAGCCGCTCAACGATTTTAACGACTTGCCATTCTCATTTGGTGTTTACCATGGCTTCTACCATGTTGAAATTATTGAAAACTGAAGTAAGTGAACTCACATTCAAGTTGATATTGAATTATCTGTATATAATTTATAATTTTTTTTATTATTCTCATTACGCGTATGTGAAAATGTGACTTGATGAAGTAAATTACAAATTTATTAGTTCGACAATGAGGACCTGCTAAAAGCAATAAAAGAAACGGGTATTTTTAATAAATGCATTATGGATATCTTATTATTGGTTCCTTAAAATGCTTCTACTATTGGTAGACCTTATTTATTGGTGGCGATGAGTTGTCACTTTGTAGAAAAATAAAGATTTATACATTCAGTTAATTTGGTATTTAAATTGGTTACATTATTTATAACAGAACTGACATTCAGAACAAGGCGTAGTTGAATGTTGATGTAGCTGTTTTAACATATTTTTTATTCAAATAGGCTCAAGAGGAAACTAGAACTCGGTATAGTGTAAACAATAATAGTGTCAGAACAAGGCGTAGTTGAATGTTGATGTAGCTGTTTTAACATATTTTTTATTCAAATAGGCTCAAGAGAAAACTAGAACTCGGTATAGTGCAAACAATAATAGTGTAGTTGTGGTACCTCTTTATTCCTATATATTTTTTCTGTAAATCTTCCACTATAAAAATATTGAAACCCATATGTGAAAAAAAAATTATAAGTATCATTTTTCGGTTTGTAAATGAGTTTCACAAGCCTGGCAATTAAATATTTAATTAATCCATTACTGTATTCTTGCATATTATAATTTCTCTGACAAATATATTTTATGTATTATCCAAAAATTTATCACATATTGATATTATTATCTTGGTGTTTTATTTGTCCGCCATAGTTTATGAATGTTACTTGCTATACAAATAACAAGAGAGATCAGAAAAGTTATTGATTTGATGTAAAATAAATACAACATCAGTATGTTGTTGCTGTTTTCACCAAGAAGTGAACATAATGAAATTTACATGTTCACTACCACAGCTCATATGCATATCACTGCTGGGCTCAAGGCTCCTCTGTAATCAACGGGAAATTTACCTACTATAACCACGTTCATCGGGTTCAGACGGGTTGGTACAGAGTTTTTAGTTTTCCTTCTCTGGCACAGATGTATGCATATTATTCCCTTAGTCGTCATTTACGACACCCACGGGCAAGAAAAGGGGTGGTCAATTATATTGTTATTCTGTCACTGGAAAATTTAAACATTAATGATATATTTTCAATGACACAAAATTAATCATAAGTTACATTTTATATACATAGCACATACAATTACCTAAAATTTAAATCTTGTTGGTGAACATGGGTATTGGACATTCAATTATCAATGAAATGAAATTTTACACAGTCACAGCATATACTGAGAAGAAGTTACAGTAGTGCTGCTCCTACCACGAAGCTCTATATTGATGGACAGCATGTGGAATCAAAAACAAGCAAGTGGATCGAACTTACTAACCCGGCTACCAATGAGGTTATTGGCAGGTGGGTTAGATTTTTCATACTTTATTTAAGTTACCTTTTATTATCTATAATTCATTCATACATTATATACGTCTTAATACTGGGCTCGTGTCTCCTCTACAATGGAGGGTAATTGACCTACTACACCACACTGGTCAGCCGAGCTGATATAGTTTTATTTCGAGTTTTACCTTTTCTTGCAAAGTAGTTTATATGCATAATATATGCCATAGTTGTCTTTTACGACACGGGCAAAAAATGGGGTGGTAAATTGTATTCTTACTTCATCACCACATGGAAAATCTCAAAGATCAACTGAATTCATATATTAATATTTTATAAAAAAAAACTATTTCATGGGTCGTTGGAATGCGATTGCCCAAATTTTACGTAAGTTTGATTAATTCTGGAATCATGATCAAAATACGTATACCTGTACCTTACAAATTAGCCTATCATTATTCATCATCATCATCATTTCAGCGCATATACGTCCCATTGTTGAGCTCGAGCCTCGTCCACAATAGAAGGCAATTGACCTACTGTACCATGCGGTCATATGAGTTGGATATACTTATATAATAGCTTTCTCTGCAGACATAATTTCTTATATTAGATAGTGGTATAAATATTGAACTAAAAAATGATGACACACCCTAATCAAAATTTCTCATTTGTTATCACACTTGCTAAATCTGGCCTCAAATGTGCTGATTACTGATAAAACTGGGTGTTGTAATATTATTTGCTTATGCTGGGGTTTCATATCAACAGAATTACATAATGATTCATTTATAACATAATTTATCTTGTTGATATGAAGATTATTAATATTGTTTTTTTTTTTTTTTTTTTACTGGCAAGCATTGCTACGCTTCAAGGCGCTTTAGATACCAATACTTATGATGAAGACTTCTGATTTTTACCCGAGTGTGAAATAAAATATTTTTACGGATTTTATCGCGGTCATATTTGATTTTTACTTTCCTGACGACTCGAACTCTATTTATCAGTGTTATCATGGTCACCGGAGGAGTAAGTTATTTTATTATGCCCCACAACTAAGTATTAATTGCGAGTTAAAAATATAAATAGATAAAAGCCTCTGCTTGTTGGCCGTAATTCATCGTAGTTCATACATACGATTAGTTCTGTAAAATATGTTACAAACTCTTTCGATGGTTTTGGCATATGGAGGTATACTGTCTCCTCTCAGTATTCCCAGAAATATTGAGATAGACTTTTTGGGATATTCCATGAAATTTATTGACACGAATGAATTTTATCATTCCTTAATAACTTAGTGCGTTTTCTCACATCCAATACGACAAAACTTAAAAATAGCATTACATATGAATGCTGCAGTCAATAACGAAAACTAAAAGTCAACACAGACCATATCAATATAGTTACGAAATTTTTAATCACAAATCGTCACAAATTCTTAACTAATTGCAAAACAATTGATTTGAAACGAACTCGAGGGTATTTTATTTGTCGCTAAAAATATATAATTATAATATCTCTTCGTACTGATTACATGTCCTGTAAATTACATTCAATGAAACGATACTCAATAACATCAAGGCAATATTTTTCTTTGCTGTTGTTTGTGTATAGCAAAGAGAATCAGATTAAAAAAGGTTTGTTTATAGGCGAAAATACAAAATTTCTGTTATTATTATTAACAAATACGAGTATAGTAATATGAACAAAAAAGGAGTGTGTTCGCACGTAATACTTCTTTGTCGTAACAAGATAAAAAAAAATCTTAGCAAAAATTTTACCTTTTACGTTATCTTACGTTTGTAGAAAGAATGACACTAATAATAGAAAAAAAAGGTATTTAATACATTGAAAGTTTTATCATAAAGCATTAACTAGTTATATCCGGCATACGGAAACCCGTAGAAGAACGGGTGTCACCGACATAGCACGAAGAATTAGCACGCTGAAGTAGCAATGGGCAGGCCACATCGCTCGACGAACCGACAACCGCTGGGGAAGAAAGGCTCTCGAGTGACGACCACGTATCGGACGATGCAGTGTAGGACGCCCCTCCACTAGATGGACCGACGACCTAGTGAAAGTTGCTGGGCGTCGTTGGATGCAGGCGGCACAGGACCGCACATTGTGGCGTAACATGAGGGAGGCCTACGTCTAGGAGTGGACGGCAATAGGCTGAAATGATGATGATGATGAATGATGATTATCTACTCGTAGTTGACATTTGTGACGGTGTGCGCGCTTATCTTAAAAAATGTTGCCTAGCTAACTTGAGGGTGTCGGTTTTTTGTGACGGTGTGCGTGCCCATCCTAAAAATATACCTTCATCCTTTTTCCCTAACGCGCCAAAAGAAGTATAATTTTAATAAACATCCCATAAATATTTAAGAAGTCATAATCCATTGTTTTTGACAATGAACGACATATAAAATTGACCATTTATCTTACAGAGTACCTGAAGCAACTCAGGATGAAATGAACGGTGCATTAAATGCGGCAAAGAAAGCCTACAAATCATGGAGTCAGAGCACGATTATGACCAGGCAACAGTTACTGTTTAAGTAAGTGTAGTACTAAGTATTACAGAAATTATTAGAATGCCAAATTAGGCTGGTCACGTAACTGAATCTACTGCTGGACTAGTTCTTTGTACGTCGTGTTGATGAGCATGTCATGTCAATGGGAATTGTCTTCTTTTTATCTATTTGGCTAAGCCATCTCATATCTTAATATCTGTTTATCTAAATACAAACCTACACCATGCTGACGGTATATGCCTTATTCCATTGATGAGGTCGCCTTTTGGCCAGTGGCATAGACGCTGGCCGCTTCGACTGACTTGTATTGCATGCTGCATTACATGTCGACCTAGTAGGTATCACACAGGACGTCAATAGCATATGTCTTGCTACACAACTACTATCGAAGAGCCACTATTATCGAAGAATCATGTTAATAGTGGCTTTGATTTTTTTATGGTCTGTAAATTCCGGTAATGGAATGTCCATTAAAGAACTATTTAATGATCGCCTATTGACAAACTTACAGCGGTCAGCTTGTTCAATCTCAATATTGGTATATCAGATTAGTGGAAATACGTGGATGAAATTACTTATATTTTTGTAACTTATTAGATTCGCTCGTTTGTTGAGAGACAATAGCAGCAAACTGGCGGCCAAGATCACAGAAGAGCAGGGTAAGACCCTTGCCGATGCCGAGGGCGACGTACTCCGTGGTATTCGTAAGTACAAGTACAAGTACTTTTATATTAGACTACTATAAACTTATCTTCTTTTCAGCCATTATACATGTACTATTGGGCAAGGCTTGCCTCCATATGTGGAAACTTAAGCTAAAGTATACGCAGTACGCTACACTTTTTTTTTTTTTTTTTTTTGTGTGTGACTTAGTTGTTAGCCTCAGATGGCTGTGACAACTTTACCCGTACTGGTGGGTGAGCGCTGAGGGCTCTCAACCCGTGTTACGTTACACTGGCCAGACGATTTTTTTATTGTTTTTATTTTGAAGATTGAAGGTGATACCAGATTTAAGTGCTTATCTTGAAATCACATTACATATAAGCTTTATCTCTTAATTGTTTTACGTGATACACGCCTAATATTTTTGTTTAATATTTAATGAGTATATATATAAATTAATATTTCACTTATTTAATATACAAATCTGTTTGGTTAAAATGGTCGATCTCCCTCTTATCGTGGAGGAAGTTCAAGCCCAGCAATGGGAGATATATAAGCTGAGATTGAGGTATATCATCATTTTTGGGAAATATCGGATAATGATGTTGTGATATAATAATGGTTGATGTCCAAGATTAAAATAATTTAACTCATCCGTAGATCTGAAATGCTGGCTAGTCATAATTGAAGCTAGCCATATAATTGCCGGTTTTAAATAAATAATTAAAATCGTAACAATATTTTTTTCAACGTCGAAAAAATACGTAATAAAAATATAGTTGTTTTTATTTCTTTCGTCATTTCACTAGATTGCATTTATGAATATGTAGCAAGCATCAACATGTTATATAGCCTTGAGTAAGATATATAATAAAATACGAATAATCTACGTAGTGATAACTGTTCTCTTATCTAGTTGTTGTGTATGGTTATCTAATATATGACCATGAAATATACAGAATAAAATATGTATTTTGATTCCATTTAAATGCACTTAACTAGAATGTTTATACATCATATTCTATTACAACAGAAGTTATAAAATAATTAGATTTACTATTTATTCGATTAGCTTACCTAGTTATAAAAATATTTAATTCTATTATTTTATTCGATTGGCTTAACGAGTTATGAAAAATATTTAATTACATTATTGTACTCGATTGACTCTCATAGTTATGAACAATATTTAATTATTTTATTCGATTGGCTTTCGTAGTTTTGAAAATATTTAATTATATTACTTTATTCGATTGGCTTTCCTGGTTATGAAAATATTTAATTATATTATTGTAAATAAAACTACTTTTACGGATTATATCGCGTTTGTATTTGATTTATGATTGCCCGACGTTTCGAACACTTTGCAGCATTCATGGTCACGGGCGGACTAAGGTGTCTCACGTCCAACAAGTAATCGTTATTACAGACATTTACAATTATCTACCCGATACAGAAAATAGTTATAAACTTATTAAATTGTTACCCACATTTTAGTACAAATTTATTGCCAGTGTAAGAAGAAAATGAATCTATATGAAAAATTATATTGTTTATGGTTAGTAATTATTAAATTTGTAGCAATTATTATTACAATTTGTTGATTTAAAACTAACAAAACAAATATACTACCACCGGATCGGAACGCGGCCACACTGAGAAAGATCCGGCAAGAAAACTCAGGGGACATGATGCTAAATTAATATTGATTTTTAATTTTAGATGCGGCTTACTAAAAGATTTTTGATTTATAAAATTATCTTTAACCATTATTATTGTGGGTCAAATCTATACAATAAGTGCTCACAGTATCATGCAGTCTTGTGGTGGTCTCTTTGGATTTATTTTTAATTATGTTTATAACAGGATCCCAGCTTGATGGTAATACCCAGCCATCCTCTCTATTGAAATTTTTGTGTTTTTTGATTTCAATAGCCTCGCGTACCATTCTAGGCAGGTATCGGTGTTCCTTTGCGAGGACTTGAGGTTTATCAAACCTAATGTTATGGCGGGAGCGGTCCTGACTATGGATCTCTTTGTTCTTTGGGCAAACAAAGAGATCCATAAGAACTCGGGTCAAAGAACACATAGCTGATGTGAAGCACCGCCGCCACACTAAGTCTGCAGTCTGTGAACATAGTCAGGACCGCTCCCGCCATAACATTAGGTTTGATAAACCTCAAGTCCTCGCAAAGGAACACCGATACCTGCCTAGAATGGTACGCGAGGCTATTGAAATCAAAAAACACAAAAATTTCAATAGAGAGGATGGCTGGGTATTACCATCAAGCTGGGATCCTGTTATAAACATAATTAAAAATAAATCCAAAGAGACCACCACAAGACTGCATGATACTGTGAGCACTTATTGTATAGATTTGACCCACAATAATAATGGTTAAAGATAATTTTATAAATCAAAAATCTTTTAGTAAGCCGCATCTAAAATTAAAAATCAATATTAATTTAGCATCATGTCCCCTGAGTTTTCTTGCCGGATCTTTCTCAGTGTGGCCGCGTTCCGATCCGGTGGTAGTATATTTGTTTTGTTAGTTTTAAATCAACAAATTGTAATAATAATTGCTACAAATTTAATAATTACTAACCATAAACAATATAATTTTTCATATAGATTCATTTTCTTCTTACACTGGCAATAAATTTGTACTAAAATGTGGGTAACAATTTAATAAGTTTATAACTATTTTCTGTATCGGGTAGATAATTGTAAATGTCTGTAATAACGATTACTTGTTGGACGTGAGACACCTTAGTCCGCCCGTGACCATGAATGCTGCAAAGTGTTCGAAACGTCGGGCAATCATAAATCAAATACAAACGCGATATAATCCGTAAAAGTAGTTTTATTTACAATGTGTAGTGCTCGCGTAAACATCAGATATCATTAATTATATTATTTTATTCGATTGGCTTATCTAATTATGAAAAATATTTAATGACACTATTTTATTCGTTTGGCTTGCCATAATAATATTTTGTAGATGAATTGGTAGCAGGATGCATTCACTTTAGAAGTGATAAATTAATCTTTAGCCATTTGCCTTTAAGTGGGTCAACATAAGATTTTCGAAGAGAGTGGCTTTGTACTTACGAAGATATAAATAACGTTGTTCAACGACTTTAATGTATAGTTTCACGATTCATTTATTTACGTAATAACTCAAACGGCAAAATAAAAAAGTGCATTAGTATTTTACAAAGTTCTAAATTGCAACAATTTCAAAATATACTAGCAATCTGCCCCCGCATTTTAAACCCCCAATATCTTTTAAAATATAATATATCGATACGGGACAGCAGTCCCAGAATCCAAGACCGTCTTGGGTTCGATGCCCGGACCGCGCAAAATTTTATAGGGGTTTCTTCAGAGGAAAAATAGCCTCTTTATACAGACAGGTATCTGGTAGTAAAATATTATTAAAATCGGTCCAGTCGTTTGGAATATAACAGCGAAACAGACATATAGACAGACAGACAAAAATTCTTTAAATGTTCGTGTGAGCATGAAAAAACCACACTATAAACACATAAGTGATAATGAGTGGAATATTGATTACAATACGGGCTGGTCAGACGTCCGTCTTCCCTTGCATGTTATCTGCGTATCGTATCTGCTTGGTACAATACCCACGAGCAGGAGAGGGGGTGCTGGAGTTGTATTTATATTCAGACACCATAAAAAAAAAACGGAAACAATATTATAGTGTGCAATATCTATTGAAAAATACTTAATGCTAAGTCGTGTAATTGTAAACTAATTTTGCTTTCAAAGCGAAAAATACTCGCGACATTTATCCATTTACATTAAAAAAAAGAGCAGATACCGAAAAAAACATATTTGTTTATAATATGGCCTACAAATATTTATGTACATATTTTGATGTGCTATTGCTTCGGTATTCCGTGTTATGACGGAGTAAAAATACAATTCATCATTCCCGTGGCACTCATCTTGCCCGTGGATGTCGTAAAAGACGACTAAGGGATATAATACGCATATAACATCTATGCAAGTGAAGGAAAACTCGAAATAAAACCCTATACCAACCTGCCTAACTAGCATGGTATAGTAAGGTCAATTTCCCTCATATTGTGGAGGAGGCTCGAGCGACGTATATGAGCTGAAATGATGATGATGTAATGAGTTCTCTATAATAACAAATATTGTATTCTTAGCATGCTGAATAGCAAAAAAATATAGAAATTTATCTCTATCTTGTGAGCAGCTTTTTTCTATATAAAGTACACCCTCTTACTTGCCCGTGGGTATCGTAAAGACGACTCAGAGATATAATATTCGTATAACATTTATACTAGAAAAAGGAAACTCGAAACAATACCTTATACCAACACGTGTGATCAATTCCGCTCCTACAGTGGAAGAGGCTTGAGCCCAGCAGTGGAATTATATGGGCCGAGATGATGATGATGATTGTTCGTTGGTGCGACTACTTACCATATGGTACTGGATATGAATCCTGGTTGCCGCATACATGTTAAAAAATAATATAAGTATAGTCCGGTGTATAGTGCTTTTTTTTTTGGGGTGGGCTGCGGTTGACGCGCTCCTCGCACCACTCCGTCTGGGGCGACAGAGGGGCGTAAGCACGCACACCCGCAACCCACCCGAACACCACGTCGCCTTCGTCGTTGGGCCAACCACCGGAGCAGGGTTACTTGTCATCGGTGATCGGCCCGACGGAATACCCGTAGGGGGTACCCGTTGGGGTACCCCTCGGGGAGGACGTCGGTCTTTCCTCACGCGGTCGCCCTCTCGTCGGGTGACGGACTAACTCCCCGGTCACGTCACCCGCTGCCTCGGCTAGGGCCGGTGTATAGTGTAATAAGTGTTTATTTACAATGTACAGAATCAGTTGAGCATTGCTGCAGTATCACAACTCTACAGTTGGGTGATAGCATCCAGAATATCGCCAAGGATATGGACACGCATTGCTACAAAGTGCCTATTGGCGTTGTTGGCGGTAAGTTATCATCAACCTATTCTTTTTCCAGTTACTTTTTTGTTGTTTTTGACTTAATAATTATTCTTCTTTCATATTATATATACAGTAGAAACTCGATTATCCGAACCTCGGTTATACGGGTTCGAGATTATCCGGACTACCAACCGCGACCTATGTATTGTACATAAATATTGCAAAAGTCATAGTTTTATGACCGGCCGTCTGCCTAACGTTAGCTTTCTTTAGGAATGTAATTGTTGAACCAGACAACATCAGATAGAGTTGGCCTAGGTTTATATAAGGCTCTAAGTCGTGCTTTACGGTACCCATCAGCAATGTAAGAGTTGGTGGTATCTGTAACCGCTACCACAGTAGCGTTGTTAGCGGTATGTAATACATTATATTAAAATTCTATTTATTTGAAAAATATTTTGTGTAATTAATTAAATTACAAGGTTTGCATTTAACATTTTTACATCTACCTAAAACCTCGATTATTTTTGACTACTCGTTAATTATTATTTAAATTAAGCATTTTTTTGTAGTCGTAATCCTTGTAGAATCCAAGTAATAAACGCAGCGCTAACTTACGTAAATCGTAGTCCTGTGTTATTTATTAGTATCACTATTTTTATTGGACTTTTAATTGGACACATTTCAGCATGCCATTAAGAAAGTATAAAAATATTTTAAATTTAAAGATATCTCCTTATCTTGGATTTCGTAACAGCCCACTAAAGCCGACTAATACACATATAACATCTATACAAGATAAGGAAAACTCGAAATAAAACCTGTCTGAGCAGCATGGTATAGTATGGTCAATTTCCTTCCTATTGCGGAGGAGGTTCGAGCCCAGTAGTAAGATGCAAATGAACTGAGATGATGATGATTATAAAATAAATCTGTTTATAACTCCAATAAACCTCTTTTGTTTAAATTCGAACACAGTAGTTGCTGGCTTATGTCACTGAATTAACTAGCAAACTTTTTTACTGTTATTTCTGTTGGACAGGCGTGGCAGCCTTTAACTTTCCGGTGATGATCCCACTATGGATGTTCCCACCTGCTATTGCAACTGGCAACACCTGCATCATTAAACCTTCTGAACAGGATCCGGGCGCAACTCTTATGACTATGGACCTCTTGACGGAAGCCGGCGCTCCTCCTGGCCTTGTCAACGTAAGTAGTTGGTATTATTATGAATAATAAATATAGGTACTATAATAATGTTGTTCTATGGTCAGTGACTGAACTGAACTAATGATGTCAGTGAATATGGACTGGCAAACAACTTATGCATTCACTAAAATGTCATTATTATACGGGAAAATGTAGATCAACAATTAGTTGATGATAATGTTTTGGTGTTTTCAATCAGTGGCAATTGGATGCTTGTTCTAAAATCATCATCAATTCAAAAACTATATCCTTGGCGTATTTGTAACCAAAGTGGAACCAATAAGGCGGATGCTTAGTTTGGAATTTTTTGTAAAATATATCTAATGTTACTTTTTCATCTTTTAAGGAACTGTTACCTTTTTTTTTAAGTTTATTATAATCAGGTCACCTACTGTGCTATTTTTATATAAGCGTGGAGATCTATTGTTGTATCTTTAATTATGTAGTTGTTTAAATTATAATGTTTTTAGCACCTTTTTAGTCACCTTTTCTAAAACCTTTTTAGTTGCAATCTATCGTTTTGCACCTTTATTCAAAGTATTATAAGTCAAATATTGTATATATACATATTTTAATGAACGTAGAAGTTATCTTTTGGTAGAAAATAATGCGTATCTTTGGCTCAAATGGGGCGTCTTTATAATTAAATTAGCCAATAAACTAAGACAAATATAGCTCATAAATGTACAAAGATCGCTCTTGTTGTTTTGTATGGACTGCCAAAATTCGCTAGCAATGTGTCCTTTCAATATTATGGTGCCAATTATCAAGCATTTATTTAAGATTTGTGGGCTAGCCAAAGATGACGAATTTCTTATTTATTATTAGGAGATAAATTTTCTTTCCGACATTCGTGATTTAACCGACTGTTAGACACGGACTTCCAACGAGAATGCCATGAATAATATTCCTGTAGCGTCTCTTAACGATTAGGCAATCGTTAATCGGCAAACTCAGTGAAGGATTCACTCTGTCGTTCTATACGTAGTTACCGTTCGAGAACCTTTCTTCCTCAACATTTTCTGTTTATCAAGAGATATGGCTGCGAGCATGTAATGCTTTTTTTATTATGCAATAGATGAAAACATCTGAGATAGATCTTTTCATAGCATGTTAAGCGACTGTGCGAGATAGGACTCCTAAGTAATTATGAGTCTGTGTATCACATCTTCGTCAGGAATAAAAAGATATCTTTTATTCTTGACCACATCTAATTTTCCAATCTTTCGAATTTTCAATTCGTTCGTTTCAATCTTTGGAATTTCAATGTTCAGTCTTCCGCGAAATGCCATTTTCGGGCCGCGAATATTACAAGGAATTAAATGTTTTAACGTTTATTATTAATTATGAGCCAAATACAAATACTTCGATTATTGAGGGTTCAAGCCTGAATCGTGAACTGAGTCTGAACGTGAACATGATTAGATTTTACCAGACCGGACGACGATCGACGTAGTGTAGATGGCGATAGTGTGGATCCAACCTAGTGTTACATTGCCTTGTATGACGGCGATGGAGTATATGTAGTCTTGTCGACCCTAAATAACTACGATTAGAACTGGATGATGGTGACACCGATGATATTGAAATATCTTTCCACTAAGTATGCAAATCATCGAGCTATCCTCTTAGCAAAAGGAATAGACTTGGTTGTTTTGCTTTTTTTGTAAATGAAAAATTCAATGTTCTAGGTAATCCATGGTGCACACGATGCAGTGAACTTTATCTGCGACCAACCAGACATCAAGGCCGTGTCATTTGTTGGTGGCGACGCAGCCGGCAAACACATATATACCAGAGCGTCTGCTGCTGGTAAGTGTAACCAAAGTATTTTATAGCAAAGTAATATAGTTTGCTGGCAGTTTAACAATATAATGTGTCGCCCATCCTTTCTTTGCCGTCGCAAACCGGCTAAAGGAGCACCAGGGTAGAGGCTAGCAGCGTCTTGAGGAACCTGTAATATCAACTGCAATTACCGAACCGACTGCTAATAGCGATGATTCATCATCTTCATTATCATCACAGCTCATATACGTCCCACTGTTGGGCTCGAGTATCTTCCACCGTGGGAGGGAGATTGACCTACTATAACACGCTGATCAGACATATTTTATAGGGGTTTATTTCGGATTTTCCTTCATTTGCATAGATGTCATATGCATATTATCCCTTAATCGTCTTTTACAACACCCAAAGACAAGAAAAGGGGCGGTAAATGGTATTCTTACTCCGTTACCACACCGACGACAGCGATGTTTACGCCATAAATATAATCAATCAACGCCATAATTAATCAACAGCGATGATTATGGCGTAATAATCCAACGATACGCATCGATAGATTGACAAATTTAATATATAATATAGCGCCATCTAAGGACTACTGATAGAACTTCTTTTAGTTATAGCTATAAATATTTTCTTAATAATCTATGCCAAGAAATTCCACAACAATTAAGTTGTCAATGTCATATGTCAATAACTGCACACATGCTGGAGTGGTGGACAAGTGTTCTGGGCTCAATCCCCACGTAGGAAAATTCTTTGCGCGATTCACAAATTTTAGCCTAGATATAATTTGTGTTCTTTAATTGCAAGTTTATGAAGCACGCCGCTTCCGCAAAAGGATTTATTAATTACTGCAGGATTTAAAAAGAAATCGACATCCACATTTTTTCGGGCATTATTCGCCTCAAATAATAATTTAGTGGCTAAGTAAATATCCAGATATTATATATGTATTCACATTGCGTGTGGTGACGGAGCAAGAATATAATTCACCACTCTCTGTCTTTGCCCATGAACGTCCTAAATGAAGAAGTGATATACGCTGGTAGCATCTATGCAAGAGAAGGAAAACTCGACATTTAAACTGATACTAACACATCTGACCAACGCGATATAGTAGGTCAATTTCCCTTCCATTGTTGTAAAACCTCAAATCAAACAGTGGCTGTCAGGCAGGCAGCCCACGTAGGGCTGACATGATGATGTATTCGCGGCAAATTATGAGTTTAGACATTTAAGGATGTTTTTTGAAATGACCATGCATCCATTCACCAGGCTATCAATGTTTATTGTTGTATATAGGCTTCCCAAGTATAGGTAATGTCATAAATACCGCAAATGGCACGCGAGTTTAACGATTAAAGTTGACGCTCTCCAGCTTATGAGTTGCTTAGGAAAGTGCTGTTGTAGGTGCGTGCAACCTTGCGACACAATTTATTCTTAACCTGTTACTATACAGCAACTTGTATAGTCTTAAATTTAAAATCAGTTAGAGGCTATAAATATAAACAGCTCAAAAGGGATGACTGGATTCGAGGATCAGTTTATACAAATAAATGGCAACACCGTGGTTTTTCTGTCTGAGACGGGTTTTATTACGACTATGGGGAGTCTCTCATCCAGCGGTAAATGTAAAAGGATTAAAAATATTGCCCCTTATATTTGTGTGAGAATGAGAATAAAAATGACCACTTTTACCCTTGGCTGTCGTAAAAGTCGATTAAGAGCAAATGGCGACAAGAAACGATCAAAATACCACTCTATGCCAAACAATGAGACCAGCGCGATATTGCAAGTAAATTTTCTCTTGCAGGCAGCAAGCCTTCTATTTTCATTAATTTATCTATTCCATTCGTTAACAGTACGATAAATTTTGATGCGAAATAAAAAAAAAATAATCCGGTGGGCTTAAATTCTGGATATGTTGTAAAATTTAATACTAAACACATGTGCATAACCTCTGAAACTAGTACTGCAGATGCAATCATCACGAACAATTCATTTCAGAGTGTTGGAATATTCGGTAAAAACTTATAGGTCAACTCATTTCAATTTTTACATTTATAGGATATTGTTTCAGGTAAACGTGTACAAAGTAATATGGGCGCGAAAAACCACGGAGTAATTATGCCCGATGCAAACAAGGAGCACACTCTCAACCAGCTTGCTGGAGCTGCTTTTGGTGCTGCTGGTCAACGGTGCATGGCACTTAGCACTGCAGTCTTTGTTGGTAAGTAACTCTTGTGACGTTATTTTCTATGATAGGAGAAACTACATGATGGTACATTTTAAATAAAATCTGTATCGCATAGATAATTTGGGGGCACGTCAGTGCCCCCGCCAAGGCCAAGTCGAGCAAAAAAAAAGTTGGGCAAAACGCAACACTGCCGTAACATACTTTTCTCGAAGCCATTCAGGCCATTTTCGACTCTCTATAAATTCGTTGTTAATAAAACTAGAAACCTGAACTTTTAGTAACCTAGCAGGCATTGTATAGACATTGTGTATTTCAAATTTCATTCAATTTGAACCAATAGTTTAAGAATTATAACTAGTCAAAATTTCGTAATTTTATCACTCACTGACTGACTGACCGATCATCAATATTAAAGAGGCACTTCCAGCAGACATAGAAGCTTCAAATTTAGAATACAATTAGTGTTTAGTGCAGTGGCGGGTTTACCATAAGGCTAAGTAGGCTGCAGCCTAGGGCGGCAGATTTTAGGTGGCGGCAAATTTGCCCCAAAACATTTTTATGTTACAGAAATAAAAAATAAATAAATACGTTATTAGATTTCACTAACTTTTAACTTAACCCGTCATAGTGGGGAAGTTGACATTTTTCAACCTGCTAATACCTTTTTTAATTAAGTCTTACTATTCGTAGGCAGTCTCTTTGGATAATTATTCAGCCCATTTTTTTTTTGGGGTGGGTTACGGTCGGCGCACTCCTCGCGCCACTTAGTCCGGGGCGACAGAGGGGCGTAAGCACGCACACCCGCAACTCACCCGTGACCCCACGTCGCCTTCGTCGTTGGACCGACCACCGGAGCAGGGTGACTTGTCGTTAGTGGTTGGCTCGACGGAATACCCCCCTGAGGAGTACCCTCCCATCGACCGACGTCCGCCCCTCGAGGAGGATGTTGGTCTTTCCTCGCGCGGTCGTCCTCTCGGCGAGTGACAGACTAACTCCCCGGTCCAGTCACCTGTCACCTGTAGTCACCTGCGGGCTCGGCTAGGGCGGCATCAGGCGCAGGTAATCGCGCCTGCGCCGCCTCAGTCGGCGGCGACGGCTCGCGTTGTCGAGGAGACGCTCCTCGCGCACGCGCTCCGCCGCCTCCTTCCGCGAGACTACGGCCTCGCAAAAGGCTGCGACCGCGTTGCAGTTCCTGACGCTGTCGAGCATCGCCCTGGCGATAGCTGGCAGCGTCAGGTCGGCACCGATGATTGCGACGAGTTCACGACGCTGCTCTGCCCAGGCGGCACAAACCTCGAGCGTATGTTGCGCCGTGTCCTCGTCGCAGTCGCAGTGGTGGCAGGACGGTGTACTCTCCCTCCTAACGACCGTGTACAGGTATTTGGTGAAGCATCCATGCCCTGTCAAAACCTGCACCAGTCGGAAGGAGAGCACCCCGTGCCGCCGTTTTAGCTACTGCATCAGCACCGGCCGGAAGGCCTCCACGGTCCGCACACCCAACCGAGGCCTCTCCAGCCGTAGTGCCCAATGGGCAATGACGTCTCGGCGGGCGTCGTCACGCCAGGCGCTGAGCTCCCTCAAAGAGACCACACCGCCCTCCGCTTGTACCCCCGACACCCGCCGTTACCAATCGATGAGCATTGCCGCCTCCAGGTCCCACGGGGGAGTCTCGGCCAACAGGCACGCTGCCTCCGTCGATACCGTGCGGTATCCGCGTATAGCCCTGACCGCCATGGCCCTCTGGGGTCGCCACAGAAGAGCCCTGAGTCGGACGGTCAGGGACCTCGCCCACACCGGTGCGCCGTACAGGGCCATCGACCGGATGACCCCCGCGTACAGCCGTCGACACGTAGTGCTCGGTCCGCCCACTTTCGGCATAAGCCACGATAGGGCGGACGCCGCGCCGACGAGCCGTGGAGCGAGCCTGCGGAAATGCTCCCAGAACCACCAATGCCCGTCGAGCACCAGGCGCAAATACTTCATACTATTCAGCTATTCAGCCCCATGTGAAGTGTTTGGAGCTGGTTCTCGACGGAAATTGTTGGTTTCGGGAGCATTTCCATCGACTTGCTCCTCGGCTTATCGGCGAAGCGTCCGCCCTCGCACGGCTAATGCCGAATGTGGGCGGATCTAGCGCAGAGTGTTGGCGCCTATATACGCGGGGGTGATTTGTTCAATAGCATTATGCTACACTCATGTGAGCACTCATGTGAGCGAGGCCATCTGACCGTCCGGCTGGCACGCCCCGTGGAGGCGCCGATTCTCGTCGAGATGATAGAGGCGCGTAAACAGGGCGTCGATGTGTTGCCCAGTGAGGCGGCCACCTGACGCGAAGACGCTTGCCGGGACGTCATTGCTCGTTAGGTGATACGGCTGGAGAGTCCTCGATACAGGAGCATGGAAGCTTTCCGACCGGTGCTGACTGAGTGGATGGAGTGCGGCACGGAGTCCCGTGCCCCGACAGCATCTGCACCAGTCGGAAAGAGCTCCGACTGGTGCAGATGTTGCTTCGGCTAGTACTTGCACAAAGTAGCTAGGAGGGAGTCGACTCCATCCTGCCAACAGTGCGTTTACGAAGAGGACACGGCGCAGCGTACGCTCAAGGTCTGCGTAACATGGCCTCAGTAGCGCCGCAGACTCGTCGCAACCATGGGTGCCGAACTGTTGCTGTTGGTCATCACAAAAGCCGTGGTTGATAGCGCCTGGAAATGGAACGCTTTCTGCGATGAAGTTGTCTCGCGGAAGGTAGCGACAGAGCGTAAGCGGGACGACACGTTCCGCTGCCGGTGGTTTGGGCGGTTGATGCCACCCTAGCAGTGGTGGTGGTTGACTGGACTGGGGAGTAGTCTGGTCATTCGCGGAGAGGCCGTTTACGTGAGGGTGACGCCCCGACGGCGCTCACAATAGCACCGCTGGGACGTCGGCTGGAGAGGGTACCCGAAAAGGTAACCCGCCTGGATAGGCCATTGATGACAAGGTCGAGCACTGGTGGCCCGTCTTTTTAGCGCCTAGCGGGTTATGAGCTTGTTCGCCGACCCGGACAGATCCGATGGTGAGCAACGCTTCATGGTCTGACGTCTAAAAAAAAGAGTATTGCAATGCAGAAGTCAGAACGGGCGGCAAAATTTGAATAGCCTACAGGCGGCAAATGTGTTAATCCGCCACTGGTTTAGTGTATAAATGAAGGAAAAATTATGAAACATTGTAATTTTCATCCAGTTGCTGAGATACACTAACTGCATAAATAATTTTGTAAACCCATATAAATATATAGGATTACGAAGTTAAATTTGCAGTTAATGAAATGTAACTTTGTAAAAAATCAGAATACATTTGTCGCCATCATTGCTTCCCTATGGGAATCGTAACAATCGGCTAAAGACTGCGCAGATGGCTTAGTGGTTAAGATACCAACGTACCGTGCTAGTGACGCGAGTTCGAATCCCATGCAAGACAACACCTTGTACGATCCACAAATTGTTGTTGTGAGTCTGAATATAATTTGTGTCGGTTAATTATATGTTCTTTCCGTGTGGTGACGAAGTAAGAATACAATTCACCACTCTCTATCTTGCCCGTGGATGTCGTATAAGACGACTATGAGATAATATGCACATACCATCTGTGCAAGTGAAGGAAAACTCGAAATGAAACCCTATATCAACATGTCTGACCAGCATGCTATAGTGGGTCAAATTCCCTCCCATTGTGAAGGAGGCCCGAGCCCAACAGTGGGACATATAAGGGCTGCGATGATGAATTATATGTTTGTAAAGTCCCCCACAATATAAGGATTATTATTCCGTTAGTACAAGGCGTTGTCATTTAAAAAAAAAGATTCAACAGGAAGGAGAGTGGGCATCAGCTCTTGTCGGGGAAATGTATGATATCTCACTGAGAAATCAACCCGCCTACCAAACGTGGCGATTACGTCATTATTCCTCATATGGCGAAGAAAAATGAGCTCTAGTCATGGCAAGTCTGTTACCCATGAGCGTCGTTGGATGCAGGTGCCACAGTACCGCACTTTATGGTGAAGCATGGGGGGGGGGGATTCTATGTTCTATGCGGGCACGGCGATAGGCTGAATGATGATTGGCATAATAGGCGTGGACAGATACCTAGATATAACTATATTCAAAGATAACTTGTAAAATGGTCAATCAACTTAATGAAAAAGCAAGTGTGGGACATGTCTTATGGAATTTTACCAAAGTCGCCCAAAGTATTAAGCAAAATAAAAGGCCTTAAATTTACCTGAAAGAAAGAACGCCATCATTTGGCTCGATTGACATCAAAGCGGAGAGTAGACTAGAGGAGATGTGTTTCAAAAAACCAATCAAATTTCTTTATTTCCACATCTCTCCTTAAGAAGTTTAGGTAGAAGTGACTCAAACGGAAAGGAGAGATGTATAATTTTTCAGAGAGTGGGCTCTAAGAAAATCCGTTGTTGGTATTCAAGAAATAGAAGGTACCGGAAAGGAAAATAAGTAGGTCTATCTACAAAACGAAATGAGATACCATCAAAAACAAAACTTGTAAAAAAAAAGCCAAGCCTCGCAACAGTTCTTCTACAATAAAAAATTGTGAAATCTATGTTATACCAAGTCGGTTAACTCATTCAGTCCCAGTTTTAAATAAATACATAGATTGACTTGACAATCGCACTATGTTTAGTACAATTTAATATAATATGTATTACTTGTGAGGTACATTGTGTTTTCATGCGATTGCCAAGTCATTGTGTTTATTTAAGACATAAAAGATCTTTAATATTGATATAGTCACTATAAGAATTTGTTAGGTTAGCTATTTACGTAATAACTTAAGAAGAAAGGTCCCTTAAGCAGGGACTGAATGAGTGACTTGTGCAGCGGCACCTGTGTGGATGGCATTCCGTTTGGGAGTCGATTATGCAGGCGCCACTGTCTCGCCCAGCGAGATGACTGATGGTGGAGCGACGGATTTTTTTTTGTGCGGGTTATGCTCTGCACACACGGCGTCCATTCCATCCAGGGCATCGTGCGGCCCTATAACTTACCGAATTCCCAATCCATCGCCAATCTGCACTACCGCCTCGGGCGGTGCAGGTGGAAACACCTGCTTCTGATGGCGCCCTACCGGAGGCCCGAGATGACCGTGCTAGCGTAGCACCTCAGTAGCATTATTGGTTGCTGCTGGACTTGACCTGTCTGGCCTTCGCGCCTCTCGTAAGCATCTAAAACCATTACATAAATTTATTTTTAATTATGACAGGTGAAGCTAAGGACTGGATCCCAGATCTGGTCGCTCGTGCTCAAGCATTAAAAGTGAATGCCGGCCACGTTCCCGCTACTGATGTTGGACCAGTCATCTCTGTTAACGCTAAGAACAGGATCATCAGGCTAGTTGAATCTGGTGAGTAAATATTATCGTTTTGATTCGTTCATTGACTGGAATAGCTAGGTTTTATTTGTTTTTAGTGGAAGGCTATGGTTGGTCATATCATTGGTCAGGCTATCGGTGCCTGGTCCTTGTCTTCGGTGGCCCGGCAAACTATGCTACTGCAATTGCTAAAACTGGTGTTCAAATCTGATCGGGCGCAATAAATATTGTTGGGCTATTCATTTAAAATACTTTTTGAGTTGGCTCTAGAGTATTTTTTGCCACAAGATATTTTTAACCAGGTGTTAATATATGCAATATCTTTTTATATATTATATTTATTTTCTCTCTTTATTCATTCTCAGTCAGACGTGTTGGTATAGGGTTTTATTTCGAGTTTTCCTTTTCTCGCATAGATGCTATATGCGTTTTATATCCCTTAGTCGTCTCGTACGATCACCCACGGGTAAGATAGGGGGTGGTGAATTGTATTCTTACTCCGTCACCACACGGAAAATGGCACAGCACAGCATGGTATAGTAGGTCAAATTCCCTCCCATTATGGAGGAGGCCCGAGTCCAAGAGTGGGAAGTATGTGGGCTGCGATGATGAGGATATTTCTTAATTTAAGAAATACTCTATCTGTGTGTCAATTTTCATCCAAATCTGGTCAACAGTTTACGCGTGATCGAGTAAGAAAGGTCCAAATAACTTCACAAATTTTTATATTTGAATATTATTTCCACCCTTGTAGTTCAAATTCACGTGGAAAGACGATGATAAATATGGCCATCCTCAGTCGCTGATAATACATTATCCATGATAGGTTTCCATTGGTGAAAAAGAATAATATTGATCAAACTCCCGTAGTTTCACCCACGTAGACCCCATTCCCATGCGAATGCCGAGATAAAAATTCCCTATGTTACTCGCTGATATTATAAGTCTACATAGGTGAAAAAAAAATTGTACTAACAAATCCCATACAAATATCCAAGATAAAAATTGCCTATGTTACTCGCTGATAACGTAGCTTCCTATTGTTGAAAGAATTTTAAAGATTGGTCAACATCCACCGGTTTCTCTCGCAGAGTTCTCGTTCCGGGCAAACACCAGGATGAAAATAGCCTTTATTTGTTATTCGCTGATAATGTAGATTTTCATTCGTAAATTAATTTTTATATCCATTAAATGTCCGCGATTTCACCCGCATTGTGCCCGGGCCCGTAGGAATATTGGGATAAAAAAATAGCCTAAATATGTTCATCATCATTTCGTCTCATATACGTCCCACAGTTGGGCTCGTGCCTCCATAGTAGGAGGGAAATTAACCTTACTATACCATGCTGGTCAGGCAGGTTGGTATAGGGTTTTGTTTCGAGTTTTCCATCTCTTGCATAGATGTCATATGCGTAATATATCCCTGAGTCGTGTCTTACTACACCCACGGGTAAGAGAGGGGGTGGTGAATTGTATTCTTACTCCGTCACAACACGGAATAAAACCTAAATATGTTACTCGCTTAAAATTTGCTTTCCGTTAGTGAAATAATTTTAAAATCGATTAAATTCTCACAGTTGCTCCAGCCACACCGGGATGAAATATAGCCTTGGATGAAATATAGCCTAAGTTATTCCTTATGTAAGGCTTGGTAGACTTGGTGGTAAAGTATTATCAGTATTGGTCCAGCCGTTTTGAAGATTACCCGTATCGAATAGACAGACAAAAAAAATTGAGCTGTTTTTAGGGTTTCGTACCCAAAGGGTAAAAACGGGACCCTATTACTAAAACTTCGCTGTCTGTCTGTCTGTCACCAAGCTGTATCTCAAGGACCGCAATAGCTAGACAGTTGAATTTTTTACAAATTATGCATTTCTGTTGCTGCTATAACAATAAATATTAAAAACAAAATAAAATAAATATTTAAGGGGGCTCCTATACAACAAACGCAATTTTCCCCTTTTTTATAGATAATGGTACGGAACCCTTCGTGCGTGACCCCGACTCGCACTTGGCCGGTTTTTTAGACATAGATATCGTGCAAATAATTGTGTGAGCATAAATAAAACCTATTATTTTGACAACAAATAGACGCTTCAAATTTGTTTATTTCTAGAGATAGTAAATTGGATTAATATCTTGATTTTAACTTACTGTCTGGTAGCGGCTAGGAATATTATAAAACTTTCATTGTTTGTGGGTGTCGCAAAATACTACTAAGACAAAGATTTACATTGACCTGGACCAATTGGTGATGCCATCTAGCCAGCTATGTCGTCTGGCAGGCAGCTGGTCATAAAATGTTGCTAAAAGAACCTTTGCAATATATCTACGATGGCAGAGGACCGAATACATATTGCGTCGATCCAAAGTAATCTCGATAAGCGCGCATTAAGAAAAAATAATGAGGTAACTCAAGAAAGCCGATCGTGTACTAAAATGATCGTTCCTAGGCTCAGTGATATCGGTTTTACGCTTTTCACCTCTTTAGGGGTAAAATTACAAAAACTCTTTTTTAGAGAGCACTTTCCCCAAGAAAGAGAACTTTGTACAAAATTTCACGTTTCTAGTAGGGATGTGACTTGGAGGGAAAATAATCGATTTTTTAAACAATAGATTTTTTGTTCTTCAAAATAAATCGATTATAAAATAATCGATTTTTCCCAACAGGATTATGATGACTTTTTTTTAGGAAATGTGAGCTTCATCTTCTAATATAGTATAAAATACTGCACGCAGTATTGTGATGACCTTCTTTTTTTAGGAAAATCGATATTATTATAAAAATAATCGATTTTCTATTATTTTGATAATCGATTATAAAAATCGATTATTAAAAAAATATCGATTATTAATCTATTATTATAAAAATCGATTAATTTTCACATCCCTAGTTTCTATGCCTAATGATTTAGGATATACATTTTTCACCCCCTTAGAGATGGAATTTCAAAAACTAATTTCTTAGAGCTCATTTACAACAAAGAGAATCGCACAATACAGAGAAATACATAGTTTTACGTTCCTAGCCCCAATAGTTTCGGCTATACGATTTTCACCCCCTTAAGGGGTGATTTTACAAAAACCCTTCGCTAGAGCTCGTGTACCCCAAGAAATACAACGGTGTAAAAAAAAATTACGTTTCTAGGCCCAGTGGTTTCGGCTTTATGCTTTTTTGTCTTTTAGGGGTTAAATTTCATCCCCATATAAATGAAATTTCCAAAATGCTAGAATAAATATTTATTTATATATTATCAAGTGCCTTAATACAAAGATTCATGGTTATTTCATCGAAAATGATAAATTTGCATACTAAATGTCATCCCCTATTTCAACCCCTTATACCCATTTTTTCGCGATTTCTGTGCTAGAGCTCGTGTATCCTAAGAAATTCTACGGTGTAAAAAAGAAATTACGTTTCTAGGCCCAGTGGTTTCGGCTTTATGCTTTTTTGTCTTTTAGGGGTTGAATTTCATCCCCATATAAATGAGATTTCCAAAGCGCTAGAATAAATATTTATTTATATATTATCAAGTGCCTTAATACAAAGATTCATGGTTCTATCATCGAAAATGATAAATTTGCATACTACATGTCATCCCCTATTTCAACCCCTTATACCCATTTTGTCGCGATTTCTTTGCTAGAGCTCGTGTACCCTAAGAAATCCTACGGTGTAAAAAAAAAATTACGTTTCTAGGCTCAGTGGTTTCGGCTTTATGCTTTTTTGTCTTTTAGGGGTTGAATTTCCGACGTCCTCCCCGAGGGGGGGACGTCGGTCGATGGGAGGGTACCCCGCGTAGGGGTATTCCGTCGGGCCGACCACTGACGACAAGTAAACCTGCTCCGGTGGTCGGCCCAATGACGAAGGCGAGGTGGGTTGCGGGAGTTGCGTGCTTAAGCCCCTCTGTCGCCCCGGACGGAGTGGTGCGGAGGCGCGCCGAACGCGACCCACCCAAAAAAAAAAAAAAAAAAAAAAAAAAAAAAAGGGGTTGAATTTCATCCCCATATAAATGAAATTTCCAAAACGCACGAACAAATATTTATGTATATATTATCAAGTGCCTTAATACAAAGATTCATGATTCTATCATCGAAAATGACGAATTTCCATTCAAAATGTCATCCCCTATTTCAACCCCTTATACCCATTTTTTCGCGATAAAAAGTAGCCTATGTCCTTTCTCAAGCTTTAGTCCATCTCTGTACGAAATTTCATCAAAATCGGTTGAGTGGTTTAGACGTGAAAGCGTAACAGACAGACAGACAGAGTTACTTTCGCATTTATAATATTATGGGATTCAAGGATGGTTTAGATTCACAATTGAACCCGGTAGGTGGCGCTGCTGTCGACTTTGAACAGAGCAACGTCTGTTGGGTCAGCTGGTCTAATATAAATCCTTATTTACAGGTGTTAAAGAGGGCGCTAAACTAGTTCTCGACGGTCGCGGCATTAAAATCTCAGGATTCGAAAAAGGCAACTTCGTTGGCCCCACCATTCTCACCGATGTTAAACCTAACATGGAATGCTACAAGGAAGAAATCTTTGGTCCAGTTCTCATATGTTTATTCGTTGACACCCTTGATGATGCCATTCAAATGATCAATGCAAACCCTTATGGCAATGGTACAGCTATCTTCACAACTAACGGCGCTACTGCTAGGAAATTCGCCAACGAAATTGATGTAGGACAAATCGGTGTCAACGTACCTATTCCCGTTCCCCTTTCAATGTTCTCATTCTCTGGTTCCCGAGGCAGCTTCTTAGGTACTAACCATTTCTGTGGTAAGCAAGGTGTAGACTTCTTCACAGAATTAAAAACCGTTGTATCGTTTTGGAGGCAAAGTGATGTATCTCACACGAAAGCTGCTGTTTCTATGCCTACACAACAGTAAAATGATTAGTTAAATAGAATTATTTTTGTACATAAGCGTAAGTGTTAAAAGCATTTATTTTTCTATTCAAGCTATCCATCGTCTTCCATTTGTTATGTAATTGGTGATTTTTGTAACGAAAAGTATTTATAAAACAAAATCAAATAAATTATTTTTAAAATATGTAATCGTTTTTTTTCCGTTACCTGCAATGGTTTTAATAAATTATAACCCGTAATGTTAATGAAATAAGGGTGAGTTTGTAAGTTTATATTTGTACTACAATATGGTCACAACATTCCTTTGTCTGATGTAAGTTAGTTTGGGATGTAGATGTAACCGAATGAAATCATTCTTCGATATCACTTCTGATATATATTGTGTGTTATGATCAAAGGGAAATAATAATTGGTAATGTTGTCTAAATAAAATTATTGTTTGATTGTTTGGCGGTTGTGATGTCTTACCAAACTGACATCATTACATAGCAGCAACACAAACTTCCTGTGTCTCTTGTTACTTCGTTTGTGTTGTTCGCGGTGTATACTCGCGTCAAAATGTTTTGTTATATTGCATTTTTAGTATTTTGCGTTTATGTGAATAATTGTACGGGTTTGACGCCGCAATGTAGAAATGAAAAAGGAGAACCCGTTGATTGGTAAGTTTTATATTTCTAAATTTAAATTAAAAGTTAGATTATTTACATCTTATTTGTAATATATAAATATTAATCATATTATTAAATCAGCGTAATTGTAAATATACATACGTTATCTATTAGGTTTCTGAACAAAGCAAATAATTAACAAAGACTAGAAGATAAAAAAAAATTGTTTTATTTTTTGTTCAATTATCTTGTTTACATAAAAATTATTATTTCATTTCGATATGATTGAAATAATTATTTTTTTTATTTTTAATTTATGCATATTTTTAAATTAACAATTTTATCGACTTAATTCCAAAGAAAATTTTACTCTTCAAACAGAAATAATATCTTTTAACTAAATGTCTTTTAATTAAATATAATTTTAAAACGTTAAAAAACGTACTTACCTTTATTTCCAGTTGCTTAAAAATAAAGACGTTTAAAACGAATTCATGGATTTGCTTAATAAAGGGAGGACAATGCTAAATGACATGCTAATAATTAAGATTAAATAATTAATTCACATAATTATAATATAGGTACCTGTATAACCTATTTATATCCTATTCGGCTGGATATCTTCTATATTTGCTAATAATATGGAGCTAAAACTGCCTCACTGGCCTACTTGCAAGAAGAACACAAGCTGATGATGAGTTCATGGTCAGAACCTGGATCTGATATTGGATTTGACTATAGAATAGGAATGATCGATGATCATCGATGTTGAAAGGAAAAACATCGATGTTGCTATAGGCAAAACATCGTAACATTGATGTTAACGGAATTCATTATCGATGTTGGTATAGGAAAAATATCGTAACATCAATAACGTCGTTAACATCGATAACGTCGTTAACATCGATGGAAACTCACTCACATTAACAATTAATAAAGTTTTGTTTCATATAGGGATGAATCAAAAATAATGGGCACTCGTCGATGTCCTAAAAAAAAGGTTAAAAAAGGTCATCACAGTTTAGCCCGTAGAACAGTACCTACTTACTTACCGGGAGTCACCCCTATATTATAAAATCCGACTCAGATATCAGGCTAAAATCAGAGTCATCATAATTCTGCGCCGAGAAAAGTACTTACTACTACCGGGATTTACCCGTAAATTATATGATATGATTCCAGATTTCCTAAAAAAAAGCTCATCACAATTCTGCCCGGAGAATTTTATTACTTCGTCAATCTATACCAATAAATAAAATTGGAGTGTCTGTTTGTAATGTCAAAATAATAGGCTTTTTTCATGCTCACACGGTTATTTGCACGACACCTATGCCTATAATAGCAATTAAATAATTTTTGTCTGTCTGTTTGTTCCGGGTAATCTTCAAAACGGCTGGACCGATTTCAAAAATTCTTTATCTATCGCCTCTATCAGGGCGTAATATATTTTATCCTGGTATTCCCACGGGGACACGGGGACGGGTACTACGCGGGTATAACGACTATAACCTATAACCGAAGCGAAGCAAGGGCGGGTTGCTAGTTATTAGTACAATTACAACAAAATAGTATAATTATTAAAACCTAACATCGATGTTTTTCTAACATCGATCATCCCTACTATAGAACATTTTTACAATATCTACACCAGCTGATAAAATGTCTGGTGGCGGCGACTGCGGTTACTACCAGCTCCTATATTGCTCGTGGATATCATAAAAGACAACTTAGAGCTTTTTATCGACCTGAGTCAAACTTGCTTGGCCAACAATTACATTCCCGAGAAGAGTTGACATCAGGCAGGCAGCCACAAAATCATTGTCAAATCTATTTGTGATGTGGATAATTAATGAAGAGGACCTATATATTGCGTTAATTCCAAGTTGATACAGACAGACTTCTGTTGGGAAGAAAGCTGGTGTCTAATCGTGGCAAATCTAGGGGTCGAACAAAAATAAAAAATCCACATGAATTATAATTAAAAAAAAAACAGATTCTCAAGAACCTATAAAGGTTCTTGAGAAAGCAATTTAACAATTTCGCATTTAATGCCATGCCAAAAAAAAATTAAATAGGTGTTGAGTAAAAACTGAAATCCATCGCATAAAATCAATGAATAACATGTTCTAGGTTTTACGTTTATAAACTGCCGAGAGAAAAAAATCACATGAATCCACTAGTGCGCAAAGGGGTTGCGTATATGCATCTTACCCCTTCAAAACTAAGGGGTGGATGGATCATGTCCGATCTAGCTATCAGTGATCCACGATCTATGGTCGGAAGAACGTTATCGCCTTTGTATCAGGTAAATTATGTTCATCCTTTTTACAATTACCTGTCTAATAATTTATTATGAAAATTCAAATAGTTTCCATGTGGTGCTACCCTAGCCGAAGTTGCGGCTGGATAGACTCGAAATAAGTCCACCACCCACGGAGAGCGGGCGACGTCCCGGCACCGTCCGGCACGCCCGGGTACCGTCTCGTCGACTCTGTCTGGTAAGTTAAAAGGCAGAGTCGATGAGACGGTACCCGAAAGGGTAATCCGCTGGGTCGGCCACGGATGTCGAAGAATCAGTGTTTTGTTTTTTGGGGGTGGATTACGGTCGTCGCACTCCGTCCGGAGCGACAGAGGAGCGTAAGCACGCACACCCGTAACCCATCCGTGACACGTCGCCTTCGTTATTGGGCCGACCACCGGAGCAGGGTAACTTGTCGTCAGTGGTCGGCCCGACGGTATACCCCTGAGGAGTACCCTCTCCTCGATTGACGTGCCCCCCTCGCGGAGGACGTCGGTCTTTCCTCGTGCAGTCGGCCTCTCGGCGGGTAACGGACTAATTTCCCGATGCAGTTACCTGCAGCCTCGGTTAGGGTGGCATCAGGCGCAGGTATTCGCGCCTGCGCCGCCCCAAAATATTCAGTACTAGTAGTCGGTCCAACGGAAATGGGGAGGGAAAACGGTAGGTTATGAGGCTGCACCCCGTCCATCCGTCGCCCCGGACAGATTGGGCGGGTAGTGTCCATACCATACCGCAAAAAAATTTAAGACGTCACAGACTACCGTGGTATATTAGTCCAATTTCTTGGTTATTTTGAAGAAATCTCATGCGAACTCTACGAAGCGTGTGTACTTAATAATTTTTTTCTCGCAAAACCATTTTTATAAATAGCCTAGCATTTTAAATCTCACTAATTTATTTAGTTACTAGGGTTATATCATGGCTTAATAACATTTTAACAGAGTATTAAGTCGGAACAATGTGTAACCATTTTCCAATAGACGGCGTGTCTCTCGTAAAGAGGATAATGCGAGCCATAATGTGCTTATTACACGTCCCACACATACTCATCTAATTGACACACAATATGTAGTAATTGCCGCGTGGTGACAGATTAAGAATACAATTCACCACTCTTGCCCGTGGATGTCGTAAAAGACGACTAAGGGATATAATATGCATATAAGATCTGTGCAAGAGAAGGAAATCTCGAAATGAAATCCAACCAACATGTCTGACCAGCACGGTATAGTAGGTTAAATTCCCTCCCATTGTGGTGGCGGCCTAAGCCCAACAGTGGGACGTATGTGGGCTGCGATGATGATGTAGTAATAACACACAATATATAGTAATAACACCTAATGACATCTTTCAGGACAAAAATATTATTTCTCTTGTGTACAATGATCAACCGCCCGCGGGCGAGCATCAGCCCGATATACTGCAGTCTGTTGCTGATATGTACTCCAAAACTAAAAGAGGTAATTTTGTTTGCATTATAATGAGATTCCTCGTCGAAATCAAAGAATCGATTCGCTCTATTCGTGTAAAAGGGAGATACGACTGAGTATAGGGTCCCGCACTGCCTTTCCAAATGGACTTTACTTTCGTGGGGGTGTTATGGGTACTCCAGAACTAATCTGAGATTGACAATTTATAACTTTCCATGGTATAACAATCCGACAAAGTTGAGACGTTTCTTTTACTCGAGCCTGTTGCATATAATTCAAAATAACATACTAGCCGAGTAGATATCAGATCTACTAGGACGGATGTGGTCGTGGCCTTGCGCCTCCACGCTGGAAATTATTATATTTTATGAATTTTATTGTGTCAAGGTTATTTATGCAAGCGGTCACTTAGTCGAAAAAGCGCCAAGGGTCCCTGTTGCAAAAGCCAACAGATTTTTGTTTGTTTTTTTTTAAAGAAAACACTCTGCACTAAGAAAATGGTCTTTGTGTTGCGGGGGACAAATAACATAATTATCGGACACAAATTACATTCAGTCAGACTCAGAACAACAATTTGTGGATCGCACAAAGTGTTGTCCTTTCTTTTTTTTTTTTTTTTTGTGGGTGGGCTGTGGTCGGCGCGCCTCCGCACCACTCCGTCCGGGGCGACAGAGGGGCTTAAGCACGCAACTCCCGCAACCCACCCGAAAACCACCTCGCCTTCGTCATTGGGCCGACCACCGGAGCAGGTTTACTTGTCGTCAGTGGTCGGCCCGACGGAATACCCCCTACGCGGGGTCCCCCCCTCGGGGAGGACGTCGGTCTTTCTTCACGCGGTCGGCCTCTCGGCGGGTGACGGACTAATCCCCGGTCACGTCACCCGCGACAAAGTGTTGTCCTGCGTGGTATTCGAACCCGTAACATTGGCATGGTAGGTCGGTATCTTAACCATTACACCATATATGCAGTCAACAATAAATGTTGGTTGGCTGATGTATGACCCACATATATTCACAGGACAAACGAAGCAGGCAGGAATCAAGAAATACAAAAAGTTTAAGCTTGGTGATAATTACTATGATGATTACGATTTAGCAGAAATGTGCAAAATGCACTCCAAATTTATGAAGAGGAGAGTTGAGAGAGGACACACGAAAGGTGTTGTTTTAGGAGATAAATTTACATCACTGTGGCTCGTTCATTCTGTACCAAGGTTTCCACCGCTACCTGATAGTAAGTATTCTCTTTATACATTAGTTATCCATCTATTCATTATTTCATCGATGTTCTGTTGTAATTACCAAGAATATCATGTAAAAATATCTCTTGGCGCCTGCATTCACTTACAACTTTTATAATGTAATTAATGCACTTGGAAAGCGGACGTTATTTATACATAGCAGGACAGGATTACCCAACCTAAAAGATACTTGAGCATTCTCTGGTTGTAAAAATGTGTTCAGTATCCATATCGAGAGGTTAAGAATAAATAAGTCAGCTCCACTTCCTTTTCTGTGAGAGTATTTAGAGAGTTTTTTTTCTGAGAAATGTTGGCAAATGACATCACATATAAAATCTTCATCGCACAGTGTGAGAACATAACATACTACATATTTAAAAGACTTTTACACGATTATGGAACCATGTTTTCTATACGAGTTGTACAAAAAATGTACGAATGCTATTTAATATTCTATTGTTACGTTAATTGTGTATCCGTGTGGTGACGGAGTAAGAATTCGGTGAATAGTATTCACCACTCCCTATCTTGCCTGAGGGTGTCGTACAAGACGACTAAAGGATATAATATGCGTGAAAGATTTGTGCAAGAGAAGAAAAAATCGATATAAAACTCTATACTAACATATCTTACCATCGTGGTATAGTAGGTCAATTTCCCTCCTATTATGGAGGAGGCTCGAGCCCAACAGTGGGACATGTATGAACTGAGACGAAGTATGTACAATTTTTTATTGCTGTTTTAGTGGCAAACGAGCAAACAGCACATCTGATAGTAATTGATACTGCCGCTCGTGAAGCTTTGCTAAGCTGCTACTTACCGTGAACAAAGTGAAGGGAGTGTAAATGCGTGCAATGAGGTTCGGTGATAATAAACGTTTCACCAAAACCCAACACACGGATATATGTATACGACAGATTTCTTTAAATAGATTAACAATGAGATGAAATATCACGACGCGTTTTTTTAATTAGAAAAAAAAATATTAAGGCATGATGTAATTTTATAATTTCGATACGATTGTGATTGGTGTAGTTTTATTAAAAAAAACATTATGAAACAATCGTACTTATATTATAAAGCATTTTTTAATGGGGTGGGCTACGGTCAGTGCACTCGCCGCCTAGCACCGTCCGGGGCGACAGAGGGGCGGCGCGCGGTCCCGTAACCCACCCACATAGCACGCCGCCTTAGTCGTTGGGCCGACCACCGGTGCAGAGTTCCTTGACTCCAGTGGTCGACCCGTCAGAATACCCCGGGGAGTACCCTCTCCTATATTATAAAGAATAAAGATATTTAAGAAAATTAAAAAAATATGGCCATAATGTCTGTAATTAAGTTTAATTCTTAATATTTAGAAAAAATATGTTATTTTGCTTTAAAATCAATTCCTTTACAGATATGAATGGGCTTAACGTATCTGGGTATGACTACCCCTCAACAGGAATGAAATACGGACAATCAATGCTTTGCGTATCCGTGCAAACTTCCACGTTAAATCAGATAGCTACACAGCTGAAGTACAACGAACCGTTGTGGGTACACCAATATGTACCGCAAGAGTTCGAAGCGGAACTGCCAAATTTGATTGATTTGATACGGAATAAGACTATAGACACATCGCCTTGGTAAGACCTTAATAATTTTCTTATCTTTCATTTTATACATATGTATATTTCCACAACTAAATTAATTTATGTAACTCAGCTGAGTTTTTAGTGTAATGGTACATAATGATTTTAAAAAATTGGGTAACTGAGTATAATGGCGTTATCGCCACGCCTGGCAGGCGACTTGGTGGAAGCAGTGTTATGAGTGATCTAAGTGATCGTTTAGAGATTTTTGGTAAATGCCATAAGAAATTAAAGGTTGCGACACATTATAATGGTAAAATATAACTATACAGCGAATATTTTATATATATATATTTTTTTTTTTAAAGACAACACCCTGCACTAAGGAAATAATCCTTGTATTGCGGGGGACTTTACAAACATATAATTAACGGAAACAAATTACATCTAGACTCAGAACAACAATTTGTGGATCGCACAGTGTTGTCCCGCGTGGGATTCGAACCCCCGACACTGGCAATGTAGGTCGCTATCTTAACCACTACGCCATCTGTGCAGCATATAATATGTATATAATGAAGTAACTGACACAGACAACAACGGTAGCATACACAAATCCTAACAGGAAAATATCATATTTTCAAAATTAAATTTAATTCTGTAATATTTAATTTTCCGTGTAGTGACAGAGTAAAAATACAATTCACCACCCCCTTGCTTGTCCATGAGACTACTAAAGCATTGTTGTGAATAACATCTATGAAAGTAAATGAAACATTATCGTCTGACCAAAACTGTCTGACCTGCGTCAATGTCCCGTCAATTTCCCCTCCTGTTTTTTAAGGAGACTGGAGCACAACAGTGGGGCATTATATATAAATTCTGATGATGATTATGAATATTAAATTTTGAAAAAAGAAATTCATTACGGCGTAGTTGTAGTACGGGGTGAGGGGTTATAACTGTCTCACTCCCTCCTTTATGTCCATCTACCGGTTATTAGCATAACTACTAGTTTCGTATTTTTAAGTAGTTTAGCTATATTGCATTAGATGTCAGTAAGAGTGCGTGGCGCAACAGGGACGTACTCAGAATTTATCTATATCAGGGAGAGTTATTTTTTTTTATTTGTAAGATATATACAAACAATCTTATTATATCATACAATATACTCATACGACCAAATAATACAATTATTTCTTTGGGTTTCTAACGGATTGTCGAATGTAAATCCTAGTTAGAATATCAGTGTATAATATTACTAGTTAAGTTAGTAATAGTTATTTAGTATTATTGCCTTCCTTTTTGTCTTTTCTCATATAAAAACGGTCTTCGATGCCACCACCAGTTTAAACATTTTTGTGACTTGCTCTTAATCTTATTAAGAAATTACATCGAGTGAAATTACATCAATAATAAATTAAGGAGAAAGGGAGACATTGGTCCGAATAGTAAAAATGAAATACTGTTTTGCATCATATATTTCTTGAGTTATATATATATATAGATTGAAAACTCATTAATATTCATCATCATCATCGCAGCCCACATACGTCCCACTGTTGGGCTCGGGCCTTTTGGCTCTTCATAGTTGGCGACAGATGGCGCATTATTTACAAAATATTTGTGAAACTACATGTAAACATTATTTTTGTCCATGTAAAAGTATTTAGATATTAATTTAAATATTTATGTTCATTAGTTATTATGATAATCTTAATAGTCTGAGTTTTATCTACCTTTATAGTTCTAAGTCCCACGAGATAATGAATAAAAATTAGGGCAATGATCAATGAGATAACATTATACATATAAATTACAGATAAATTTTAATTGTTTTTCAATTATTGGCGATTATCTCTTAAGTCAGCATTGAGTCATGTCTTAATATAAGTACTGTAATAAATAAACAGGAATGTATAAATAAATATTATATAATAAATATGTAGATACCATTTAAGGCATTGTTTAATTAATATGAAATGGTAGGTACCTACTATTGTTTATATAATATATCCTCATTAAAACATAACACGGTATTGTTACTGTAATTATGTATTTAATTGGCAATGGTCTTCTAGCATTTATTCAGAAAACCCAATCGAAGACCATTGCCAATTAAGTAATTACAATAACAAAACCCTGTTATGTTTTAATAAGGTTATATTGTATAAACAGTAGTAGATAACCACAACTTCATATTAATTAAATAGTGCCTTAAATGGTATGTATTTGATTATGATACATTACTGTTTATTTATTACAGTACTTATTAAGACATGACTCAATGCTGACTTAAAAGATATTCGCCAATGATTGAATAAACAATTATAATTTATGTCTGTCATTATAATGTCTCTCTAATTGATCATTGCCCTAATTTTTATTCCTAATAGCGTTATCGCTGCTTGACAGGCGACTTGATGAGGGCAATGTTATGAGTTTGCCAGAACGCTTCCACTTTCTAAGTGACCATTTAGAGATTTTTGCAAATGCCATGAGAAAGTAAGGGTTGCGACATATAGTGGTAAACCATAACTATACAGGGAATATCTAATACAGCACATATAATGAAATAATCGACACAGTCATAGAGATGCAAACGATACATCGATGTTTCAGTAAAAAAAATCGATGTTTGCCATCGATGTTCATTATTGCGAAACATCGATGTATCGATGTTATTTTCTACGATGTTTTAACATCGATGTTTTGCCTGACATCTGTTTGAAATGTATGGTCATTTAAGTAAAACTTGCGTGGTAGTCTATTTACCAGAGTAAATGACTTACATACCTATGTACGTTTTCGTAAAAACTGTTATTTTTAAACTCTGTTTCTAAATAGGTAACATGCTACAGTTAAGCTTGTAATAACTTTACTGAATAGAGAAATATATGTTAAATATAACTTTATTTCTTCAACTCTACATCTCACTTATTCTAAAGACTCACATAGGTGAGTCTTTAGAATAAGTCTTTAATATAAGGTATATTTATTAACTGTAACAATATTTTCATTGAAATATATAATAATTTCAATGAAAATATTGTTACAGTTAATAAATATACCTTGCATTTTAAAATAAAAGTTGTTTGCACAATCGTTAGAAAAACATCGATGTTTCGAAACATCGATGTTTTTAGGGCGATATTTTTTGTACATAGATGTTTGTTCTGAAACATCGATGTATCGACACATCGATGTTTTTGGGTTCGATATTTGCATCCCTACACAGACAACAACAATGGCATTAACAGATCGATATTTAATTTTGCATGTGGTAACGGAGTAAGAATACAATTCACCATCCCCTGTCTAACCCGTGGATATCGCAAAAAACGATTAAGAGATATGATGTGCATGTAACATCTATGCAAGAGAAGGAAAACTCAAACCAAAACCTTGTACCAACACGTCTGCCTAGCTTGGTATAGTAGGTCAATTTCCCTTCCTAGTAGAGGTGGCCTCAGGCCAACAGAGGGGCTGAAATGAGATGATGAACTAAAAATTATTGGTAATGATATAGTTTAGGGCAATGATCAATGAGAAACAGTATGATGATAGACAGAAATTATAATTGTTTATTCAATCATTGACGAATATTTTTTAAGTCAGCATTGAGTCATGATTTATATAAGTACTGTAATAAATAAACGGGAATATGTCATAATCAAATACCATTTAAGGTTTTGTTTAATTAATATGAAATTGTAGGTACCTACTATTGTTTACATAATATATCCTCATTAAAACATAATACGGTATTGTTATTGTAATTATTTAATTGGCAATGGTCTTCGATTGGGTTTTTTGGATTATAAGCTAAAGGGTTTCATAATTTTTAAATTTTCCGTGGAGCATCCGATCAGTCATTAAATGCACAGATGGCATGGTGGTTAAGATACCGACCTACTGTGCCAGTGTCGTGAGACAACACGCTCAACAGGACAACACTTTGTGCGGGCCCCGAAGGACAAAAAATTCGGTACCGGTGGTCGGCCCAACGACGAAGGCGCCGCCTCTCCGTCACTTCGGACGGAGCTGGGCGGCGGGTTCGCTGACTCCCCAAAAAAAAAAACAACACTTTGTGCAATCCACAAACTGTTGTTCTGAGCCTGGATGTAATGTGTGTCCCTTAATTATATGTTTGTAAAGTCCCCCGTAACATAAGGATTATTTCTTTAGTGAAGGCACGGTATAATTTATAATTCCGCATAACACGTAATGAACGGGTCATCAAAACCGATTCCTTAATTTCAGTGCTCCTTGGTGTCCCTGCTGATTTTCTTCTGTAGATAAAAAGTAAAATGAAATTGGCAGAAGAATATTTTTATAGTTTTTCTAAGTGTTATATAGAATATGTATATGCGTTGCTTCTTATTCAAGATATTTGATTGTTTCAGGTATCATATAGAGAGCTTCGAAAGTCTAGTCGGTCGAAAATTTCTCTCGTTTGCTAAAAGTGCTATGTTTAATGACGATTTGTACAGTGGGCTAGTTGCTGAAGTATTACAATCAGACCTTCTAGTGGAATCCTGGACTAATGGACCGGGCACATTGGATTCGGAGTGCAGCAGAAATTTCCAGTTAGTTTGAATATTCACGATATCTAATGGCATCTTTAAGTTTATGTGAAGGCGACGTCCTGGCAGCAAACTATGTTGAGACATCGACAAACGATAGTATCCGAAAGGATAACCTGTCAGCCGGATCATAAAGTCAAGACCAAGACACTACAAGGCTTCGGTATTGGTGGTGACCTCAATTGGCGAAAGAGAAGTAGTATACGGTAGATTATAGGACCGCACTCTGCTTTTTCGTCGCCCCGGACAGATTGGTTGTATCCAGACAGTGGTCTGCCACAAAAAAGTATAATGGGTTGCATACCGTCCCTTCCGCTGCCGCGGATTTGCCTTCGGCTTTCCTCATAATAGAAGTGAAATGGTATATGGAGTTTGGTGACAAATATTAGAGTCACCGTTGAACATGTTTAAATCTGTTATTTATTATTCGTATTCCATTCTTAATTGTTGCTTAATTAATGTGGTGACTAAGGGAAGTAAGTAGAAAATGTGCTGCATGACTCGAAATAAGACTAAGAACTGGGACGCGGTCGCAGCCTTCTGCGAGGCAGTAGTCTCGCGGAAGGAGGAGGCGGATCGCTTGCGCGAGGAGCGCAGCCTCGATGAGGCGATCCGCCGCCAGCGACTGGGGCGGCGTAGGCGCGAATACCTGCGCCTCATGCCGCCCTAGCCGAGGCCGCGGGTGACGTGACCGAGAGGCCGACCGCGTGAGGAAAGACCGACGTCCTCCCCGAGGGGGGGACGTCGGTCGATGGGAGGGTACTCCTCAAGGAGTATTATTCAAGCAGAAGTGTAGCTGTTAACTATGCATATTTTTTAAAAAAGATCTCCAATCTCTCCAAAAGAGGTGCTATGTAAACATCATAATAGGGAGCGAGTCCATTACCTCATAAGCACAGTTCTAGAATTTTTATTAAAACACGTCTTACCTCTTCGAGAATTGAAACTAGAATATCACGATTAATAGATACTCAACTGTACTGAATGATTTTAAAAACGTATTTTTTTTTATTGCAGAGTACGTAATATTGAGCGACTAAAATTTCCGATTGCAAAAATGTCGTTCACATCACACCATGATCATTCGAAATGGGCAGTGGCAGTAGCTCATAAGATGCATAATAGCCAGGATACTAAGGTGGCTGATTATTGGGTCTGCGTGGGAGATATTAATAGAGCGGTAAGATTATAACATAAACTATGTTACTGTATAGTAGATAATTTTTTTTTAGAATATTTTATTAGCTCTTTAAGTTTGTGGTTCTTATTAACCATAGGTGAATTTTATTATAAATATATACGGCGATCAAAATGTTTTCAATTATTTATTTAATCATCTGCTAGGTCTTATCTACCTTGCCCGGGGGTGTCGTAAAGGGAGACTAAGGGATATAATACGCAGATAAGATCACTGCAAAGAAAATCTCGACATAAATAAAATCCCCTTTTTGGGGTGAACTATGGTTAGCGCACCTGCCGTCGAGCTCCGTCCGGGATGACGAAGGGATGACGCGCAGCCCCATAACCAATCGTCTCCGTGGCCGGCCCGGTATTGAAACCCCATACCAACACGTTTTATCAACGTGTTATAGGCCAGTTTTCCTCATATAGAGCAGGAGGCCCAAGCCCAATAATGTGACGTAACAGTCCTCATTACTGCTTTTCGTTCTTTTTTAAACGTTTTTATTTCATATTTGTTTCAGTTACCACAAGAATCACGCGGCGGTGGTACAGTTTGCACTTCAGGACCAATATTGTGGGGTAATTTTGCACACCTTATTGAATCTGTCCAAACGTGTAATTAGGGTAACGATGTATTATTTAAAAATTTACAAACTATGTCGTATTGCCATTTAATTGCGAGTAAAAATTGTGACTTAATCTACTATTAGTCAAATTTCTTTTTAAATATATACCAAATGTGTATTCCATTACATATGAGTTCTAATAGTAATGTTTTATTGTAAGTAAGAGAGGTAGTCATATTACGCTTGAAATATTCTATTAAGTTAATAAATAGGAATTATAATTGCGTATACCCTCTAATTAATTTAATAAGGAGCTTTAAGACAGTCTGTGTAAAGCTATATTTTTAAAGAAAACAAAACATCGAATAACATTGGTAACGAATTATGTTTAAAGTTAAATACATAATTATATTTTGACAATTCATTGCTATAAGCCGCGCCAATTGCTAAAGTGCCTGGCCGCCATTTTGGTGACGTAATTTTTTGACATTTAAGATTCAGTACCGTCAGCATAACAGCTGGCGAGTGAGTACGTATATCGAGTTGTGACTTTGCTGATATCATTATTAATTATAAATGTTTCTTTCTATAAAAAGGAGTAGAAAATTACTTTGGAAAAGAGCTAATACTACTACTTCAAAATGTAATTCAATTCAAGAAAAATGCAAAACACACACAACAATAGTGATTAAGAGACATGGATTCCGAGTTTAGATTATAGTGAAGTATTAGGTTAGAATTTTAAAATGTACTAATGTGTATTAAAATTATTTAAATATTTATTTTATTTAAAAAAAATCTAAACTCCTTATCTCAATGATAATAATAATTCAATAATCGTTGTTTAATCGATTGGATTAACGGCATTTAGATATCATTTGATTTTTTGTTAACTGTATTTTAATAGCGTGTGACGTCACATGGACAATAATTAGAAGAGGCCCAACACATCAGCAATTGGCGTGATTTATAGCAAGGTATATTAGATTCGGAAGCATTTGGCCAACAAATCTTCAATACATACTTACTATATAGAATAAATTGCGATATATTAGAATATATTTCGTAAAAGATTAAGTAAAGAGTAAAATTTTAAGTAAGGATTTTTGTATTGTAGAAGTACGTTGTGACATACATACATGTAAGTATAGGTAGAGATTTCATTTATAGTGTTAGAATAATGGATATGACATGGTACCACCATGTGCAAGATTAATATGTTAATATTTTATAGTGTTTAATATTTAGAATTATTTTTGTGTAAGGACCAACCTATTTAATTCGAAATTATAATAAATAGAAATCATACTTTAATAACCGTCGAATACATCCTACCTGACAAATATTATGTAGTCAGCGATGGTAAAACATAATAGCATAATAATAGCTTTTATTAGTAAGTATTATTATTATGAGAAAAAAAAGAGCGTACAAGGTATGCATGTCAGAAGTGAAACTTCTTTATCCTTCATCCTTTATCTCATTCTCTCGTCGGCTGAGTCCTATACATTTACGTATTTGTGTCCTATGGACTCGCTTTTTCGTTTCATCGAGTTCGAAATCACAAAGATCTAAAGAAGTATCACTTCAATAATATACTTTAATATTTAGTTAAATAAAAACTACTATAAACACATTCTGAATAGTTATTTTATGTTCTGACAAAAAGGTAAATTCTGCCAATGACATTGTAAAAAGACTAAATTTTTTTTACAAACGAATGTTTATTATCGTTTTTTTTTTTTTATTTTATGGGTGGGCTATGGTAAGCGCACGCGCGGTCCTGTCCGTCTGGGGCGATGAAAAGACGGCGCGCGTGACCATAACCCACCCGTACCCACGTCACCTCGTTGTTGGGCCGACCAAAGGAGCAGATGTGACTTGTCATCAGTGGTTGGCCCGATGGAATACCCTTTCGGGTAACCTCACCTCTCGACGTACTAGGACGTCGGTCGCCGTCGCGCGGTCAGCCTCTCTGCGGGTGACGGACAATTCCCCGGTCCGATCACCCGCGGCCTCGGCTAGGGCGGCATTAGGCGCAGATACTCGCGCCTGCGCCGCCCGAGTCGCCGGCGGCAGAACGTGTCGCCGAATAGGAGCTCTACTCGCACACGATCCGCCGCCTCCTTCCGTGAGATTACGGCCTCACAGAAGGCGGCGACCGCGTCCCAGTTCCTGACGCTGTCGAGCATCTCCCTGGCGATGGTCGGCAGCGCCAGGTCGGCACCGATAATAGCATAATAGCGACGAGTTCACGGCGCTCCCCCTCCCACACAGCATTATTACCGTAGTACTAAGCCTACAGTCAAATGTACTTACTTAACAATTGTCCGTGATTGAAAATACTAAACCAAAGAAAAGCATATACATAGATCTCAATAGGCCGCAAATGCTGATCTTGACGACGGGCAGTTCTCACATTTTACGACATGTTGATTTCAGCGAAATCTTAATTGGATATCGTAAACCGACAACTGCTGAGTGTCAGCGCATTTTAATATTACGAGATGTTTAATGTGATATCACAAATAAGACGAAACGTTATAAAGCAATTATATAAAATTGGATTATTTCGGAGTAGTAAATGATTTACTACTCCGAAATAATCCTATTTGTGTATTGCGTTTTAATTTGGGTTTAGTTTAACAAACCGTTCGTTACAATGGACATTGAAAATGGTGAAGCATTTTAATATTAATAACATATTTAAGACCCGAAAAAAAAATATGTCAACAGTGTTATTTTAAATTATAATGTCATTGAAATAATGTAATAAAGCTTGATTGATTGTATCAATCCTTTATTGTTAATATACATAAAAATTTTAGATTATTGTGAAATAAAAATGTTTAGTAATAAAATGACGTCTTAAAACAAAAGCCTTGTTTATTTCGTCGACTACAAACACTACCAACGTTTAAACTGTGGGTGTCGTAAAATACGAATAAGAGCTTTACATAGAGTTGATCCAATTGCGTCTGATGCTATTTAGTCATTTGCATTCATAAGGAGGATAGACATCACGCAGGCGGCCGGCCATAATACTATTGCAAAAACTGTAATATGTGGGTAGAAGAGTATAGAAAGCATCGAACTCACCTAATTTGAATAAAAGCAGAATGATGCTGATGATCAGATATGTTTTTTTAAGATTTTGAGATATGCAACTACAGTAGAAACTCGATTAACCGGACTAATTGTTGTCATAGGCATTCGGATAATCGAATGTATAAAAACCTTTGGTTTTGTGCACATGTAGTATGTACATAATTTTATGCGTTTATTAAAAGACGTGTACATATCCCGCTGGGCATGCACATCAGAGCGGTGTAACAATCTCTAACTAAAACTATAATGAAACGGGTGGGACAGCGATCCCGCGGGGCGTGAGCGAGTCATGGCATTTCAGACACTGTCGCGGTTCGTAATCCGAATATCTTGGTAGGACCACACTGTTCGCAGTTGTCTGTCTACAGCCACGGGCTGGTCCGTCCGTGGTAGTACCACACACTCGTAGAAAATCAACGTCCGAGAAGTCACAATTTGTTACTGTGCTTCGTTCGGTGAGCGAGAGCCAGAAGTCCAAGTTTCTCAGGGTGTTTGCGTGTGGTTTTGATGATGCCTTTAATATTACCGAATCTCATTTCACGCATTCATACTCCCTTCACTTTATTCTCGGTAAGCAACGGCGTAGCAAAGGTTCGTTGAGCGGCAGCATCACTCACCATCAGATGTGCTGTGTTTTCTCGTCTGCTACCGTATGCAATAAAAAAAAAATCTTCAGGAAAAGTCACAAAGGTAAAATTTATGAATTTAGCAATTCGTCTTTATAATTTTTGGAATTCAGAATACGATGATCAAAATGCTAAAAATATGATAAGCTTTAAGAAACTTATGATAATGTAAACATAAATCATTCTTTATTCATGTACCTACCACTATTTAATATGATTTTTTTTCGCGCAGTTTAGTCATCATTAATGACGGCCATGTGAAAAAAGCGATGGTAGCGCAGTTACATCATTTCAAATCAATCATACTAAATAAAAATCTAATTTATAGATAAAATGTTTAATATACAACACAAAAATATTATTTACAATGATTATGATTCATATCGCTTACACCACGGTAACGATATGAAAACAAACAACACAACCTTGTATAAAAACTAAAGATTTTAAAAAGAAAAAAACATTTAAGTTCACTGCATTTTACAGTCGCAGTGTTTTGGTAGACTACTTAGAAGTGACACATAAATTTCCTAATTGGCACCGTGTGAATTTAGAGATATTTATGTACAATTCTCATTAAATATAAAATAGATTAACATAATGTTTACCTATTTTTAAAGCAAAGACACATTCACCACAATAGATAAGGCATTTAAGCACAAAATCCATTAGATGAATGGAATACTATTCTAAGAAAATTCGTTTGAAGCACCATATAAGCGCTCTCCGTCAGTCCCTTCACTTAATCGATAAAATAGGGACCAACGGGTCGTACAACTTAAATATTGGATTATATCAATTAATACGTACGTACAATTATAGTAATATAAATTGCAAATTGAGGCTGAATTAAAAAATAGTAATTTTAATAGAAGATTAAAGCGTAATATAATATCAAATAGAAATTAATTGTTGATATAAAGATTTGGACCCTACACCAGACATATCTCAATGATTTATTATGATAAAAAAATATAAAGTGGAGCGCATTCTTAACAAGAGCAAAATAATAATAAAGATAATTTTATCTTTTCTAAAACGTAATTAAGTGACTGATTGAGACGTGAATTATTGACATTTCACAACCAAAACTGACATTTCACTGGTTAAGGATACGTTCGCACTGAAAAGAAAACATTATCAGAAAAATTGGTTACGATAATGAGACATTATATCGGCAGTGTACAAATTAGTGTTATTCTCTCGTTCAATGTGTGACTCTTAATGAGGGCATTCTGGTGAACCAGGAATCCTGTTTCACCTTCAAATAATAAGCGTCTTTTGGAGACGGTGTTGTCAGGGCGTCCTCTAAGATTTTAAGGGCACTGGATGGAAGCACCTTTGCGCTGTATTCTGCTGCTTCCCCTGGCATTGTGACTGCGCATGTTGCTGTGTTCGTACTTACTTCCGAGCTTGGAGTTTCAGGACGACTAGAAAACCAAATAAAATTAATCTGTAGTCGTTGGTAACTAAATAATAAATATTATTGCTTTGCATTTCTTGACAATAACAGGTATTTCTTAGGTATTTAATGTTTTTCTTTCTATTTTTACCCAAATTGCACTTAATGACAATTTTAAATCGAACGCTAAACACATATTCATTTACAATTTAATTATGAAATTAGGAAACGGAATTTAGGAAACTTAATTTAAGGCTAATAAAAGTCTACCTGTTATCTCAAATATAAAAATGTATATTTAAAATGAAGAAGGATGATGTGCAACTATTTCTAATGATCACATTGTACATTCAGGCATATTTCTATATTGTTACAAGGTTTTGCATTAGTCTAGGATAACCATACTTCTGCCGATCGCATCTTAGATTTAAATGCTGGGTTCAACAAAAAGGATTTTGGTTAAGCTTTTCAATAGCAAGGAAAAATCTGGCAGGGTCTCTCGTGCCCCTGTAGATTACAAGATTTGCCTTCTATCACCTTTATCTAAAAATTAACTGTTATCTTTTGAAAACTCTATTATTGTTACTCTATTAGTGAAGAAAGTGAAAAGCCATAATTCGGTCGGTTCTTATAAATTAGGACAAAAATCTTGATATATGTTTTCTTCTACCCGTATATATAAAAGAAGGGGAAGAATAAAGGATTCCATATTTTTATAATGACGATGATTAAATTCTCTAAACTCTAAATTATTACCTGGCGGGTAGACTCGGTGGTTGAAGCAGCGAGGGTGGCGAATAGATATCATTAGCAGCAAGATCAGGTGCATGTAATAAAATAACGTGGAGTCGCTTTGACTTTAGACTGGCTCGTAGCGCTCTGGCCGCACCCCAAACACCCCAGCGAGCTGCTGCCGCTCCGGCATTTAGCTCACCATTATCACCTGCTTCTAAGCGGGACAGACTCTCACAGGCCGTATCCGAAGTTAGTCCTGAAATGACAGTTGCCAAATATAGATATGCTTTCTTATCGTTGGAAACTCAATGCAGCCTCAAAATAATGCTCTAATATGAGGGAATTGTAATACGAGGGGATCATATAAGAAATTTTTGTTTGACATTATCCAATCAAATAATATTCCCTGTGGTGACGAAGTAAAAATACAATTCATCATCACCGTCTTGCCCATAGATGTCGAAAAAGACGACTATGGTAGATGATACGCCTACTATAACATTTGTGTAAACGGAACGGAAAACACAGCACGGTTTGCCGAATTGTGGCAGAGTAAGAATACAATTCACCCTCCCTAAAAAAGACACAACAAAGGGATAATATCCAGATAACGTTGTCTCGTCCACTAATAAAATATTGAGGGAATATTGTATGCTGGTGCTGACCAACCTGGATACTCGACCTAAGAACTAAATAAGGATGATCTTTTTAGTCTTATAGTCCAATCCCCAGCCTATCAACGTCCACTGTTGAAGGTAGACTGCCCGATACCATAATCACCACGCTTGATTGGCGGGTTGGCGATTGAAGTTATAAGTCGTCGTCTCAGCTTATACCTGTCCCATTACTGGGTTCGAGTCTCCTCCCCCAATAGAAGGTAAATTGACCATTCTAGTTACACTTGTTTTATTTGGAGATATTGCACAGATGTTATATGCATATTATATCTCTTAGTCGTCTTTTACGACAACAATTACGACAATCGGATCTCTCAATGAGTGAAGCAGATTTTTATATTCGCGATAATTCATATAATCACCTTCATCAGCCTTACGCGGTGGAGCCTATTTTAAAATTATACCTGATAGATATAATATGGTATCCATCCATGGCTTAGTAGTAATTTTCAAAATTTATCGTCGTTTTCTGCTCCAAAAAAGCAGTTTTCATTTTTAGGTCTAAAACCTAATTAAAGGTTTGATTTGCACATTTGTAGATTTGTCGCATAATTTTGTTGATTTGAATAAGTATTAAGAATACTTACTATCGAATAGTCGTGACTATTCGATAGTAAGGTTTTGCAGTGTTGATAATGCCGCAGTAAATTTAATCAAGAAAAAAAGCATAAAGAGTTGGAATGATTTCACTTCCCTCCTATGCAAAGCGGGAGACATGAAGCAAAATTGGCTAATAAGCCAATAAATAAGTTACGTGCTTAGCTAAGGTGTCTATATGTGAATTCTTAAGATTGATTGCAATAGTAGGTATGTCAGAAACGTCTATAGTACTAACCAATGTAAAACAGCCTGCCAGCATTGGGGTGATCTGCAGCGGCGGCAGCCAGCATTGGTGAGAAAGTGCGCGCAACCCTCAATGATCCGAGTACATTGCCCCGTAACGTGCTCTCCCAGCACGATGCTCCACCGTGTCCACTGCTGCCAGCTGTATTTATCACGGCCCAGATACCTTCAAAAAGAACACATTAGTTACTAATTTAACACCACCACAGAGGCCAAACGTGTGAAGTAAGTTGTTGTAAGTTTGTGTGAGTAATGGCTGTAACAACTTTACCCGGAGCGCTCAGGGTTCTCAACCCGATAAAGTTAAGCGACCGATCCCGAGGCCACCCCCTGTGGGGTATGGACCTCGATATCGTCGTTTGCTGCCAAAGTGGGCACTCACACGTTTTGATTTTACCGCGGCACGATTTCCGTCTTCGGCGGCGAGGGCGGAATCGGGAATATTCTCTTGTCAGCGCGCACGGGCTGTGTTTGTCTCAGTCTAGGCGAGTGCGTAAGGATAATAATGTCCTTGCGCTTTGTTGCTGTTGCATCAAATACTGAGCATTTGTATTTTATTTGCGTTCTATGTGTCGTCTATTATGTTTGCTCAATCCTGTTTCTTTATAAGAAAGCTAAAAGTAAAACCGAAACTTAAAAATTATGTCCTATACAGACTCCTCAGCTAAGAACGTACGTACGTTTGTTTCTTTATGTACCAAAAACATAAGAAATGGTTAAAGAAATTAATACAAGGAGAATTATGATATGCGCGTATGTATACCTAGAAATTTTATAAACAACTAAAGAAATCGCTAGTGGTATTTAATTTAATTACTTGAGTTTAAACAATATAAGGCCTACAAGCACTATTTAAATTAACCACCAAGTTGAGTTAATCAATATTCTGTAAACAGAGCCATCTAGGTGTCAAACTGAGTAATATCTTGATAGCCACATTCAAATTTTTGTACTGCATATCTTATATATGAACACACAAGTAGTTCTAGTATATTCTACTAGATGGCAGTATTTTAATTGTTATCAGATTCCTTTGCCATATGTAGTTTGCTTACATTTAAAACAGGCTATTTTCAAATGTTTTATTAGACAAATGTTACGTTAACTTAAAAGTTAATTTAACATATATTATTGTAATAATAATTCCACACGTAGAAAATTAGAACCAGTATTCTGATATTCTCGCGCGAGCACTGCTGGTGTAGTGGTATCATGCAAGATTCCCATTCTTGCGACCCGGGTTCGATTCCCGGGCAGTGCATACTTTTGCTAATTCTAAACATACATAATTTATATATTTTTTTTTTTATCTTTTAAACGAGTACAAAATTAATACACTGATTTCTTTTGCGATATATGAAATAAAAGCAATATTGATTAATCTCATCATCAATATTCTTGTATATATACGCATGTATTTTAATTTATATAGGACAGCTGTCTTTTCCTTCATTATCTCTAATTCCTTTCGCTTGTCTAAAATCTAATATTGACTATAAACTTTTTTCGTGTGGAGTTTAAAACTTTATAATCTTCAATATTCGAGTCTTCAGAACGAATATAAGGAATCGAATAAATATTGTTTGTCATCTCAGTATTGTACGTTCCAGTTGTGGGCTTGATTTTCGTGTACTGTGATATAATATAAACAGTGGCGGCCTTAGGGGGTGGCGAACAGGGCAATCGCCCGGGGCCTCGCGCTTACAGGGGCCTCGCGCTTACAGCGGCCTCACGCAACAACCCAAGCAAATTTAAAAAATATATTTTAAATTACATTTTTACTTATTAATTATATTTTACACTTTGTTTTCAATATTATAAAACTTAAATTTTATTTATTTGTACAACTTTAGTATTTTTCATCAAACATGACAAATCCCTAAACCAAACCAGACCTACTTTCGTATCTCATACTTTTCACGAAGGACAAAGGGCCTCGCAAAGACCTGCCGCCCGGGGCCTCGCAAAGACCTGCCGCCCGGAGCCTCGCAATGGGTAAGGCCGCCGCTGTATAAACCTATTAGGTATATAGTGCTGGCCAGTCGCTTTGGCATAGAGTTTTATGCGACATTTTCCTTCTCTTACAGTCATAATGCTCGGCATAATAGATCCGTTAGCCAGTGGCGTAACTATACCATCTGGGGCCCGCGGCAAATTCTTTTGACGAGGCTCTATCAGTAAGAATCATCACGTTGTACTTAGGTAAAATAAATTTTATATAACTCAGGTACGTTGGTCGGGGCCCTCTCGGGTCGGGGGCCCGTGGCATTTTTCCAGCCCTGCCACCCTATAGTTACACCACTGCCGTTAGCCGTCTTTTACGACACCCACGGGCAAACGGCTAGTGAAATGTGTTCATAGTCCGTTACCAAACGTGAAAAATATTGTTGCTGCCACGGCAGGGATATTCTAAATTTATTACCATGTTCTCCGGCTGGTAGATGTTGTGCCGTAGTCCGAGCAGCTTCTTCTAATAGATCTTCTCTAGCCACATCTAACTCCAGGTTGACAAGCCTCGGTTTCGGTTGGTCTTCGGGTGTGCTTGCGATGTGCGCTTGCAGCCAAGAGTCGGCCAGACGAGCACCAAGACCGCCAGATCGGCAACCGGCGATGACACGCCATCCACGACCGCTAAGGTAGGTGGCTATCTGTCGATAGATATAAAGCCATCAAACGTTCTTAAGACTTTAGCATACTGCAGATTGCATGCTTGACTTACGGTGAGGGGGTAAGATATGCGATTTAATGAGTTTCATCGTCATCATTTCAGCTCATATATGTCCCACTGCTGGGCACGAGCCTCTTCCACAATAGGAAGGAAATTGACCTACTGTACCATGCTGGTCAGACGGGTTAGTACTGGGTTCTATTTCGAGTTGCTCTTGCATTGATATTTTAAAGGTATTATATCCCTTAGTCGTCTTTTATGACATCCACGGGTAAGATTGAAGGTGGTGAATTGTATTCTTACTCCGTAAACACATGGACTAATGATGATGATGATCGTTAGAGAATTCTGTCTATTTCTGGAGTCTGGTACTGCATTTGGAAGAATATAACGCAGCCTCAATTACCCATGTAATAATAAAATAACGGTCCCATGACCGTATATAAAGAGTGAATTTACAAAAAGATATCGAGCAAACCAGTATTTGACCACCAAAACCTATTTCAGACATCGATTACAATGGTTGCAAATATAAAGGGCTTGTTGGTATATGAATGTAGTTTGATGATATTGCTTTGCTATTAATCCTAACGCAGATAAATAAGCAACATAATATAAAATAGTTTAAGGTCGAATCTATGCTATTCAATCTTGTAACAAATGAGATCACTCGTTAGATAAGTATTATTAACATTAAAGCTGTGTTTGTTAGTTTCGAACATACATTTTTCCATTTCCACCGTCTATATGTTAGATTATATAAGCCTTTTTTTATTGTGGTAGGTTATGGTTTGGACACACCCCGTCCAATCTGTCCAGGGCAACGAATAAGTGGCTTGTGGCCGTCATCATTGGTGGGTCAACCACTGGTACCGATTCCTTGACATCCGTGACCGGCCCGAGATTATATCACACTGACTAGGCGGTTTCGTAAAATTGCTTTTGTTGCAATGACATTATCAGTTTGCTCCACCTTGTCATTACACACGACATTCACGGAAAAAATAAGTATTAAAATTATATTTCTTACTAGCAACCCGCCCTCGCTTCGCTTCGATTATAGTCGTTTTACCCGCGTAGTTCCCGTTCCCGTGGGAATACTGGGATAAAATATAGCCTAGTTTACGCTCTGATATTATAGCTTTCCATTGGTGAAAGAATTTTTGAAATCGGTTCAGCCGTTTTGAAGATTACCCGGAACAAACAGACAGACAGACAAAAAAATATAAAGTGATTTTTAGGCATGTGTATAGTGCAAATAACCGTGTGAGCATAAAAAAGCCTACTATTTTGACATTACAAACAGACACTCCAATTTTATTTATTGGTCTACGTTGATTAAGGATGTAGGGAAAAATAAATTATAAATTTATATTTTAATTACTACAAGGATCAATCATTCATCATCATTACCACTGCTAGGCTCGAGCTTCTTACATGAGAATTTGACGCACTGTACCACGCTAGGGTTGGTATAAGATTTTGTTCTATCTTTCTCTTGCGTAGATATTATCAGCATATTATATTCCTTAGTCGACATTTACGACACTCACGGACAAGAATAGTGAACTGTAAGGTAAGTATGAATAACGTAAGTAATAAAGTCTTACTTGTAAGCCAAGCGCAGTATCAACAGAAGTGACTAACACAGTTTTGGCGCTGTCCACAGGCAACACCTCCGCGACCCTGACCTTACGGAGTAGGTACAGCAGCAGAGCGCCCACTATTGAGCACAATGCTGCGAACTGGAGACCAAGAGACAGCCACGTGAGTGCGTCCATTGTTGGTTTAGCAGACGAACATTATTCAGTATGTGATCTGTAACAAGTAATGGATAATAAGAATAAAATTTTTTGCTGTGTCATGGCGGTTACGAATCCTATCACCCCTTACATTGGTTGTGGGTGTCGTAAACAACGACTAAGGGTTCGTTTCCGTGCGCCCGATTGCGGCCGAGCACGATCGATCGCTTACGGGGTCTCCTGCTTGAACGACGAATACGACGCGACACGACACGACGCAGTGCGGCGCGATGCTACAAGTGACAAGTGTCCTATGTGATTTTGGTCAGTCTCAAAACGTCAGTTCTCAAAACAGGCACGTTTGATGTCGCGTCTCGTCGCAAACTGTCATATAGGCCGAATAGGCCACAAGCAGGCATGTCATTGAGTTGATCGCGTTCGTCGTGTTCGCAGCGTCGTCGTCGCGTCACGTCGTATTCGTCGCTCACGCAGGACACCGATTTACGACTGTCGCGCGCGACTAATGCGATAATAGTCAAAGTGTGAAAATGTAAGGCGCTGTTTTTGTCGTTGGCCGCGTGCGGCTGGCGCGGCGGACGACAAAAACACGGCAAACGGCGGCATACATTTTCATACTTTGACTATTGTCGCATCGGCCGCGCGCGATCGATCGCTTACGACTGGCGCGCGATGCACGGAAATGAACCTTAACGATTTCAGAACCGATTTTTAATTTTCAGAGCTTAGAATAATAACCTATAGAAGGTAAGTTCACGCACAAAAAGTGAGGCATTTCAATTGGAGCCTAATGGAGCTTACGCCGGAACCGTTCTGTAATGTACAAGTCATTGTACTGCACGAACGTACGCAACTCTTAAAAAATAAATAGGTAATTATGACGGTTGGTGCATTCAAATGGTGTCACAACACATTTGAAAAACTTAAAAAGGTTTTTAACATTACTTTTAAAATTATTTCGATGATTTATGTTAATAAAAACAAAATTTGATTTCATAATTTGTATAGTGGTGTGCGTGTGTACGTGTGTAATCGTCTGCGCGCCATTAGTATTTTTAGATTCAAATTTTTAAAGTTCGAAGTATTGACACTATCCTTCTAAATACGTTATTATTCTAAGTTTCAGAGTGTATATACGTGATTGAAAGTTTGTTCCTCTACTCGTCGAAAGTATCAAACTATTGCAAACATGTAAAACAAATGGTGCTTGTAGTATAGTTTTTAGTAGCTTTATAATGTTTTCAATCGATGACAATGAGTTCTGGTAAAGTAAAATTTTATTTCAATAGCATAAATAACAAAATAAATTATGTCCTCAATTATGTACAGAGGGTCTGAAAGGGTTAAGAGATTTATGGGCCATCTGCTTGATGCCTTTTGGTTAAAAATTATATGCTGGGCGAGTTGACGTCAGGCAGGTAATAAAACTATTGTCAAAACATTTGCAATATGTATTATGAAAGAAAGTACATACTCCACGTGTCTTTATATATTTCATGTGTACGTGTGTATGTCACTGAATTGCTCCTAAACGGAAGGATCGATGTTGATGAAATATTTTGTGTGTGTTCAAGGGGATTCGAGAATGGTTTAGAATTAGATTCACAATTGGACCCGGTAGGTGGCGCTTTATTTGTACAGAACAACGTCTGTTGGGTCAGCTAGTGTACTATAAAACAAAAATACATAATACACATAACGGAACATTAACACACATTATAATTATAATTTAGCATTAGTCTGTCTATCCGTTAATGGTGTTTTCTCGCTAAAAACTGCACAGATGACGTAGTCGTGACTCAACTATCTTGTTAAGTGTCGCGGGTTTGAGTCTGGGTGAAATTAGTGGTCATTAATTGTATGTTTGTGAAGTCTGCCGTAACACAAGTATTGGTGCTCTCGCCCCGGCTCTCGCCCACGGGTGTCGCAAAAGACGACTAAGGGGTTAAATATCCTTCTTTTACATAGAACATCTATGAAAGAGAAAGAAAACTTGAAATATAACCCTATATCAACATGTCTGACCAGCATGGTATAGTAGGTCAATTTCCCTGCTAGGTGTAGTGCAGAAGGCCCGAGCCCAACAGTGGGATCTATATAGGCTGAGATGATGATGATGACGATGATAATTGTTTTAGGTAATATTATTTTATACGAGTAAAATTGAAAATTTTGAATAATAAAATAATATATAATAGTAGTACGTTCTCTTCAACAGGAATTATCGATTAATTTTCTTTTAACGATTACACTGGCAAGCGTGAAGCACTTTATCGAGTAATCATACGTCATTACATCATTTTGGAAAAGAGCTGATACTCTTACACTGTTAGACCAATATTAACGAAACATAGCTAAAAACCACCGCAAGGAAACTGGCTTTTGAAATGAAAAAACCGCATCGAAATCGGTCCATCCGTTTGAGAGCTACGATGCCACAGACAGACAGACATCGACGTCATACTTATAACACCCCTCTTTTTGCGTCGGAGGTTAAAAATTAGACGAACACATTATAATTGACGATTTTTCTGCAACACTTGACCAATACTGGTTACGGTACATTACGTGAAACGCGTAACTGATTCGCTACACCACAGCAAGTTATTGAATTAAGGAAACTGGGTTGGAAATAATTGATTTAAGCGTGGAATTCCATAACAGCCATAATTGATGGTACCATGTAATGATAAAATATATAATATGGATTTTAGAGAGTTTATCTATATTTGCACGCTTAAATAACAAACTATTGTATCACCAACATGTTTGCAGAAAAAACAGCAAGAGGTTGGTGTTGTGCCTAGGGCTACACGAACGAAGTGAAAACTTCATGAAGGCAAGATCGATAATACGAAATACGACAATATTTTTCCATCTATACCAATAAATAAAATTGGAGTGTCTGTTTGTAATGTCAAAATAATAGGCTTTTTTCATGCTCACACGGTTATTTGCGCGACACCTATGCCTAAAATAGCAATTAAAAAAAATTTTGTCTGTCTGTCTGTTTGTTCCGGGTAATCTTCAAAACGGCTGGACCGATTTCAAAACTGATTTCACCAATGGAAAGCTATAATATTAGGGCGTAAACTAGGCTATATTTTATCCCGGTATTCCCACGGGAACGGGAACTACGCGGGTAAAACGACTATAACCGATAACCGAAGCAAAGCGAGGGCGGGTTGCTAGTTCTATATAAAGTAATACTATTTATAATATATATGATTATAATTGGGTACAAATTAATATGAATATGATTGTTTATTCGGTATACAATGTCGAATACGTTTTCATTGCAGTCTAAAAACTGTTGTCATACTTTAATTATGCATGAATTATGTAGGTCTTCCGTGTGGTGACGAAGCGAGAATACAATTTATCATCCTCGTTCTTGCCCCTGGGAGAGAGAGAACTAAAGAATAAAAATGGTATATAACATCCTTATTAATATTATAAATGCGAAAGTAAGTTTCTTACGCTTTCACGCTTAAACTGCTGAACCGAGTTCAAAAATTCTTTCACCAATGGAAAGCTATAATATCAGGGAGTAACATAGGCTATATTTTATCCCGATATTCACACAGGTAAGACAACTGAAACCGAAGAGAAACGAGGGCGGGTTGCTAGTCATATATAAGGCAAGGTATACTCAAAATAAAACTTTATACCAACACGTCCAAAGAGCGTGGTTTAGTAGATAAATTTCTTTCTTATTCTTAAGGAAGCTCGAGCCTAGCTGTATTATACACTAGCAACCCGCCCTCGCTTCGCTTCGGTTATAGTCGTTTCACCCGCGTAGTTCCCGTTCCCATGGGAATACCGGGATAAAATATAGCCTAGTTTACGCCCTGATATTTTTCCATTGGTGAAAGAATTTTTGAAATCGGTTCAGCCGTTTTGAAGATTACTCGGAACAAACAGACAGACAGACAAAAATTTTTTAATCGCTATTTTAGGCATAGGTGTCGTGCAAATAACCGTGTGAGCATGAAAAAAGCCTATTATTTTGACATTACAAACAGACACTCCAATTTTATTTATTGGTATAGATTATGAATTGAGATGATGATAAATATTCAGTGCTTCTAGCACCAACAATTTATAAGAGACAATCACTTCGTAGGATAGTTCAAAGAAATTAATCGCATAAAGGAACAGATTCCATCATTGTTCCGTACACATTATGTCTGTATTAAACGTTACCTCGAACACCATTGTATGTTAGGATATTCACATAACAATGTCGATGTTGCTCGCCGATATGAAAGTAATTGACATCAATTATAAGATGGACTCGGAAGACAAGCTCGGAAGACTCAAACATTTATATGTAGGTATAATAAGAAGGAAAAAATTCATCATTATCCTGCTCTGCTGTCTTTATCTGTGTGGTGACGGAGTAAGAATATAATTCACCACTCCCTATCTTGCCTGTGGATGTCGTAAAGAACGACTAAAGGATAAAACAAGCATATGCCATTTGTGCAAGAGAAGAAAAACTCGAAACAAAACCCTATTTCATCACGTCTGATCATCGTGCAATAGTAGGTCAATTCCCTTTCCATTAAAAAAGGACTAAAGGATAAAACAAGCATATGCCATTTGTGCAAGAGAAGAAAAACTCGAAACAAAACCCTATTTCATCACGTCTGATCATCGTGCAATAGTAGGTCAATTCCCTTTCCATTATAAAGGAAGCCTGAGCCCAACAATGGGACAAATGTAGGCTAAGACGATGATGGTGATCCTGCTCTTATCCCAATTACGTAGAGTCGACGCAAAATGTATTCTTCTTCCTTCGTACATATAGCAAAAGTTTATGCAATAGATTTATGGCCAGTTGCCTGCTTGTCCTAATTGCTGATCAGACGGCATCAGATACAGTTGGCACAGGTCTATAAAACTCTTAGTCGTCTTTTACAACACTCATGAACAATATAAGGGTTGATATATTATTATTAGGTCGAGAAAAAAAAATGTTCTTTTTTTTCGTAATGGGTTATTATCAGCTTACACGCCGTCCGCTCCGTCCGGGGTAACAAAAGGGCACCGCGCGGCTCCATAACCCACTGTATCTCCTTTCCTTCATCGTTGGGCTGACCACCAGTACCGAGCTCTTTGTCCTCCGCAACCAGCCCGGCGGACAGATTGTTGTTCTAAATATTTTCATATGAATAATTCCTACAACGCGCATAACTTTAAAATATTTAATTCGTGAACAACTATGATAATATGTAAATATGTGAGCTTAAACGAAAGGGCGTAACTGATATAGCACGAAGAATTAGCACGCTGAAGTGGCAATGGATATGCCACATCGCTCGATGAACCAACAGTCGCTGGCAAAGAAAGTTTCTCGAGTGGCGACCACGTATCTGTTGACGCAGTGTAGGACACCAATTAAGTGGACTGACGACCTAGTGAAAGTTGCTGGGTGTCGTTGGATGCAACCGGCACAGGACCACACTTTGTGGAAAAAAAATGAGGGAGGACTATGTCCAGCAGTGGACGGCGATAGGCAGAATAATAATGACATGGGCATACGAATAAAATATCGCTATTATTATTTATTGTTTTCTATAATATTATACATCTATAAGAACTCTTCATTTAACAAGTACAATAGTAAACATAATGAGTAGAGAGATTGATAATAGTACTTTATAATGTCCAATCCCATTAAATAAACGATAAATATCAATGTAGCAACCGCGAGCCATTCCACTAGATCAGCTATAATAAGTTTCTCTCGCAATAGAAAACGCAATTAAATCAAAGTGTTTTTTAATCCACTGTTTTTCTATTTTTGTTTTTTAAATAAATGGTGACGGAGTTAGAATACATTTCACCGCCCCCTTCTTGCCCGTGGGTTTCGTAAAAGACGACTAGGTACTATACTAACCCGTCGGACCAGCGCGGTAAATATAATAGTTCAATTTGCCTCCCATTATGGAGGAGGCTCGAACCCGGCAGTAGAACCTGTGTGAGCTGTGATGATGAATAAATTAAGTATAATTATAAAATCCTGAAATATATCAATTTATAAAACCCACGAATGCTCGAGATTAGAGTGTTTGGTTTGACAAGTGCCCGAGTTTAACTATTTTGTTTGTGCTATATTTTTAATTTCTTTGGTAATGTTCTATTTTATGATTTCTTATAAATTACAATTTGTATGGTGACTTTTTGATACAATATGTCTTCTCTCTCTATTATTTTCCACATAGGAAGAAGTGACTAACGTAGAAGTAAAGCTCAAAATAAAAAAGAACACAAGTCAGTCATGAGAACTGCCAACAGAAGGCAGTTTAAGGAGGATCGACGCTTCCATCCATCCATCAGCCTACAGATATCCACTGCTGGGCATAGGCCTCCCCACGAGAATACCACTCGGATCGGTCCTGCGCCACTTGCATCCAACGGTTCCCTGCGACTTTGAGAATGTCGTCAGTCCACCTAGTGGGGGATCGTCCTACGCTGCGCCGTCCGATTCGTGGTCCCCACTCAAGAACCTTTCTTCCCCATCGATTGTCGGTTCGACGAGCGATGTGGCCTGCCCATTGCCATTTCAACGTGCTAATTCTGCAGGCTATGTCGGTTACACCCGTTCTTCTACGGATTTCCGTGTTCCGGATTTTATCACGTAGAGAAATACCGAGCATAGCCCTCTCCATAGCACGTTGAGCGACTTTGAGCTTTTTTATGAGGCCGACATTTAGAGACCACGTTTCAGTGCCGTAAGTCATCACTGGTAGCACATACTGATTATAAATCTTTGTTTTCAGACACTACGGAATATTGAACGAGAAGATCTTCTTAAGTTGCCCGAACGCTGCCCAGCCGAGTTGGATTCGTCGGCTGACCTCTTTCTCGAAATAGACGCTTAGTTCACAACTATACCAGTCGGGCAAACGAACTACTTATCATCTTCATCATTTCAGCTTATCACCGTCCACTGCTCTCTCATGTTACGCCACAGAGTGCGGTCTTGTGCCGACTGCATCCAACGACGCCCAGCAACTTTCACCAGGTCGTCGGTCCACCTAATGGGGTGCGCCCCTACACTGCGTCACCCGATACGTGGTCGCCACTCGAAAATCTCACCTCCCCAGCAGCTGTCGGTTCGTCGAGCGATGGGGTCTGTCTATTGCCACTTCAGCCTGCTAATTCTTCGTGCTATGTCGGTTACACCCTGAGAGAGAAATCCCGAGCGTAGCCCGCTCCATAGCACGCTGAGTGACTTTGAGCTTGGTTACGAGGTCTACATTTAGGGACCTCGTTTCCGTGCCGTAAGTCATCACTACTGGTAACACACACTGATCATAGACCTGTGTTTTCAGACACTGAGGTATGTTGGACGACAAGATCCTCTTAAGTTTCTCGAAGCGAACTACTTAATAGGAAAAAAAAATATTCAACTTTTATTTTTATTTATACAAGAACAGATTAATAGTATGAAATCATACAAGATTTTTGTATTGTTGTTGTACGAGTCTTAGTTTAAAATATTTAATCACTTCGCGGTTATATAAATACGTAAGTATGTATGAGACCCCACAGACGGACAAAAACGTGTGAAATTCATTGTGTATTGTATTTTTTTTACTCGAGTGTCAAGTTCAAGGTTGAATATTATGTGATTGATACGATTTTTTGTTTTAGCAAATAAATTTTAAACGTGAGATCATCAGTGATTCAGTTTTAATTAGTGAGTTGGATTTGGTTATTTATCTACGCAGTGTTCGGAATTAACGCGAGTTAGTTGACTTGTTAGTGCATATTCCTTATCTATAAATATCTTTATGTGGAGTTTGAACCGTCTATAATAGGAATGAAAATGACGCATTTTGCCACAATATCCAAATACTTTGGCGTAGTCTATTATTTCCAGATACCGGTGGTCAGGCCTTCAAAGCGCATGACAGGATATTTTGTGAGGCCTCTTGCTGGCCTATATACATAGTAGGGTTGCAAAGAAAAGGGATTTTATTTTCATTTAACTACTGTTTCAATGCTATCTGATCATGTATGGATGCATAAATCCTTACTGTATGGTATGTTTGCTATTATAACACGTAAATAAAACTATTTTTTTTTATTTGGGGTGGGTTGCGGTCGGCGCGCTCCTCGCACCACTCCGTCCGGGGCGACAGAGAGGCGTAAGCACGCACACCCGCAACCCACCCACGATGCACGTCGCCTTCGTCGTTACACGTAAATAAAACTATGCAGAATATATGAATAAAATCTAAATCTTAAATAACAATACCAAAATCCAGTTTTAAAATTAGTTTCTGAATATTTAAATGATAAAATTGCGATTATGTAAAACTAACTTATCTTTAAGTTATAAATTCAACAGTAATATCTAAAGATGTAACAGTGTAGAGTTTACGAGCGTATTTTAACTGCGCAAAGCGAAGAACAAGTCTTCGTATGCCGCGTTAAAATTAGCATATCCTGTAAGTGTCGCGATATGTGCATCGCTTTTAATGTCGTCTTATTTTATTCTTCCACTAATGTTCAATTGTTCTTGAATATAAGATGTCAATTATTGTACATCAGATAGTTTATTGAACTCATATCATGATTATTCTAAATTACGTTTCGTTACAATATTTTCATAAGCAAGCATGATGTTTTTTTTCTTTTTATTGCAAACGATGGCAAACGAACAAACAGTACATCTGATGGTAAGTGTTACTGCTGCTCATGAACCTTTACAAGGCCGCTGCCTACCACGAAGAAAGTGAAGGGAGTGTGAATGCGTGCATGAGGCTCGGTGATACCAAGGGCACCACCAAAACCCTCCACACGCAAATACCCTCAGAAAGTTGGGCTTCCGGATCTCTCGCTCACCGAATGAAGCGCAGTAACAAATCGCTACTACTCAGACGTCGATTTTCTGCGAGAGTGTGGTACTGCCCCGGACGGACCGGCCCGCGGCTGTAGACAGATAACTGTCCACAATGTGGTCCTACCACTCTTGTTTGATTTATAAGAGTTTTTATAATTCATACACACAGTACAGATACCCATTATTTACTATAAGTATGCCTAATTTTATTATTTTTGTTTTATATATAGTTGGTTGTCGGATTGCCACAGTTGTAATAATTTATCCACAAATCTTGAAGATCTCACTACTGTACCAAAATTTATAGACGGATGGGAGCCTGGAGTTTTGTAAGACAGGTCTCGGCCTAGTACGCACTCCAGAATCTCGCAGGGTCTTTTACAACTTTTGACAAATTATAGGTTTTGTTATATAATCTCTTAATACAAAGTAAGAAGACAGTTCACCACCGCCTATATATATATATATATATATATACATGTAATATGCAAATTATATTTGACCAAAAGAAGCAAAATTCAAATAGTTATTATAACTGGTCTAACCAGCGTGGTGGAGTAGGTCAATTACAATCCTATTGTGCTGAAATGATAAATGATGAATCATGAGAATACAAAGAAACTCCAAACAATATGTTAATACGTATAACAATAATCAGTCGTTAATTATGATTTTTTACCGAGAAGTCAAGTCAAAAACTATTTTAATTCCTCACGTCGTAAAATAGCGGCGATAGTCTTTTGAGTATTGGTGGCCCGTGGTTTAAGCTAATCTCTCCGACCATCGGGAGTGATATCAAGGCAATACAAAGCTCTGTATCTAATAAATTGCTCTGATAAATTGTTTTCCTAGCAGATTACTAGCACTTTGTATTTTAGATATGTAATGAGCGACGTCCTGGGGTAGTCTAGATCTCATAGCAATACAGTAACAGCCTAATTATTTGGAAAGGCCAGTTAACTACCACGTAAATGTTTTAAATTGATGCCTCTCTGCTATATGTAATAACAAATTGTTATGTGTAAACGAAAATATCGTAAAGAAATCTTAGGTCTCTAACAGTGCCCTCATTAATTGCTTACTTGTGAAAAAGACAATCTAATATGAGGGACTGTAATTGTTATCCATTAGAATAAAAAAAGAGTAACTGAAATAAAAAAAAAACAATAAATCTGAAATGAATTCGTACATCAATCGACGCAATGTGATTTTTGAGTCTTAAAAATTTACACGCCTCTAAGTAGCGTACTACTCTCGTCGTTCAGAATCAAACATTATTATTTCGGCTCGGGCCTCCTCCATTATGGGAATGAAATTGACCTACTATACCACGCTAGTCAGACGTGGTTTCATTTCGATCTTTCCTTCTCTTGCTATAACAATCCCTACGGCTCAAACACGGGATCGAACTAAAATTTTATTCTATTCTATTCCTATTGCACTTATCTATACCAATAAATAAAATTGGTGTGTCTGTTTGTAATGTCAAAATAATAGGCTTTTTTCATGCTCACACGGTTACTTGCACTATACATATGCCTAAAATACACTTTATATTTTTTTTGTCTGTCTGTCTGTCTGTTTGTTCCGGGTAATCTTCAAAACGGCTGGCCGATTTCAAAAATTCTTTCACCAATGGAAAGCTATAATATCAGGGAGTAAACTAGGCTATATTTTATTCCGGTATTCCCGCGGGAACAACGGGGATAAGGCGACAGAAACCGAAACGAAGCGAGGGCGGGTTGCTAGTTGAATAATATGTATATACGTAAATCAAGAAAAATCACTCCTTTTAACACTTCTTTCAATCAAATGATATATTGAAAGTAACATCAACTTGCAAATATAATGCTACATTATGTAAGAATGACGAAGCCGACTCTGTTATAACATTTTCTTTTCGTACCTAAATCACTACAATCCGACGATTTTCGTGGATCCGAAGAGCATTTACAAATATTCATTCCCTTCGTAGCATGTAAACATAAGGCTTTGCAATTTATGAGGTTTAGCAACCTTGCAAAGGGGATAGCATAGGAATCGTCTTTGCTTGATAGTTAGGTGATATTTCATTAGTAAGCACAAAATACTCCGTATGATAATGGAGTAAGCATACTATGGTCACCATAGAGGAGGCCTACATTCAATGTGCGGTGGCGGCAACGAATACTAGCAGCCCTTACATTGCTCGTGGGTATCGTGACAGACGATAAAGAGCCTTAATTTACCAGTGCTAACTCCCTCTGATCTGTGTGCCTACTCTTGAATCTCGATTCCAATCCTAAATACAATTGCAGCTCGAATTTGAGCAAATTTGGTACTCTTGAAAGCGACACTAGCACACGATTGGAATCAAATTCGGTGGATTTTTTTTAAACTAAATGAATTCGACTTTCGTCGATTAAGTCAAATATTTGCTACTCCCGATGTGATTTTGACGTATTTTAAAATCGTTAATATTGTACAATTTCAAGAAAGCGTCTTTCTAGTGATCGAGTTCGATAACGTTATTAATTTAAAGTAAAAAGATACGGCACATCTGGTGAAAATAACAACGGCAAACGTGAAGAATTCATTCTCGATTGTATTCAAGAGTACCAAATATAAGATTGGTGAGATTGGAATTGAATCGGATTCAATTCAAATTATAATTGATTTTAAGAGTAAGCCCACTGGTCTGGCCGTCTGGTCAATAATTATATTTCCAAAGAGTGTTGACGTCAAGCAAATAGCCGGTCATAAAACTATTGCCAATACTTTTGCAATATGTGATATGAAAGAGGAGTACATATTGAGTCTATACCGAGTAAATGGATACAGATGATGATAATTTCCGTGTGGTGATGGAGTAAAAATGCAACTCATCACCACCTCTCTAAGGCCCTTCGCACATGGAGCTACTCAAAAATGACTGAACTGATCAGTAATTACAATTACAAATTAGTTAGAAACTGTACCTCGCACATGACGCTACTTAAATTACAAGGTTTCGGTGACTTATGTTATTTCTGTTCTCACAAGCACACCATTAACGAGGAAATATTAGGGAAAAATCAAACACGTCGAGTAGGTCGAGCGAGGATGACAACGATATTGTATTATACCACTTAATAGACATCGAAGGAATCTTCGCAGGTTTTGGATTCACCCGTATATTCGAAATAATGTGAACTGCAGATTGTCAGTGGAGTAATGTGACAATATCTTTCCTTGAGTAATCTGAGAGTTTATAATTATATAAACATGGATACTTTTCCACCTCCTGCACAAATTTAATATTTAGGGTTTGATCGTTCATTTTTCGCAACAAAACCAGAAAACTGGTAACCAGTAGCGCGACGACCGGCACGACGCGTCATGCGTGATCAGTTGCTAACGCGTTATTAACTGGTTGGTGACTAGTCGCGTCGTGTGCGACCCTCAATGAGGACGTATGGGCGGTGACGCTCAAGCAACTCGTTAGTAATTTGAGTTTGCAACTAGTGCTTTTTCAGTAGCTCCATGTGCGGAGGGCCTAACCCGTGGGTATCGTAAAATACGACTAAGAGATTAAATATGCGTATAACATTTGTGCAAGATAGGGCAAACTCGAAATAAAATCCTATATCAAGAAATCTGACCAGCGTAGTATAGTAGGTCAATTTCCCTCCTATTGTGGAGGAGGCTTGAGCTCAGCGTTGTCACGTAAACGAGTCGAAATGAATGAAATTAATGATGGATGATGATGAGGATGTGACAACAGGCCTTTAGGCTGATGCATGAATGAAACATGGATAGAACAAAGAATATGTAAGAACGAATTCGTTTCCTCTATGTCACGACCGCCTTGTTAACGATGTCAATATGAGGTACGGAAATTTATTATATAAAAAGCACATAATGTTTAAATTACCTAAAAACTATATTTTATTTCAAAAGAATGAATTTAATATGTCTCTTCCTATCTTATAGTTATGTAAAGTAAAAGTAAGAGACTTAAACCGTAAAATAAAATACACTTTAATTTTTTTAATCGCGTTATAAATTTAATTATGGGTGTACAATTGGTACGTACAATAAAAAAATTCTGTGTAGAATTAAAATAAAAAAAAGGTAGTTTATCAAAGTTAGATATATGCTACCCCAAGGAGAGATAATGCCTTAACCGTCGTGTTCGGCAGGAAGGTTGGCCTTCCTTATGTATATACCTTCCTTATTTATATATTCCTTATATACATAATTTTAATATAAAATATATAATTTTATATAAATAATTTTTCTTTACGTGTGTGATTGAACTCCTAAACGGCTGGATTGCTTAAAATGAAATTCTAGACCCAGTAAGTGATAATGTAATCGATTTCAAGGATTTACTTTTTTTATATTTTTATGTTTGTTGGCTTAGTTAGTGTTACATTATGAATCCCTGGTAAATTTTGCTGATTGTACTCTTGGTGAAGCCCCAGTCGGTTTTTACGACTCCCTTGAGAAAATATGAGGACATTGTAAATTCAACACATCATCATACAGCGGTTGATAAAAAAGATCGTACTGTGAAAGGCTTACGTTCGGAACCAATACACTGTGATGCGTCATTTTTCTTTACAGCCCATATACGACATAGTATTACCATAATAGCAGAGAGAGAATTAACCTACATATTGTGACAGGCTAAGAATACAGCGAGTTACTATCGCTTTATTACGTAAGATACACAAATAGAAAACAATTGGTACTCTAAGAAAACGAAAATTCGAAACTAAATCAAACAATATGTTCAGCGTTTTTTCAAAGTTCTAATACATTATTTTAGTAGCATATTATTATTGCAGGCGATGATCTGAACATACTCCACCCATTCTGTCCGAGGCGGCCGTGTGGCCTGTGACCCTTAACCTACCGTGTTCCCTACCCCGAAGGGTATGGCGATCCATTAGGTCCATAAATTACGTGAGGTGTTTTTTTTAATTTTCTGTACCTACCTCCTCCCCTGGTGAGATGTCGTGAGATTTTATTCAACCCCCTCCCCCATCCCCCAATCTCACGTGAGATTTTCAAAATGTGGGTTTCTTACGTAATAGTGAATTATCTATGGTATAACGTTGAAGTATGAATGAAATTATTTTCTTTCGAACGAATTAGTGAATGATCTTAATCGTATTACGATTACGCTTAAGATTAAATCTTAAGCATGTACAATCTGGATTAAATGGACCAAAATAGTATAATTTGTTTTTTGTTTCAATCAGAAAAAAAATTGCGTGATATTTGCCGAGACCCCCCCTCCCTCCAACGTAAGATTAGATGAGATTTGACTCGACCCCCTCCCCCCCTTAAACATCTCACGTATTTTATGAACGCCCCCTTAGTAATACAAAAATGTAAACAGAAGTGACCTAAAATCATCTTCGCATTCGCCTTTAAAGAAACCACTTTGGGGCACATCGTTTAGTAGGCTTCTGAAGTCTATACCCGACTTAGGAACATTCTTTATATTTTATAGATATAAGCTGCAACAAAGAAGAAAGTGGTTAATATTAAGTATGTTGACTTCACTAATACTGTTTCGTGGAGAAACAATGAGAGTAAAACCGAAGAAAATAAATACATTATTCATATGTTACGCATAATACAATTGCATAACTTTTTGTACTTGTATATGTAGTTGCTACAAATACTGATATAAATAACTCGTTGTTTATATTTGCAGTCACGTTCGTTCTATTAAAATAATCAGGTGTTAACATACAAGTGTAAAACTATATTTAACTTCGTCATCACAATTCTACTCTTACTCCAATTCATTTTCATTCATCATTTTAGCTCATAAACGTCCCTCTGTTGGGCTCGAGCCTCCTCCACAATAAGAGGGCCATTGACCTTACTATGCTGGTCAAACGGGTTGGTATAGAGTTTTCCTTCTCTTGCATTGATGTTATGTGCATATTATATCCCATAGTCGTCTAAAATCCACGGGCAAGATAGGGAATGGTGAATGACTCCGTCACCACTAAGAAAAAACTACATATGACCAAATATATATATATGACCAAATGTTCTATATACCGTGCTGGTGAAACAGGTCCGTATAGGGTTTTATTTCGAGTGTTCTTTCTCTTGCATATGTATACAGTTATTGTGTTATATGTTTATTATATCTCTTAGTCGTCTTTTACGACATCCTAGGGCAAGACAGAGGGTGGTGAATTGTATTCTTATTCCGTCACCACACGTTAATCCAATTACCAGGGGTCGATTCAATGTGTAATTTTAATTCATAGTATATGTTGCTAGCTTTGGCAATTGTTTTATTGTTAAACAGATGGCATCAAATACCCACGGGCAATATAAAGGTTGGTGGTATTCCTAGCCACACAGTTTCAAACTGTATTTATCTTAGTTACAAAAACAAGTCACTAAACCATTTTTCTGATCATTGTGTGAATGCATACGTTATTCTGTATTTTGGCGACTTGTTGGGTTCGATTGTGACATCGAATCGGCGCTTTAGTGATGAATGGTATTTAAATTGAATGAACAAAAAGCGACTTTATTCACTGCGACTGACGATTGTATAAAAGCGGATTGATGCACCGAAAAAAGACTAGATTTTCGAACGTCAATACTGAAAATAGCATGTGCTAGATTAACACTTTATTGCATTTTTATAGAATTAGAAATAGCATAAAATGACATATTGTTTAGCTGGTATTCATAGACTACTTTTGCAATAAATAAATGACATGCATAATTTAAAAAGCGCGATATTAAGGGTACGTGCATGTTTTGGATATTTTACGACTCATTTTCCCTCTTATTTGCAGAAGGCTGGAGCCCAGAAATGAGACATATATGAGATGAGGCGATGAATGTCTTAGGTTATGTATACTATATCTCTCACTTTTGAGGGGACCAACTGCACTACCGAAATACATTTTCACACCTAGTGTTAGTGCGTTCGGGTGTAGAATTGTTTATGATGTAAGTAGTTCCATTTGTTATTCAATATCTAATTATCTATTTGGTAATGTTGTCTTAGGTATAAATCTTTAGTGCTGGTAAACTTTAAGTTTGATTGTCAAATTGCTGTGAAATAAGTATTTTTATTAATATCATTAAAATTTGTTTTATTTGTTAATTTGTCGTGTAGTGACGAAAAGGTAATTTGCCTGAAAGGGTCATGTCAAGGAATCGGTACCAGTGGTCGGCCCAATAGCGATGAGCAATACGGTAGGTTATTGGGCCACAGTCTGCCCGTCCGTCGCCCCGGGCGGATTGGGCGGACCACCATAGCTTACCAAAAAGGATAATATTATTGCTGCCGCAAACGCAATAGCGTTGGTAACATATTCCAGAATATTCAGGCTCTAATAGATGTCAATAACACCTAAGTGAATAGGTATTAGAACTCGCGACATATGTATCCAAACGCCAACCAAGCGTTGCGTTTCATTTTAATAGATGCATTAATGTTGGTCACAAGACAATCATGGCGCAAGTTTTAGTATTGAGCGATATTACATACATACATATAATCACGCCTCTTTCCCATAGAGATAGGAAGAGACCACTTCCTTCCACTTGCTACGATCTTGATATACCACTTTCATCTCCTCCACATTCATTAATCTCCTCATACATACATTTCTTTGGTTCAGGGTACTCCTGACCTGGCCTTTCTTAAGAACGTCCCCAATTTGATTGTGGAACGTCCGCCTCGGTCTGCCCCTTCCAACACTTCCGTTCACATTCGCCTTATAAATTCTCCTTGTTAGTCTCCTTTCATTCATTCTCTCTACATGGCCGAACCAACTTAACATACCTTTCTCAATCCTTGTCACTACATCTACATTCATACCACAACGTTCCCTAATCACTTTGTTTTTGATATTAAATGAATATAATAGTTACTATAGTAAAAATATTGTTTACTAATTACATAAGATGGCGTTAAAATACCGACTTACGTTATGGATTTACTACTACTAGGCGCAAAACAAATTACTTTGTCTGTGTCGGAATATAATTTGTCTACAAGGAGTTCCTTAGTGCATATCGTTATCTTCATAAAAAATTGGAATAATAAAAACTCGGGAGTCTATGTACTCTGTCCGTGTGGTGACGGAATAAGAATACAAATTTACATCTTGCCCGTGGATGTCGTAAAACACGACTAAGGTATAACATTTATGTAAGCGACGTAAAACTCGAAGCAAAACCTATACCAACCTGTTTGACCAGCATGGTAAGGTCAATTTCCCTCCTATTGTGGAGGAGGCTTGAGTGAGAGGTGTATTATGAGCTGAGATTTTGATGCTATATACTCTTACAGAATTACTATGCCACATAGAATGAGGACAAATGTCCTCGTATCACTGATATCAACTGTTATCAGTTGTATGACTTATAACAACTGTTATCAGTTATATCATTTTAGACGCGTGTATGGCTTTCGAGATGTCCTAGTAAAAGAACTGTTATCAGTTGTATCACTGATAACCACTTTTATCAATCGAATCACTGATAACAACTGTTATCAGTTGAATCACTGATAACAACTGTTATCAGTTTAATCACTGATAACAACTGTTATCAGTTGTATCACTGATATCAATTGTTATCAGATGTATCATTTTAGACGCGTGTATGGCTTTCGAGATGTCCTCGTAAAAGGTCTCCACCTCGTCGTCGGAGTATGCCGAGGTCGATGGGTAAACCTGTATGACCTTCAAAGAATACTTCTTGGTAATTCTGGTACGTTACGCTTGTTGACACAATTTCGATCCTTTCCACGTTGTACATGAGAGACTTGCGATCGATAAACCCTATACCGCCTTAGTACGGATGATCGTCCTACTGTAGAAGAGCAGGTTTCTCATAACCCTACAATTTGGCGCCAAATTTTACTTAATACCTCTTCCAATTCGATGATCTTCTCATCAGTCCTGAGTGTCCAAAGGCTGTGTGCTACCAGGGCCAAAAGTCGTTTTGTTTAGTAACCGGATCGCTGTTAGAGATTCTTCGCACCCTGTGTTCCATCGCTACTGGGCCTGCCACCAAAGCTAGCCCGTAGGGTAGCAGAGCTGTCCTGACTAGGATCAAATGTGTTGAGTAGGCATATTTATGCTACCACCATTTGTTACCACTTAGCTTCTCTACTACTCTCCCACCTAGTTTCTCAATGCAGTAATTATTGTAATAAAAATGTTGCTCTTTATTATCTTCGATATCAATCGTTATTGTAGGCTCCATTGGTAGTTATTAAAATTCAGCTAGTGTAATGCGCCCACATTTATGTGTACGATACCATGCATGATTGATATCTTTATGTTGCAATAGGCTGCCAATTGTTGTATGTCCCCAGAGGTTTCTTTTTCGAAGGCAATGCAGCTTGCTAATAAGGTTATGTTAATAAAGGTCGTTTGTGTCGAAAATGGCGGACTAATTACGAAATATATGACAATTATCAGGTCATATTAGAGTATTAGAAATACAGGTTATGTGAGTTGGTTTACCAAAAGCAAATATTGAATAAATTAGTTATTTATTCAGTGAACATATTTTTAATTACATATACAGGGCGAACTTTAAATTACATTTACTTTCAAGTCGTGTATAAATCTTAAAATATTAACTGTTTATATCTATGTTCTTCGTGTGGGCATGCAATGTAGTGTTGACAACTCTTACTTTCCCGCTGGGGTCGTAACCTACTGACGAATCTCCAGGAAAAACATTAAGAGCACTCCACTCGGAAATTTATAAAACCAACTGCGACGGCTAACTCGTCTGGCATGTGCGGCGTTTATGGCATTATCTTTTTTAGGAAGGGGGACAATGGGCATGGGTATGTTGATGTATACATATGATTATTATATTATCATCGGTCAACCTTGCAGATGCTCTGGGTATGGTATGGCAAAAAAATTACTAATGTTATCTATCTATCTTTGATCAATAAGAAATATTTTCCATTCTTATATATTAATTTAATATTTGCTTAAATGAAGGTGTTATTAGAAAAAAAAATCAGAGTTTAATGCAGTAATTATTTTAAAATGTAGATTACATAGCATATAATTATAATAATTAATGTGGCAGCTTTTTCATTCATATTAATAGAAAAAAAACATGTCGCATATTTTAATTGTAAGACCTTACTTAGGTGGCAATTTTAATAATCAAAGGCGGTATGATTACGTACTATAGGATAAAAAATAAGATTAATTATGCTTATCCTTATTTCAATTAATCACCACCTTTATCTTCTGAATTTATACATTCCATTGATGATTCCTTCCTCTACTTCTACTTCTGGAACACGGTCGCCGCCTTCTGCGAGACAGTTGCCTAGCAGAAGAAGGCGGCGATGTGGGTTCAGGAGGAATTCCTCTACCACGATATGCTCCCCCGCCGGCGTGTTGGGCGGTGCAGGTGCGAGTACCTGTACCTGATGCCGCCCTATCTGAGGTCATGGGCGGACTCTCCGGGAATTAGTCCACCACCCGCAGAAGGGCCGATCGCATGAGGACGACGCCCCTGCCGGCAACACTGCAATGTTGCCGGAGCGTCAAAGGTGAGGGTACTCGATAGGGTAACCTGCCGGGCCTGCCAAGGATGTCATGGTGTCAAAGAATCGGTACCATTGTCGGCCCAATGGCCATGGGGAGGAAATACTATCGTATTCCGCGGCGTGCGACCCATAACCTACCGTTTATGTAGGTTAGGTTAGGTCGCACGGCGCTTATCCGTCGCCTCGGATAGATTGTATGGGGTGTGCCGGGACCATGGCCTACCTCAAAAAGAAGGGGTTCTACTCCAATCAGGCAATTTACCTACCAGCTGTTAGCCTGATAGGTTAGCGTAGGGTCTAAATTTCGAAATTTATAAGTAATAAGTAAAGGAGACTAATATAAGCTTTATTATTTTATTACATAATTTATACTTTATTATAAATAATAATAATTTTATTATAAAAAAACAGAAGCAGAATCATCCTGAGAAAGATGGTTTAGAGGCGAAACAAGTTTCGAAACAATATTCGAAGTTTTGCGGAATTTGCATGAAAATTTGAAGGTTCTGCATATCACATAGTACTCCTATGTAAGTAAATTTCCTTATATCCTATTTCATCTTCTTTCTATCCCGTACATATCATCATCATCATCATCATCATCGCAGCCCACATACGTCCCACTGTTGGGCTCGGGCCTCCTCCACAATGGGAGGGAATTTAACCAACTATACCGTGCTGGTAAGACATGTTGGCATAGGGTTTTACTTCGAGTTTTCCTTCTCTTGCACAGATCTTATGTACATATTATATCCCTTGGTCGTCTTTTACGGCATCCACGGGCAAGATAGGGAGTGGTGAATTGTATTCTTAATCCGTCACCACACGGAAACCGTACATATCACAAAATATAAATCCAAAAATAAATCAAAAATTCAGTTATTTATACATTAATTTAAATTAATGTATAAATATATTTATACATTAATATAAATTGCTGTGTGGTAGCGGCTTCGAATACTACCAACCCTTGCTTTGCTCGTGGGTGTCGTAAAAGACGACTAAGAGCCCTAGATTGACCCGGACCAACTCCATCTGGTACCATTTGGGTCAACGATTACATTCCCAAGGAGGGTTGACGTCAGGCAGGCGGCCGGTCATAAAAGTCATTGCCGAAACTTTTTGCAATATGTCAAAACAGATGACATATTGCGTCGACCCCAAGTAATTGGGATAAGAGCAAGAAGATGATGATGATGATGATGATACATTAATTTAAATTAATTTATATTATATTACCTACTTATTAGATTTGATGAATTTCTTTATTAATTTTTTTGCTCCACATGACACGTTGAATGTATTTAGATTGTTTCTTTATAATTATTATTTTCGATCTATATAAAAATGTTTCATGCGGAAAGGCATAGAGTATTTACGTGGTCAATAAGAAATATATAGTGTGTTAAACAGTGGCATTACATACGTATATTTATATACCGGCAAAACGGGTTACTTTTCTCGTAATGACAGCAAGTTACAGGTTACCTAATAACTTAAACATTTCATCGTATGTGTAACCGACTGACTCTCGATTGTTTAGTTTCACTTTTGGCTACAAAATACACAAAAATAAAATAAAGACGCCGAGCGCATCCAAAACGTTGAGCAACGAGGTAGCTAAAATGTTGCCGGTTCTTAGTGTTACCTATTTCGATGTTTAGAATGTTGGGGTAAACTGATATAGTAATAGTTATGTATTTTTATGTTAGAAAGAGACTTAGCTGTGTTCTTGTTAAGTCTCTAAACGTCAATTACTATGGGGTATTTGGGTATGCCCAGATATTTAAACAGCAGGTGCGCAGTTTAAGCAGAAATGTATATTTCAGTGTCAAGTACCTATAAGCTGTTTAGAGTGTCCAGATTTTTGTCCGATAATTCAGAAAGAAGCTGCTCCGTAAAATAAAATTTCAGTACTGCGCTGAGTGTATGTAAATAAAGCTGTGTGGGAGCGGCTACGAATACGACCAACCCTTACATTATTCGTAAAGGACGACTACAAGTTATAGATCTAAACCCACGTATTGCCAAAACTTTTCCAAGATGCCCATGAAGGATGGACTTCATAGGATATGAAGGAAGAGTACTTATTGAGTCGACCCTAAATAATTAGGATAAAAGCAGGATGATGATGATGATTGAGTGAAACTAAATTTTGTTATGAATTAGTAGAGTAGTTGTGTTTCTTTTATGTCAACAGTATTTAGTACGTCATTCGTCATATGTTTTAACTAACATAAATAACTGTGTTATGTGTATACACGAAAATTCAATATTTTTATTGTTTCCAAGAAGCTTATTTCAAAATAATCCTATTTGCATTTCGCAAAGATTTGAAAAATTCGATTTTCCTTTTGTTTAAAAGGTTTTCTTTGTATCGTTCACTCCGTACATAATATTATAAAAGAACGTTGTAAGGAGTGGTTTGCTTGTAATTTCGTCGTATTATATACATAGAATATAGTGCTAAAATTATTCTATTTAGCTGAAATAATTACATCCTTTTACAATACGTTTATTACGAAGTTGCATTTTTAAACGTGTCTAATATTGAAATAGCCTGACCATTATTATAGAGCAGAAGGTCGTTTTACAATGAGATTAGTCACACATCAAAAATTTTCTGCAAATCAAGCGCCATTTTAGTTAACAAATTATACTTCGCAATTATTCAATTACCTAATGTGTGAGTAAATACATACATTTACAAACCGTAACGGTAAATAAAGAATTACTATAACTATCAATTACGTACGAGTATGTATATATTAATGCAAAAACTAGATAAAAGTGAAATGGCAAGCGAAAGTATGAAAATACTGTAAGTATAAGTGGGTGTTATTTCATTATAATTCTAATTACTTATGTAGAATTGTTGGCACATAACTTTAATAACTTCTCTTCGTTGCAATTAATAAGAATTACTATTGCAAGCTCTTGATTTTTTGAGTTTTGAACATAAAAACTGTTGAGTTAATCAAATGTATTTTTTTTATTTGAATATTTATTTTATTTTGTTTTTATTTTATTCAAGCTTGTTTGTTTATTAATTTATGGAGACTAAGTAAGTATTGCTGCCGTGTGTAATAAAACAATTGTGTGTAAGTACAATAGCATTGGTTCACAGAAATATTTAATAATATTTTGTATGTAATTAATTAAATTATTACTTTTATACGCATTTAATATAATTTAATATGTGTACACTGTGTGGTAATTCACTGGTGGGCTTGTGGGCAATTTCAGTATTGAAATATGTGTTTCATCGAAGTTTTCTGTACCAGATTATAAATGTAAGAGCTATTATTTATCATTATTACCCTCAAAATTTTATTTTAAAGAAATTGACCCCACATGTCAATTCGTCGTCCGTCGACTGTAATCGGGAATGTAATAGTTGATTATGGCACTATATTGTATTGCCAAGGAACTCTGTACCAGTGGTCGGTCCAATGGCAAAAGCGAGAGAGAGATTGCGATGGGTTACGGGATCATGCGCCGCCCTTGCGTCGCCTCTGATGGAGTAGACGACGTGTGTAATGAATGGTCTTAGCCCGACCAAAAAAAGGGTTAGTTGAATGCGAATAATCTGCGTAGCAGCTATTATATCTATACAAATAAATAAAATTGGAGTGTCTTTTTGTATTGTCAAAATAATAAGCTTTTTTCATGCTTACACGGTTATCCTAACTTGTTGTATGAATTCACAGGTTCTTTTTTAAATTTTATTTTTTAATTCTTACTCTTGTGATTGTACAGCGTAGCGTGTTTTGCCGGTCGAATTTTAGTTTTGATCATTTTTAGCATACCTGCTATAAATCGTAGTTTATTTTATAGTAGTAGTTTTTTATAGTACAGTAGTAGTTGTAGTTCGTTTTATATTTTTATTTATGGTTTGGTCATGCTCACCGAATAAGGTTCTGCTTGCGGTAGCTATATGGTTCGGGTCGCTCCCTTCCCTCTAGTTTGGTTGAGGAGAGTGATGGCTCCTTTAGTAGTTAACTCGTGATTGGGTGCTGCTTATGGGATCTGGTCCAGCCATATTTTCTTCCTTTCTTTAATATTTTTTTTGCATTGTACTAAATTTTGAAAATTTATACATATGTATATACAATTTCGAAGGGCATCACACTGGAGCTAATACCATATATGTTGTACGAAGTATAAAATTATGTATATTTAAAAGATTAAAGAAAAAAAAGACTGCCCGCTGAGTTTCTTGTCGGATCTTCTCAGTTTGTGGCCCCGTTCCGATCCGGTGGTAGATTATTGTATTGTGTTCAAACGTTGTAAAATTTGACAATATGTAAGTGCCCTTAAGGGGCCTATGCAGAATAAATAATTTGATTTGATTTGCACTATACATATTATGCCTAAAAATCGCTCTATATTTTTTTGTCTGTCTGTCTGTTTGTTCCGCGTAATCTTCAAAACGGCTGGACCGATTTTAAAATTCTTTCACCAAGGGAAAGCTACAATATCAGGGAATAATATAGGCTATATTTTATCCTGGTATTCCCACGGAATTGGGAACCAAGTGGGTAAGGCCACTGAAACCGAAGCGAAGCGAGGGCGGATTGCTAGTATCTAAAAAAAACATCATATTATATGATGTTTTTAATATCATATTAAAAACATTATTTTCTACAAGGTCTGTCAAGGTCCTTGTAGAAAATAATATACGCCCATTTTCTACTCAGTTACTGCAATAAATTGCACACTAAATATGAAAATGTTAGATGCTTATCACACATGTTATTTCAATTAAAATTTCTGAAATCCATTGTTTTCGTAATAAAATAGCAAGATAACATCTCATCATTGTCTATCTATAAATTACATTTTAATTGTATATCTATGTACTAACGAGTAAAGGAAGTTTCGAATTTCAGTTATGTTGACGTTTAAACCTCAACAATACCAGAAGTCATCTATTCCTAATGATATTGTAATAATAATTGTTATATTTTACGATAATCATTGCATTATTTGACATGCAAAAAATGGTTTCCTAAACAAACACGTAGTAACCACCGTAATAAATGTCATTATAATGGTAACTTGTTATGGTGTCGAAAATTCTATGACCTACAAGTAAAGGGCCATCAGATGAACCGTTATTGCAGTATAATGATTAAAGTTATTTTAAGCTATATTGTTAAATTACTTTTCTGGGCCGACCACTGACGTCAAGTCACCCTGCTCCGGTGGTCGGCCCAACGACGACGACGACGACGTGCATCGTGGGTGGGTTGCGGGTGTGCGTGCTTACGCCCCTCTGCCGCCCCGGACGGAGTGGTGCGAGGAGCACGCCGACCGCAACCCACCCCCAAAGAAAAAAAAAATAAAAAAAGCTCTACTTTTTTTTTTGCTGAGCTGGCCACGGACGACAAGGAACTCGGTAGCGGTGGTCAGCCCAATGATGAAGGAGAGGTAATACGGGGGGATTATGGAGCCGTGCGATGCCCTTTCGTCAACGTGGACAGAATGGACGGCGTGTGCGCTGACCATAGCCCACCCAAAAAAAAAAAAACAAAAGGAGAGCTATACAATTTTTACTCCTTTCAAAAATGTTAACTTGCAAAATATACCATGTGCTTATTATCCTTCTACCTTTAACCTAATTTAGTATTTGATAGCAGGCATTTCTTGCCAGAAAAAAGAAAATTAAAAGATTCTACGTATCGTCTCTTCCATGTGGAGTGGTCGTTTTTTTACCGTGTGATGATGGAGTATTCTATTCACCATCCATCTCTTGCCCGTGGGTGCTGTAAAAGACGACTAAGAGTTATGATATGCAATTACTATCTAGGCAAGAAAAGGAAAACTCGACATAGAACACTATGTCTTACCAGCGCGATATTTGGGCAATTTCTCTCCCAATAGTAAGACTTACGTGGACTGAGATGAGATAACACAACATCTTTTAGATAAGTTTATATAAGACATATAAGTTTTATAAATGATCGCATGACCGTCTTTTAAAGGTTTTTCAAATCATTGCATTTTTCTTTACTTCATTAACTTCCCTCAGATTAGCGACTTTATGCAAGTATATAAAGAAATAAAACCTCCAGCTTTATTATGGAGATCTAAGGTAAAGGGGACTTGTAATTGACCATGTACTTGTAGTTGACTACTAACGCGCATAGATCGATAAAATAAGAATTTACTGCGTGTTTTTAAACTAATGCAAATAAAAAATAGTCGATACTGTTATCGAGTCACAATAATTTTTTAATATGCCAAATGCATTCCAATTGTTTTTCAAGTGAGGTACTCTACGTCTAAACATATTTATAATTTTAAAGTGCAATATTATTAATTTAGTGACTTGTTAATCGTAAATTTTGATCTATAAACTTTTATTTACAAAGTCAATATGTGGGGTGGTCAACTACTGATTCTCAAGTTGTAGGTTTTATTTTTGTTATTTTACTCCATCATTGTACAAGCAAAACCACTAGTTTAATGTCGTTGAAAAAATGCCGCAGAGTTTAGAAAAAGAAACACTAATTGAATTTGAGTAAAAATTAAGATTGAGCAATAAAAAAAGGAAATTCTATGCGCTTAAATGGTCAACTGTTCGTGCTCTTACCTTATATATTAGTACCAAAAGTGCTGTGTGGTTATGTATTACTATCAGTAATTACGCTGTTCCTGCGTATCGTAAAAGTCAATTAAGGGACATAATATGCATATAACATTTATACAAGGGGAGGAAGGCTCAAAGCAAAACCCTATGCCAAATCGTTTAAACACCGTGGTATATAAGTAAATTCAAGGCGGTTTTTATGGCCTGAGATTATAATGATGATGATTATATAGAAACATTTTACTAAATGCAATACCATTTTAGGAATTGAATTCTTTTATTGCAACAGTAGTGCGATTTAAATTAATTTTCATTTTGTAACTTTAAGCATATGGATGCTTAAAGTATATTAGATATTGACTTCGAACCTAAAAAATTACGTAAATGAGATCTAAAGGTTTTATACTTTTATCTACTATGCTTTCGAAAGTCTTGACCTTTCATAACAGGCAGTAATGAAATGATTTAATTCTGTATTTTTATATTTAGTAAAGCAATTCATATTATAATTAATTGTCTCTGAAAGTGATTCGAGGCAGACAATATTTCTTTTACTCAGCTGTCAAAACAATTTAGCGAACAATACAATACGTAACCGAAAACAATGCTAGATTATCCAAACAATGTCATTCTACGATTGTGAAGACAGTTACAAGTGACCGCATGTCGAACCATCAGTGAAAGTCGAAAGTGTAGGACCCACAACTCTCCTAATGGACAATGACATTACGATATTACATATCTGGTTACACCTTACTATTTACACGTTATTTATTTATATTATTAATGTATATTAGTAGTATCATCTATATCGATGATTCAAATCGTTACATGCATTTTGTATACCTATTATATATTTCTCAAAGTTTTATTGCCTTCGTATATTATTATTCTATTTTTAGAAAGTTACTTTAAAAATCACTGCCGTTTCAGCGATTAAAATTTAGTATACAGGAGGTTTTGAGGGCGATAAATCTATTTAGCTAGATTTCCATTACAGAAAAAGTTGTTTTGTGAATATTTTCAGGTATAAAAATAATAGAATTAGAATATGAGGGCAAATTAGGCATTGCCATCCAGAACAAAAACAGCTCAGTCAGACAATTGCCTTAATTCAGACAGCCACATTTCGATCTCAGGCTTTCAGTCAGTTATTATTTTTACCATATATAATTTTTCGTTATTTTTTAATTATATCCTCTATAATTTTTTATAACATCAAAAATTCAAAGAAATAACCAGCTAAGCTCGGGTATGCAGATGCTTAATAATTTATCTGACATGCAACTACAAAATATCAAAGCTACGCTCGACGCTATATTAGTCTTCTCACTTGGCTATCCTTGTTTTTTTTTTTTTTTTTTTTTTTATTGCAAACGGTGGCAAACGAGCAAACAGTACACCTGATGGTAAGTGTTGCTGCCGCTCATGGACCTTTACAAGGCCGTTGCCTACCGCGAAGAAAGCGAAGGGAGCTTGAATGCGTGCATTGAGGCTCGGTGATACCAAGGGCACCACCAAAACCCTCCACACGCAATCACCCTCAGAAAGTTGGGCTTCCGGCTCTCTCGCTCACCGAACGAAGCGCAGTAACAAATTGCTACTACTCATACGTCGATTTTCTGCGAGAGCATGGTACTGCCCCGGACGGACCGGCCCGCGGCTGTAGACAGATAACTGTCGACAGTGTGGTCCTACCACTCCTATGTTTTGATTTCTCAGAAGTAGGCTATAAGAAAAGGTCAGAAGTACAACAGATCAGAGTGGACTCTGACCTGTTGTACGTCTGACCTGAGAAGCTATCAATGAATTTTTAAATGCATTGTTAAGCTACCTGTGAGATCTGTTTTAGTTCATCAAAAATCCTGTGTAAAAATATATAACAGTAGATACCTTTATAAGTAGGTAAGTATATCTACATAGTCATACATAATGACTTCAATTATGATCACTCATCTTTTACAGATTAAAGCATTTTAATAGATCATTGATATTGCCGTTGTAAACAAATTAAAATCAACAATTTTTTTAGTAGAATTATATCACGTGGGGCGCCGTGGGGGACTTACGCTTGATGTCGCACTATTCGAGGCCGCGAATATACATATAAAACAAGAGGTCTGTTAGTTTATGGCGTAAGACGTCGATGTTGCTGAAGGCAAATTTACGTGACCAATAGCTTGCTCAAGAGATAACGAAAGAAGTCGATTTTTGGGACTCTAACTACTTATATTCCTTAGTCATATCTTATAATAATCTCGAAAAAGAAATGGGTGGTGGATTGTATTTATACATCTTCATTACGTGAATTATAAATACAAAATGTAAATAAAACGTAGCCTAACCAAAAAAATATTGACAACATATACAGCTTTCACCGAGGACTTGAATGGAATTGATGACACACGATTCGTTAGAAAGTTCTAACCAAATATAATAGTTATATCCAATATCGATAATATTTAAAATGGTAGAACAGCTGTGTATATATGGCTAATACTCAAAAATATTGTTTCCGTAATATTACCTAAATATATATATATATATATATTTAGGTCGATTAACGCTCTTAGTTCGTTGTCACACGGAATTATTGACACATATTTAAAGCCTGTATTCATGTACCTAATGATGAACTAAGAATATAATATTATTAAGTGCTAAACATCATCATCATTATCATTTCAGCTCATATACATTCCAGTGTTTTTTTTTTCGAGTTTTCCTTCTCTTGCATGTTACATGCATATTTGATGGCTTAGTCGTCTTGTACGACACCCACGGGTATGAGAAGGAGTGGTAAATTGTATTCTTACTCCGGTACCACACGGAGAAGTGCTAGTACGAACGGGATATTTATATCGAATAAGGGAATGAGTTTCTTATCAACTTCAGGTGATTGTACAGATGATACGACTTGGTGTAAAATAGAAATAGAGGTCAGTTTCAAGATATAAATTGGTTATTCTACGAGACCAATAATATTGGCTTTAATATATTACTATAATGTGTTGCCGTATTACAATGTAGATAAAAATTATAATACAAAAAAAAGATGTAATAAGTGAGATGTCATTCATCATCTTAGGCCATAAGTCCCACAGTTGGGCTCGGGCCTCCTTCATTTTGGGCGAACGAACTTGACTTATTATACCGCGCTAGTCAGACGTGTTGGCATAAGGTATAAACATAAAAATGTTAAGTTTCCCTTCTATTCCATCCATCCATCCATCAGCCTACAGACGTCCACTGCTGGACACAGACCTCCCCACGAAAATGCCACTCAGAACGGTCCTGCGTCACTTGCATCCAACGGTTCCCTGCGACTTTGAGAATGCCGTCAATCCACCTAGTGGGGGGTCATCCTACGCTGCGTCGTCCGTTTCGTGGTCGCCACTCAAGAATCTTTCTTCCTCAGCGATTGTCGGTTCGACGAGCTCTGTGTTCCCTTCTCTTACATAGATGCTATATGCTTAAAATATTCCTTAATCGTGTTTTACGACAAGAACGTTCCTTTGGCCCTGGTGAATTGTATTCTTATTCGTCATCACACTGAAGAATTATCATTACAAATAGAAACACAAAATGAACACGCGCTAGGACTACAATTCACTACTTCTGCAAAATTGAATAATTTAATCATGTTTTAAACATGTTAACTTTAGTAACAACCCATTGCGCAGTTTAATTTTGACTTCAGCGTCATCTTTTTCAATTAAAATTCAATTCACTCCTCAACGCCCAAATCTGTTTACAGAAAGTTATAGAGCCTTATTAGCTACTATAAATCTATTAAGCTGTCGCAATGACACAAGTCGTACTATGATTTACTACTGAGTTAAAGCAGTTACCAAAGTAATCTTGACCACCTAGAAACATTTTGCTACAACAGTTATTTGCTTTAAAAAAAAAGAAGCGCATTATGTTCATATAATCGCAAAGTGTCACGTCGAAACTAAATGGCCGTATCCGTTCTTCCTACTAGAGAGTGTAGAGCAGTGACCCTTGCTGAGGTAATCGTCCTCAATCTTCAAGTGGGCGAGCCTCCAATGAATCGGTAGAACTGTACCACAAATAATGTACATACAGCATTTGAATTACACACAATAAGCCACATTATTGATGACTTAATGTCAAGAAAACTAAAGTGACCTTAATCTTTTCTTCATATATAAATTTCTTGTGTACGTGTATATGTCACTGAACTTCTCCTAAACGACTGGACGGATGTTGATTAAATTTTTGCGCATGTTCAAGGGGATTCGAGAAAGGTTTAGATTCACAATTGGACCCGGTAGGTCGCGCTTATTTGAACAGAGCGACGTCTGTTGGGTCAGCTTGTCTTATATAATTTTTCATGATTAATTTTCTGCACTTACTCTTTCCAAGTGGATTTTTTTATTTTAATACTCTTTTCTTCCCTGTGAGTGTCATATGAAATGTCTAAAGAATGTAAATTATATATCGATGCCAGTGAAAGAAACTTGAAACAAATTTCTTTTCCAATTCGTCTAGTCATGATGTGGATTTGACCGTCTGGTGAGCTTTGTGGAGTTTTATGATGACTAGTTAAATATATACATACTAGCAACCCGCCCTGGCTTCGTTTCGGTTTCAGTCTTACCCGCGTAGTTCCCGTTCTTGTGGGAAGCTTTCTATTGGTGAAAGAATTTTTGAAATCGGTTCAGTGGTTTAAGCGTGAATGCGTAACAAACAAAAAAAGACTTACTTTCGCATTTATAATATTAGTAAGGATGAACAGGATAGATTTAAGAAAGGTGGGCCGGAATTACGTTTTCTTTTTAAGTGGCATTTTTAACTGATTTTATGTATTTTATTTACGTTAGAAATTGAAAGAAATTGAAAGACACACGTTAGAAATTGAGCGTTATTTCACTTTCACACATGAATACATAATTTGCTTTTATAAGTTAATACTTAATAATAATACCTAATAAGTTAATACTTAATAATATTACTTAATAAGTTAATACTTAATAGATATGACATGAAAAACGATAACTATTACTCTAGAAAGTATTTACCCGTTGTTTTTTGATCGCTCACAAAAGATTTTTGCGTAATATACCGTAATTAATACAATCACATCTCTTTAATGAAGGATTTTTTAATACAAAATACATATTTATCTTCAGTTTTCAACATATCAATGGCGCAAGGCGAAATACTTTTGGTAAGATGCTTGTGTAAACACAAATACTTGTATAATCAGTTTCTGTATGCATAACACTAATTGCCCTGGTTATCGAGGTACACTTGTCCTCTATTTTTCAGTTAGAATAGTGCTGGTAATGTTGTCAACGTTACAATGGATGTCAAGCTGTTTAACACATTATTGTAATAATAATATAATTATACATATATGTACATCTGAATACATGTATCTTTTCTGTGGCCATTTTAATAACTGAATTAAAACAATATTCCCCATATTAGGTGATGGCTTTAGAATATAGTATTCAAACCCTTACTGAGCCATGCATCCATCCATTAGCTTGTGGATGTCCACTGTTGGACTTAGATCTCTTCACAAGAATGCTGCGGACCAGTCCTGTTCAACTTGTATTGAATGGCTCCGGCGGCTTTTGAGATGTCGTCAATCTACCTAGTAGAGATGTGACCTATATTACATCGCCCGAATAAAAACCAGCTGGCACTAGGGAAGAAGGCAGTAGCGTGTTCCTGAGAAACTCCTAACATCAGCTACGACCTTTAACCTGCCTGCAAAAAATGGTGATCATTATATTACGCTTTCTTTGTGGGTAGTTGAGTAGATGTTCACGGGCTGACGGATTGGTTACTTTATTACATTGTTTGATGTCCTACCACAATATGGACATGTAAACCTTTTATATAATAACAATGTACCTACGTTTTGTATATCTATTCGAAAATAACAACTGTGAGTTTAGCCTAAATTGTGTAAGTTACTAATACAAATAATTTATTTTAAACATTGATCTATAAACAGACTAAATGTGTACGCTATAAATTTTTTCATTAGTTTTATAAAGCTATAGGAAGCAGTAGCAACGTGTATAAGCTTCTACTTCAAAGATAACTCAGGAGCTAAAAACATTCCCTTTGATGTGCACTGGTAACTTTTATTGATAATTTTTTTAGACGTCAATAGATTAAAGAAACTTTATATTTAGGCAGTATAAATACTGCTTTAAGTAACTGTTTTGGATTTTTTTTTTGCTTTAATTATATGATCGAGTCAGTTCAGGAAGCTCTCAGTTACAGTAACAAATTTTTACCACATTATTAGACGGCAATAAGCACATATGTATTAGCATCGTTTTTTCACATAAATGTGTTCCATCCATTAACCCGTAGAATAGCTTTTGAATATATGCCTTCCCACGATGCAACTCGGTTCACCTAGCTGGGAGTCGTACTACACTGCGTCGGCCGAGTCGTGGTCGCCACTTGCAAACTTTTCTTACCCAACAATTGTCAGTTCGACCGGAGATGTAGCCTGCTCAGTATCATTACAACAGCTATATCGGTAATCCTCGTTCTTTTACAGATTGCCGTATTTCGCTTTTATCACGAAGACCACACTGTTGACAGTTGTCTGTTTACAGCCGCGGGCCGGTCCGTCCGGGGTAGTATCATACTGAGCAGAAAATCGACGTCTGAGTAGTAGCAATTTGTTACTATGCTTCGTTCGGTGAGCGAGATAGCCGGCAGCCCTGCTATCTGAGGGTAATTGCGTGTGGTGGTTTTGGTGATGCCTTTAGTTTCATCGAACCTCATTGCACGCATTCACACTCCCTTCACTTTCTTCACGGTAGGCGGTGGTCTAGCAAAGGTCCATGAGCGGCAGAAACACTTACTATTAGGTGTACTGTTTGCTCGTTTGCCATTGTTAGCAATAAAAAAAGACGAATACCGAGCATAGCCCTCTCCATAGTACGTTGTGCGACTTAGAGCTTTTTTATGAGGCCATGGTTTAGAGACCATGTTTCAGTGCCGTAATGTGTTATGTTTTGATATTGCAATGTGAGAGGATCGGATCTGCAAGATGTGGGGTCGTTTTATCCAAATTAATGTTTTCATTTAATGTTTCAAATTTCAACATCAATATATACTACCGCAAAAATTGGTAAACTAAATTAACACGTCAAGTTGAGGATCAGACAGTAAATGAAAATAGATAATTCTAATTATGTTAAGTTAAATTTGTAGTAAAAAATAAACATGTTATTTATCTGTATTTCAGTTACTTTATTGTTATTTATTTATTAAAATTTAATCGCATATGTATTTGTGTCATGAATATCTATGACATTCGAAAAAGTGAATCAAATATCTTGGCTAGTTAGCCCGGTTCTAGAATGACGCATGGACTACGAAAGTTGGACGATCCGTGAAAAATTTTGTAAAAACTGGTCGACATTCGACAAATTAGTAATATTACTTTTTAAAACGACTTATCTAATATATGTAAATTACGTGTCACGTTGTTTGTCCGCGATGGACTCCTAAACTACTTAACCGATTTTAATCAAATTTGCACACCGTGTGCAGTTTGATCCAAATTGAAAGATAGGATAGCTTCCATCTTAATTTATAGTCGAAATATTATTTTATTGCAAATTATTTGTCTATTATTTGACATTCACAATTATTTGTTAACTCCAAACAATTTTAACAGATGGCGATATCTGTTGACTGGATTGAGTAAGTAATTTGTGTGTGCTCAAGGGGATTGGAGAATGGTTTAGATTCACAATTGGACCCGGTAGGTGGCGCTTTATTTGAACAGAACAACGTCTGTTGGGTCATCTAGTTATGTATATAATATAACATCTATGCAATAGAAGGAAAACAAAACCCTATTCTAATCCGTTTGATCATCGCGATATAGTAGGTTAATTTCCCTTCCATAATGGAGGAGGCCCGCCCTAGTCCAGTAATGGGACGTATATGGGCTGAGATGATAATGAGATGATGAACATACATATAATCTGAATTTAATTTATACTCAATATTAATTATTTTGACTGACAGACTGTAACAGTTTACGTATCCATTACGAATAGAAGATTCAACAATGATTTCGCTTTATTTTAATCGTAAATACAAAATATATGAACATTTCTATATGCACTTAAATTTTATTTACACTTTTAGTAACTTTCAGTTTATTATTATGTCAAAGTTGTATAATAACTGCCGTCTGGTGATTTTAGAGACAACATGTGCTAGTCATCCGTTATGTAAGAGTCCATAGTTCGAACCTTTGATATTTTTTTTTTATTTATTAGATTGGATTCTCTGTTAGCCCCAAGATATTTAATTTTCACACTCGGTAGACCATTTGTTTCCCGTCGAGTCAGTAGAAATTGAGAAGATACATATATAATATGAGGATGTGCCACTCTACTTGTGTTTTCACAAATACGAGTAGATGCGTAAGATTGAAAGACAAGAAGAAAGCATTAAGACGGATTTCTTTCAGTTGGTCGCAAGATTTTCATACTGTATTTGATTCGTATTTGATTTTCCTACTCGGTAGACAATTGACACGTGCGGATGAATGAAATGTATTATAATATATCACTTTTATTTAAATCATTCGTCATCATCTCGGCCCACATAAACCGTGGGACTTGTTGAGCTCGGACCTCCACCAGAATAGAAAGGAAATTGACTTACTTACCACGCTGTTCAGACATGTTGGGATACAGTTTTATGTTGAGTTTGACTTCCTTTTCATAGATGTTATCTGCATATCATATCCCTTAGTGGTCTTTTACGACACCCACAGGAAAGAGAGGGGGTGAATGGTATTCTTACGCCGTCACCACACTGGCCATTTGTATTTGAATACTCTACTTTTATTTTCACCAATAAATGCGTGGAATTGAAAGAAAAATTTAGACATGAAGGCAGTATCCTATTACATAATAACTCGTAATTACAATAATATTGTTAACGTAAAACTAACAGTGATTATGTATTCACGTGCCGTTTACTGATCAGGATCTACCACGGTCTGAAAGCGTAAACGATGTAATATTTGAAATATGTGACTTTCATATCAGCTTATATCTACAGTATGTGCCTATATATTTATAGACCATAACCGCTATGTAGTTAATCATCACTGTCATGCCGTGTTAGAGAAAACATATTGTACTGAATAGTATCAGTACCGCGTGGTGACGGGGTAAGAATACAATTCACCATTCCATATCTTGCCCATGGATGATGTACGAGACGACTAAGAGATATAATATGCTATGCCTTTGATCAAGAGAAGGAAAATTCGAAATGAAACCCAATACTAACATATCTGACTAGCATAGTATAGCAGGAGAAATTCCCTTCCAGTGTGGAGGAGGCCAGAGACCAACAGCGATACGTATGTGGGCTGCGATGATGATGATGATTATCAGAACCCATTTTTTGAATCATGATTATGAGTAAATAAGGAAATAATTCTGCCTATTCTTTTAACCTGGCTGGGTGTCACCGAAGATAAAGTTGGCGCCTAAAATAGCTAAAAGGACGCACAGCAGTATTAAAAGTAATTGTTTGATTTAAAAAAAGCAGTAAATATTTTGGTTATTATTCAAAATTTCAAATTTGACAGGGATTTTTAAAATGCTGTATCTAAGGCAAACATATTTGTAAAATTCGAATGCGTATATTAGATTACGTACTCAGTATAACATTTGGGGACATAGTATCTTAAAACAATGTTTTTCATTGCGACATGAAACAGGTTTAGTAAGGTCATGAGGTCCTCTATGTATATGGAATTAACTTTAATAGAAATACATTTGACATTTTAAAATGTATTTGCCTAGAATGGATGATCACGAGTGGTATTCATATAAGTAAAATATACAAAAGACCGACAAACAATCAGATATAATCGTAAGATTATGAATATTGTCATGTTTTAGAAAAGTTCCGTTGTTATATACATCAACTTTACTGTGAATGAAATATAAGCAAAACGGCGGCCATATTAAATTCAGTGTGATTTCAATAACATGATCGTTTTCTTCTCTTCAAGGTCTTTCATTTGATACTCATATAAAGGGATTTGAAACGATACCCATATTAAGGGGTTTAATGTAAAGTAGCGGCTAGGAATACTACCAACCCTAACATTGCATCTGATCTACAGTTACATACTCAAGGAGAGTTGATGTCAGGCAGGCGGCCGGCCATATAATTTTTATCAGTAACTTTTGTAATATGCACTATGAAAGAAGAGTGCATATTTAGTCATCCTAAGTAATTGGCAAAGCGTGATGGTGATTAAAGGGTTTGAAAAAAAATGTATTCCTTTAACATGGAACAGCAGCCATATTGAATTCAGAGTAAAATCTCTAAATTTCTCATTTTCTACTCATCATTTGATAGCCATATAAAGCAAAGACACGGAGATAGGTATTCACTTAAATAAAACTTGAAAGAAGTTCGATTCTTTTTGTACTAGTGATACGAATGTCAGGTATTACTTGGGATTTCTGGCTTATTTTCGGTTCCAAGTTAATGCTATTTGCCTTGTATTGTCGGATTTAGACCGATGTGAAGTATCTCAGAGTATTTCAATATGTAGGAAAATATAAACCAGCTTTTTGATATTGGAAAAGATGGGCTATGTTCCGGATTGGAATAAATATCATTAATATTGGAAAATACGATCGCTATTTTTCTATTGATCTAAATGACTGAACTACGGCGCGGCGGGTTGCAGCTTAAATGTGGAAGCCAATGAGCAGCGCCTTTCGTCATTAGAGCCAATATCTACCGTTACTGTACGTTTATGCTACCGTCTATCTATCATTTATTATAGATATGCAAGTTTAGCTTTAGCCTTTTCATTTTTTAAACGAATTTGAAATAAATTTTACACTTGTGCATAGAGTTAGTATGTGTATCGAAAAATTAATCATGAAAAATTAAAGGGCATAAACGTATTCCGATTGGCCACAGGGCTCCTAAATAAAAGATGACCTACTATCCTACGATAATCAGAGGAGGTGGCGTAGGGTTTTTTTATAAGTTTCATCTCCAGAGATGTTATCTATTTTGCTGTCCTATTTATGTTTTCTCAAAGAAAGGAAGGGATAATAGCATTCTTACTTTGTCACGACATAGATAGTCAACCGTATCTTGAAGTCTGGTATTAAGGAACCACAATGTCGACCCAAGTCACATATATCTAACTTTATATTGTACAATATATACTTGAACATATCGCTAACATACGATTATTATTTCCCGTTGTTCGTAACACGTATACTTTTGCCAGTTAATCATGGCTGATCTATGAATGTATGGCGTTCGTGTGCAAATACTTAGCTCGTCGACTCGTGAAAGCCACTCCCATGCATTCCAACAGAACACGTATATATTATAGAAATATGATAGGTATTTGCCGAAATTTAAAGATGTTAAAGATGTTGATATTTCCATCGACACAGATTAAAATCTTATGTAATTAAAATAATAAAATATTTTAAGTAAAGAAAATAGAATGTAATTCTAATGTGTAATTATATAAACTTAAAATAATTGTAACAAAGAACATTTTTTTTTTGTGGCGGCTTGCGGTCGGCGCACTCCTCGCACCGCTCCGTCCGGGGCGACAGAGGGGCGTAAACACGCACACCCGTAACCCACCCGCGACACGTCGCCTTCGTCGTTGGACCGACCACCGGAGCAGAATGACTTGACGTCAGTGGTCGGCCTGACGGAATACCCTGAGGGAGTACCCTCTCCCTTCGACGTCCCCTACTGGGACGCCGATCGCCGTCACGAGGCTAATCTCTCCGCGTGTGCCCGAACTAAATCCCCGGTCCGGTCACCCGCAGCCTCTGCTAGGGCGGCATCAGGCGCAGGTACTCGCGCCTGCGCCGCCCCAGTCGTCAGCGGAGGACCGTGTCCGCGCGGAGTCTTTCCTCCCGCATACGGTCCGCCGCCTCCTTCCGCAAGATAACAGACTCGCAGAAGACGGCAACGGCGTCCTAGTTCTTGACGCTGGCGACCATCTCAAAAAACAATTCTAAGGATAACTTGGTTTACCATAATTAATAATTATTTAATGGTTTCTGAGATTAACGCGAGTATTACACATTTTAAATAAAACTATTTGATTTTTGATTGCCCGACGTTTCGAACACTTTGCACCGTGACCATGACGTAAAGTAGTTTTATTTATAATAATTATTTTTTTATTGTTTCTGTGGAAGTTACCGAACTATTCTGATTATTTAGATTTTATAAATTGAGGAAGGAAAGTATTTGGATTTCCTTGTTAAATTATTGTTTATGGAATATTGAGCTTACGAAGTCTACGTATTTCATAAGCCACCAAAGAAACATAATCCAGCGTATTAAACTCTACTATTGGACATATTTAAATATTGCACTTTTATAATCCGTGCAAGGACGGATTAGTAATACGATTCAGCAGTCCCTATTTTAACCCTGGGTGTCCTAAAAACATGTTATATGCAAATAATATCTATGCACAAAAACTCGAATAAAATCTTTATAACAACCCATCTGACCAGCGTGGTATAGTGGGTCAATTTCTCTCTTATTGTGGAGGAAGCTCAGAGGACCAGAGGATTATATATGAGTAGAAGATATAATGATGACTTATATACTTATTTGGAAGTTCAGTCATGATTTAAAATACAGATTATATGGACAAGTGTGAAGCTTAGGTCTACATTTGCAATTTATCTATTACATATAGATAACTATTTTTTATAAGGTAAGTAGGTCACAGATATGCGAGCCTAGGTTTAAAACACACAACGTTGATTGCATACTTGAACTTTATATGGTAAAAATATACAGTTATTAATGATAATATTTGATAGCTTTAAAAGTCGTTTGCCTTAAAAACTACGCTACAAGGCTTAGACGTTTATGAATAAATTCTATTACAAAAATATTTTTTCAGTTGAGTAAGACGTTAGAGCAATAATATATCTACTTTGTAATTACACATGTGTGTTTCATAATTCGCTGTAATTTCATGCAAATTATTACCGAGCTGTGATATTTAGATTGATACATAAATATGTCAATTATAGCGGCTGACCAAAGCTCTATAAATATCAAAGTATATACTATATAAACACTAAAAAAACGTTTTTAGTTACGTTCCGTTTTAGATGTAACAGCTATTTACTGTTATGACATTTAGGATATTAGAATATCTCTACTAGCAAATACCCGCGTATTTTATGCGTAGTTCACATCCTCGTGGGAATACGGGGATAAAATATAACCAGTTATTCACTGATATAATAATAGTAATATAGGTTTTGTATACAATAACAGTGTGGGACGCGCCCCCACTAAATGGACCGATGATCAGATGAAAATTGTTGAGCGTCGTGGTTTGCAGGCGTCATAGGGTGGCACTTGGGGGCGAAATATGAGCGAGGTCTACGTCCAGCAGTGGACTGAATATTGATGATACTGATGATGATTCACGGATAATATAGCTCTTCATAAGTGAATTAAGTTTAAAAAATCGGTCATAAGCGGCGCTGTTTCACCTGCGCTGATGGATCACTAGAAGAGAAGGCGATAGCCTTCACATAAGAAGCTTATAACATCAACTGTGAACGCGAAATTGTCTGCCAAGCATGGTTGATGTGTGATTGACATGATTAACCTTTTTTTATTTTAGGGGTGGGCTGCGGTCGGCGCGCCTCCGCACCACTCCGTCCGGGGCGACAGAGGGGCTTAAGCACGCAACTCCCGCAACCCATCCGAACACCACGTCGCCTTCGTCGTTGGGCCGACGACTGGAGCACGGTTACTTGTCATCAGTGGCCGGCCCGACGGAATACCCCCTACCCGGGGTACCCTTCCATCGACCGACGTCCCCCCCTCGGGGAGGACGTCGATCTTTCCTCACGCGGTCGGCCTCTAGGCGGGTGACGGACTAATCCCCATCACGCCACCCGCGGCCTCGGCTAGGCCATTGCACGCAGGTAATCCCGCCTGCGCCGCCCCAGTCACTGGTGGCGGGTCGCTTCGTCGAGGCTGTGCTCCTCGCGTTCGCGACACGCCGCCTCTTTCTGCGAGATAACTGCCTCGCAGAAGGATGCGACCGCGTCCCAGTTCCTGATGCTGCCGAGCATCTCCCTAGCGATGGTCGGCAGCGTCAGGTCGGCACCGATGATTGCGACGAGTTCACGGCGCTGCTCTGCCCAAGCGGCACAGACCTCGAGCGTATGCTGCGCCGTGTCCTCGTCGCAAACATGATTAATCTCACGAAAGGCGGCGGTAGAGCGTACGCGTGAAGAAATCATCTGCGGCGACACGATCCGCCACCGGCGACTTGAGCGGCGCAGGTGTAAGTACCTGCGCCTAACACCGCCCTAGCCGAGGCTACGGGTAACTGGACTGGGCAATAGTCCGTCACCCGCAGAGAGGCTGACCCCGTGAGGGCGACCTCTTTGGAGGGACGTTAGGGAAGGAGGGTACCCGAAAGGTATTCCGCCGGGCTGACCACGGACGACAAGGAACTCGGTACCGGTGGTCGGCCCAATGGCGAAGGATGGGAATACGGTGGGTTACAGGGCCGCGCGCCGTCATTTCGTCGCCCCGGACGGAATGGATGGCGCGTGCAGTGACCATAGCCCACTCAAAAAAAAAAGCATGGTGATTATGGCCACGGACGCCAAGGCATTCGGTAATACCATTAATATAATAACATTAGGGTCGGCCCATTGGCAAAAGGAAGGGAATATGGTAGGTCATAGGCCCTATGCACGCCTTTTCGTCTCTCTGGACGGAATGAACATGCGTGCAGGTCATAAGTCCGCTCCAAAAAAAAGAATGATGATTACGAGACTGTCCTCTTCCACCCCGCCATTCTCAGGAGGGCTGTCAAATAATGGATATCGATAAGATGAATCAACAATAAATATACATATATTTAATATATTTTTTAAGTCGTTAAAAATGGAATATAAATGATAACGATTAAGAATACTACTATTTTAATGTAACTAGTTTCTGAAAAAAGTGTGTACCGTGAGCTCAAATCTGTCCCTCTGCAAGCCAGTCTGATGGTCCCTATGTTGATATGTATACAGAAATGTATAAATCGAGAAATGCCTCGGGCAAAGATGGGGGCGGCCAACGATAAAGATCAACAACAACAAAAAAAAATGTAATGAGATGTTGTTGCGAAGGAAATAATAACGGAACTAATAGAAAATACCGTTTCATTCCGACGACCTTTTCGATTTACGAATATAGCTAAAGGCAATACTGTATGTGCTCTTTGGGGCTTACGGCAGAGTAGCGAGCGGCCTAATAGATGGATTTCTTTTATTAAATAACCTCTATAAAATGCTTTAAGTTGATGATCTGAAAGTCAAATTGCTTTAAAAGTGTTGTAAACATATTACAAAAGTGCGTTAATTTTTATTACAACACTAATGATGTAATCTGTAGAGGTATTTTAATTAACATAGGTACTAATAGTAAAAATATTTGTAATAGTATAATATATGCTACATAGTTATAATTAATGATTCTTATAACGTAACAATAAAATAGCTCATGGGATTAATTGCGTGCAGTAAATACGTAGGGTCTTCTGGCATTATCTTCTGCATATTGTGTATAAGATATCTTTATAATATATATTCGTGTGTTTGTAATGAACTCCTAAACAGCTGGAACGAATTTGATGAATTTTTTGTGTGTGTTCAAGTGGGTTTGAGAATGATTTAGATTAATATTTGGACCTGGTAGATGACGCTGCGATGGATTTTAAAGATAATTCTTTTTTTTTATTTGAACAGAACAGCGTAGATTGGGTCAGCTAGTTGCCTTATAATTAAAACTTGATTAGGTAGAAAAATTTTGTTATTGAAGGGTGAAGAATACAGTGGGTCACTACCCGTTATGTTCTCATAGGAGACATAAACCTAATGTTTGTCTCCTACTATGGCATTACTGTTCTTTTGGGAAATATATAACACTGTGATTACCTACACGCTTATCAAACGTGGAGACACAGGGCTATCCCTAATAGCTGTCTATGGTCGAATACATTTCTTTTTTAATTAAAAAACAACATAAATATTGTCTGGGAAGAAAATCGAACCCATGACACTAGCACGGTAGGTCGGTATCTTAACTACTACACCATCTATGTAGAAAATAAATGAAGATAAAAAAAATCTATGTTTAATCAAGATTCAACTAGAATATTTAACAAAATATAATCATTATAGTTCATCTAATCTAAGAAGTGCATTTTGACGTTTCGCATTTTTTAATACACAATAACTTTGGCCAAACGTATACACATGATCGCAAACAATAAATCTTAAATTTTAAAGAACTATTAAGTTATTTATATAATTAACGTTGAGAGTAACTTTCTTGCACAATAATCTAATGTTGAAACTCGTAAAACCAATTTAAAATAGAAGCAACATGTAAAACAGTAGTTGTTATTAACGATGTTACAATATCACGTCATGACGTTCTAAACAGTAGTGCTTGACCACTTCCAATTCACGAATATCCAAAAAATCGGTAAAAATATTAGAATTAAATAATTAATCGAATAGACTAAATTCTCAAAATATTCGTATTGAAACAAAACCGTGATTCTACATTGTCCTTCAATGGCTGAATTGTAAATTGTATTGTTTGCGACGACGATACTTCAAGTAATAGTAGTGAACCTGAATAAATAACTATTTTCGAATCCAGTTTTTGTTTTTACTTAACCCAATCCTACTAAAAATGATGAATAGATTTTATGCTAAAAGAATTAAATTTATTTAGTATTAATTTAGCATTTAATTTATGCATTTCGTTTTTGTGAAAAGAAAAATAAACCGATTATTAAATAAAGAGAATCAATATCGATTTCTCACTAAAATTGGATGTTTTCGATAGCGATTATTTGGTTCACATACCTAGACAACTTACTCTGACATCTGTCAAAATGCACTTCTTAGATTAGATAGACTATAATATAAAAACATAAATAAGTATTCTCTTCTACATATAAAACACCGGCTAAGTGCGAGTCGGAGTCGCGCACCATTATCTATAAAAGTAGGCATAAAATGGCGTTTTTGTATGGAAGAAACCCTTAAATATTTATTTTATATTAATTTTATTATTTATTATTAAAGTAAAAATACAATTGAGTATTAGGCGAATATTTCGAGTGCCTGCCTATTGCCATTATTGATATCGGGCAAAAAGGGCTAAAAATCGCGTTTATTGTATGGGAGCCCTCCTTAAATATTTATTTTATTTTGTTTTTAGTATTTGTTTTTATAGTCTTAGTAATGGGGTCCCGTTTTTACCCTTTGGGTACGGAACCCTAAAAAGACGTAAACGAAGTCGCGGGTGTAGCTATTATTACTATATATTTTGGAAGATTTTAAGGAAACATTGAATTTAGATGTTGAACTACTTTAAATTTAAGATTACTATTGGAACGCTTTATAGGGAGCTGTTCCTTTTTTGTACTTCTATAAGCACAGGTATGTAGACAATACAAATACTTGAACTCATTGTAGGCGAGTACAATGTCTTTTATGTTTTTGGCTTACTGTATTGTTTTATTACAATAGCTTTTTATGGTTATAGGTGATTAGGTGTGGTAAAGTTTTGATTATAGATATTTCTGCAGGTGAGAATATTTTAAGTATCGAATATTTTTTGTCTTGGTAATATAAGGTATTATGAAAGGTTTATGTGCATATACGAATACTACTTCTGTTTGGTGACGGAGTAAGAATACAATTCATCAATTTTTTACATGGATGTCGTAAAAGACGACTAAGGGGATATAATACGCATATAACATCTATGCAAGAGAAGTAAAACTCGAATAAAACCCTATACCAACCTGTCTGACCAGCACAGTAAAGGTCAATTGCCCTCCTATTGTGGAGGAGGCTCGAGCCCAACAGTGGGATGTATGTGAGCTGAAATTATGATGATGAATGATGACGATGATGAATATTAGCGATTATCATTACATATGGCATTGGTGTAGTTACATTTTAATTATCAATTTTTGTTCAAATAATGTAACCTAGTTCGAAGAGCATCACACCAAAACATGTTACATAAAACTTTATATACAAAAATTATATCAATCATTTTACGTAAGAAGTGTTATTGAATTAATTAAAGATAAATCACAAAACTGCTAATATAATATACTCGTTTTTTTTATCGGTGGCCTATGGTAAGCGCACACGCGGTCCATTCCGTCCGGGGCGACGAAAGGATGGCGCGCGGGCCCATAACCCACCCGTACCCACGTCGCCTTCGTTGTTGGGCTGACCACCGGAGCAGGGTGACTTGTCGTCAGTGGTCGGCCCGACAATATAATATATTCGTGCAAGGTTGTTTTCGTAATACCATGGATGTCAAGGAATCGGTACCAGTCATCGGCGATGGGGAGTAAATACGGTGGGTTATGGGTCAGTGCGCCGCCCTTCTGTCAACTCTGTTCTGTCCAGATTATAGAAAAACATGGTTGTATGTAAAGTCGGTTTACGGACGATAGTTTAACGTGACAACGTCATAACAAAACATTGATGAAATGACTGCATACTTTTATGAATAAAATTGAAACAGCGTAACGGGACACTTTTTCGTGCATGCAGCCAGTGTTCATCGATTTATTAGACGTTGTCACGTCAGAAAAAAATTGTCCCAATCATTACTTATACATTATTTAACGAAATAATTACAATCTGTTAACGAATGACTAATGTCTAAATGTTTTACTGATGTGGTATCTATTGCAAACAGTTTTTGTTGTTTCTTTGTAATAAGTTTGTCACGTTACGTATTTCTTTTCATAATCCCATTTGTGATGAAAATTACTGTTATTCTAAGTATTTTTAGGCCCACTCAGAAGGAAAGTTGAAACAAAACCCTATACTAAACTGGCTGTCCAGCATGGTATAGTAAAGTCAATTTCTCTCCTATTGTGGAGGAGACTCGAGCCTATCAATGGGACGTCTATGAGCTGAAATGATGAAAATGAAAGAATGATGAAGTCCCTTTGCTTAATAAAGCAAAGGGATTTAGAATAACTTGGAATAGAAAGTAATTTTACGAGTCAGTCTTATGGTTTTAGAATAACTTTCTTTTGTTTTTAAATTAACATTTATCATCATCATCACAGTTCATATACGTCTCACTGCTGGGCTCGTGCTTCCTCCACCATGGGAGGAAGATTGACCTACTAGGCTGGTCAAACGTGTCGGTATAAGCCTTTATTTCGAGTTCTGCTTCTCTTCAATCAATGTTATTTGCGTATTATAATCGCTTAGTCGTCTTTAACGACATCCATAGGCAAGAAATAGTTGTGGTGAATAGTATTCTTACTCCGTCACCACATGGAAAGATTATCGTTCTTTTCTTTCAATTCTAAAAGCAAATAAATAGACAACAGCTACCTAACATAAATAATTTGCCTGCAAACCGTAACCAAAATGCCATTCGGACATAAATCATGATTGCATGCCACTATTACGACATACGGTTGAAGGTTCGATTTCAACTAATTGGTAGTATTGGTACATGCCGATAATTTGACAGCAGCTGCCTGCTATATACAACCTGTTATTTTAGTACCTACTTTTTTGCGTAACACTAGGCTTGATTTATTTTTATTTTTACCTTTACATACCCAGTTCTTCTCAACTGTATAAATTTATAGTAGGTATAAACCTTTTCTGCGTAAGAGTACCTCTGGTTTAAATTGACCGCATTTTGTTTTACATTTATACTTTCAAGTGTCATATTTTGTAGCTTGTATACAAGATAAATAATCAATTATAAATAACTAGCTGACCCAACAGATGTTCCGTTTAAATCTAAGAAAATAAGTACCTAAAAGGAATTCTACTTGAAATCGATCGCAGCGCTGGCTACCGAGTCCAATTGTGAATCTAAACAATTCTCGAATCCCTTTGAACACACACAAAAAAATTTGTCAACATCGGTCCTGCTGTTTAGGAGGAGTTCAGTGACATACACACGTACACAAGAAATTTAATTATAAAGATATTTCTAATATCTGATGTTTACAAGAGTTTTGCACTGTAAGTGTCTATACTATAAACCTATTTTTAAGGATAATATCGGGTTTGTATTTTACTCCATATCCATTAAATCAGTCCTCCGTGACCATGAACGCTGAAAAGAATTCGAAACGTCTAGTAACTAAAAAATAAATACCAACGGTATAAAATACGATAATAGTCTTATTTATATATAGATGCGATATAGATATAAAGAATACAACTAATCAAACTAGTTCTCGAACCCAGGCCTTTTTTATCGTAATATCTATGTATTTTAAGTATTTTTCTTGATTTTCTTTTATATGACATGAATTAAACACTATCATAGAAAATTCTAGGCATTTGCTGTCAAAACGTTGGTTTATCCGATATTTATAGCATAAATTCTAATACGTTGCTTTTAAGTTATGAAAACAATGACAAAATCACGAACTTTGATTAAACAAAAATAGAGTATCATGCCCATGCGTAACACTATTTTTTTCAATCAAAGCTCGAGATTTTTTTGTTTCTTCTCTTTTACTGCAAGTGTTTTAAATTTATCTAAATATGATATACATGCTTTTCTATACCAATAAATAAAATTGGAGTGTCTGTTTGTAATGTCAAAATAATAGGCTTTTTTCATGCTCACACGGTTATTTGCACGACACCTATGCCTAAAATAGCATTTAAAAAAATTTTGTCTGTCTGTCTGTTTGTTCCGGGTAATCTTCAAAACGGCTGAACCAATTTCAAAAATTCTTTCACCAATGGAAAGCTATAATATCAGGGCGTAAACTAGGCTATATTTTATCCGGGTATTCCCACGGGAACGGGAACTACGCGGGTAAAACGACTATAACCTATAACCGAAGCGAAGCGAGGGCGGGTTGCTAGTAATAAATAAATATCAGGATGATCTACCGAACTTGACACACATTTATCCACCCCTGTGTCGGTGAAATCGACAACCACACCACAATTATCATAATAGTGAACTTGGCTCTCATTTTCACAATTATTTTATTACTGGGGTCTATCATTTAAGTAATACATATAATTATAAATATGCTGTGTGGTAGCGGCTTCGAATACTACCAACCCTTGCTTTGCTCGTGGGTGTCGTAAAAGACGACTAAGAGCCCTAGATTGACCCGTACCAACTCCATCTGGTACCATTTGGGTCAACGATTACATTCCCAAGGAGGGTTGAAGTCAGGCAGGCGGCCGGTCATAAAAGTCATTGCCGAAACTTTTTGCAATATGTCGTCGACCCCAAGTAATTGGGATAAGAGCAAGATGATGATGATATAATTATAAATATAACTAGGGACGCACCTCCACTGCCCCTCAGTTCCAGCCGTTTGGCGCCGCATTTTAAATCTGCAATATCTCTTCCGTGTGGTGACGGAGTAAGAATACAGCTCACCACTCTCTATCTTGCCCGTGGATGTCGTAAAATACGAAATGAAACTCTATACCAATACGCCTGACCAGCATGGTATAGTAGGTCAAATTCCCCATTGTGGAGAAGGCCCGAGGCCAACATTGGGACGTATGTGGGCTGCGATGACAATGATGATGATGAATATCTCCTAAGATATAGCCTCAGGTTCGAGTGTCGGACCACGCACAATTTTATAGGGTTTTAATGAGAGGAGAAATAAACTTAGTTACTCCTTATAGTCCTTATAAAGACAGCTACGTAATAATAAAATATCATCAAAATCGGCAGCCTTTTTGCTCAACCAGCATTTTTGAAAATTACTCGGAACAAACAGGTAGACAAAAATTTTGAAACTCGTTTTTAGGCATAGATATCGTGCAAATAACTGCGTGAGCTTAAAAAATGCTACATTTTGACATTACAAGCAGACACTTCGATTTTATTTATTTGTATAGATGAACCACGCGCACGTTTATAGTATGAGGTGTTAGTGAACATTAAACATACACACAAACATGCTAACAAAACTGACCAGAACTTTCGCCAGCTCAATATTCTACAATAACACATTCCTTAGTATCACACAAAAGTTATAAAACCTTCTTTCTGTACTGTACATAAAGTTTAAAATTCCATGCCATTATTAATGTCAAGTCTAAGGAATAGGCGATTGAAGTAGGTCAATTTGTTTTTGACGTACGCTTAGTGTTTACAAACAAATCTTTTATGCATCTCCATTATACTGTAATTGGTTTTATTTTAGTATTGTGTAAATTTCGTACAACTATCTCTAGAATGATTGGCCATTAAAGTTCCTAATTAAGACATAATGTATTATGTAAAAGTAATATTTTATACAGAAAAGATTTTTATATGGTTTACTTTTAATTTATATATGGTGGTAGAACATATAAACCTGTGCGAACCCGTTTTGAGGAGGTCTTGCTTCAAGAAGATATTATTAAACCATTGAATTTAGTTCTGCGGTTTTCTTATTAAATACATTTTTTTAAAAGAGAAATCTCAACTATTATCGTTGGTTTATATTTATTTGCGTTGCTAGAGATAATACTGGAGATAGCTGATAATTAGGTATCGTAATTGATCCTCAGATTAGCTTTAGGATAGGTCTAACTTATAAAGCTTAATTTTGAACCTTTTCAAGCTACTACAAAACCTATGCATGTATGTCGGGGCATTGAATATTTTCTCGACGGTGTTGTGTATCTAAGGCGCATCTAATAACGCGCAATGAACTAGCATTATGGATTGTAAACTAAATCCTTCTCTTTCTGCAAGAAGGTCTATTGGAGTAATATAATGCAATAATATGTGGTAATAATAACTATAAAACGTGAATGAAACGTGAATTAATATCATTTATACATTATTTCGTGTGGTGACGGAGCAAGAATATAATTCATCACCACCTTTCATGTCCATGGGTGTCGTAAAAGCCGAGTAAGGGATATAATATGCATATAACATCTATACAAGAGAAGCAAAACTCGATATAAAACCCTATACCAACACGTTTGACCAACGTGGTATAGTAAGTCAATTTAGCCCAACAGAAAATATCGTAAGTATTAACGTACCGGCAGTCGTAATGGAAACATCAAAAACATTATTTATTCAATATACTACGAGGCCAACTTCATACCGTCGCATCGGAAGGCCGCTTCTTATCAATACATAATAGGAAAATTTATTTGATTCATCATATGTATATTACATACAGATTTTATGCCGTGCTGAAATATTTTTATTATTAAGATAAATATTTTTTCTTAGCCTTTGTCTTATTACCGCGTAAAGGTATTTCTTCTTCTCAGTTTATTGCCAAACTTGAGTCTCTTCCACAGTAGGAAATTGACCTACCTTTCGTCGTCTTTTACGACGTCCATGGCTAAGATGGTGGTGGAGAGTGGTGAATTGTATTCTCATTCCGTCACTACATGGTATGGCTACTTATATAAAGGTTGTTTTTAGGGTTCCGTACCCAAAGGGTATAAAAGGGACCCTATTAGACAGACAGCGAAGTCTTAGACTTCGCTGTCTGTCTAATAGGGTCCTGTCCCGTCCGTCCGTCTGTCTGTCACCAGGCTGTATCTCAAGAACCGAGATAGCTAGAAAGTTGAATTTTTTACAAATTGTGTATTTCTGGTACAAATACTAAAAACAATATATAGTAAATATTTAAAGGGGGCTCCCATACAACAAACGCAATTTTTTTGTCCCGTTTTTGCTCAATGGTATAGAACCCTCCGTACGCGAGTCCGACTCGCATTTGTCCGATTTTTTACAGTTTCAAAAGCAATATATTTTTAATATCGGTGTCCTTAAATGTTAAGTAAATCTCAGTCTTTTCGCTGTTTTTTAAAGTTGAATTTTTGTAGTAAAATCTGTAAGTGTATGCTTATTATTAAATCCGAGAGCTTATATTTATAATCATATACAACTTATATTGTATTTTAAAATGAAACGTACCACTTGAAAAATATATATAGCCACTTGAAAAATAAACAACAGTAGAACAACTGGGTCAGCACTGTAATTATTATACTCAGGAAGCCCATCTCATACCGTAATGAAATAATAGTAACATTCACTATATGTGTTAATTGGCTTTTACTGTTACAGCTAATCATTTAATAGTGTATGTTGATTTTTGTTACGAAACAGTGTTACTCGAGCCGTAACTAGTAATGTTGCTTGAAAGATTGTGCAAAAATGTAAACTTAAAGTTACATTACTCTAATTATAATACTTAAATGTAAATGTAATTTCGCTTGTTTATTTGTTTTTATTTGTTTGTTTGAATACTTTTATGCCTTAATTACTCAACCGTCTTAAAATTTCTCAACTAGTTTCCCTGTCCGTCAGGAGGACCAGGTTATGGGGTTGTACGTAGCCCATCGATGGTTTGATGAAAAATATCTGAAAAACAGTTGACCTTGTAGGCCAATCCTGGATCTGCCCGTTATACTCAGGTTTATACTGTTCTATCACCATCTAGTTTACTTATACACTTTGAGCTCTTCGATCTCAAAACTCTTTTCTACATTTTTTTCGTATTCGATATCTCACGAACGAATCAAAGATTTTTAATCATAGAAGAGTTAATTAGGTTAAAGAAATGATCGAATTAGTTTTCGAGCAAACCTAAACAAATAATTTAAAAAAAAAGGGAAAATTTGAGTGTTCTAAAAATCTAAAGTATCGATTCGATGTAAACTTACAGAAAATGTAAGTTTCGCGAAGCCGCTTAAGATGGCATAACTGTGCGCGCATAAAGTCAATCGGACTCCCCAATCTAATTTATAAGAGAATTTCAAACAATAATTGAGATGCATCATGCAATTAATAATTGCCCGAATTTTGTGATAATTATTGATTTTTATAGCGGGAAGTTACAAAGGTTATAACTAATAAAATTTCATTATTCAGCTCTACTTTCTGCATTTTATTCGTAAATATTTCAACATAATTATGCAATATAATCATTGTGAAAACAATTACATTCAATTCGCATCCGCTGATTTAATTAGTTTATTATTAGAGATAATTTATAGTGCTTATTAGTGAGTACGTTTTAAATATAATTACACTATATAGTGTAATTATATATACTAAGAATGATATATTAGTTACATTGTTTTGAAAATTTGTGCAATTGATAAAGTAGTAACGTACAGTATTATCTCAGCTGTAGTGTATAGCTTTAATGACTGTTCTTTTATCACCTAGGAAAATATAAATTAGAAATTGTGATAGGGCGAATGAATAGCTTGAATTTGTATTCTATTTCATCACCATGTCATCGTCATCTCAGCTTATTGTTCTGCTCTGTGTTCTACTGAGCAGAAGCTTCCTCCACAATAGGGCGTAAATTGATCTACTAAATCATGCTGCTCATACGGCTTAATATAGGATTTTATTTGGAGATTTTCTTCTCTTAGATAGAAACTATCTGCGTATTATAATCCTGCTGCCAAGGGTAGCGGTTATGGTCTTATTCCACATAAGGTTGGCCTATATCTATTAAAAAAACGACGAAAGGCTGCCAAATAGAATACGAGAACTATAGATTCGTAAAGGATGATTGAAAATGGTATATATGAACACATTAAAGAACTTGGCCACTTAACATTTATGAAGACCTAACTAAGACCTCTTCTTGAATTATGTGCATATTAATCCTCCAAAAATTCACCTTACCTTTGTCGCAATTATCATAGAATACTAAGAAAATAAGTAGAAAACAGCATCGCAATAAAAGGAAATTACGAATTAAAACCTCTTTATATGGTTTGGATGGCATAATAAGTCATACCCTTCTATTGAAAAAGAGGGAGGTTCATGAATGCACTTAGAAGAGGTATTCCATTGCATCCATTACCAATCAAAGTTATGAATCCAGAGTGACGGCTATAGGGCGATATTAAGCTAAAAATGTACAAATTAGAACTTAAAAATTTGAAATATGTTTATTTGTAATTATATTGCTCTAATATTTAGGAAAAAGAAACGATCTTACTTGATTTTACTAAGTAAAAAATGATGAATGAACGAAAAACACGATGTTCTGCTCCGCTGGTTAATTTTTGAGGGCACTTCTGGTAGAACATTGGAAAGCAAAGGTTAGTTCCAAAAGTGTTAAGCGTGTGTTACATTCGAAATATTTAAGTTAATTATAATATTCTTGAATATAAGTACGATTAGCTGTGCATTAGCTTTAATATTCTTTTTGCGATCCTCACAAAAAATACAGATATGTCAGTGACAACTGTATGCCAATTTGTCTTATCTATAGTTGTTATTACAACAGCGATTCTGCTGACGCTTGATTCGCGATATTTATTTGCTATTCCTTTTAACCGATGTGCTTATTTTATAGTCATTGATCAGTATTTAAAGATAAAGTAGGTAAAAATAAACTAAGTGCCTATTGGAAATTACCAAAATATAGTTACATATATGCATTACTAGTATAAAATGATGTTCTCTTCTTTATAGGTCTTTTTCGCTGATTTTTGATCTGGTATTATTCATGAGTATGCTCGTTTAAAAATTTCAGTAGTAGTACTAAATATAGATCTATAGGCACTATCTATAGCATATGTAGAAATATGTCCAAGCTCAATAGTCTTACTACATAAGACATATAATTGTATTGTATCTAGGCGAAAAGCGAGTGTGTTATATCTCTGTTTAAATTGGAGCCCTTAAGTAAAATAAAAACGTTTTTAAGATTCACATACCCATTTAGCCAACAAAGTAATAAAAAAACCATATCCAAATAAGTAACCGCCATTAATATTGACAACGAATTCCATTGTTCCTTCAAGCTACGTAAGCTCAGTATTATTAGGTGTATTACCAAATACACATAATTATATAGCAATGAGATAATTAAAGGAAATAATACACCTTTGTTGATTTGTTTTGTTTCGAAACCACACGTGATCTATTCCGTTGTAATATTAATTCGTTGTTTCTAGAAAATCCAACTGTTTAAAAGATTTTCAACTAAAGCCGCAATAAAATAAACTGTATTTTAATTTAAAATATCATTGTTATTAGAATATGTTTTTTTCGACTCATACGGTATGCATTTTAACATATTAAAACAAATAATTCGTGTGGGAACAGTTAAGTGAGGAAGACTAGAACGTTAACGACGTATAATATAAGTAAGTATTGGAATAAAGTGCCATTCGCTCTTAAGTTTACAATATTCTTAGAAATATAATTTTAGGAGTGGTAGGACCTAGTGTTGAGTAGCACGTCAAAGAGGCAGTACATTTGTCGCGTCAAAAACGTCAAAATGTAAGAGCGGCTCGGCATTTCAAAATGTACCGCTTCAAATTTTCTGTCGCGGTAGTCGCAAGCGAGGACTACGAGACACGCTTCAAAACTCTATAGAGTGAGTGAGAGAACGCGTCGAGCGTCGTCGTAGTCGTATGCGTCACTTCAGTACTGCTTCTACTCTTTCACCTAATTTATATGTACTAGAATGAGATGGCGCTACTAAGTTTCTGCTGAAACGTGAACATCGTGAACAACAATATTGAGCTTTAGATAAATCCAAATAGAGCTTCAAATGGCACGGAATAGTGTGATTTTATTTTGGCATCGCCTCGTTTGAAGTAGGATAGTACATTGTACTGGCTCAGTACAAGAAGAGCTTACTCTTACAAACTCTCATTCATGTCGCGTCCTAATCTAACACTCCAATCCTCATTGGCCTCGCCTCATTTGAAGTGCGACAATGTACTGGCTCACTACACAAAAGAGGCTCCTCATACAAACTCTTTTTTATGTCATGTCCTACCCAACACTAGTAGGACCACACTGTCACAGTTATCTGTCTACAGCCGCGGGCCGGTCCGTCCGCGGCAGTACCATGCTCTCGCAGATAATCGACGTCTGAGAGTAGCAATTTGTTGCTGCGCTTCGTTCGGTGAGCAAGAGAGCCGGAAGCCCAACTTTCTGAGGGTGATTGCGTGTGGAGGGTTTTGGTGGTGTCCTTGGTATCACCGAGCCTCAATGCACGCATTCACACTCCCTTCGCTTTCTTCGCGGTAGGCAACGGCCTTGTAAAGGTCCCTGAGCGGCAGCAACACTTACCATCAGGTGTACTGTTTGCTCGTTTGCCACCGTGTGCAATAAAAAAAAATATATACACATTTTTTTTGTATTATAGATATACATACACCAGTTTATTTTTTACCAGGCGCAAGTATAGAATATCCTGATAAACAAACCTAATAATTATAACATATTTATAAGACTTCTTTTCCGTGTGGTGACGGAATAAGAATACAATTCATCACACCCTATCTTACCCGTGGATGTCGTAAAAGACGAGTAAGGGAAGGAAAACTCGAAACAAAATCCTATACCTCTCTGTCTGATCAGCATGGTGGTCTATTTTCCTCCTATTGTGGAGGAGGCTTGAGTCCAGCAGTGGGATGTTTGTGAATCGAGACGATGATGATGTTTCACAAGACTCCAACAACAGTATTTGTACTTATCTACTGTTTTGCTACTCGATCAATTAGTCAAGCAGATAGCATCTCAACTCAGCCCAAGACAAGTCCCACTGTTAGGCTGGGGCCTACTCTACAATGTGAAGGAAATTGACCTACTATACTGCTGGTCAAACGTACTGGTATAGGGTTATATGTCTCTTGTTCTCTCTCTATGTTCTCTTGTTTCGATGTTATTTTGCAAACCATATTCCTTTTAAGATACCAATGGATAATTCATCATTCAATCATTATCTCAGGCATCATCGCTTACAGAACAAGCAACGTAGTGGTATGGTAGCGATTAAAAGCGCTCCAGATAAAGCAAAAACAATCAACTCGATGAAGGTCAAGATCAATTTGCTAACAAATTGTCTTGAATGAAAACTACTCGACACAAACAGTATTACGTACAAGAATGTCGACAAATGGTTCGATCGACCTCACAAGTGTAACTGTACAATCAAGGCCATCGTTCATACCTGATGAGATCACGACAGGCTTTGATTCGTACTTGATTAATAGATTACGGTGTATTCTATACGTTTAGCAGAAACATTATGTAACGTAGTGTCATCAATAGGAGTTGAATGCACAAGAAAAATGCGACGTGTTAAATGATTTGTGTCGCTCCAGCTCTCTCTTCTCAATGTATCATAATTTATCGTGATATATGTATAACTCGCATGATGTAATTCGGCGCAATATCAACGAATGAAAATTAAATTGCTATTATAGTATTTAGTAGTGGTAGGACCAAATTGTTGAAAGTTGTTTACAGTCGCGGGCCGGTCCGTCCGGGGTAGTACCACACTCTTGCAGAAAATCGACGTCTGAGTAGTAGCAATTTGTTACTGCGCTTCGTTCGGTGAGCGAGGGCGCCGAAAACCCAACTTTTTGAGGGTGTTTTACTGAATCTTATTGCACGCATTCATATTCCCTTCAAATTCTTCACGGTAAGCAGCAGCCTAGCAAAGGTCCATGAGCAGCAGCAACCCTTACCATCAGGTTGGCTCGTTTACCACCGTTTGCAATAAAAAAAAATCTGCTTTTTAGCGTGTACTAGGCAGATATTTGATTTTATTGCTTGTATATGGAATATTCAATTAAGAAGTATTACATCTTCATCATCATCATCTTAGAATAAAAAGATGATTTAATAATATAAATATAGAACGCTATTCCCTATGAAATCTCCATATCACATTTATTTTAAAAATGATATGATAAATTTTAATAATTGTTTTGGAATGGACGCAATGGATCTACTGCATATATTGTAAAACGTTTCAGTAGTAATTTTATAACTGTCTGTCAGCCTAAAGTCATCCCTCCTTGGAAATGGAATTGTTGACCATTGCGCAGCGGATAGGGTTGGCCCAAGTTGATGTAAAGCTCTTAGTTGCCTTATACGATACCCAGGGTTGATAGCATTGGTAGCTATCACATAGCAATATATGGTCTACTTAAATAATATTAATAAATAAATCTAAATACTTACATAGGTATTACAGAAGTAGAAATGTGCAATGGTAGACAGATGTAAATATTCATTAACTTACCTGAAAAATAAAAACATTTGCAACTTATTATCATTATTTAACATTTATATTTGACAAAAATATTTAATCAATCAACGCACTTGTATATATATTTCTGCCAAAGAAATATATTTAAAGCATTTATAAGAGGTTCTCTCAAAATAATAATATTATTTAAATCAGGCTTATATGTATATCTTGTGAATACAAGATAATCATTTTTAATTGTTTTTATTAATTGCGGATATTGAACCCCGTGTGCACAACGTGATAGCTGTTGGACATCCATATTTCACCCCATAAGAAGTGAAACATGGATTTTTAATTTTAAAAGTTTATAGGATTTTAATATCAAAATAAACTCTAATGTCATATTTTGCTTCTCAATTTATCTGTTCTATTGTTAATCAAGAAATTAAACATAGTAACATTAAATTTAGTTAACTAAATTTAATATTATGTAATGTAACTTAAACCTCAAGAAATAACAATCGTAATTGATTTCTTCTGACAAAAAATACAAATATAAAAACATGTCAATAAAGTTTTAATATTGAATAGTCTTTTTGTAATCTATTAATCCATCTTCTAAGTCATAATATTCTTTTATAACTTCAAAGCTTATAAATAAAAGGCACCACGAATTTAATTCTCAACGGTATATGAAAAGGTTTATAAAGCTCCAGAGACTTCTTTAGCCAGTTACGATACGTGACTGCAATGAATGGTAGAATCGAGGTGAAGCCATGTTGAATAAATAACAAGTTATTTATGTACAGTTTCCTCTTTTTCTTTAGTAGGCGTTATATTTGTACCGTCAATTGGATACGTTATTTTATTTTAGAATACGTAGATAAAAAAGGGCCGGTAGACAATTCTACTAGGCCTTGCCGATGCACCTAAGAAAATTACCAACCATTATTAATATTACCGCATCGACGTAATAAGTAGCTATAGAATTAGAGATATTACGTACGAGATTATATCATGTATCGACTGACTATCTTTTCAGGAAAAAATTGTAATCTCGTTTAATCGACACGTAACTACATTTTTTTAAAACAGCAATTATTTTATATATATTTTTAAAGCTCAATTTAAACTCAAAACTTATTAAGGAGTGGTAGTGGTTTGTCTTAGCGGTTTAGCGTCCCGTAAGAGATTGCCTTTGCCAGTCTTAGTTTCGGCATTTGTATTGGTTATTAAGCGGCAAAGGTCTTTGTATTCAAGCCGAACCTAACCCGTGACCACACTAATCGTATATTTAATCTAGTGAACTTGTAAAGCATTTTTTTTATTTTACATATATTTTGTCAATCTATTATAAAAAAGTAATAATTTCTTTATAAAGATATTCTGTTTGGTCACGGAGTAAGAACATAATTCATCACTTTTCTCTTGCCCGTGGATGTGGTAAAAGACAACTATGGGATTAAATATGCATACAATATTTATGCAAGAGAAGGAAAACTTGACATGCAACCCCATACCCACACGTCTGACCAACGTGGTATAGTAGGTCAATGTCTCTCTTATTATTGAGGAGACTTTGAGCCAGCAGTGGGACGTATATGAGCTACGATGAAGTTTAGACACAAATTTAATTACATAATTTATTACTGTCATTAAAGTTAGTATTTAATACAATTCAATATTACATTGCTAAATACCTAGCAGTTTAATACGCTCAATCTAATTTTTTACGTGCTTACTAACTCTAAATTTAGGAGTTAACTGTGGATATATTGAATTAGGATATTTTGATGCCATGGTCTAACCACACCCCGTCCTAATTTTCCCGGGCGGAGGCATCCTACCGTATTACCTAGCTAATTGAGCAAGATACTGTAACCGATTCTTTGACTTAAGGGATGTAAAACGAAAGGAAATATTTTTCAATTGTGTAGGAAATAAATATGTGTGAAGTTATCAGTGACATTTCTTTAATGGGCAGAAATGCGTAAGGATATCCTACTAAGAAAGCGAAGTGTAAACTTAATATGTATTCACTACATCTTATTTGGTCAAAGGAAGCCATTCAAAGACCATGTTAGAACCTTTTTTGGACTAGAGTTATTCATCGACTATAATTTTATTATTCATAGTTAATCCATTTTGATGATGTCTAGCAAATAAATTTTGTGATCATATGTCCCTCCGTGTGGTGACGGAGTAAGAATACAATTCACCACGTCCTCTCTTGCCCGTGGGTATCGTAAAAAACGACTAAGGGATATAATATGCATATAACATCTAAGCGAGAGAAGGAAAACTCGAAATAAAACCCTATACCAATACTGATGACCATCGTAAAAAACGACTAAGGGATATAATATGGATATAACGTCTAAGCGAGAGAAGGAAAACTCGAAATAAAACCCTATACCAATACTGATGACCAGCGTGGTGTAGTAGGTTAATTGTCCTCCCATTGTGGACGAGACTCGAGCACAACAGTGGGATGTATATGAGCTACGATGATGATGATGAAATATCATATATTACAGAATTATGTATAAATCTATTATAAACCTGAAGAGTTTATTTGTTTGTTTGAACGCACTAATTTCAGTAATTTTATTCATCATTAATTTCACTAGTAAACATTATGATCTCTCACTTGTACTTTAACCAGTTCGCCCACGTACTTGGAATGCACTACTTACTGCGGTGTTGGCCGAGCACTTTTTATTTTTTTATGTGCGGGCTAAGGTAAGCGCGCACGCGGTCCATTCCGTCCGGGGCGACGAAAGGAAGGCGCGCAGACCCATAACCCACCCGTACCCACGTCACCTTCGTCGTTGGGCCGATCACCGGAGCAGGGTGACTTGTCGTCAGTGGTCGGCCCGACGAAATATCCTTTCGGGTACCGTCACCTCTCGACGTCCCCGTCCCGGGACGTCGGTCGCCGTCGCGTGGTCAGCCTGTCTGCGGGTGACTGAATAAATGCCCCGGTCCGGTCACCCGTGGCCTCAGCTAGCGCCTTCCCCGAGCGCTATGATATATCTTTATATAAAGGAGGTTTAAGTGGGATATATTCTTTACGGTAGGCATCGGACTGGGTGTGTCCTTGGTGTCGCTGTCTATGAGTGGCAATATCACATACCGTCAGGTGTACGTACCTACGGCTCGCTCGTTTGCCACTATAGCACTTTTATCGAAAAAAGATAAAATAATAATGTCATATATCTCGGTAATCCACGTAAACGAAACTCCAGCAATTTCGCTATAATATAAATTATGCTTTAGTAAAAAATAATATGAGCTGTCGGCCCGAATATTTAATCCCTTCGTCTTGTACGACACCCACGGGCAAGGGAGAAATGGTGAATTGTATTCTTACTCCGTCATCACACGGACCTTTATTTAAATTTAAACAAAATAACCTTTACCTATTTAACAATTAAATAATATTATTAATTTAACATTAACGGCGAATACATCACTCACCTTCGATTTGCGGACGATATAGTCGTTATGGCAGAATCCATGGAGGACCTTGGCACAATGCTCAATGATCTCAGCAGGGTATCCCAACTAGTGGGTTTACGAATGAACATGGACAAGACGAAAGTCATGTCAAATACCCATGTCATACCTGTACCGGTCCTAGTTGGCAATGCGATTCTTGAAGTTGTCGATCACTATGTTTACCTAGGACAAACAGTCCAGTTAGGTAGATCCAATTTCGAGAAAGAGATCAGCCGACGAATCCAACTCGGTTGAGCAGCGTTCGGGAAACTTAAGAGGATCTTCTCGTCCAACATACCTCAGTGTCTGAAAACACAGGTCTTTGACCAGTGTGTGTTACCAGTGATGACTTACGGCACGGAAACGTGGTCCCTAAATGTAGGCCTCATATCAAGGCTCAAAGTCGCTCAGCGTGCTATGGAGCGGGCTATGCTCGGGATTTCTCTGCGAGATAGAATCCGGCATACGGAAATCCGTAGAAGAACGGGTCTAACCGACATAGCACGAAGAATTAGCACGCTGAAGTGGCAATGGGCAGGCCACATCGCTCGACGAACCGACAACCGCTGGGGAAGAAAGGTTCTCGAGTGGCGACCACATATCGGACGACGCAGTGTAGGACGCCCCCCCACTAGGTGGACCGATGACCTAGTGAAGGTGGCTGGGCATCGTTGGATGCAGGCGGCACAGGACCGCTCATTGTAGCGCAACATGAGGGAGGCCTACGTCCAGCAGTGGACGGCGATAGGCTGCAATGATGATGATGATGATGAATTTAACAATTAACCTAAGAATACAATTCACTATCCCCTCTTGGTGGGAGTGGTGAATTATATTCTTACTCCGTCACCACACGTAAGGTTATAATTAATTTATATATCCAACAAAAATAATAATAATTAAAATTAAAATGGCAAACAAGGCCTTCACAGCAAGAACACAATCAATACCAGTTGTGTTAGGAAATTATCACACGCAATGTCAAACTGTTAGATTGATTACACGCGAATTGTCTATATTGTTATCATAAAGCTAATGAAATTGTTTGTTTGTGTGAATATGCTAATATTGAAGAAAACGAACGCGATTTTTTAAATTTATTAAATTTCTTCAATCATATATCATTTCCGTTTATTAGTCTATCCACGTCTATTTTTAGATATATGTCTGCCAATAAGAGTTTTTGCCATAGTGACAGCCATACTTGTATGATGGCTTAGCGATTATAGTTCTTGTTATAGGTATCCCAGGCAACTGCGGCTGTATCGCCTGGTATCGTAAAACCGGCCATCTCTCAGGCAATAACACATTGTCTTCTTGACTAAATTAACTCAAATTTTATTGGCTTTTCATAACTAAAAGTGCTATTATAATATCTATACTATTAATAATTTCAATACTAAAACTAAAAGAGCTTTCAATATTCATAATATACAATGTTTCACTCGTAAGCCTCACAAATTTTATCTTTTTTTATCTATAAAATAAAACTATGCCGAGAATCAGACATGAAATATCGTTGTTTAAATGCATTTCCTCGGCTCTTTCCGCAAAGTTGTTATTTTAATTAGTGTTTATAACTATTTGTGGTAGGAAAACCTTTAATTAAACTGTTGATAGAGGTCAGCCTTTTCGTTAATTAGAAGTGAATGTGAGGTTTCTACTATTCAGTTTTGTAACAATTATAAGTTGTAAATATATATATAAATATATAAATAAAAATATATAAATAAAAATATATAAATAAAACTATATAAATATATCAACAGCATGTATATTCCCTGTGATAAACTAACTAACGATAACGTTATCAACCATTCAATCACCAAAAGAATTTGTTATCAAAGAGGCGATCCGGTATCACGGGGTGCCCGTATACCTACCTGAGGTGGTTGGTGGACTACTTGGAGGGCGCAGCATCCTTTACACAATCCGAATAAGAGGCGTTGCGCGGACGCCCATGTCAAGCGATGTCCCACAGGGGTCGGTTATGGGGCCCACCCTGTGGAATATCGGCTACGACTAGGCGTTGAGAGGGAGCCCACCCAGGCTGAGCGTAATTTACTACGCCGACGATACACTCATCCTGGGGTAAGACGCTAAAAGAAGCGGCATGCCTGGCAACCCTTGGTACCGAGGAGTTTATTAGGTAGATCGAGGCACTGGGGCTCAGGGTGGCTCTAAACAAGATGGGCCTGGTATTCGATGGGCCTCACAACTGTCCACCCGCCGCCACCTCGATCACTGCCAATTCGGTTACAATCAGCATCGCTCAACGTGCGATGGTAGTTTCGGGTGTAGTTTCGCCAAATTGCTCCGCGGCTAGTAAGCGCAGCGTCCGCCCTCTCATGGCTCATACCGAATGTGGGCGGACTCAGCGTCACGTGCCGACAAGCATGAAAGACGTATTTTGACATACCAAACAGACACTTAAATTGTATTTATTTGTATAGAAGTAATTATGGTATTACTAGCAACCCGCCCTCGCTTCGCTTCGGTTTCAGTCACCTTATCCGGGTAGTTACCGTTGTCGTGTAGTTCCTGTTCCCGTGGGAATACCGTGATAAAGTATAGCCTATGTTACTCCCTGATATCATAGCTATCCATTGGTGAAACATTTTTGAAATCGGTTCCGTGGTTTAAACGTGAAAGCGTAACAAACAAACAAGCTTACGTTTGCATTTATAATATTAGTAAGGATACAAAACATTGTATTAACGCATTGCTTTTATTACTAAGTGAATAATTACGCATAATCGTTCAACACCTGGAGATCAGCTGTTATAACACATAATACAATCCTAATATAATCCACCCCTCAGCTGAAGGCGAAAGTACGCTTTATTGTCTCGACCCCTTTTATTTACTCGTGGGAAATCTGTAAGGGTCCCAATGTCCTTACTTTATTTATTTTGAAAAGGGTCCGTGTCTAATATTCGTATATTTAATACTATTGGATTTATTAAAGGTAATATTTACTGTAGACATGTCTCTATGTATTTATTTATATAGGTTGCCTAATATTTAGATTGGTAGGCAGCAGCCTGGTCGTGCTCCTAGCAGTGCTAAGTTGAATAAGTAATAGCCATCCAGTCAACAATTATATTGCCAGGAAGGCCTGATGTCAGGCAGACACCCAGGTCGTAAACTTATTCCCAAAACTTGCAATATGAATATTGCAAGATAAAAGAAGAGTACATATTGAGTCGACTCCAAGTATTCGGGATAAGAGACTTTTTTCTTTTACACAAGATAATTTAATTATACGATGGATGAAATTACAAAGTATTGTATTTCTAATCACTAGAATGTCTGACCATTATCTATATTAACTGTTTTGAATAAATTTGTGTGTTTATATGCGCAGCAAACACCAAAAACAAAACCACAGAAATAATTTAAAAATCGGGCTAGTCATTTCTGAATCCTAAAATTTCTTTTAAATTCATCTTACAGATAAAGTCTTATTAATGAACTATATATATATATATATATATATATATAATGTAAACTATTTGTCTCATTACTTTCTCAAAGTCATGAATGTTATTAATCAATTTGGCACTCAATATAAAAAGAATCTCCATAGAGAATTCGGTGAACATACATACAACTGCCGCATTTATGAAGACTATTAATAATAATATTAACCAATAGGTACCCAATCAAGCGTATAACAACATCTTGGACAAAACCAGTATATCAAACAAGATTATCTTTTTTATAATCGACCTCCCAATGCTCAAGATTGCTTCATAAAAATGTCCACAATATTACCGATTATTTTATATTATTACATTCTTTAAAAAGATAATACCCTATAGAATAAATACTTGTATCGCGGGGGAATTTAAAAATATATGTATACGCAAATAACAATTTAACTTAGAACTTTACTATTATGTGTGGATCGCCCAAGATTTGTTATACTACGTGAGAATCAAAACTCAACATTTGGTATAGGCGATCATTGCTGAAACAACTGCGCGTTGTATTTAATTTTTGGATGAAGGATTGGAAATAACTAAAATGGAAGCCAAGTCTTCTTGGCTAGTTTGGTATAACCCAATCAGCCCACAATTGCAGAAGATGCTTATGCCAAACAGTAAATCTACGTACGTTAAATGTAAAAAAAATAAAAGGAAATTTTATTAATTCAGCGTGCTTATATATTAAATAGTGCTACACCCAAACATTGTTATAACGGAATTCCTAGGTGTGTACCATTATTGAAATCGATAAAGGTAATTGTTGCTCGATGGCCACAAACGAAGTCACGTTTGGTCTGGCCATCGAACCTTATTGAATCATAAAAACTGTAGGTTTTGCATTCAATCATTGCCAGTTACTCAACATAATGGTTCTTTAAAAAATCTTATTAAAAAACATAAATCCCTATGGTAGCCCCAAATGTTAAAAAAATTAGTACATTATTTGCTTCCTAGTTTTCAGCAATGTTTCCCTTCCTTCTTTCTTGGTTGACTACAGGCCATGTATCTAAGTACATGTGTAGATATGAAATATGGTTCAATAGAAGACTGTTCTAAAACGAAAGTAAAATTGGTCTACTACATTACTGACTATCACATGTGTTGGCTAAAAATTTTTCCAAGTTTTATTCTATCATATTAATGTTAATCAACTAGCAATAAACCAATGGGGACAAAGGGATTTCAATGAACGCTTTATATTCTTACCAACACATGGTCATTCTTCCATCGATCTACGGACATCTACTGTTGGACAAAGACTTTCTCATACAGGGAGCAAGGCAATAATCGTCACTGTTAGACTTGTTGTAAATTTCACTGAAATAATATTTCTTAGAATATGATTGAACTTGTAACTTAAAGTATTATAAGATAATCGATTGAATTAGGCGATACATAACGGAAAGCCATTTTTATTTTAAAATGGAAGGAAGGAAGTGAGACCCACCCCTTTCCCACGGTAATCAATATACCGCATACCACAATAGAAAAAATACGGGATAGGATTAAGGTGGACTAGGAAATAAGGAAATCTTACTCCCACGTGATGAGCAACTTCCAGGCATCCTCAGGACGGTTCGACTTCGCGTTTGAGTCCTGAGGATGCCTCGTTTAGAGGCGAAACACGTGTCAAATAAATATTCGAAGTTCTGCGGCAAATTGCAAGTTGATGTTCTGGAAGGTGCTCATCACGTGATAGTAACATTTCCTTATTTCCTAGGCCACTTTAATCCTATCCCGTATTCCTTCTATTGTGGTGTGCGGTATATTGATTACCGTGGGAAAGTGGTGGGTCTCCTTTCCTTCCTTCCATTTTAAAATATTATAAGGTAATTATATAATACAAATACTGTTTATTTCATTATACTGTTGGATGCAAGTAGCACAGGAAAGTTCTGAGTGCCATTCTCGAGGGAAGGCCTATGGCCAGCATTGGACGTCTGTAGGTTGATAAATGGATGGATGATTGTTGATTAATAATCAATACTGCTTAATGCTCGACTTTTTGCGTATAAGTATCAAGCTCCACAAGCTTTTAAAGGAGATCTTTAAATCGGGCGCATAAAGAAGAAATAATACATCGCTATGTTGATAGTATTTTATTTCGAATTTTCCATCCCTTGCATAGATGTTATAAGCATATGATATCCCTTAGCCGTCTTTTACGACATCCACGGGTAAATTACGGAGTGGTGAATTATATTCTTACTCTGTCATCACAAGAAAGTAGCAGTTACAAATAAATTTATGGATTTCTACTGGTAGACCCATGTCGCTGAGAGTATTCTATCTGCAGTCATGGATGATTGGCTCGTCCAGGGTAGTAACACACTCTCACAGAATATTGAGGTTTGTGTAATAATAAGTTTATTACTGCGCCTTGTTCGATGAGCGAGAGAGCTGCAGTCGTAAAACCTTTTCGGAAAACAGCGATCTAGCTGTGTCACTAGTATTGCCAAGTATCATGAGCGACATTTATCACTTACCATCAAGTAGACCGCCTGCTCGTCTGCCACCAAAGGCCATAAAATAATAACGATAATATTAAGTGCAGTTATTGCAAGAATATTAATTATTATGTGTAATGTTACAATGTTGAAAGCAAAACGAAACGAGTATCATAAAAAATAATTGATTTTATGAAAAGAATAGCCATAACATACTGTTCATTTTTTTTAACAATTTCACGTCGATCTTAAAGAATTTCAATTGAAAGTGGTTAGTTCGACAAAATGGGATTTTTATCTTCTATACTATATACAAATAAATAAAATTGAAGTGTCTATTTGTAATGTCAAAATACTGGACTTTTTTCATGCTGATTCGGTTATATGGACGAAACCTATGTATAAAAACCGGTTATTTTTTTGTATCTGTCTGACGAGACGAGAAAGTCTATATGCGCATATGATATTTAAAGAATTATCCTCCAACTTCTAACAACTAAGGAGATAATCTTTCCATCACCAGCTCACCAACATAAGATGATCACTGTCAGAGGCAAATATTTGAATCATCATCATCGCAGCCCACACACGTCCCACTGTTGGGCTCGGGCCTCCTCGACAATGGGAGGGAATTTGACCTTACTATACCATGCTGGTCAGACAGGTTAGTATAGGGTTTCACTTCGAGTTTGCCTTCTCTTGCACAGATGCTATGTGCATATCATATCCCATAGTCGTCTTGTATGACATCCACGGGCAAGATAGGGAGTCGTGAATTGTATTCTTACTTCGTCACCACACGGAAATTGAATTTTGAATTTTTGAATGATTGAATTGAATAAAGGTACTCAATAAAGGTATTCAAGATTTAAGCAAATATATGAAAATGTAATAATAAACAATAAAAATAAAAGAAAGAAGAATTTACAAAATCGCTCCGCAATTGACAAAGATATCGGTGAACATCATAAAAGAAAATACACATACTGGAACATAGAACCTCTCTTTTTTGAAGTGGCTTAAAAAATAAATTATTTCTACTATCGTGAAGCAATATATTTGCACAGTACCATTTACATTAATTTCTACGAATAATTATGCTTGTAACATACATCTCTGTTAGTAGCTATCTACAAAAATGCTTGCTAACCGAAGTATCTACTCGTAACTATTTCAACACTTTGAACGGCATCAAAATAACTAACTGATGTTATATTAATTCCTAACTGATGCTATTTTAATTCCCTGCCTGTTTCAATCATGATCTTGGATACTTATAAAATGAAATATAGTTCAGTTACTTGCTATAATATATAGATCAAATTTAGTTCCTGTAAAATGCATAATAAACAAACATATTTAAGTGACTAATTAGGCACTTGCTGAATTTTCAATAGTAATTAATAAAAATATTGTTTGAAGTAATCATAATTGTATTTAAATGTAGTATATTGCAATGAAAAAGTTTATATTTTTGCATAAATATGATATTTTAAGGTCATATTTGAACATTTTTCTGTTGGTCGAAGCAACGTCAAGCCAATAATGCCAATAAACGTCAATGAAACTGAAAAGTCCTTACTAATATTATAAATGCGAAAGTAAAATTGTTTCTGTTTATTTGTTACGCTATCACATTTAATGACCAATTTCAATTTTCTTTCACCAATGGAAAGCTATAATATCAGGGAGTAACATAGGCTATATTTTATCCCGGTATTCTTACGGGAACGGGAACAACGTGGGTAAGGCGACTGAAACCGAAGCGAGGGCGGGTTGCTAGTAGAGATTAAAAATAAAAAGCTACGACTAAAGGAAAATTTAACGTGACTCGTGAACACATATATTATCCCGGTTTACTTTTAGACCTGATTGATGTCGATTTATGTTCTTGATGTGCAAGTTTTATTTATATATTATGTTTATATGTCTGTTTAAAGATGTTATAACAGTAAAAGTAGAGCGATTTTAAAAATATTTATTAAAGGCCGATAAAAAGTTGTAAGTATTGAAAACTATCTGTTATTTTTTATTGTTATAGAATATTTTGGTTTTAAAAGAAATTTGTAGACCGTTCAAACGCATTGGACAGTTTTTGCTTACATTGGCGACGGTCAGTGAGCCAATTAATGTTAGAATCAATACAAGGAGCGAAGCCAACCTTCTACTTACTAGAAAATTACGTAAATTCGTAATTAGAGGCGGAATGGGGAACTTATATTAAATCGTAATTATAGTAAATAATAATAATAATATGTATTACATGCCTTATGCATGCTCATAGTACAAAAGTCAACCAAATACGATGTTTAAATTGTACCCTCATTGGGATATCTTGTAATTTTTTTCAATTGCTGACGATTTTCTCAATAAATTTAAAAAAACAAGGTCTAAGTTTGAGAATTTGTTTTATATATCATGTTAAGCTGACCCATTATTAAATAGGATTTAAATTACATAACAAAATATTATTGTGTTACATCTCTGTTTACTTGGTGAGCAAATGAGATTATAAAAAAATAAATAGATATATACTGTGTCTAGACGATTACGTATAATAGTTATAATTAGTCTTAATAGAATGTTAATTTAATGCGAAATTTATCATATAACTACTAACATAGTAAACCAATACGGTCACTGATCTAAATAACGCTACTCTTGGGAGTACTGAGGTAGTGAGTCAACTCGTCACGTATTATATCGCAATAACCCCCCACGTTCGCCTCGACTTACAACTTACAAGACCTTTCCGCTTTCTTGATTCGATCGCTACTTTTTAAATCACCTGTTGAAGCGATTGAAACCTCGTGCTCCGTATTTATTTTTAGCTTCTCACTATATTTTATGGCGACGTAATATTTATTATAAAAAAAATTACTTGACTGCGATTTGGGCTGTGAAATAAGAATTATTTATATCTTTGCGACGTAGCTGCTTTGCCGCTAATGCTTAAGTCACACTGGACACGACGACGAGCATGATCACAGGAGATCAAGATTTGTGTTGATATTTAAAATTGATGAACAGTCATTTTCAGAATACTAATATTTTTACATAACCGACATAGTCCGCAGAATCAGCACGTTATAATGGCAATGGACAGGCCACTTTACTCACCGAACCGATAACCGTTGGGGAAGAAAGGTTCTCGACTGGCGATCACAAATCGAACGACGTCGAGTAGGTCGACTGCCTACTAGGCGACATCTTGAACATCGCAGGGAACCGAATGACATTCTTCTTCATTCGTTAGTATTATTTGTAGCCGCTAAACTACGTAATATAAAAATAATATAGACGAATTTACGGGTATTAGTAGTAAGTAAAATTCATCTTTGTGGGTTATTGATACTAGGTCAATGTTAACTCAATTAAGTATTAATTGACCACTAAATCATTAATTAGCATCACTTGTTACACTTAAAGACATACGGTGATGTAATACTTTTGATTACACGTTTTACAGATTAACTTGGATAATTAAAAACTGAATTACCATTTAATTTTGCTTGGCTAAGTTTTTGGTTGCAAATTACCATAAACATATGTTGTAATACAGAGAATTGGATCGTATCTTTGCACGAGCATCTGTTTTTGATATTATTATAATGGCCGCTTATTCCATGGCATCCGTTCTTGTGTAAATTATGTTTAAGTAAGTCCTTAAAAGTACCGAAAACTGCAGGTTTTTATCAGGTATTACTTAATTCATCATACATTCCAATGGTGTTTTTAATCATACAATTATCCGAAGTGAAACACATTCAGAAATTATATACGTATTACATAAAATTAAAGAAGATAATTTCAATAAGCTACATTCTTTACTTAAATTGGTTGTACCACTTATAATTAATATTTTATTCATGTATCTAATAATTAACTTAAAACACAATATATTTATGACCCAAGAAGTCTATGGCCTATATAGTTTCTTCTTTAACTCTCCTTTTATCTGTATGCCTAGCTTAGTCGTATTTTACATTATCCCCGGTAAAAAAGGATGGAGTTGACGCATAATCTTTTGATAAATTATGTCCTAGTGCCTAATTATTAATATATAATATTTATACATAAAAGCTTAACCTATATAACTACATAAAAATTATCTAGAATATTGGAACTGTGTGGCAAACGTATTTACAAATGATAACTAACCTAAGTAAATTGTTCAAATCGTAATTTCCTAACCTCAAAAGTTTCAAACCAGTCGTGATTTCTTACAAAAATAATCTGACCTTGGCGGTTATCGTACAAATGATCTCTTTCACACGCCTGCCTAAGCGCATCACAGCGATCTTTAGTTCATTCACTTTTTCATTAATGTGCTTTTGTTATGCCTTATGAACTCTTGACCTTCCCTGTACGTTGACATTTGGAGTTACTACTGTACTCGTTGTTCTTCATTGTTACTTAATTCTCATGGATATCAAAATAATTTATTTGATATACTTATTTTATACTTAACCAACCAATTATTTTTTAAGTATCATCATCATCATCGCAGCCCACATACGTTCCACTGTTGGGCCTCCTCCTCAATGGGAGGGAATTTAACCTACAATATCATGCTAGTCAGACATGTTAGTATAGGGTTTCATTTCGAGTTTTATTTCTCTACACAGATGTGATGTGCATACTTATATCCCTTAGTCGTCTTTTACGACATCCACGGGCAAGACAGGGAGTGGTGAATTGTATTCTTACTTCGTCACCACACGGAAGGCTTTTTAAGTATATTTATCTCATCCCTTTCTTGCCCATAGTTGTCGTAAAAGACGACTAAGGGGCTGACTAAGATATGTAGTTAATATTTTTTTTTTATTGCAAACGGTAGCAAACGAGCAAACAGTACACTGATGCTATGTATTGCTGCTGCTCATGGACCTTTGCAAGGCCGCTGCCTACCGCGAAGTAAGTGAAGGGAGTGTGAACGCGTGCAATAAGTTTCGGTGATACACAACACGCAAACACCCTCAGAAAGTTGGGCTTCCGGCTCTCTCACTCACCGAACGAAGCGCAGTAACAAATTGCTACTACTCGGACGTAGATTTTCTGCGAGCATGTGGTACTACCTCGGACGGAGCGGGCTGTAGACAGACAACAGTGTGGTCCTACCACTATTTGATAAATATACAAGAGTAAGAAACTCGATATAAAATCCTAACAACACGTCTGATCAGCGCGGTATATAGTAGGTCAATTTCCCTACCATTGCAGAGGAAGCCGGAGCCCAACAGTGGGTCTGATATCGGCTGAGATGATGATAATTAACCCTCTTTTTAAAATAAAAAAGGCATTGTTATGTAGTCAGTGTACGTAAAAATCCACGAAGGAAGTATTTTAGTACTTCAAATAATTAAATAATGATCACTTGAATAAGACAGTAACGAAAACATTTCGAGTAATAATTACAGCAACAAAATAATCTGACTTTAAAATTGAGCTCGCAATTTGTAACACGCAAACTTAAATTATTAGGAGTCACAAAATTATCTCACGGGTACTTCTTTTGATATTTATAATGAAATATAATGATATTTAGTAGTCACGAATATTATAGACTCAAATAATATAAACAAATTATGACAAAAAGCTGAATATGTTTATATTCCCATGTAGTGCATAAATCAAGTAGCTACTTGGTTGCCTTGCTTGGCTTTCTAAGTACTTACTATAAATATTATTCTGCTTTTTGCCATTTTTGTTATAGAAAACATATGCTTTACCCTTTCAGTCTATATTTTATATCTAATTGATATATAGACGTCATATATAGATCAGGTAAAAAACAGAATATATAATAACACTGCCATCTGTTGGTTATTATATTGTTTTTTTACATATGTTATTATGTGTCTATTAATAACAATGAGTCAATTTGTTTGTTTAACTTGAAGTCAGATAAAGCAAGTGTTTCTGCAAATACATGTCTATTGCCGACACAAATTTTCAAATAGAACCGCCTCGTTAATGAGAGCTAAGATAAACTACGCATACAAGTTAAATTAAGAAAAAATGATTCATGGGTCGGACTAAGTATACTGTCGTTTTGAGTACCTAACAACATTTTTACTAGTAACTACGAAACTTGAAATAATTATGATCAAAGATCCAGCCCACATGATATTAAAACTATTTTCATTTTTATCTAATTGGTCAGCAATAGGCTGGCAGCAATAGGTTAGACCGTAATCAGAATAACCATTAACGATAAAAGGGCATCGTGATACCTTTATTTGGATGTTCGACTATCACCCCTTTGTTTTGGGGGGCTATGTTTAGCATACACGCCGTCCATTCCGTCCAGGGTGTGACGAAAGGCCGGAGCGCGGCCACATAATCCACCGTATTTCCACCCCTTCGCCATTGGGCCGACCACCAGTACCGAGTTCCATGTCGCCCGTGGCCAGTCCGACGGGATACTCTTTCAGGTACCCTCCCTCTTTAAGGGACGGGACCTCCCAGGACGTCCACCGCATTTACGCGGTCAGCCTTTCTGCGGGTGATGGGACTATTCCCTGGTCCAGCCACCCGCATCTGCTGCATCCTAAAGACTATTTAAAAAGGTAGTAACATTTTACACTATACTATTGACTGTATAGATAAGATCTTGGTACTATTTTGACCAGATATGTTATTACGGTAAAAATACATAACGTGATGCAATATAGTCCATTAACCTTTTAATCATGGTTTTACTACTTATTTACAGTTTTTGTACAGTAATAAGTAAATTGCTTACCGTACCGTAATCTACTTCGAGTTCAAAGTCCCTTAGTGCATATTTCATGTTAAATTTTACAGTATTTATGTTTCTATTTTTTCGTGTGATAATAGAGTAAGAGTACAAATCATTACCTAATATCTTGGCCGTAGGTTTCGTAAAAGACGTCCAAGGAGTTTAATATGCATATAGCATTTATGTAAAAAAAAATCTGGAAGTAAAACCTTATATCAACACGTCTGACTAATGAGGTATAGTAGGTTAATTTCTCTCTTATTATGGACTAACTGCTGCCCGCGACTTCGTCCGTGTGGAATAGTTACTTTGGGCTAACGCTAACTTTAAGTAGCGACTTGGTTTAACTGAAAGGTTAAAATATTTTTTAATAATGTGATTCTGTCACATATGATTTTTGCGAAAATTTAACCGTTTATGCAGCCGAAGCTCTCAAAAGGAAAAAGAAAACCCGATTTTGAAACATTCTTCACTGTCGCTCCGCTGCTATTGGTCTTTAGGGTGATGATATATAGCCTATAGCCTACCTCCCTAAATGGGCTATCTAACACTGAAAGAATTTTTCAAATCGGACCAGTAGTTCCTGAGATTAGTGCGTTCAAACAAACAATCTCTTCAGCTTTATATATGTCATCATCATCATCTTGCTCTTATCCCAATTACTTGGGGTCGACGCAATATGTCATCTGTTTTGACATATTACAAAAAGTTTTGGCAATGACTTTTATGACCGGCCGCCTGCCTGACATTAACCCTCCTTGGGAATGTAATCGTTGACCCAAATGGTACCAGATGGAGTTGGTACGGGTCAATCTAGGGCTCTTAGTCGTCTTTTACGACACCCACGAGCAAAGCAAGGGTTGGTAGTATTCGAAGCCGCTACCACACAGCATCAGCTTTATATATGTATTAGTATAGATATAGATAGCATAGATGAGGCTCGCGCATAGTAGTGGTACGTATATGAGCTAAAATAATGATGATGATGATTCAGTTAGGTTAGATTATCTGTGCAAAACTCAGAAATAGTGAACTTATAAAAGATTTGAATAAAATCCAGTCAATGTTTTGATTAGTAAAACTCAGCCGCTTGCATATTTATAATAGCAAAAATTTCTTTCATCTTCACGAGAGAATAAGGTACATCGTGAAAGATTAGTTTTAACATTTGCGATGTATTTTAATTTCATTATTTATTAAACTTATAATCTATTGAACCACAATTTTTTTTTGGAGTTTCTTAAATACATATTAGTCATCTTACTTACTGAGCAACTTATCATCTTTATGCCTAAATGCTAATTTTATAATATTATTATATAATACACAACAAACACAACACATTTGTAATTACATTAACTTACCGCAACAAGAATATTGTCTATAATTAAATAACACACTAGTAGTTATTAAAAGACACGGTTATAAAATACTCAAACTTAGAACACAACTGAATTGAACCATAACTTATTCAAAGCAATTCGGATACCTAATTGTGCTTCTAATTCAAAACACGTGCAAATTAACGACACAATACACTTTAAGTCCCACAATACAATTAAGGGATTTAAACGCGCCAACGACTCGGTGAAATCGAATAGTTGGTACTGAAGTACTTAGTAGTGACTTACGTGTGCTTATTGTTAACCGATGCACGACAAATAGCCGGACAGGCACATTTGACACGCGGTTTACCCGATCAGTGCAAGTTACGGGCGATAAGAGACGATAATGTTTCTAACCTAATTACTAATACAGTCTACGCTAATATTAAACATACATAAACTTTGAAAGCTTGAGTGTTGGTATAATCTTTTTTAAATACTAATACATTTTTTTTTTGGGTGGGTTGCGGTCGGCGCACTCCTCGTACCACTCCGTCCGGGGCGACAGAGGGGCGTAAGCACGCACACCCGCAACCCACCCGCGCGGCCCGTCGCCTTCGTCGTTGGGCCGACCACCAGAGCAGGGTGACTTGACGTCAGTGGTTGGGCCGACGGAATACCCCCTATTTCGGGTAAACTCCCATCGACCGACGTCCCCCCCTCGGGGAGGACGTCGGTCTTTCCTCACGCAGTCGGCCTCTCGGCGGGTGACGGACTAATTTTCCGGTCACGTCACCCGCGGCCTCGGCTAGGGCGGCATGGCACGCAGGTAGTCGCGCCTGCGCCGCCCCTGTCGCTGGCGGCGAGTCGCTTCGTGGAGGCTGTGCACCTCGCGCGCGCGACCCGCCGCCTCCTTCTGCCTTAAACTTGAAAATTCAATTTCTTTTTATCAAGCAGATTCAATTTGTTTAAAATCTTCTAGTAGTGTGAACTCATTGTAAATACTTAGATGCATTCTTCAGGCTGTCGACATCTATTTTTCAACATACTCGTGAAATTCTTCATAAAATATTTTTTATCAATTATGTTAATTGTCATTAAAGTTTTAATCGCCTGGACAAAATAGAATAATTTTATAAATAAGATTATATTGCTCAATCGTTATTAGTGAATTGAAAAAGCAGCAAATACACTAAATTTCAGGCAACTTTAGAAACTTTTTTGGAATTTAAGGCTACAACATGCTAATAAGGCCGAATTGATCTTTATATAAAATCTCTATATAATAACTCTTTATATAAAGACAGACATGTGACGCCAATGGAAATAATTTGTAAAAATACTTAGAATATTTAACTACGAATCTTTTCCATAAGGTAGACTTTAGCGTGAACTAATTACTAATGAGAGTGGGCTTCAGCAAGGTTTCAACATTTGAAAACACTAATTCATTAAAAAAATCTACCAAATTTGATGTTGCAAAATAATAGGTACTCAAAATTTAGATACTTCAAATAGCAATTTATATTTTTTTATAAATGTAATACCATATCATTAAATATTCATTACAAAGTGATTGAAGAAACAAAAAATTATGTAATGGATCGCATGTAACTATAAACAGCCTGAGGCCACACAGTCGGTTGAATCAAAGGAGAAACAATACGAATATTAAAATCCTCAGTCAATTGTACGATACATTCTTAAGTTAAGAAATAATACTTTAGTTCATCATTACAGAACCGGTTAATTTATATTTTAACATTGAAAACGGATCTATCGAAAAAGAAAACCGAAAATTAGTCATATAGTGTTTAAATCAATTGTTTTCAATACTATTAATAATACTACTAAAAATGATGTATGGCTGGCCCTCTATGTGGTGAGGGGCTAAGAAAACATCACCTCTTACTTCTCATGGCAGTCATAAGCCCGTCTGAGTGATCACCAAGAGAATGGGCAGGAGTACTATCTGGAAAACTTATATACATATAACAGCCACAGCGATTTGTAACCCACCTGCCAGGCATGGTGATTAAGGCATTATCTATATTGAGAAATTTATTATATATATTAATTTACGTCCAATAAAGGACGCTATTAGGCTGATGGATGGATCAACATCTAGCTTTAACCTTATCATAAGGATGTGACTGATATCAAAATGTTTTAATTGATTAAAATTTTTATTATATAAACTTATTTTTGTACGTTGTCGGTGGTGGTGATGGTATATTTCGTGCTAAGTCTGTTATCTATGCTTGTGCCTTTCCATCTATTTACGTATTACAAATTAACTCTACTGCCTCGTAGAAGGCTGCGACCGCGTCCCAGATCCTGACGCTGCTAACCATCGCCCTGGCGATAGTCGGCAGCATCAGGTCGGCACCGATAATTGCGACGAGTTCACGGCGCTGCTCTGCCCAAGCGTCACAGACTTCGAGCGTATGCTGCGCCATGTCCTCGTCGCAATCGCAGTGGTGGCAGGACGGTGTACTCTCCTTCCTAACGACCTTGTGCAGGTATTTGGCGAAGCATCCATGCCCCGCCAACACCTGCACCAGTCGGAAGGAAAGCACCCCGTGCCGCCATTCCAACCACTGCTTCAGCACCGGCCGGAAGGCCTCCACGATTCGCACCCCAAACCGAGGCCTCTCCAGCCGGACTGTCCAACGGGTAATGACATCTCGGCGGGCGTCGACGCGCTAGGCGGTGAGCTCCCTCAACGAGACCACACCGCCCCCCGCTCGCACCCCCGACACCCGCCGCCGATACAAACCGGCGAGCATTTCCGCCTCCAGGTCCCACGGGGGAGTCCCGGCCAAAAAGAATAAAACCCCTAAATTATATCATTTTAATTACACACACGAACAAGAATCTTCTTTGTTTCTAAATGTAGGCCTCATAACTAAACTTAAAGTCGCTCAGCATGCTATGGAGCGGGTTATGCTTGGGATTTCTCTGCGAGATAGAATCCCATATATGTAAATCTAAAGAAGAACGATTGTAACCGACATAGCTTGCAGAATTAGCACGCTAAAATGACAATGGGCAGGTCACATCGTCTCGACGAAGCAACTACCGCTGCGGAAGCAACCAATACTCGAGAAGCAACCAGGTATAGGACGACGCAGTATTGGACGACAGTGTGGACTGACAACTTGGTAAACGTTATTGTTACGACATAGGACCGCACTTTGTGGCGAAATATGAGAGAGACTATGGCCAGTACTGGACTACGTAAGGCTGAATGATGATGTAGTATAGTAGATAGTATTATAGTATTCCAATTATACTAAGTGATGCATCACTTAATAATAAGTACTATAGCAAGTAATTCCGCTATAATCTTGTAACTTTTAAACACTTCCGGATCATACTTAAACGGTGTCGCAGTTGTCTAAAGACAAAGTACGTGCTCCTTAAGTAACGTTGTGAACTGTTGTGAATAGAGTCGATAATACTGAATCTATTTGTGATAAACCATTTTAAATTGTGGTTACGTTAGATTTCGCGTTTACAATTCTATAAGAGATTACGCTTAAAGGTATTCATGTTCATACATATATTTGCAAACAATTGTTTGGCTTACTACTTCATTAGTACCGTAGCATGTAAACTGTGTTATTAGATATTACTTTCGTCATCTTTTCAGTTAATACGTCCCTCTACTGGGCACGGGCTATCTTTATAATAAGAAGGAATGACCTACATATTGATCAAAGGTTGGTATTGGTGTTCTATTTCTAGTTTTCATTCTCTTGTAGAAATATTATCTGCTAATTTTTCTGTCCTTAGTCGTTTATATTATAAATTTTCTCAGTCTGTTTGTTTGGGTTAATCTCTGAATCGGACAAACCTATTTTAGTAGACATTTTTCACTTTACTTTAAAATTAAAATCCATGAAATTTTCAGTCATCATCTCAGCCCATATACGTCCCACTGTTGGGCCTCCTCCATAATGAAAAGGTAATTGACCTACTATACTACGCTGGTCAGACGTGTTGGTATAGGGTTTTATTTCGAGTTATCCTTCTCTCGCATAGATGTTATATGCGTTTTATATCCCTTAGTCGTTTTTTTTTTCAATAATTCTTCGCAAATATTTTACATCCAATATACATCATAAAAATATGCAAAAGAGTCTCTCAAACTGTAAGTTTGTATTACAACAAAAACATTGAACATACAGTTCGAAATAAATTCTCAATATCAGTCTGCTACCATACCTGATGAATGACAATATGCGATGGAGTGTAATAACTTGAGGCTAAAGTTATGTCGAAACGTAGATTTACACTTCTACTCCTTTATTGCAAAGGCGTTGATATTCGTAGTAAAAATAAATATAGATAAAATATATACATATTTTCAAATATATGTACTATCATAGTACTTATAATTGAAAATATAAGTACATAAAATTCTGTATTTATCAAGGAATTCTCTGCGTGGTGACGGAGTAAAAATAAAATTTACCACTTCCTATTCTGCCCGTGGTTGTCGCATAAGACGAATAAGGCATTAAATATGCTTATAACATCTATACAAGAGAAGAAAAACGCCACCTAAGGTTTTAAGTTTTTCTGCTCTTGCATAAATGTTAATATCTAGTTGACCGAGCTTTGCTCGCTATATTTTTTTTTGTAAGTAAATGGTATTTTTAACGAACATATTTAGGATATGTATTAATAAAAAAACTAAAAATCATGAAATAATGAAAAAAGACATAAAAAAATATCAAAATTAAAAAACAGAATAATAATAACACCGAGGTTCGATCTCAGGCTGTTTGAATGCGACTGGACAACTTCCCAACTGAGCTATTGTCACTCTTGACGGCGACGACTAAATTTACATTCCTATTCTATGTCATTGACATTTTATATCGTTATATTGATTAGCTAAATACACCGTCAAAACAAGATTTTCTATAAATAAAACCTAGCTAGTTCGAATTGGGCCCCGAAACCTCCAGTATGCTAAATTTCATGATAATTGTTGGAGCCGTTTCCGAAATCTAGATTTAATCCTTTAGTCAGCATTTACGACACTGAAAAAAATTGGGGCCTATGAATTATATTCTTACTCCGTCACCACATGGAAAAAGAGCAAATACGAGTGAGAAATTTAATGTTTTATGCCAGTCCACGCTAGTTAAAAGGTAGGATGATTGATACGTTGTTAGTAGATACTGGTTGTTAGTATTTTAGAAAGTCAGTTGAAAAGTTAGAGGTCTTTGAGTCTCTTAATAACTTTGATGAGAGCCTGACTGCATAAAACATGCTAAAATAACAAAATATATATATAATTGACCGTAATTTGGTGAGGATAACTATAAATTATTTTGTTACTGTCAAAGTAATAATTACTAGGGCATGAATATTTCTTTTATTGTAATTCATCACAACATTGCTGATAGATAGAAGACTCGGCTGTTGAAAGTGTTCTAATTTTTTACTAAAGAGTTCTTGTCGTTGATGTTTTATTATTATTTTTTTAAATATAAGAATTCTACGAATGGATTATAATAAGAAGTCAGTAATTAATTACTTTTCCGTGTGATGACAGATCAAGAATACAATTCACCACCCCCTTTCCTACCCGTGGGTGCCGTAAAAGACGGCTAAGGGATTACAATATACAGATAAAACTCGAAATAAAACCCTTTGTCAACTTGTCTGAATAGCATGGTATAGTAGGTCACTTGCCCTCCCATCGTGGAGGAGGCTCGAGCCCAGCAGTAGGACGTTTATGAGCCGTGAAGAGGAGGAGGAATTGATTACTTTGCCGTATGGCGACGGATTAATCTAATTTTGGGGAGTAACTGTATTTCATTAACGTACATTGTATGCAATGATGTAGGATTCGGTGTGCCTTGTGGTTATGGATTAAGAATACAATTCATCACTCCCTCTCTTATACGTGAGAGTTGTAAAAGACGATTAAAGTATAATATGTAGATAACATCGATATAGGAGAGGAAAGTCTCGAAATAAAAATCTATACGTAACATGTCTGCCAGCATATTCGTCAAATTCGCTCCCACAATACAGACAGTGTCGAGTCCAAGAGTGAAGCGTATAATGGGCTGAGATGATGGGATGATAATGGGATGAAGAGTCGGTTATCTGAATTATAATTCATAACATATCATAATATTTACCAGCAATTTAAGAGTTGCGACTTTATCCATGTGTTCTAGTTTGTTTTGTAAAATGTATTGAGTCTCATAGTTTTTGTGTTTATGCAATTCATTGGTTGTGCATCTTTTAAACTTAATATATAATTAAATTCAATCTATTAAAATGTCCATTAAAATAATAATGCATAATATCAGCGTAATCTATTTTGAAAGTGTTGTAAGAAGCGAATGGAGCAAGCCAAGCAGAAAATATAAGTATAAAAAAAAAGAAAATTATGAACAAAACCTTACGAATTACTAACGACTGATTCTGCTGCACATAAAATCATTTAAATTTTGCTATTCTAGTTTAAAAGTTTAAATTAGATTTTGTTATTGCATTGATTTTATGTGTGGTGACGGAGTAAGTATACAATTTATCACCCCCAGGCAAGATATGCCTGTGGGTAGCATAAACGTCGGCTAAAGGATATGCATATGGCATTTATGCGAGAGATGGAAATCTCGAAAGAAAACCCTACACTAACTCCTCTGAGCAACGCGGTATAGTAGGTTAATTTCCCTCCTATTACGGAGGAGGCTCGAGCCCAATAGTGCGCCGTGTATGAGCTGAAACTAACTGCATTGATATACTATTAAGCATCTATTGGTTTACACAATATTTACTTATAGCACATTTTTTACGGAGTATATCCTAGGTGCTTTTATTACAGTCTCTTAAAGGATGTTGAAAGTATCCAAGAAGTCGTGATAATAAAAACAAAATTAGAATGCTGTAAGATTTGTATATTTATATTTCATCAAGAGAGTATTTGAAGTGATGACATTCTAAAAGTAGTTGGAAATCATTGGATATGGCCAACAGGACTGTTTTATGTGCCTTTCTTAGAAAGTTTAACAGTGAATGTCTATAGGCTGATGGATGTATGGGTGCATAACGGAACTAAATCAGTATTACTGTGTACCTACTGCTGATAATGCTCCTCTAGGACGTATTTAATAAAAGCATACTTAATTTTAGTGAATTTTAGTACAGTTTATAAAATTTGTGAATATTAAAACGACAGTATTTTAAACGAATTTCGCTCTAATAATTTGTGAAAAGGACGGATGAGGGAGATCAGCGCCTAGTGACGTTTTAGCTTATGGTCCGTAACGATTACAAACGAAGCAATGAAAGCAATGTTCTACTTTATATAGTCTATATATTTAATTAAATTATGAATGTGAAACATTACTAAGTCAACTTTCTTACAAATTATAATATTAGTACTACTTTTTTAATAAATTAATTTAAATTTTGATTAAAAAAGAATTTTATAGAAACGGATGTAGATAAAAAATAGAAACAACTATGTGTAAATATTCTTAAGTAAATTTATAGAAATTACTATGTTTATTAGAAAATACATTATTCTTAGACGTGATAACAGAGAAAGAATGCAAAGGTAGTTATTTCCTTTTTTCCTATGGGTATCACATGAATTAGTTAAGGTAAAAGGAGACCATTGAGAACTTCTGTGGGCTGAGAGAAAGAAGCAAAGATATTTGTATCCATAGCCGTGTCCTTTTTATATTCTTTTACTTGCCCTTAGGCGATAGGGCTAAACTGGGTGGTTAGGGAGGAAGCAATAGCGGAATATATAAAAAAGTTAATATTTTTCAAAGGTAAACACAATGATTTCTGATGTTTACGCGAGTATTACACATTTTAAATAAAACTACTTTATGGATTTTATCGCGTTTGTATTTGATTCTTAATTGCCCGACGTTTCAAAGACTTTGCAGCATTCATCACGGGCGGACTAAGGTGTCTCACGTCCAACAAGTCATTGTTTCATTAAATTGAATAACTAATTTTCTGTATCGGGTAGATAACTATAAATATCTGTAATCAAAAATCAAATATAAACGTGATGAAATCCGTAAAATACTTTTATGTAAACACAAATCTTTTTTATTGCTGTTGGTGACAAACGAGCAAGCAGCACCTGATGGTAAGTGATACTGCCGCTAATAAACTTCTATTAGGCTGCTGCTTACCGTGAAGAAAGTCTCCACGGTAAGGAGCAGTTGTTTAAAAAAGACTTAATTTCATCTCGATAACAGATTATAGTTATCACTTAAAAATGACGTCATGAGACTCCATCATCACAGTTAATATTAGGCCCTCCTCACATGGAGCTACTGAAAAAGTACTAGTTACAAACGCAAATTACTAACGAGTTGCTTGAGCGTCACCGCCCATACGTTCTTATTGAGGGTCGCACACGACGCGACTAGTCACCAACCGGTTAATAACGCGTTAGCAATTGATCACGCAGGACGCGTCGTGCCGGTCGCCGCGCTTCTGGTTACCAGAGTTTCTGTTATTGTTGCGGTAAATGAACGATCAAACCCTAAATATTAAATTTGTGCAGGAGGTGGAAAAGTATCCATGTTTATATAATTATAAATTGTCAGATTATTAAAGGAAAGATGTTGTCAGATTACTTAACTGACAATCTGCAGTTCACATTATTTCGAATATAAAGGTGAATCCAAAACCTGCGAAGATACCTTTGACGTCTATTAAGTGGTATAATACAATATCGTCGTCATCCTCCCTCGACCCACTCGACATGTTTGATTTTTTCCCTAATATTTCCTCGTTAATCGTGTGCTTGTGAGAGCAGAAATAACAAAAGTCACTGAAACCTTGCAATTTAAGTAGCGTCATGTGCGATGTACAGTTTCTAACTAATTTGTAATTGTAATTACTGATCAGTTCCGTCAATTTTGAGTAGCTCCATGTGCGGAGGGCCTTAGACATTTAAAACAAAACGTACAATAGCTAAAACTATGACATACATGAGAGGTAAGTGTAAAACAATATAGAACTAAATTAGTATCAATATAAAATGTACAATTGTAAAATTAACAATATTTGCGTTTAAACAACTTCTTTCTACGTCTAACAGAATTGGTCTTACAGGAGTGTTATTTGTTTGCGCTTCGTCTATTTCATGGAGCATTGCCAAAGTATTTAGTGATCCACTCGGTCGGTAACCCACATTTTAAATACCTTCTTAATTACTAGTTCAAAGATACTAAGTTGAAGCCCTAATAAAACTTACCGCTTATAAAAAATACTATAATAGGATATACAATTTCATAACATTAAGTCACTTAGTATACCATATAACATATACCCACTACTTTAGTGGACATAATAACATATTTACTCATATAATTACGTTAAATAAAAACCACTAAATCTAAGGTTATAAGCGCTTAAACCATTACAAGTGCACCCAGGTAGTGTCAATTAGAATTCAGCGACGGTGAATTTTAACTTCCGTGAAAATTCCTTTGTTGTAGGTTTTTAAGCTATAATTGGAATATAAACATTCGTGTCGAGTTATCTATTAACACATAAAGTAAATAATATTCATGGTACAAGAATCTGATGTCTATGATGCATTGAATATGTTCACGCTTTTAGCGTTCCGCATAACTTCATTTGAAAACGCATACACTGCATACAGCGGTCGCATCAACATATACTCTACTAAATTACAAAGATAATTCATAAGCTAATTAGAACGGATATTTATGTGATCGGATCAAGACTATTATTAAATACACTAATATTACAGGTATGAAAGTTTGCGTGCGTGTGATTATATACACTGATAAAAATAAATAGGTGGATAACTGGACATCGTAAGTATGTAGCGACAGTAGATAGCAGTTAAAGATAAAGTACTTTACGTTGCAGCAAAAACTGAATGCTTTTTAAGCTCAGTTTATATACATATTATTTTTGGGCAACAGTCCGCTCCATAATAGAAAGAAAATTGGTCTGATATCCCACATTCTAACTCTTCGTCAATAACTAAATATATATTTTAAAATGACACATTTTGTAATTGACACTGACCTTGGCTGAATACATCTGATGTTGTCTGGTTCATAATTACATTACCAAGTAGAGTTGACGTCAGGCAGATGGCCGGTCGTAAAACTATTGCCAATATCAATTGCAAATATAATACGTTGGAAGAAGAGTATCTACACATTGCATCGATCTCCAATATTTGGGATAAGAACATGGTGATGACGTCCTCATCACTTTATGATTTGGTAGGAATAGATCTTGAATACATTGAAATTACTATGAATTGGACATTTAAGAATTTAAAACGAACGGCAATTTTACGGTATTTTGGGTCAGATTGCACTATTCAAGAAGGATGAGTGCATGCAAGGAGCTCTCAAACGCTACTGCGCATGTGCTGTAATTATAAGCATCGGATATGCTCGAAATCCAAATCGACCTATACGATCCTGAATTCATAGATTAATTTCTCGTTATTTTAAATAACAATAGTGTCTAAACAATATTGTCAACTGTGACCAAATAGTACCTTCATTTATTAAGTTATTTTGGTGCCTAATGATTTCGATTCGATTAAATTAACAATAAAATTATGAGCAGCAATATATTTTTATTTATTAAACACAATAAATTATACATAATTAATTCACCAGCAATAAAATCTATAATCCAAACTTAAGCAAAGATTCGTAATAGGATTATATATTTTGATGCACTCACAAAAAACTCAAACGGCCCACTATGCTGAGAAACGGTACCTTTAGAGTAGGTATTAAAAATGTAGGACACAAGATTAGCTGACAACCATTAAGCCCACATCATGTATTTTGAGAGACTTAGGCGTCATAAATGTTCTGTGAAATCATTCGTAAAGTTTAGAATACCGTTTTGATGAGCACTTTGTTTTACTAATAATATCAGTAAAAAAATTGCGCGTATCATTAAATCAAATATATGATTCACTATAGGGCCTTTTCCGTATGGTGACGGAGTAAGAATACAATTCACCAGTCTTTATCTTACCCGTGGATATCGTAAAACCTGACTGAGGGATATAATATGCACATAACACCTGTGCAAGAGAAGGTAAACTCGAAATGAAACCCAACCTGTCTGACCAGCATGGTATAGTAAGGTCAATTACGCTCCTGTTGTGGAGGAGGCTCGAGCCCAACAGTGGAACGTATATAGGCTGCGATGATGATGACAGGGCCTATCTTCCCGTGTAGTGACAGAGTAAGAATATAATTCTTCACCCCCTCTCTTAGCCGTGGGATGATTTTACAACAGTAAAAGACGACTTACGGATATAATATGCATATTAACATCTATGCAAGAGAAAGAAAACTCGAAACAGAAACCTATGCCAACAGGTCTGATCAACGCAGTACAGTAGGTCAATTTCCCTCCCATAGTGGAGTAGGCCCGAGCCCAATAGTGTAACGTATATCGGCTGAGATGATTATGAAATGATCCTCGCATTGGGAGTAAAATTGACTTATTATATCACGCTAGTTAAATAGGTGGCTATATAATGTTTGCTTCGAGTTTGCTTTCTCCTGCAGTGATTTTATCTATTAGCGTCACTTGAGCGCCTTTTACAATTACACACAGGAAATAAACTTATTTTGCCATGAATAAAAACCGTACTATGAATTCTTGCCCGTGTAGTGAGAGACTAATAATATAATATGTCGGTAACTTCTAATGCAGGTGTTCTTCATAGCTCATATACGTCCCACTGCTGGGCTCGAGCCTCTTCCACAATGGGAGGGATATCGACCTACTCTACCACGCTGATCAGATGAGTTGGAATAGTAATTTCTTTCGAGTTTTCCTTCTCTTGCAATCTTTTACGACACCCACGATAAAGAAGGTGCTGATTTTTATTTTTATTCCATTACCATCCGCAGACAATGCAAGAGACAAAGAGACGCTCAAATTAAAATGCTTTGCCAACCTATCTAACCATCTAATTTTAAGCAATTTTGATTATAGAGAATGCATAAATATGCCCAATAATAGGACTCGCACTTGAAAAAAAGATGAAAATGAAACTTGAAAATATTTTTATTCTAAATTAGCGCATGCTAATTATCTACTCACATAAGAAAATAAATATGTGTATCTCGACAATCGTGGACCATAACAGTTGCTGATGTGTAACTATCTACGAAACAATATTTTTACACGCCTACCGAAGCATGCTCAGTATGTAAGTATATTACTAAATGATCATAGTACTATTCAAATTTTAAACTTGTAGCACCGTATCAGTAAATAAGGAGATCATCGAATGATTACAATAGATCTTTAAATATTAGAAATGATTGATTAATTTATTGTGTTATTATTTTTGTAATAATCATGCGAATGATTCTAAGCTATTGTTAGAGTAGGTATATCACTAATGTCGAGTTATAACTTCTTATATAAAAATGCATTTTTAATAAGAGAAATGAATAAATATCATTAATATCTCTCTCTCCCCATGTGGTGTTAGTAAGAATACAATTCACCACCCCATCTCTTACCCTTGGGTGTCGTATAAGATAATAATAATAATAATAAACCCTCTGAGCCAGTCGTTATCTCACCATGAGACTAACGCAAACCTCGGAGGAACATTATATGGCTCTCTAAGTTCTTTTGATATAAAAGAAAAAATGTATCACAGGATTTATAGAAAAGCCAATAAACCGCAGGGCAGCTTGTGGCGTGCTGAATGTGAGTGGCGTCACTGCGGTCCTGAGTGCCCCAGAGAGTCGGTCAGGGCCTCGTATCCACCTCGCCTTTATTGGTTGGCTGGAGTGGAGACCAAAGAGTGCCCGCAGGATTCTCAACTCTGGCTTGCCTTAAACGGCTGGTCAGAGAGGGGTCGCCAGAGCTATATGCTCGGGGGTGGAAGTGTCATTTTCAAGGGCATAACTACGGGGAAACCACTGCGATGATGAAACCGGCGCCGCACCGCTCGACACCCCAAGCCACTTGCACCAATGTTGCTCCCCTGTTGCCCTTATGGCCTGCGTGTCTGTGGCGACCGTTTGGGGGGCCCATTCAGTGAGTTGGCGAGTCACCGTCTGTGAAAGTTCAAGATGATAAAGGTATTGAAGGCAGACGATAGTTTTAAATCAATAGTTTACCATTAATCCAGTCCATCTAACCTTCAACCCCATAATCATGTATTAGATAACATCAACACACAATAGTTTTACACCTACCGTTGGCAGTCCACGTGTGTTATGTGCAGACGTGGAGTGTCATCGGTAGACGTCCCATCCCATTTCAGATTATATTTCTCCAAAGGCCTCTGCGTGTTGGATCCATATCCCCATGTAAGCCTTTCAAAGGACCGGGTATCTTCCCTTGGAAGATAGTCGTGATATTGAGAGATACAATATAATAATAATAATTTATTTCGCCACAATAATAATAGTAAGTTACAAAAATGTGTGTTGTACAATGACATAGTACTTATTGTGGAATACTGGTGCCCAAACTAGGAAAAACCTGTATTTCAGGCCACCAGGCGCTTCCGTAGAAACACTGGGCCACTATTTAGTTCCGCATAAAATATAGGTTATAATAGATACAACTACAGAGTTTGATTGTTGTTTTTTTTTTTTTTTGTGTGACTTAGTTGTTAGCCTCAGATGGCTGTGACAACTTTACCCGGACTGGTGGGTGAGCGCTGAGGGCTCTCAACCCGTTTAAAGTTAAGCGACCCATCCCGAGGGCACGCCCTGTGGGGTACGGACCTCGGCTCGGGCGGTCGCTGGCAAAGTGGGCACTCCCACGTTTATGATTTTAACGCGACACGTCTTCCTTCCCCGTCGGCGGGGGCGGTAACGTGGATATTTATTACTATTTGTCAAGGCCGCGCGGGCTGTGTATGCCTCAGTCTGGGCGAGCGTAATAATGTCGTCGGGTTCGTCGAGTATTAGTCGCGGTTGTTTAATCGCGGACATTTTAGAGGGGATGTAAGAAGCCGCCCTTACCACTAATGGGTTCGGGTGTGTCGCGGCAGAGTCGAAGTAGCGGCGGGAGCACTGTTTCATGAATTGCCTGATGGTCGGCAAGCCAAGATCTATGTGAAGATCCACATTGCGCATGTACCACGGTGCTCCTCTGTAATGTTTGTAGCCGATGTAGCCTGCGTGGCTTCGCTTGTGTGAACACTACACTTGCATACGTCATGATAGGACGTATACAAGCGGTGTATAATCTAACTTTATTGCGGAGAGATAGCTTAGACTTTGCGTGTACTAAGCTGTGTAACCATCCTAGCACTAGGGCTGCGCGTGCGCGGACTCGCCCTATGTGAGGACCGAAGGTCAGTCGTCTGTCCAAGGTCACACCCAGATATTTGACCTCCCTTGTCCAGGGGATGGGTTGGTCGAACATCTTTATCTGTGGGTATTCAGCCATTGGGTATCGGCGATCTATTCCCTTATGGAATATGATCGCCTGGCTTTTGGTGGGGTTTATACCGATTCTCCATTTCCTAGTCCATTTCGCTAGGGCGGTAGCCGCAGTTTGGAGAGCGGTTATCACTGTAGTGGGGGATTGACCTGCATAGAAGATGGCAGTGTCGTCAGCGAACAATGCTGTTTGTATTTTACTATGTTGGGGTATGTCGCTGGTGAACAGCGAGAAGAGAATTGGAGAGAGCACCGATCCCTGGGGGACGCCGGCTTCTAGTTTGTGCGGTGCTGATAAAGTACCTTCCACTCTGTAGCGAAAGCTACGCTCGAGTAGGAAGTCCCTAACTATCATAACTAAGTAGTGGGGGATTTTAAGCTTTATTAACTTGAAAATAAGGCCATTATGCCATACTTTGTCAAACGCTTTTTCTACATCAAATAGAAGCATACCCGTATATAAACCGCGTTGCAGTTTATAACTTGTATACTCGACTATTCGATGTACTTGCTGAACGCAAGTGTTGCGTGCGAAAGCCGAACTGAATCGGCGGGATGAGGTTGTTATCCTCAGCGCACTTTCTTAGCCTACTAAGTAGTACGCGCTCATAAATTTTACCTAAACTGTTTAATAGACTAATCGGGCGATATGATGACGGTTCGGTACGTTGTTTGCCGGGTTTAGGTATACCTATTACCACGGCTTTTTTCCATTGTTTAGGAAATATGTAATTAACTAATGCGGCGTTAATAATTGCTGTTAATATTAATAATAGTGAATGAGGGAAGAGTTTAATAACTCTGTTAGAAATACCGTCCGAACCGGGGGATTTCCTAGGGTGGAGACCTCTAACAATCGACTGAACCTCCTCCACTGTCTCTGTTGGTATAGGCTCTTGTGGCTCAGCGTCTGCGGTACGCGTACGCGATGTACATCGTTCCACTTCGCTGTTAACGGTGTCGGTGTGTCGCGCGTCTGTGTGTTGTGTACTCGACGTACATTGCTGCTCAAGGTCGGCCGCCAGACATTCAGACTTTTCATCGTCATCGAACGCCGGCGGTTGATTGGGGCGGTTTAAGGGTGGCATGGTGGACACCGTATGCTTTTTGAAAGAACGGGCTAGCCGCCAGTAAGCCTGGTGCGAAGGCTCCAGTTCGTTTAAGGTGGCGTCCCATTCGTTTTGTCTAAACTCATTTATAGCCGTTTTAACCGCCCTCTGCATTGACCGCATATGATAGCGGTTATCTTCGCAGGGGAAGCGGTCGTAGGCTCTTATGGCTGCGTTCTTACGTCTCAGTAGGTCGCGGACGTCAGCGGGTAAGCGCCTTCTACGATTACTCGTGTCAGGCACTCTCCGTGAACAATCGTTAACTAACGATTGTACGTGACCGGTGAGGGCGTCGATCGCGGATTCGATGTCCTCTTTGTTGTTTAATGTATTACATACACTGTCAAGATGAGCCGACGAGGAGGGAGACTGGAGGTTAGCCTTCAGTCGCTCCCAGTCTGTGCACACTTTCTCAGTGAGGGGGGGTGAGGCCTGAGGGGCCGTATCGGGGGGCGAAGTCAATGACCACCGGGCGGTGATCCGAGTTAAGCTCGTGAATTACCTCTATTAGACATAAACGGAGGTTTATGTTCTTTAATAGGGCTATATCTAATACGTCGGGCCTATGCCCGACTGTGTGAGGGAAGTGAGTCGGCTCCATTGGGGCTATGATGTCGAACCCGAGCCGATCTGCGTAAGTCTTGAGGACCAGTCCCCTGCGGTTCTTGGTGTGGCTATTCCACGACTTACTTTTGGCGTTTAGATCGCCTGCGATAATGACGGCGTCGCCGAGTTTTAAGAGGGCTTGGAGATCACTCTCAAGCAACTATTTTGGTGTGTCCCCATTAGGAGGGGATAGGTATACTGATGCTATGATCAGTGGCTGGTGACCGGTGAGGGCCAGCCGACAGACCGAGGCTTCAATGTACGTCATGGCGGGGTTGATTGTTGGTATCGTCAGGGTTAGTAATGAGTTTGTGTGTGTCGGAGTATATGTGTGTGTGTTTGCTTGGGTTTGTGTAGAAGATGACTAATGCATATGATATGCAGATAATATCTATGCAAGAGTAGGAAAACTTGAGATAAAATCATATGCCAACCCGTTTAAATAGCGCGGTATATAAGGTAAAGGTTCATGATATTAGCATAGTCATGTATTGTATAACTGTTTGTTATCCAAAGAAATAAACAAAATAGCGTGAGTACTAAGTACGCATGTCAGAAGTGAAACTTCTTTGATTCCATGTGTTTTTTATCAGTATTAAAAAAAATAAAAAATAAAGGAAATAAAAAAAGATATTAAAAAAACTTGATCTTTGTCACTCGCTTGCTCCATACTCTCGCCCCATGGCTGTGCTACGTTCGCCGTTTCTCACTCTCTTTCAATCGCTCTCTCCCTCTTCTTCGACAAAAACGCTGCACATCTTCGTGACGCTAAATTGCGTTTCATCCGTAAAAAAATTACCCTCATGCGCGCAAAGAAGTTTCACTTCAATAAATTTTTGCACCACAATATAGGTTCGTAACTGTTTCAGGCGAAATTTTTAAGATATAATATTGTATCTTGAAGTACATAGGCCAATATTTATAATGATATTTAATAAATGTGTGAAAATATATCTAAAAGTGCAAATCATCAAATTATCAAAACATACCTTCGCGTACATTCTGCATAAACCATCAGTTAAAAAATAACGTTTCATACAAGTTTTTTTTAAACAATTCGAAAAGAAACCGGCACAATGTGTCTCTATAACTGTACAGTGAGTAGTCGTATCCTCATGTCACGTGTAATGGGTCCCCACGCCAAATAAATTTTTTGTACAAATCGCAAATAGTCCAATAGTAGCAAATCTCAGACTGGGTGTAATTTGTTAACCAAATTAAAAATAAGGATACGGTTCTCAATGCCTCAATTTGGTTATATGGTTCTGAGATGTTACAAGGGTGTACAGGGTGAGTACAGGGGGATTGTAAATACAATATATCTCCTGAAAAGTACCAGTACCTCCTCGTAGGAATCGTAAAACCTGGCTGTAGATTCGCAAGGCGAATGGACAGCAGCACTCTCTTAAGAAATTTATAATGGCAACTGCTGTCGTCAACTCGCACACTGAATGACTAAATCACTATCTCCCACTGGGGAGGCCTATGTCCAATAGCAGACGTCGATAGGCTTATGGATGGATGCGGTCATAGACCTTGTAGACCCTTCTTTTTTTTTGTTTGGGGTGGGCTGCGGTCGGCGCGCTTCCGCACCACTCCGTCCGGGGCGACGGAGGGGTTTAAGCACGTAACACCCGCAACCCACCCGAATACCACATCGCTTTCGTTGTTGGGCCGACCACTGGAGCAGGGTTACTTGTCATCAGTGGTCGGCCAGACGGAATACCCCCTACCCGGGGCACCCTCCCATCGAACCTTGTAGACCCTTACACAAACACTTTTTTCTTAATGCAAGTGTTGTTGGCTTTGATTTTAATTAATAAAAATCTGCCTTTCTTTGGGAACCCGTAAAAGTCAAATTAGAAACTGTCCAAAATAGATTAAAACTAGTTATAATTAAATATGTATTTCAAAGCAATATTAATATATTTTCTTTTAAAGAGGAATAGTGAAATGTTTGAGTGTAAGTTTACGTTTAACCGGTAATAATTTGCAGCTGTCATGCGACATATACATGACAACTTTCTTAATAGTGAAAATACGATAAAATGTATTTTTGTTGCTAATGGAAATAAACTAGTTGGTATAAATAGGCAATAAATAATTTAATTAATAAGAATTTCCTTTTATTTTTACCAGACTATATCCATTCAAAGAAATGGATAAGGTTGGTGATGATCACAGCAGTTTGCTCAACACACAGGTGCGTTATCACATTCTTTGAGAAGAAAATAGGAAAATAAACTATCACTGTAATAGCCAACCTAACAGCGTACTCTAGATTAGCTCTTAGCAGCTTATTGCTAAACTCACGGGACTCTACTGCCATTAACTAGACGAATTTAAACATACTTTTGTGAATTTTCTTCCTATTTATTACCGTTCACCAAATTTGTAATTTGAAGTTAAAAACACAACAAAAGATAACTATATTTCATAATTTTATCTATCGAATTCAATTTATATTTATGAATTTCAAAACATTTTAAATGTGAAATTTGTTGATCGTTAGAAACACCCCGTGCACAGATTCACCATAGTATTGCTACCATTCCACCAAGTCAGTCTCATCATCATCTTAGTCCAATCACGTCATAGTGGGAACTATAGGAGGGAAATTGACCTACTCGTATTATAACCCGCTGGTCAGACGTGTTGGTGTAGGGTTTTGTTTCAAGTTTTTCTTCTCTTGCATAGATATTATTTGTATTTTATCCCTTAGTTATCTTTTATGACACCCACGGTCAAGAAAAGGGGTGGTGAGTTGTATTCTTCATATCTGAAAAGTCAGTCTCAGTAAAACAGAATAACAAAACTAAATAATGTTAAAACATTGGACTCAATACTAAAGCAATAATAAAACGTAGCATTGGCACAATTTAAAACATATATAAGAGATTTCTATCTATCAAACACGCATTTCTCAGGTAATAATGCATATAAATATCCACGTGTTGCCGTAGACGCAATGCATTTTATTGCGCTCTATATGAACATAAAGCTTTTATCACAGTAACGGTATCTAATACCGCAATTTTCAAGCAATTTTGGTATAATGATAAATTTTAAACATCACACGTGCATTTAAATTAATGCTTATTCTATCATTTTGATGATTAACTACTTTTAATAATTTCAAAAGGGCTAAAAAATATATAAAAATATGCTTCCCCGTCTATATTTTCTTTCGTTGTATTCGTATCCTCGTTACTCGAAGAAGTAATAAATATTACCTGAGGAATCACTATGAGAATGGGTAACATCGTTTTCAAGAGTAGGCCTTATGTGCAAAAGTGGCTAAATTCTTGATGGCTGTATGAGAATTTGCTTTAATGTATGTACGTGTTAAATAATTATTATTTAAATTTAGCCACTGCCCCTTTAATACGCCACTGGAATTAAGTTAATAACTGTTGATTGCAAGATCTCTACGAGCCGAAACACTATTAAAATCCCAAGCAAATTCTCATGTTCTAATAATTATGATCCTTAAATTAGCTAAAGTTAATAGTAAAATAATGTACAACCACGTTTTTCAAGTGGTGGTTTTCGCATATGGAATAATTATGGTTTTGGACCAAAAAATCTTAGTAGAGAATCTAGAACTGTGTCCGGTATACGACAATACTTCGCTTCTTATTTCATGAAAATTTCAGAGAATTTCAAATAACAAAATGTGAATGAGTTGATGTATGTTCTATCAAGCCTTCAGGGATTAAAGGCCCGATCATAAAAACATTTAACCATAGTATATAATATATATTAAGAGTACAAATTGTAGAAATATTAGTGTACGTTCCACTAGACAAACTCTATTTAATTATACTTAAAATTTATTCATTTCGTTTAGTATCAATTAATTACTTGTAAACAATTTACTGAATTCTGATCAATGTTGCATAAAATCAACAAATCACGCTTGTAATTTCGATTACAGATTTTGACGTAATCTTTGATTCTATTGGTAACATTTAATTTTATTATACGGTTAAAAAGTAGAATAAGGTTATAGTCCAAATGACTGTATTTGATCAGAACTTAGTCTAATAAAATTAAATCTCTAAGCTGTCTCCCAACGGCGGTCGCAGCTTTGCACGTCTCAAAGTTCTTTGGACTTGAACGGTGGGCTAGTAGTCATTTAGTTAATTTATAAATTAACTACTTCTCCTTGGGTAATCCTTTAACAGGATTGTACGTATGATTATACTGTACTTCCAACACACTGCATACCTGCTAAAAGTACTTAACAATTCCAACCGCTACCTATAAGAGTGAAGGCTATTCTGATTTGAAGAGGTTCACTCAGAGAGAAATAATTTTACGAACGCAAACCTAACAGATAATTGTATTGACTGAAATGGAAAGTTCTCGAACTTATAAGCATCTGAACTCTACAATATACAACACAAGATAGCCAATCATAATTAGTGCAATTGGTTACCGTCTAACTTACTTCCTGCATTTTTTGCCTTTAAACAAAAGTACTCATTGTAGTTTAACTTTTTAATTGTACTTATGCTTGATTATCAATAAGATAAAGGTGACGTGGGATCGTTTAATATGACAATTTACATCAGTGGACATCCATATGTAATCGAATGAATACAGCTTCACTATTAATGGCCTTGATTATCTCCTACAATAATCTCATCGCATTAAAATTCAAATTTGATTAGTTTTTAATGATCATTATGTCTATTTAACCTACATTTTTCATATGGGACGTTTCGTGCACGTTCAAATAGGACATCATTGGTTGAAACGACTCGAGATTTTTGATAATAATTATTTATTGGACTTGAACTTCATTTACCTGGACCCCATTGGACCTGAGCCACTATTTTAGTATACGCTACGCTGGCTAGATGATTTGCTATTGGGTTTTATTTCTAGTTTTGTTTTCATTTATTGTCGGCATACACTCCTTGTGAATTCTTAAAATTCTTTAATTATTTTAGATGCTTTAGTGTAACTTTTTTATACTCGTTTTATAAAATAACTGTTTATAACTAGTCAATAATCAAGCTTACGAATATTATGATTGAATCCAACAACATAGCCGGGAATAAAAGATAACGGAATTAGCGTTGAAATATATTCATGCTTTATCATATCATAGAATCTTATGAGATTTAAGTTTGATATAATATCTCTTTACATGATTAAAACAGCAGTATAGTTTGAGGCTGACCGCGGGAGAGCAACCGACTCCGCGGGACAGGGACGTTGAGCGGAGAGGTACTCCCTCAGGGCCGACCACTGACGACTAGGAACTCAGCACCGGTGGTGGTCGGCCCAACGGCGAAGGTGACATGCTACGGGTGGGTCATAGGGCCACGCGTCGCCCCTCTGTCGCCCCGGACGGAGCTGACCGACGGGTGCACTGACCATGGCCCACCCATAAAAAAAGGTGTGGTTCAAACAACTACCGCTCTCCATCCGACGTCCTCGTCACGTCCTCGACGAAGAGGACGACAACATCACACTCGCTCAACGTAGAGCCTACATGGCCCGCGAGGCCTTAACACATAAATATGCGCGGTACCGCCCTCGCCGTCGAGGTACGAAACCGCGGCGCGCAAAAGTCACGAATCAAAACGTGGGCACCCCCACTTTGCCTCCAGCGACGCCCCAAGCCGAGGTCCGTTCCCCGCAGAGGGAGCCCTTGGGCGATGTCGCTTAGCATACTTTTCTCCGGGTTGAGAGCGAGCGAGTTGATTACGGTTCATCACACTGTCTCGTCATCTGGTGAACCTATAGGTTTGATAAACCATTCAATAAGCCAGGATATAAGTTAAATAAATCATCCGAAGTGTTAACAGGGTATAGGCCCAATAATTATAGGTTCAATAAGCTTAAACTTTAGATCGCCAAAATTATTCAGTTAGAACAAATTACGTTAATAAAATACATCTTTATTGGACGTTAAAACGCTATGATTCTCAGGCTGTCTTTATAAATAGCCATACACCGTACCAATGACGTCATTTTGGTTATATTTATAATTAAACTCGCAATTATATCATAGTTGATACGGTGACGAATTATGGATACAAGATGTCATCACACCTTCCTGCCCGGCGGCAGTCAAGAGAGATGATTAAGATGGCTACACCACTGCAAGCGTAAGAGAATTTTAATTAAATCCTATAAAAAATTATCGTTGCTTATTAATTCCGTGCGATGACAGAGTAAGAATACAATTCACCACCCTCCCTATCGTGCCAGAAGATATCGAAAAAGACGACTAAGAAATATAAAATGCATTGAACATATATACAAGAGGACAAAACTCAAAATGATTTAATTAGAATTTACCATCTTATGGAGGACGCTCGGGCCCAGCAGTGGAACGTGAATTAGCTGAAATAGATAGAAAAAATAATTACTGTTCTTAGTTCGTCACTAGCTGACAATTCGTAAGGATTATATTATTTTTGTTTATTTATTAATTTGTACAATGTTTTGTATTTTAGTTAGTCAATAAACAGCTATTAACACTGTTCCTATTTATTAAAAGACATCATGACGGGAGAATCATTGTAGTTCATTTTAAATTATGTGAAATTATTTCCAGTACTTATAAGTGAAAGGTGATTCGGTAGCAATTTTTTTGGTTCTACTATTATTTTTACACGTTTAATACGCAGGAAGATAAAACTATAATTTATTAACAATGTCTATTGGACGACAGTAAATATATCGAGAGGGATGAGCACGACTCAGGATGTGTGTGCGTGAGCGCTATTTTTATAGATGAAGCACGGCCATTGCGGCTTCACTTTGGTTATTCGCGGCGATGTGTCTTCTTTTCTTTTTTGACGTTATATTAAATAATTTTGTATTCATTTTATTTCATGTCCTCTCAGCCAAGTGAGAAAACTATCAGCACCATAATATTGATTTTATGATATATACTTTACAAAAAATATTTGTATAAGTAGAGAAATTTTTTATATGTAATTAAATCACAAAATATAAAACAAGTTTCATGCATTATCTTAGTCATGTACTTTTAAGCAATGTTCAAATTCAGCTTCTTCAAAACTGTAAATTATAGAGAGAGTTAGAAAGAGAAGTTAGAAGAGTCTTCTGAATTCATCATCAATAATTTATCAGCGAATTTAATAATTAGTAGTTACGGGTTGAGAGCCCTCAGCGCTCACCCACCAGTCCGGGTAAAGTTGTCACAGCCATCTGAGGCTAACAATTAAGTCACACAAAAAAAAAAAAATAATAATAATTAGTAGTAGATTAGTAATTAGATAGCAATCAGAAAAGAGGCGATCGTGCCTTCGATAAACAAAAATTGAAGCTGCAAGAAGATACTAAATAAATAATAAATAACTACATTTTATATTTTATTGTAAACTATTTTAATACTTGCAGTTAAACAATGTAACTACTTACATATTGAGCAATTTTAACCGTATAGCTTCTTCCGTGTGGTGACGGTGTAAGAATACAATTCACCAGCCCCTCGCTTACCCTTGGGTGTCGTAGGAGACGACCAACAGATATAATATGGAGATAATAACTATGCAAGAGAAGGGAAACTCTACATAAAACCCTATGCCAACACGTCTGACCAACGTTATAGTAGGTCAATTTCCCTCCCATTATGAAGGAGGCCTGAGCAAATCAATAATCAATAGTGGGACTTATGTGGGCTAATATGATAATGATGCACCTTATAACAAGTTTACTGGACTTGGCAACATAGAAACTATAAAATTAGACTTGTTTCAAATATTATTTGTTTTAACACTTGTATATGTAAGTCGCATCTAGAACGAATGACATCCGGAGTCTTCGCGTGAAATCAATTCAGCAAATATTCGATTTCAATGCAAAACGACTAAAGAGTACGCGAGTGAAAATATAAGACATCAATGTTCGAATAAATTGTTGTAAATTTAGAATTGCGAGTGAAATCAATAGATGAAACTTTAAACACTTTGATTGGAAATTTACGAATGAAATGGTTATGATTATTGCTTGAATAGTTTATCAGTTAGTTGAGCTTGATTTTGTTGTAACCAATTTCTAATGTTGTTATTCGTCTTCTTAGCAGATATACGATCTGCTATTGGACAGAGGTCTTCTATAGTGAGGGAAAGTTGCTAATTTCCCAGTTTTTTTTTTTCTATGTCTAGAGAGGAGTTTTTTTCGGTCTGGGCAATACGCCCAATCTGTCCGTGGCGATGAATGAGCGCCGTACGACTCCATAAAATACCGTATTCCCATCTCATCGCCATTGGGCCGCCCACTGGTGCCGATGTCTTAGCATCCGTAGCCAGCCCGGCTTTTCGAGTGCCGTCACTTGTGCCGCCCCGGCGACATTGCATTGTTTGTCGTGAGGACCAGGGCCCGCGGCCCTCGCCTTCACGCGGTCGGCCTCTCCGCGGGTGGCGGACTAAGTTGCTAATTTCCCTGTGGTGTATTATCACCGCTAGCCAGACGGGTTCGCATAGGTTTTTAATTCGAGTATTTCGTCACTGCCAGTGCTGTTAACTACTTAATCGATTTTTACAATACCCGCGATTCCGTCGCCACATCGAAGGTCTAACGCTATTATCAACATTTCTTTGGAATTGAACGGTTTGAGTATTAACAAATGAGTATTAATAATTTGTATTATGTTTAATAATCCTCTTTTCAAAAAGAAAATTGCAAGATTAAGTTCTATCGTAAAAATAATACAGCGTTCTATTTCTCAGTGTCTAATTTCATTTTCAAATTTATGACACGTCCCAAAATAATGGTAAGTACATATTTACAGGGGCATCCTACATAAAACTTTACAGACATATTTGATATCAACTATAATATAACATACAAAATCAATAGTTAACTACACAAATATAAACCCTTATTAATACAGATATAATTTATAGAAAATAGATTTATACATTATGTGTATAAACCTATAATTACATGAATACGTGTATAAATAACTTCAAGTACTTTAATTTAAATTATAGGTAGTGATGAAACCAACCCAATTTAAGCATTCTTCCGCAGTAGAAGCTTGTTCGTTAAATAAATAAAAACGCTAATTATAAATATCGTTAGGTAAAATTAAAACATTTCGGTAATTACTTTTCATATTAAAATATAGTAGAAGGTCTTCTTACGTTTTATGAATAATTTAATACTGTAAAAAATAACGCAATAAGAACATACATACGTCTTTGTTTTACTTTTCTAAACATTATGGTTGCAGTAATTTTATACAAGTGCGTAACGGTAGAAAAGTAAAATAACCCGTATTAGAACTCTAAGCAGGTTTCTATTGAGGTTGAGAAAAAAACCTTAATTTTAAATTCTAATGGACAATGATGTAATGTTTTAATATTAGATTGATGTTTAAACTATTAAAAATAACACTAGCGATTTCTCAATTTTTTGCTTTGCTTATATTTATTTCCTTGCAAGAAAATTGCACATACACTATAATTATTATCGGTACTTACACAATAAACAGTCCAATAGATCTAAAGTTTAGGTGATTAGAATCCAATGTTGTTACGGATGAACAGGCCGTTTAAATCCAATTAGCAAAACACAACACTGGCCACTTTTAAAAAACTAAAAAGAAAACAAATTTGAATTTAGAATTCAACCGTATTTATTACGAGAGCGTGTGCGTACGTTTATTTCGACGCGAGAGCGTCTACGCGACCGAATGTCTACTTTCGAACTGAGACTACGCTTTGGTTTGTTTGAGACTTCGGGCGATTACTTGCCGTGGAATGCCGCACAACAAGTCAGCTATTTTCTTCATGTGGTATATAAAACCTGAATTAACCTGATGCTATATAAAACATGGATTTGACTCCTCTACATCATTGTAAATGGCAATATCGGCTTTATGAATATGTAAGACAAGTTTTAATCATATTATGTTGGATTACATCTTAATATTTCTTTATACCAATCTTTTTTAAAACTTGTCTTCTTTTATTTAATATAGTGGAAATCTTTAAAATTAATCTTGTCATAAATCTAACAACTCTGAACTCAATCCTAGGCGCTTTCTGAAGCATCATTGACATTTTGTGAATTAAACAAAAAAAAAAATAACGCAACATTAATTTAATTTTCAGTGCTGCGTTCTACGCCTGTTTTACCAAACTACTTTTAAATCGAGTCACTAAAAGCATCTTCTAGAAACTTAGTTTTCAGATATATTGGTTTAAAAGTTTATAAAGTATAGTTGTAAAAGATTTTCTTAAGTTTGTTCTAGTTTTATATTGGATATCTTGTTATATCACGAAAAGTAATAGTTCTCTGAATAGTTTTATATCCTCATACACAATCTTGAACTAAATTCGGCATACAATATCTATTTACTTTAGCAGAAACAATAAATCATTGGCTGAATATAACTGTAAAAAAGTCAAGCATACCATCTTTTAAAAAGATAAAATCCCACACTATCGCATAAATCCTTGTATCGGGGGATATTTTGCTCAGATACAGCTCTATCCGGTGATGATGGGCGGATGCCATCGACGTCTACTATTATGCCTCTACAAGTGGGTGACAATGCCATAATCGCTACGTTTGGCAGAAGGGTTGTCGATCGCTGTTGGTGTTATAAGTTACCCAGAATAGTGTTACTGCTTATTCTCCTGGTAAACCCTTAGCTTGTTTTCGAGACCCCATACACAGGCTGGTGAAATTGTATTCTTAATTCGTCAGCACATGGCGAGAAAACATAAAATTAACGAATACAAAATACATTTATATTGTCCTGCTGCTGAATCGAAACTATAACATTTAGCATGAAAAGTTATTGTGATACAGTTAGGAGAAGGTGGTATTGTGGCCCCCCACTTTGTTTTTGAGGTCTCATGTAAAAAATAAAAGGCAGACATAGGTAATAAATTCATCATTAGTTTTCTTATTTATTTTCCAATACACGACATAGTATGGAACAAATAAAAATGCAACAAATAACTTTTAAATATATTTATTAAAATAAGAGGAAATTTGGCAATTTGAGATCAAGTGAGGGTTATATGGCACCCAGGGGGCCAAATTAAATGTATTATACTTAACGACAGAAATCGCAAATATAATATTCACCTTCAGGGCCGGCGCAACTACCAAGAGGCTTATGCACAAGTAAATCTAAAGATTCTTGAGAGTCTTTTACTAATCATTTTAATGTAGACCTAGGTACGGAAAATATTTTTACTGCCTTTTTATAGCCCCTGGTCGTGGTTCTCACTGCTTCAATAGCCTTTTTCATTTGGTCTGGGTCCCAAGTTTTTCTTTTCTTAGAAGATGGAGGCACTAAACTTAGTCGAGGCATCTGTAAGTAAATGAAAAAAATCAATATCACTCGTGTATGTTATATAGCCCCCGGGACCATAATACAACCAATATGAGGGGGCCAAATTACCAGTACTCTGGAATCTACAAACGAACCTCTAAAAAAATGTAACATCAAATATTTTGCGTACGTACCTTTAAAATCCAATAAGAAAACGTTAATCCAACACAATATCCAAATTTCAGATGCATAAAATCGGTATATCCAGAATTATACAATTAAATACAACACAACAAAAAAGTTTTTACGAGTGCAAGTTCAAACTAGTTCGAATAACAAACGCATGTGCTGCCCTTGCTTATTTTTTTTTTGCATTATATTAAAATTGTCATTGTTACTCCTCGTTATTAAAAAGTTACTCTAGATGACGTGATTCTAAATTAGGAATATCGAAGGGGGGCATAATACCTGTGGGGACCACATTACCACCTTCTCCTCTATAGTGATTAAGTTAAGCGGACTTATCCCCGGTCCGTCTACCCACGCGGGTAGACGGACCGGAGATAAGTCCGCCATTCGCAGAGAGACCGACCGCGTAAGAACTTGGTACCAGAGGTCGACCCAGTGACGATGAGCAGGGAATACTATAAGTTTTGGGACCGCACGCCGTTCATCCATCGCCCCGGTCAGATTGGGTGGGCTGTGTCCAGACCATAGGCTAACACAAAATAAAAAATGATCACTACGCCACATAGGTATACAGTCAAATATTCATCATCATCAGCTCATATACGTCCCACTGTTGGGCTCCAGCCTCTTCCACAATAGGCGCGAAATTGACCTTACTATACCATGCTGTCCAGACAGGTTGGTATAGGATTTTATTTCGAGTTTACCTTTTCTTGCATAGGTGTTATATGCGTATTATATCCCTCAGTCTTACGACATCCACAGCTAAAATAGGTCGTGATGATCTTACTTCGTCACCATACGGATAAATACAGTCAAACAATAGAATTTTAATATATGTACAGTGGCGGACTAACCGGGGGGCGGAAGGGGCGGACCGCCCCGGTCTTAGGGGGGCCCCCAAATGCCTCCGCGTTCCCCTGATCAAGTCATAAACAAGACTTTAAAATGTGCGTAGTAACTTCATAACTTCATCAAGATCAAACACTACAGCCATCTAGACTTTTTACCCGGTACTAATATTTTTTTAACTTTGTTGAACGCATCTAATACACTAGGGGAATTCTCGTCTTTGTAGCGGGATCTTCCACGGGAATCCCTGAATGAGTGAAGTGCAAATAATTCACTCCTATACGCCTACATTTACATTCACTACATCGCTTATACTTCAATACTTTTTGACCATTTGTATCTCGGTTGCATCACGCTAGAGGAGTTTTTCGAAACGTAACCCATTAACGACCGAGAATCGTATTTTTTTTTCATCATTTTTAAGGCAAATTCTCATCATCAAAAAACGAGAATTTTGAAATGAAAAATATGACCTCCCGTACTTCGCAGTGTGTTCTTTCAGAATTTGGAGTTAAAATTGCGAGTTTTGCAGTAAAAAAAAATATAACCGCTTTTAAACAAAAAAAAACTACGAATAATCGAAGACAATTTTTTTCACGTTTTTTTTCTCGTAGTTCGCCGAATGACCCGACCCCCTCTTTATTTTTCAATTTTTAAAAATCAATGTTTGTACCCCAAAATTTTTACCCCTTAAGTGGTGAGCGAAGTTTCACGTGTCGCGTAAAATAGAAAAAATCGGATCTTCACGATAATTGGTATTTTGGGGTTTTTTAGGTCACTGATTACGATTCTGCCATTAAAATTTGAATATTCAAGATGACGGATCCAATATGGTGAAACGAAAATCGGGTGAAATTGGGCACTCGGAGATTTTCGAGGTCGCTGATTACGAAACTGCACTCAAGATTTGTAAGTTCAAGATGGCGGATCCAATATGGCCGACCAGAAATCTAAAATCTAATTTGCTTTTATTTTCTATTTTTTGCGAAATGTAAAATTTTGCTGGTCGCTCAAGGGGTGAAAAACGACATTTCGGGGGTGAAAATATTGATATTTACACATTCAAAAATTCGTCGTTCAACTACAACTATTTAGTGCACTCATGGTTGAAAAAAAGAGGGGGTCAGTTGGCGTTTTCGCGGCCATATTTTTTTTTGTAGTGAAAAAATCGCAATTTCAACCCCAGAAGAGCACACTGTAAAGTACGGGAAACCATATGTGTCATTTCAAAATTCTCATTTTTTAATGATGACAATTTGTTTTAAAAACCGGCTAAGTGCGATTCGGAGTCGCGCACCAAGGGTTTCGTACCATTATCTATAGAAAATAGGCAGAAAAAATGTTTTTTGCTCCCCTTTTGGCTCCCCCTTAATATTTGTTTTTTTTTTTTATTTTATTTTTAGTATTTTTTGTTATAGCGGCAACAGAAATACATAATTTGTGAAAATTTCAACTGTCTAGCTATCGCGGTTCTTAAGATACAGCCTGGTGACAGACAGCGAAGTCTTAGTAATTGGGTCCCGTTTTTAACCTTTGGGTACGAAACCCTAAGTATGATTGAAAAAAATACGATTTTCGGTCCTTAATGGATTAAACTAATTAAAAATTATCTTCGATCTACAATGGGTCAAGAGCGACTGGTTAATCTAGCGCTGCTTTCAATAGAATGAAAAATTTCAAAAGAAATCGATTTCACAGAAGTTATTGAGGAGTTCAGTAAAACATAGAAGGCACGAAAACACATAGGTATAACACGCTACAAAAATAAAAAAAAACTATCTTTTTATTATATCTAATTTTTTTTATCGGTCGATTCGTATTTTATTTGCCTCACCCGTATCCATTCCATATTGTAGGTATAGCAGGTATACTGTATGTAATGTTTATTTAGCCCCAATAATTTAAGTCTCATTTAAATTTCACTTGCCAGATTTTAACGAAATATACATAAACACTTTTTATACTTACAAATATGAACTGAATAAAAAACTTGTGAAACTATTTTTTTTTTTAAGTAGGGGCCTGGGGGCCTCAATCCGCTGTGCCGCCCCGGGCCTCTGACGGGCTTAGTCCGCCACTGTATATGTATATGTAGAAAGTAAATTTGAAACAGTTTTATAGATGTATGTTTGCAATATATTTACTTACAGATGTCCTTTTTGCATATCAAGTCACCTCAAAGTCTGAGAAAACAACCTATATATATGTAACCCGTACAGTATGACAGTAATGGATTGATGATCACAGATAAGATATAACATCCGTGTCGTTCGAAATGGGAAGAAATAGCGGGATTTTGTCCTGTTCACTACAGCAGCAGGTTTTGGTATGCGGCGCGCCTGGTATCTGACTACTCGTAATACCTAAGTAGAATGACCCAATCGCTACTTGTATGAAGTTAACTGAGAATTATTGCATAAATTTTGATGACCACTTCGAGAGATAATTTTCCATAATCAATAAATTTATTGGTGTTATAATATTAGAATTATTGTGGTTATATCAGCTAATATTATTTGTCAATTTTTTAAATTTCAAAGTTAGTTATGGTTTACTTGTGTTTTTTTACTTGCCTTTTATATTATCCGTAAATACTATCTTCCAGTTTTTTATAATTGTCTAAAATTAAATTAAATAGTTATTACAACTATCACGTCTAACGAAGTGTATTTATTATGCATGTTCACCACTTATTTAGATAAATATCTGGTTGACCGAGCTTCGCTCGGCATATTTTTGTTGTATTTTTGTCGAATTTATTTAGATATATATTAATAAAAAATAAATATTAAATAATGAAAAAAAATTCAAAAATTACAAAAAGAGGAATAATATTAACACCGAGATTCGATCCGACGCTGTTTGAATGCCAAAACAAAACAAAAAGTAGGCTGGACAACCTCCCAACTGAGCTATTATAACTCTTGACGTTGACGGCAAAATTTGAATTCATATTTTTTAAAAATTTAATGTCATTGTATTGTTTTGCTAAAACACCGACAAAACAACATTTTCTACAAATAAAACCTAGCTAGATCGATTATTTGGCCCCGAAACCTAGTATGCCAAGTTTCATCAAAATCGTTGGAGTCGTTTCCGAGATCCTGAAAATATATATACAAGAATTGCTCGTTTAAAGATATAAGATGACAAATATTTGTCGAGTTCCATATTCTGTTACTGTCACGCGCTGAGAAGACGCGACATATGCATGTACGTAGATATGTATACACACCGGTATCATTATCTCAACTCATACACACCCCACTGGGCTCCAGCCTCCTCCATAATAGGAGGGAAATTAACCTTACTTATACCATGCGTTAGACAGGTTGGTGTAGGGTTTTTTTTCGAGTTTTCCTTCTATTGCATAGATGTTATATGCGTATTATATCCCTTAGTCATCTTTTACGACATCCACGGGCAGGATAGGGAGTGGTGAATTGTATTCTTACTTCGTCACCACACGTAAAATAATCAAATAAAAAATTTACATATATTGAACATTTTTATTTCTTCTAATTAACATTTAACATTAAACAAAACCCTATGCCACAACACGCCTGATCTCCCATAGTTGAGGAGGCCGAGCCCAACAGCGGGACTTATATGGGCTGAGATGATGATTATGAATGATAGGATATAATATGCACATAACATCTGTGCAAGAGAAGGAAATCTCGAAATAAAACCCTATACCAACATGTCTGACCAGCATGGTATAAGTAGGTCAAATTCCCTCCAATTGTGGAGGAGGCACGATACTGATAATTTTATTAGGCAGAATTAAACAAACTTATATTTAACATAGATAAATTACAGTCAGAAATCTTCAAACACTGCCAAGTCTTAATTAGCCTTCATTTACATTTAATTAACAGTTTGTGATGTTAATAATATCTTAGCGGTTATAACATCAAATTGTTAGTTAAAAGATTACTTAAAGCTTTGTGGTTCTATTAAGACTATAATTCAGTTTTTATTAAATGTAATGTATGGATAAAATTATTTTTAGGCTTTTATTGCGTTTATATTTGACTGATGATCGCCCGACGTTTCGAACACTTTTCAACATTCCTGGTCACGGACGGATTAAGATGTCTCACGTCCAACAAGTCATCGTTATTATGGAGATTTATATCTACATACAGAATTAGTTATTAAATTTTGATCCATATTTTAATACAAAATTATTGCCATTTTTTTTTTGGTGTGGGTTGCGGTCGGCGCGCTCCTCGCACTACTCCGTCCGGGGCGACAGAGGGGCGTAAGCACGCACTCCCGCAACCCACCCGCGATGCACGTCGCCTTCGTCGTTGGGCTGACCACAGGAACAGGGTGACTTGACGTCAGTGGTTGGCCCGACGGAATACCCCCTATTTGGGGTACCCTCCCATCGACCGACGTCCCCCCCTCGGGGAAAATTATTGCCATGACAAAAAAATACATGACAATAGTTCAGTTGGGAAGTTGTCCAGTGGCATTCAAAGAGCGTGAGATCGAATCTCGGCGTTATTATAATTCTCTTTTTGTAATTTTTGAAATTTTTTCATTATTTCATCATTTTTATGTTTTATTAATATATATCTAAATAAGTTCAGCAAAAATACAAAAAAAAAACCGGTCAACCAGATATTTAAATATTAAATTTGAAGATCCGCCAATCTAAGTTTTCGTGCTGGTTTTTATCAGGGTAATCGCGTTCCGATCCCGGTAGTAGCATGGTGGGTAAGGGTAAACCATATTGTTGTGTCGAATTATACGACGATAAAAAGAAGACTTTTCCTTGGTACCAAGTCAGAGGACTCCTCAGAGCAATCCTCTTTAAATAGGCAATAGAGACCCGAAGTCTCTCCGTTGCTGCAACGACTTCAATTCGTCTATAACATTAACAGTACGAACAACATGAAGCTGGTGATCTTGTCTCACAATTCAGTAACTTTAGTATTTCTCCAAGATTTGCGCTATGTGCGTAGATACCGCCGGCAACCACTCTATTTACGACTTTGTCATCATTTGATTCTCTCATCATCATCATCTCAGTTCATTCACATCTCACTAATGGGCTCAGACCTTTTTTTATTGCAAACGGTGTCAAACGAGCAAACAGTACACCTGATGGTAAGTGTTGCTGCTGCTCATGGACCTTTCCCAGTCCGCTACCCACCGCGGCGAAAGTGAAGGGAGTGTGAATCCGTGCAATGAGTTTCGGTGATACTAAAGGCATCACTAAAACCCAATACGCGTAAACACTCACAGAAAGTTAAGTTTCCAGCTCTCTCGCTCACCGAACGATGCGCAGTTTTCAAATTGCTATTTCTCGGACGTCGATTTTTTGCGAGATTGTGCTACTACCCCAGACGAACCCGCCCACGGCTGTAGACACACAACTGTCAACAATGTGGTCCTACTACTATAACCTCCTCCATTATGAGAAAGAAATTGACCTACTACACCACGCTGGTCAGACGTGTTGGCATAGGGTTTTGTTTCGAGTTTTCCCTCTCTTGCATAGATGTTACATGCAAATTAAATTCCATAGTCGTCTTTTACGACATTCATGGGTAAGATATGCAGCGGTGAAAGGTATTCTTACACTGTTGCCACAAGGTTAGAGTCCCTCACATCAGTAATACTCCAACATATCACATTCAAACTACGTTTTTAAGTTTAAAATATAACTATTTATATACTTATATAACATTTAAACAGCTTTTATCATTCAGTCAAATGGCGAGGCTCATTGGTCTAATCACAAAGGCCATTCACCTCGGAGAATGTTACCTGTTTCACTTTGAACAAACAGTTGCAGTCATAACGTAACAATACTTATAGTAAATATTACTTTTAGTTAAAAATACAATAATAAAGCAGTGAGTATATTAACGGATTTGATTTTCATTTAAAAAAAGCTGAAACTGTTACACTGTTACATTCATTCGTTATGTAATCGATTACTTTATATGCAGATTCCTATTATTATAGAATTTTGTACCTGCTACTTTTCTTGACTATTATTACATTGAACTGTCATTAAAAATACATCTCTTGCATTAGTCAATAAATATCTGTTTGGTATTAATCGTGGGAATGTTTATAGTAATACAATCAACGAAAACAATAGCTTAAACTTAGAATAGTATTTTGTTAATCATGCCAATATTTATTAAACAAAACTCTTTGAAAATAGTGCAGGTTCGTTCTTTTAATATTTCAATACAATGAAAATGTTACATAAAAGATATCTTTGTGGTGGTGCACTAAGAATACCATGGCCGCCGCTATTTCTTTTGAGGAGTTCGTATATTCTATCCGATATCTATACCAATAAATAAAATTGGAGTGTCTGTTTGTAATGTCAAAATAATAGGCTTTTTTCATGCTCACACGGTTATTTGCACGACACCTATGCCTAAAATATCAATTAAAATTTTTTTGTCTGTCTGTCTGTTTGTTCCGGGTAATCTTCAAAACGGCAGGACCGATTTCAAAAATTCTTTCACCAATGGAAAGCTATAATATCAGGGCGTAAACTAGGCTATATTTTATCCCGGTATTCCCACGGGAACGGGAACTACGCGGGTAAAACGACTATAACCTATAACCGAAGCGAAGCGAGGGCGCATTGCTAGTAAGTAGTAATATTACTGCAATATAAGAAAAATTCCATATTAAACTCTAAACCAACGTATTTGGCCAGCTGGGTAGTAGATGTCTACTACCCAGCTGGCCAAATGCGTTGGTTTAGTGGCAAGTATGTACTTGCCCTCACTTTGAGGTAGCCCAACAGTGAAGCACATGGAGTCTGAAAAGAAATGAAAAAAAAAAGAAAATTGCCACACTATTTCTAATTAATATCAAAAAAATATAAATTCAATCATCATCATCATTTCAGCTCATATACGTCCCATTGTTGGGCTCGAGTCTCCTCCACAATAAGAGGGAAATTGATCTTACTATACCAAGCTGGTCAGACAGGTTGGTATGGGGTTTTTTTTATACTTTTCATTCTCTTGCATAGTTGTTATATGCATATTACATCTCTCAGTCGTCTTTTACGACATCCACGGGCAAAATAGGGAGCGGTGAATTGTATTCTTACTCCATCACCACACGGAAGAAAAATTCAATCGTTAATTATAAATTTTTAGGATTCATTATTGATTGTACTTTAACATAAAACTATAAAAAATGCTAAGAAGGTGAATATCCCTGATGAAGTCCATCCATGTATCAGCCTATACTATACACGCTTGCTGTTGGATTTAGACCTCGCCAAAGATTGATAATGACATTAGTCATAGGTCTAACGTCGAACTTAATCTAATGTTTAATTTGTGTAACTACTATAGATAACTAATACCTCTAGGATTTTGCTTTAACTATTAGTATATTTATTAGGCAGTAATATATTTAAGAAACTTTTTTAATTAAGATAATTTATAATGACTTCTGATGTTTACGCAAGTATTACACATCTTCTATACCAATAAATAAAATTGGAGTGTCTGTTTGTAATGTCAAAATAATAGGCTTTTTTCATGCTCACACGGTTATTTGCACTATACATATGCCTAAAATACACTTTATATTTTTTTTGTCTGTCTGTCTGTCTATCTGTTTGTTCCGGGTAATCTTCAAAACGGCTGGACCGATTTCAAAAATTCTTTCACCAATGGAAAGCTATAAATAACATCAGGGCGTAAACTAGGCTATATTTTATCCCGGTATTCCCACGGGAAGGGGAACTATTCAGGAAAGACGACTGAAACCGAGGCGAAGCGAGGGCGGGTTGCTAGTGATAAATAAAAAACGTGTGGCACTCGTGGACTGCCGCGGTAAAGCTATTGCATAACATTTTTTATCAACTTATGCAATTATAATTATTTATTTATTTTTTATTTATGCAGTTTTTTTTTGTTGATATTAATTCAAGTTACACTTTTTGAGCGTGGTGACCGATAAGAAAACAAATATGTATAACAATAAAGGCGGTTTGGATTACCACTGTCGTCCGCTGAAGATCGTTGGGACCGTTAGAAAATGCGCGAAAACACTTTTTGACGTAAGCTATGCAAAACGGCGGCACGTGTGCGCACCGAGGCGGACGAACGCAGAATGTCGAATTGTCGACGTCTCGTCTCGACGACCGTACGCTCGGCTGAGCTGCCGCCACCCGCGTACCATGTTGCTCGTACCATGTAGCTAGCTACATGGTAGGGGGGTGTGAGGTTTTATTTTCGTTACAGAATTTCTTGATTCGGTCGCTACGCCAAGCTCGCGATAAAAGCTATGCAATAGCTTAATAGTTTTTTACGGCTTTTATCGCGTTTTTTTTTTTATTTTTGATTTCTCGACGTTACGAACACTTTTCAGCGATCATGTTCATAGGCGAAAAATTGTTCATCCATAACACTTTTTTTATATTTAATTACTCGTTTTAATTTAAAAACAGTTTTCTAAGATTTCAAATGAAAGAAACACTAGAACTCATGCGTTAGCTGAAAACATAGTCTATAAATATTCTAATATATTCTATTTTCATAATGCTACTTAATTATGTATGATATTTCAGGTATGTTTTTTAATATGCACTAACGATTAGAGACTTGATACTGTCCACTTTGTAAAATAGACGCCACAATTTAAAAACATGGTTACAATAACAAAACTCAGGCGGTTTCTATTACAAGGTTATATAAATGCAACTAATGAATAATTATTAATGAAACCCAACACACTGAAGTATAATGATATAATAATTAAAGGAAGCTTATGAATTGTAAGTTAATTTATAACGCACGCGATGTATAACAGTGAAATACGATTTCCACCATGAAATATAAATAACGTTGTATGAACGTTAATATTACTGGTATTAATTTAGTGTGTTTAGTTTGTTGTGCTATTGTGAAATACTTCTGCCTCGCACAAAGTATTATTTTTATCATACTCGCCCTTATTATTCGTAAATATATTAAATTTCATTTTATATTCTATCCAAGCATTGGCAGTTTTCATCATAATCATGTTAGCTGATATTCGACCCATTCTTGGGGTCGAGCTTCCTCCGCACTAATAGGGAAATTGACTTACTATGCTTCGCAGGTCAGACGGGTTGGGATAGGGTTATGTAGGAGTACAAGTTGGTATAGGGGTATATTCAAATTTTCCTTCTCTCACAAATAGAGAGAAGGAAAACTCGACATAAAACTCTAAGCCAACACGTCAGACCAGCGTGGTGTAGAAGGTCAATATCCCACCCATATAATTGTGGATTAGGCCAAAGGCCACCAGTGGGACTTATGTGTGCTGAGATGATGATATATTTATCCATACTAGTAGTCGCCGAGTGGTCGAAGTTCGACCATAATTCAAATTATTTTTTCTGCTACACTATTTTCTTTTAATTTTATTTATGTATAATTGTATATTGAGCGAACTGTATTTCACTAATCTTAATATATGTAAATTACGTGTCACGTTGTTTGTCCGCGATGGACTCCTAAACTACTTAACCGATTTTAATCAAATTTGCACACCGTGTGCAGTTTGATCCAACTTGAAAGATAGGATAGCGTACATCTTAATTTATAGTCGCAATATTATTTTATTGCAAATTATTTGTCTATTATTTGACATTCACAATTATCTGTTAACAGATGGCGATATCTGTTGACTGGATTCCGTAATTAATTAATAGATGGCGCTGCTATGTCAAACCTACAAACGTGTCATATACGATTTTAACTTGCTTTTTTACACAGATACCATTTGTAAAAAAATATGACGACCTCCATGACATATGTTCTCCTACAGTTCCACTTAAATAGTTTAATAAAATGTAATATGTATAACAAAAACATTAGCCACAGCAACGCGTGGCCGGGTCTGCTAGTAACTAATATATAAGTACAAATGTCTATTAGACATTGTCATCATAATTATAATTGTTTGCCGTTCAGTTCGACCAGAGATTTTAACCGTAAACAAAAGTGTATAACCAAACACAAACAACGCACGCACAAACACATTCGCACAAACGCGCGTTTGTGTGTGTAGCGATAGCGTTGTAGTGTGCGTAATGCCTTTTTTAATGAATTTAATGTATTTATAATCCATTATTATATGAAATTTCAGTTTTATGCACTTCTCCTCATTACATACATCAACTGTGCTAAATTTCATACATGTCCATCCGCGTAATTTTCGTAAAAAGGAGTACAAAGTTTTTGCTTCACGTATTTATATATAGATAAAAATAGGTAAAAGTAAAACTAGCTAGCATTGCATGTTGGATGTAGATCCCTACAAATGAAGGGTCAAAAATACTACGACGATCGTCGTAAGGTATTATAGGTTTCTTAGGTACTGCTCTTCTGGTAAGAGCGTTAATCGATTTTGCTAACTCCCTCAGACATGTAAGATGTGGCGATAAATACATTTTTATTCCGTTGCCACATGGAGCAAACCGTGGTATAATAGAATAATATTATTTATATGATGCTCAACTAAGGGCAAATAAAAAAGTGTGTTATTTCTAACAAGTTTACGTGCCTGAAAATAAGTATTTCAATATATTTTGATTTTTACTACAATAAAATACTGTAACTGATCATGTTTGTAAACAAATTACTTTATACTAGGTAGTACTATGTATAATCTTTACGGTATCATATTATACAACTGAAACCACTAAAACCGCAGTGCTAACTGCGGTTTCCTCTATTAGATACGTCCTAGCTTCTTCAACCCACGATAGACAATGAGGAAATAATATATAAACTCGTGAGAATTTCGTAAAATACATTATTACTACATAGATGGCGCAATGTCTAGGGTGCCAAACAACCGTGGTAGGGTTGTGGGCTCAATTGGCAGGCAGGACATTTTAAGAAATAGTTTTTAAACAAAAAAAAAACAGGAAAAATATTATAATTATTTATTATAATCATATACACATGGGCGCTTCTTCAGCGCCTCACGATAGGGGTGACCTTATAGGTCCAGCTCGAGACTGTTTAAGCATGTCCTGGCGACACACGTCATTGGCGCGACAAATGACCAGTCTGAATGCAGACCGCGTAATACGATAAGTCTCGTACAATTTCATTTACGATTCTAACGATTAACGTGAGTTACTATTTAGTTTAGATTATTGATAGGTCTTTATGTGGGTCTATATCAATAATTTAAGCTCTTTAGGGAAAATAATAACATTGCATTGTTAATGCGTTTGTACATAGATACTTGTGCTATTAGAAGTTTAAGTTGTTTGATAAATTGATGGAAAACTAAATATGTTGATAATAATATTATTGTAAATAAAACTACTTTTACGGATTTTATCGCATTTGTATTTGATTTATGATCGCTCGACGTTTCGAATACTTTACAGCATTCATGGTCGCGGGCGGACTAAAATGTCTGAAGTCCAGACAAGTGAACGTTATTACAGTTTTTTTATAGTTATCTACCCGCTACAAAAAATTTGTTATTAAGTTTTGACCCACATTTTTGATACAAATTTTTCATATAGAAAATTTCTTCTTGTACTGGCAATAAGTTATAAGGTTTTATTTCGAGCTTTTCTCTCTTGCATTGACTTTATATGCATATTATATCAGACATCGACATCCACGGACAAGGGAGTGGTGCATTCTTACTCCATCACCACACGGTTAATATACACAACAATGAAATGATAATGTTAACAACCATAACTGATGGCATATTTTTTACAGGCTAGGTAAGAACTCAGAAAATGCCAGAAAATATAATAACCCGTCAAAAAAATGTCGTTATCTTGGGTAAGTTGGATTAAATATCAATTAAACTTTAATTCAAACAACAGATATACAAAGTTAAGTACCGTAACAAAAGCTGTAGTAAAGTAAGTAATATTTCGTAAGAGTACAATAATTGCACATAATAACTTGATATTATTTATTTCGGCCACGGTTGTTTTAAACTGCTACGTTCAATGTCAAAAAACTATAAAGAGCGTGTGCCAAGTAATCGAGTTGAAAACTACACTAGAGCATTGTTTAATGTCTTTTTTAATTTATATAACGTTTGAATTACTTGTAGTGCTATTAACTATTACTAACTTTGTTTATTGCTGACTAAAAGTTCTACAACAAGGTTAGGGCAAAGGCAACCATAGACCACACATTGGCCGCGGACATATTTTGAATGGCTCGTGCAGGCAGATTCATTCCCGCCAAGTTGAAAATGTCCAAATTCACTGAAATTATGCAAATAAATTTGAAAACTTATTACGCAGTAAAATTCGTTAATAAACGATATCCATTTTTTTGACAGATAGGGTTACTTAAAAAAATCTAACAAATATCACAGATCTTAGTTATTCGTTTTGTTAGTGGCCCTTATAAAAATCTGTATCATCTGTTTGGCCCAACTGTTAAAAAACTTGAGCAGCTTTGCTCTACATCAACCTGTAATATTCGCTACTAGATATTATAGCGCTGTTTTAGATATTATAATATGGATCAGTCTCACGATAATTTCAATACTAAAATTCCCTACTAGCTTCATATTGTGATACATTGCGTTTAGATAATGGATATAATAATAAGCAGGTAAACACACGGAGAACTCACGGATTCATATAGCATCTCTGTTTTTCAAAAATGACTAATTTGCAACTTATATTCCAGGCCGTAACGTTTCACTGAAGTTAAACTATTTATTCAGGTATCCATTGCAATTGGCACAAAGGGTTTATAACATTATGGAGTGTTGTGCCAATCTCTCATTGCCCCCACATCATCATCATCATCATCGCAGCCCACATACGTCCCACTATTGGGCTCGGGCCTCCTCCACAATGGGAGGGAATTTGACCTACTATACAATGCTGGTCAGACATGTCGGTATAGGGTTTCATTTCGAGTTTTCCTTCTCTTGCACAGATCTTATGTGCATATTATATCCCTTAGTCGTCTTGTACGACATTCACGGGCAAGATAGGGGGTGGTGAATTGTATTCTTACTCCGTCACCACACGTCACCTCACCATTGCCCCCACAAAACTTCATAATAAGTTTCATCATGAAAGGATAGTTTTAACGTTTTTATATGTACTTTTTTAATTAAATTATTTGTAAAATTTACTTGTGCATAATTGAAAATTAAGTATAACTTTAAAGCGAACGCGCCGAGCGCGTGTAGGTATAAACACGCGAATTACACTTCCTGTTCGGTAGTCTCTAGATACCCTACCTATATATAACATTGGTTTATGCTTCGTAATTCGAGTAAATAAACTTGAATTACTACTGAATGAACATATATTCAAGAAAATATAAAAGACAGTGCTAAATTACATCTACACACCATGAAATCGCGAATAAAAAAATAAAATATAAATAGTAGGGCGATCACTTTTAAATAATAATAAATTCATCTACAAAAAGTAATGATCTTCATCATCATTTTAGCTCATGTACGTCCCACTGTTGGGCTCGAGCCTCCAATAGGAGGGCAATTGACCTTACTATACCATGTTGGTCAGATAGTTTATATAGGGTTTTATTTCGAATTTTCCTTCTCTTGCACAGGTGTTATTGCATATTATATCCCTTAGTCGTCTCTTACGACATCCACGCGCAAGATATGGAGTGGTGAATTGTATTCCTACTCCGTTACCACACGGATATGAGTAATGAGTCTTGTAAAAATATAAATATGAAAAAGGCAGCCAAGTGCAATATCTTATCTTATATCTTTAAACGAGCAATTCTTGTATATACATACCTATACCTATATATATATATATATATATATATATATATATATATATATATATATCTTAATATATATAAATTACGTGTCACGTTGTCTGTCCGCGATGGACTCCTAAACTACTTAACCAATTTTAAATTATTTGTCTATTATTTGACATTCACAATTATCTGTTAACACCAAACGATTTTAACAGATGGCGATATCTGTTGACTGGATTGAGTAATTTGTGTGTGCTCAAGGGGATTCGAGAATGGTTTAGATTCACAATTGGACCCGGTAGGTGGCGCTTTATTTGAACAGAACAACGTCTGTTGGGTCAGCTAGTATATATGTATATATATTTTCAGGATCTCGGAAACGGCTCCAACGATTTTGATGAAATTTGGCATACTAGAGGTTTCAGGGCCAAAAAGTCGATCTAGTTTGGTTTTATTTATAGAAAATGTTGTTTTGTTGGTGTTTTTAGCTAATCAATATAATGACATAAAATGATATTGAATATCAATTCGAATTTCGTCGTCATTGTCAAGAGTGTCAATAGCTCGGTTGGGAAGTTGTTCAGTTTTCTTTTTCTTTTATTTTGCCATTCAAACAGCGTGGGATCGAATCTCGGTGTTATCATTATTCTCTTTTTGTAATTGTTGATATTTTTTTCATTATTTAATTTTTATTTTTTATTAATATATATCTAAATAAATACGACAGAAATACAACAAAAATGTACCGAGCAAAACTCGGTCAACCAGATATTTATGATAATTATAGTGTGAGTGTCAACTTCCCCGACAATAACTTGAGTTAAAAATTGGTGCCAAGTCCTGTAAATTTTCCTGCAATTTATTTATTAGAAAAGTGTATCTATACCAATAAATAAAATTGGAGTGTCTGTTTGTAATGTCAAAATAATAGACTTTTTTCATGCTCACACGGTTATTTGTACTATACATATGCCTAAAATACAATTTATAATATTTTTGTCTGTCTGTCTGTCTGTTTGTTTGTTCCGGGTAATCTTCAAAACGGCTGGACCGATTTCAAAAATTCTTTCACCAATGGAAAGCTATAATATCTGGAAGTAAACTAGGCTATATTTTATTCCGGTATTCCCACGGGAACGGGAACAACGGGGATAAGGCGACACAAACCGAAGCGAAGTGAGGGCGGGTTGCTAGTAATATAATAAAAAACGACCTCCAACGCCAATGGTTTTATATCAACGCAGGCTAGTTTTTCGTGAGATTCACAAATGATTATTTTGAGCCTGGATTTCATTCGTTTTCGTTAATGATATGCTTATAAAGTCACTCTCGATACAAGGATTTATTGTGATCAACTCTTTTTGTTAGCTGCCGTAGGGATGTTAAAACCATAATGGAATACCCATACTTTACTTTTATACATCTTTTCATGTTTTCTTTTCCCTTGTAGCAAGAGAAAAATGGTCCTGCTATATCATGCTGGTCAGACAGGTTGTTATAGGGTTTTATTCTGAGCATTTGTTCTCTTCCATAGATGTTATATGCATATCATATCCCTTATTTGTATTTTACGACACTCACGGATAAGATAGACGGTGATAAATTCTATACTTGCTCCATCACCACAGGGATATTAAGTGTATTGTGATGTAAGTGTATTATTCCTGTTGGGAAGAACTAAGATTCTATCACAACTTGATTATGTTTAAAGGGCAATAAAAGGTGTCTAATAAAATATTTGAAATAGATAATACAAATAGGGTATAACTGCTAGACTTAAAAACTTAAGGAAAACTATATGCCAACCAACGTGTTTGACGGTCTGGCCAGCATTCTGTAGTAGACCATTTCTTTCTTTTCTTTATTAGATATCTATTTAGTTATAAATCTTTGTATATTATGATTTGTTGAATTATAAATTACTCCTCTTTCAAATATTTATGACTAAAAGAGATCAATGTCATCATCTTACAAATTCTATAATTCGACACCGCAAATTTTAGGTAGTTGGATTAACTATTTTCTAAAGTAACTAATTAATATAGTCTAAGATTTTAAAAATTATCGCCAAATTTGGTTAATCTAACGAACTTCTAATGGAACCACAGAATAAATATTACTTCTATATAATTAAATGTAAGAACCCATGACATGTCGGCGTGGTAAAACAACATCATGAATAATACAAAAGATACTTAAACTTATTTTTAATTCAGCATGTATAATTAATTATAGTAAAATATGAACAAATTTAAATATATAGTTAAGAAAGGAAAGTTAAAGTTTAAGAAGTATCTGTTTATATATATCTTTAAAGTATATTATATAACCAATACATATATTAAAAACTTGTTAAACAAGCAACTTCTCTCAGGTGGAATATGTACTATCTACTATCAGCTCATAGCTATCAACTCATATCGATTTCTTTTTACAGTAGTAAAACATAGTATATCTATGTATTATATAGAACAGAACCTTATTTTTAACTTATAAACATCCCATTATTGGGCACATATGCCTCCTCCACGGTGTGAGGGACGTTTTTTTACAAGGCGTACACCCCGCACTAAGGAAATAATCTTAGAATAATAACTCATAGAAGCACATACAAAATTTGAGGCATTTAAATTGGAGCCAGAAAGGATCGTGTCGTATGGCATCTTTCTCTCTCTCTCGTGGCATGCATGTGTACGTGTGTAATGGCTTGCACGCAAGTAGTATTTTTGGCTTCACGTTTTTGATCGCTTAAATACCGACACTATCCTTCTATACATTATTATGCTAAGGAAATAATCATTTTATTGTGTTTAGAACAACAATTTATAGACTGCATGTATTGTCCCGTATGAGAATTGAACCCATGACACTTGATGTTCGTTATGTCAGCCCCTACGCCATGTGTGCAGATAATATTATCCTACTACGTTATTTAGATGAGATGATAATGTTGACAAAGGTTTCTCTTATAAGCTAACATAAGATATTACACAGCAAAACTCGCTCTAATCTGTTGAGGTATTACACTTTAGAAAATAAGTAAATATACATACTCTCAATCTTTAATATTAATGTATTAAAGTATAGCACATCAAAGTGAAACGTCGTTATATAAAATGAGCCAAAAGAACCGGCTTTTTTTTATCATTACAAAAAACTTCAGTTAAGACACCGCACCTATTACAATGAAGATTTTTTATTAACTTGTTTAACTGTTATAATGTCTTATTTCTTTTTGTGTATATGTTTTTCTCAATATTTTACATAGAAAAAAACTGCTCACAAGATGGAAGGAAATAAATTTCTATATTTTTTTGCAAGAAAATATTTGTTATTATTAGAATATACGTTCATCATCATTTCAGTCGTTCGTTCATCATCATCATTTCAGCTCATTTATGTCCCACTGTTGGGCTCAAACCTCCTCCACAATAGAAGAGACATTATTATACCATGCTTTTTTTTTGTGGGTGGGCTGCGGTCGGTGCGCCTCCGCACCACTCCGTCCGGGGCGACAGAGGGGCTTAAGCACGCAACTCCCGCAAGCCACCCGAAAACCACGTCGCCTTCGTCGTTGGGCCGACCACCGGAGCAGGGTTACTTGACAATATTATACCATGCTGGTCAGGTCAGGTTACTTGACAAATTGTTGTTCTGAGTCTGGATGTAATTTGTGTCCGTTAATTATATGTTTGTAAAGTCCCCCGCTATACAAGGATTATTTCCTTAGTGCAGGGTGTTGTCTTAAATAAATAAATAAAATTAACGAACATAAATTATACGCACTTACACACGACTTAAAACAATTTGTGGATCAAAGCATGATCTTGCTGAAACCTGCGGCAGTTAACACTTATATCATCATCTTGTTCTCATCGCTATTATAAGGGTTCGACTCAATATATCTCATCTTTCATAGTCATCATTATCATCATCATTTCAGCCTATCGCCGTCCACTGCTGGACGTAGGCCTCCCTCATGTTACGCCACAATGTTCTCATCGCTATTATAAGGGTTCGACTCATTATATCTCATCTTTTATAGTCATCATCATCATCATCATTTCAGCCTATCGCCGTCCACTGCTGGACGTAGGCCTCCCTCATGTTACGCCACAATGTTCTCATCGCTATTATAAGGGTTCGACTCATTATATCTCATCTTTTATAGTCATCATCATCATCATCATTTCAGCCTATCGCCGTCCACTGCTGGACGTAGGCCTCCCTCATGTTACGCCACAATGTGCGGTCCTGTGCCGCCTGTATCCAACGACGCCCAGCAACTTTCACCAGGTCGTTGGTCCACCTAGTGGGGGGCATCCTACACTGTGTCGTCCAATACGTGACGTCGTGTACGTCTTTCATAGTAGGTACATATAAAAAAAAGTATTAGCAATAGTTTTATGACCGGCCACTTACCTGGCGTTAACTCTTCTTGGAAATAATTATTGACTTGACGGCATCAGTTTGACTCAGCCCAGGTCAATTTAAACTTTAAACCCGCTCCGAGCTTATATCTTAAAGCTCGGAGCGGGTCCGGGAGGAATTCCTCTACTACGACACGCTTCGCCGCAGGCGCGTTGGGCGACGCAGATGCGAGTACCTTTTTTTTTCTGTTCACGCTGTGAAAATGCGTTTACGTGCTGTCCCTCGCCAATAACAGACGGAGGAGTGTTTGGGACTTGCTGACCACCACGTGACCGCAAAATATCCACTAAATCACAGTGGTCTCTTTCGCGCCTTTACCGAGGTACCGGAGAGATCGTCTGATGACATTCAATACCTGATACCCCAACGTATCCACCACGTCCCACTACGTACTATCGTCATTCAAGGCGGTGGGAGGAGTTGAGCATATTGGCGCTCCCTTTTCCCTGGTCCTGCCCGCGGAGTGATTCAACGGATGCAAGCGCCTCACATTCTAGCTCCTCGGTCTCCTTCCATGTCATGACGCCCTCACAAAAAGAGGCCATCGAAGACCAGCACCTATCCTTGTCGACCATCTGTGAAATGATAGTTGACAACAAGATCTCTTCTGAATTCCATCGACAGGACGTGGCACTCCTTTCCATTTTTATGCAGGTACTACTATAAGGTTTATTTACGGGTAGAGATTCTTCAGCACTTAGCCATAGTCCGGACAATGGCCTAAAAGCCATATATTACTAACAACATGACAAAAAAATGATACAAAAAAGATGAACATTATTGCGAGAGAAGACAAATTCGTAAAATGCCATTCCACCCTGACTAGCGGGGTATGCTAAGACAAATTTCCCTTTTATTGCGGATAGCGCTCGTGCTCGGTAGCGAAAAGTTAGTGAAAAAAAAATCATAATGCGTGGTAGTTTTTTTTATATAGATAATTATTATTTAGATAATTAACTTTACATATTCGTCAAGGAAAGCGTGCAATTCTAGTTTTCCGTGTTGTTTATAATATTTCACGGTAGTTGAATATCGTGCACTGGTTTCTTAATATATTTAAATACTTCACATACCACGCATCTAATATGTAAATATTTAGTTATAAATTCATTCAATTTTATTTTGTTGCCATTTTAAATTCAATCCACTATTCAGCAGAAAGCCATAACTGTTCCAGAAATTCATAATTTAAGCGACAAATTGTGGTTATATGTTGAGCTTCAGCTGGTAATAAAAAAGATACGGGACTATATTATATAGGTAAGTGATATATTATGTAATCGTCGACTGATAAATGTAACATGATTTTCACAAAGGGGTTCTGAACGAAGGGCGGCGGCGGCTCATTATGATCTCAGGAACATATTCATCGGGCTGAAGTAATATCTTCAACGTGATGCATAAGAATCTGGAAGAAGGTAAATGTTATTGTATGCATGTGTAATAGTGCCCTTGGTGGAAGTGTCGGCAACTTTGCTACACTGTGTATATTTCTCTGCTTATTGCTTTACTAATAAAGTCATGAGATAGATATATCTCATAGTGGCAGGACCACTCTGTTGACAGTTGTTTGTCTAGAGCCGCGGGCCGGTCGGTTCGGCATAATATCACACTCTTGCAGAAAATCGACGTCTAAGTAGTAGCAATTTAAAACTGCACTTCGTTCGGTGAGTGACAGAACCGAAGACCTAACTTTCTGAAGGTGTTTGCGTGTCACCGAATCTCATTGCACGCATTTGGTCAGAAGCTTATCGTATACGACGGATTGCGGCGCAAAAAGTTTAATAATTTTATAACGATCGCGTGGTAAAAGAAAATTGTTAATCATGCTTTCTTTAGTGGAATAACACATGGACGCACGCCTTTGTATCTCCAAGTCGACCGGGAGCACACCTGCAAGTATGGTAAGGCTTTGGTGGTAACTGTTCGGTATGCCTTACACAGAAATATTAGCGCTAATCGTTGACTCTGTAGTAATTTACGCCGAGTCGTACCTATGGTGGCACGATCAGCCCAGGCTGGTTGACCATAACAGATGCAACCCAGATGTGGCTGTATATATAATTTTAAGTGTGAAAAACGAAGGCGTTTTCATTCACTATTATTAATATCATTCACTATTATTAATATCATTCACTATTATTAATATTAACAGCAATTATTAACGCCGCATTAGTCAATTACATATTTCCTAAACAATGGAAAAAAGCCGTGGTAATAGGTATACCTAAACCCGGCAAGCGACGTACCGAACCGTCATCATATCGCCCGATTAGTTTACTCAACAGTTTAGGTAAAATATATGAGCGCGTACTACTTAGTAGGCTAAGAAAGTACGCTGAGGAAAACAACCTCATCCCGCCGATTCAGTTCGGCTTTCGCACGCAACACTCTTGCGTTCAGCAAGTACATCGAATAGTCGAGTATACAAGTTATAAACTGCAACGCGGTTTATATACGGGTATGCTTCTATTTGATGTAGAAAAAGCGTTTGACAAAGTCTGGCATAACGGCCTTATTTTCAAGTTAATAAAGTTCAAAATCCCCCACTATTTAGTTATGATAGTTAGAGACTTCCTACTCGAGCGTAGCTTTCGCTACAGAGTGGAAGGTACTTTATCAGCACCGCACAAGCTAGAAGCCGGCGTCCCCCAGGGATCGGTGCTCTCTCCAATTCTCTTCTCGCTGTTCACCAGCGACATACCCCAACATAGTAGAATACAAACAGCATTATTCGCTGACGACACTGCCATCTTCTATGCAGGTCGATCTCCCGCAACAGTGACAACCGTTCTCCAAACTGCGGCTACCGCCCTAGCCAAATGGACTAGGAAATGGAGAATCGGTATAAACCCCACCAAAAGCCAGGCGATCATATTTCACAAGGGGATTGATCGCCGCTACCCAATGGCTGAATATCCACAGATAAAGATGTTCGACCAACCCATCCCCTGGACAAGGGAGGTCAAATATCTGGGTGTGACCTTGGACAGACGACTGACCTTCGGTCCTCACATAGGGCGAGTCCGCGCGCGCGCAGCCCTAGTGCTAGGATGGTTACACAGCTTAGTACACGCAAAGTCTAAGCTATCTCTCCGTAATAAAGTTAGATTATACACCGCTTGTATACGTCCTATCATGACGTATGCAAGTGTAGTGTTTACACAAGCGAAGCCACGCAGGCTACATCGGCTACAGGCATTACAGAATAGGTTCATGCGCCGAGCGACGGGAGCACCGTGGTACATGCGCAATGTGGATCTTCACATAGATCTTGGCTTGCCGACCATCAGGCAATACATGAAACAGTGCTCCCGCCGCTACTTCGACTCTGCCGCGACACACCCGAACCCATTAGTGGTAAGGGCGGCTTCTTACATCCCCTCTAAAATGTCCGCGATTAAACAACCGCGACTAATACTCGACGAACCCGACGACACTATTACTCTCGCCCAGACTGAGGCATACACAGCCCGCGCGGCCTTGACAAATAGTAGTAAATATCCACGTTACCGCCCCCGCCGACGGGGAAGGAAGACGTGTCGCGTTAAAATCATAAACGTGGGAGTGCCCACTTTGCCAGCGACCGCCCGAGCCGAGGTCCGTACCCCACAGGGGGTGCCCTCGGGATGGGTCGCTTAACTTTAAGCGGGTTGAGAGCCCTCAGCGCTCACCCACCAGTCCGGGTAAAGTTGTCACAGCCATCTGAGGCTAACAACTAAGTCACACAAAAAAAAAAAAAAAAAAAAAACGAAGGCTCCAGGTGGAAGTTCAAATTCTGGTAAGCGCATAAAAATTTCGTTTGCCTTTTTCACCTACAGTTTTAATATGAAGAGTTTTACTTTCCGGATAGAAAAAGTGTAGTTAATAGAGACTCTTTGTACTTATGAAAAATAAAGATTCTCAAATTTTCAAAAGAAAGCGGTAAGGCAGATTACCGGGTATAATCTTTTGACAATAAGAAATTATGACGTGAGATTTACTTCAATTTAGCTCCCGTTATACCGGTGGCTTCAGCGACCATGCAAATTGTCCGACAATAATGCGCCAAATGAAGCATGAATCATGGACTATGGTCTAATTTACGAACGACATTGATTTTAATATTGTATTTTTTTTTTTTTTAGGATGTGGATATATTACAATATACTTAATTGCAATCGATATCTCAATTTTTATATTTATGAATACAAGCAACATAATAATTATTTTTTGCGAAAAAAGAAACCGCCTTCAATAATGTAGATAATTTTTTAGATTTTTCAAAAACCACTTGTCCGATTTCGATAAAACTTTTATGGGACCATTTGAGAAGTATGCCCTTTCCAAGAAAAAAAGAATCATTAAAATCGGTTCTTAAACGACGAAGTTATCTGCGAACAAACATAAAAAAGCATTTATACGGTCGAATTGAGAAACCTCCTCCTTTTTTGAAATCGGTTAAAAAAAGTCTTTACTGTAGCATTACTACTTTCTATAATGTTAAAAATGCGAGATTTGGGTAAAGCTACTGAATTCATACATATACTGATTTACTACAAAGGCGAATAGAGTATAGTATACTTTTCAATTCTTAACTAAAACATTTGATATTGAAAATTTAAAAGTCATGTTATATGTAAAAGTTGCAGAATATATTTGTTATATTTATACATATATATGTATTGATAGATCATATTTTATTACGTACTATGTTGGCGATCACAAATCGGGTACGTAGCGTAGCGTAGTACCATCCCCCACTGGATAGTCAATGATTGGAAGGATGACAATGATGAACATTGAAGGAAAACGTGGAGATGGGGATGCAGGTGATGCAAGACTTATGCCCGACGTCTACACTCTACAACCTAATGTATGAATGTTTTTTTCTACTTCTAGAAAGAATAATATGCGTCTTATTTCATTCTTTTAAATTATTTAAACAATAAATTGCAAACAACCTTATTTACATTTAAACTTTTCATATTTTTTTCAATATGTAGCACCAATCCTCGCAGATTCTCTGATTTATAAAATATAATTCACGCTGTCGCCTGTATCTTATATAATCGCCGCTTTAATAACAAAGCAAGGCGTGCGCGGGCGCGTAGTTGGCTTTCCAAACTAATGTTCCTTGAAGTTTTTACTAACACAATACTACACCAGCGAAAGGCAAGCTATTGTACTATTTACAACAATATCAATAAAATGGCATACAATTTTATACATATTTGATATGGTCCTTAATTTTATACTTTTTACGATGTAGGCATTTACAAAAAACGTTTGCAAATTATTGTTTAATAATTGATGACTGATGTTGTGCATGTTGTTGATTTTGATGTTGTACTTGATTTTGTACATGTCTCACTGTTGGGCTCGAGCCTACTCCACTATAGGAGGGAAGTTAACCTACTATACCATGCTAGACAGACAAGTTGTTATAGGATTTTGTTTCAAGTTTTCCGTGTCTTACATCAATGCTTTATGCATACATATATTACCTGTAGTCTTCTTTTAAGACCCTCTCGGGCTAGATTGGTGATGGTGAATTTAATTCTTACTCCATTAACATACGGAGGACGCGCGTTACCAAAACTATCCGTCAAATACTCGCATAAAGAAAACAAGAATTTTGATTTGATTTGATTAAATTCGTGTAATAGATTATTTCATTAATTAATATTTTAAGATGTACGACTCTTTTTATGGATACTATGGTGTTTTAAATCGTCTTATAATTTTCTGATGTCTTATATAATTTATCTATATTATTTGTTTATACATACAGAGACACAGGTATGTGACCTTGACATTCAATGTTCCAGGTTTTCCTCAAAAATTTTATCCCGCTACCGTCACTACTACCCGCTATCCTCATTTATATAATACGAATTAACATCATCATCATCATCCTGCTCTTGTCCCAACTACTTGGGATCACCGCAATGTAATACCTACTCCTCTTTTATAGTAGGTACATATGGAGAAAAATATTGGCGGTAGTTTCAAGGCAGTCGGCTTTACTGAAGTCAAGACCTCCTAAATGCAATTATTGATCAGATGGTATCAAATTTAGTTGGCCCAGGTCGGTGTAAACTCTTAGCCATCTTTTACGACACCCACGAGCATTATGATTGCGTTCGGGTTCGTAGTATTTTTCGTTCGCACTTTTACAGCACTTTTATATGACATTCATTGCGGAGAGCAAATAGAAAATGATATTTTACATTTTATAGTATTAGGAGAAATAATAAAACACTACAGTAACAAAGTTGTATGAACAAGCAGTCACTGTGGCTAAAATCAGTCAAACAAAACATCATCAACCGCACCGAAGTCAGTTATTCTATCATAAATAAGTGTTTTGTAACATAAACTCGAGATATAGCGGATATGCTACTAATTTGTAGTATGGTTTACACAACACAAACACTATTAGTCAGGTTTACGACCTTACACGAGCCTCTACACAATCACTATATGAACGTATAGTTAATATACGCAATATACCCGTGAAACATAACGGCTACATCACATGCATTTTGATGCGTTCAGCATTAAGAGCAGTTATACTGTTAAAGAATCGTACTTTTATGACTACGTGAAATGAAATTGGACATGATAGAAAGATATTGGATAGCGGAATGGACTAAAGTTTATGACCGGTAAATACGTAATACCTTTTACGATGTAATGTAATGAAATACTGATAAAATAGAACTAAATTTCGTGTCTCCCGTGTGGTGATAGAATAAGAATAAAATTCACCACTCCCTCTCTTGCCCGTGGGTATCGTAAAAGAGGACTAAAGGATTAAATATTCATATAATATCTATGCCAGAGAAGGAAAACTTTAAATGAAACCAACGTGTCTGACCAGCGTGGTATAGTAGGTTCCCTTCTATTGTGGAAGAGACTCGAGCCCCACAATGGGACGTGTATGAGTTGAAATAATGATAGGAGGATGGAATGATGGAAGTTCTGCGATATAGGTTCCACAATAAGGAGGTATGCTCATGAATAGGTGTAACTAATATAGTACGTAGATTTAAAATACTGAAGTAGCGATGAGCAGACCACATCCCCCGATAAAACTAGCTGGGGAGGAAAGGTTTTCGAGTACGTATTCTGCGGTGGGACGACCCGAACTAGGTATACTAACGACTTTATGGTGATCGCTAGGAGAGACTGAGAGAGCTGGGATGATGATGATAATGAAAACGAAATTGCTCAAAAAATTCCCTATGTAAGTACTTGGGATTCTCTCTGCAGAATTAACTCAAATATTTGTGTATTGTGTTAGTGGCTACATAGGGGCCAAATTGTCTTGTGAATTTCATGTGAGATATACTTAGTGTAACCCATAAGTTTTTTTCTGCTAGAAGGATAGTGTCGGTACTTCGAGCGATCAAAAACATGAAGCCAAAAATACTACATGCGCGCTGGTGATTACACACGTACACACGCACACTACTATACAAATTATGAAATCAAATTTTGTTTTTATTAAAATACATCGTCGAAATACTTTTAAAAGTAATTTTAATACACTTTTTATGTTTTTCGAATGTTTTGTGTGAAATAGTGTCCATTTGAATGCACAAACCGTCATAATTACCTATTTATTTTTTAAGAGTTGCGTACGTACGTGCAGTACAGTGACCTTGTACATTATGGAACGGTTCCGGCGTAAGCTCCATTGGGCTCCAATTGAAATGCTTCACTCTTTGTGCGCGAATTTACCTTCTATACGTTATTATTCTAAGGTTTGGGTATTATTTGTCATTAAATGTGTCGACACAATGATTTATTCCTTAGCGTAGTTGTCTTATAAAGTAAAAGAAAAAATATTGAATTCCAAAATATCGATTTTATATTTGCAATGAATTGCTGGAACTTTATATGAAGTTGTTGATATGTAAATACTATGCGATATTATTAGCTAAAACACCCAAATTAATTCACATAATGATTAAACTGAGTAAACTGGTAAAATAAAGACGCAAATGTCTTTTAGCTTATACCAAGAGAGATTGTTTTAGGATAACGAAAGCATAAGTAATATGACCATATATTTTTTAATTTTATAACGGGACGTTGCATAACCCCACCATTATTATTTATATTAGAGCGGGACACGGGCAAAAGTAGACAAAAATATGAACTTAAAAGCTTTAATTGCTAGAATGCAAAGTATGGTCACATTAAGTATAAATTGAGAGTTATAGTATGCAAAATTATAAAACAAGTGACCGCGGTTTCATCGAGGTTAAATTTCGGCGTACTTTATCGAGTACCGCATATTTGTTCAAGTCTCATCGTTTTCGTTTCATCTCATTCAATAATTACAAAATATTGGTCAAAATTATTACTTTTTTGTGTTCACTACTCTATAATCCGTGTGGTGAAGGAAAGGAGTAAGAATACAATTCACCACTCCTTATCTTGCCTGTGAATGTCATAAAATACGACTAAAGGATATAATACGCATATAACATTTATATAAGAGGAGGAATATTTGAAAAAAATTTAAATTGTATATGGGTATACCAACATGTCTGACCAGCATGGTATAGTAGGTCAATTTCTTTATTGGGGAGGTGGCGCTGTACTTCTCAATAGAGAAATTGAATCGAGTGGAACGTGTATGAGCTGCGTCAACGACGACAAATATGATGACTAGTAGTCGTCTTTGATGATTCAAACACGCCGTATCTTTCCTTTTTTCCTTTACAAATCATATACATGCGTCCAGTAACAGTTTGCAAGACTCCTCTACAATGGAAGGTTATTTGTCTTACTATACCAATCTAAACTGAATGCGCATTATTAGGTACGCTCATATAATTCATAGACATGTGTTTAAATTGTTCAAGTTAGGCACGCAAAGTTTTTTTTTTTTTTTTTGTGAGTGGGCTGCGGTCAGCGCGCCTCCGCACCACTCCGTCCAGGGCGACAGAGGGGCTTAAGCACGCAACTCCCGCAACCCACCCGAAAACCACGTCGCCTTCGTCGTTGGGCCAACCACCGGAGCAGAGTTAACTTGTCGTCAGTGGTCGGCCCGACGGAATACCCCCTACTTGAGGTACCCTCCCATCGACCGACGTCCCCCCCTCGGGGAGGACGTCGGTCTTTCCTCACGCGGTCGAGGCACGCAACGTTAGGAACTTTAAACGATATTCATAGGAAAGTGAGGAGTTTTGACATATTACGTAGGTCTACTTAATTTCTCTCTAGAAATTAACTATTGTAAGTCTCTTTAGTGATAAACTTTTAAAAAAAGAAACAGCAATCTAATAAAATAATAGATATCTTGATGCAAACATTTATACTTTCTGGACAAAGCCTTTTTACAACTTATTTTTTTCACTGAGCAAACCAGTGGTGTCTTGGGGATACTTCAATTACCCATTTAGTCACTCCGTGTGGTGATGGAATAAGAATACAATTCACCACTCCCTATCTTACCCGTGAATCTCCTAAAACACTACTCAGTGATATAGTATGCAGATAATACTTATGCAAGAGAAAGAAAAATCGAAATAAAATCTTAAACCAACCAATCTGACCAACGTGGTAGATCTAAAATTGGGGAAGAAGCTCGAGCTCAAAAATGAGACGTATACGAGCTGATAGGATGATAATGACTTATTTGATGGGTTTCCTTTTTGAAGAACTTCTATAGAGCGATCTCGTCACACTTCAAGACCTTATTATCTACGTGGTGACCCAACGTCATTCCATCTGATGACAAGTGAGAACAATCTTACTTTATAAAACATGCTTATTTTTAGGTTTTATATATTAAGGCAGTGAATTTAAAGAATAGGTTTCGTTGATCCGCCTAATAGGTGAAGAAGAGAAATATAGTAGCTTATGGGTACTCCTGGACTGTTTGGATGAGGTGTGACTGGACCACAACCTATGAAAAAAATGCTTTCATCTAGGATCATGCCGAATTCAATATATTCTATCAAAACCAATTTGAATTTGTTATCGTATATTTTTATTTAAAATACTCCTACGTTTGATCTGTAATCATGATCGACAAAAGTGTAATTCGTTTCTATGGTTACAAGAATTTCGTCTGAGACCACAATCGGTTCAATACTTACTTATAAATGGCAATAGGACCGGCTCTTATTAGGTTATTATTGAGACCGAGTATTCAACTTTGACGATACATGTAACTTTTCCGAGTATAGTAGAAATCTTTTGATGTTATCGTATCTTAAAATTTTTTAGCGGATTTTGATCATACTAATATTCGTGAAATTCTTGTTAGATATACTGAATTTGAATATATTTTGTGTTCATTAATGGTACCGCATTTACGTATTGGTAACGAGAAACATGTAGATATAGGTAAATATATTACAAGAACTAAAGGTAAAAAAAAACAAGAAATTGTACCAGACACATCCGTATTATATATGGGTAAAAAATGAACTTAAAATATAAAAAACAAGGATTTGATAAAAGTGTATCAAACACGTCCGTAAAGTATTCATTCATTGATGTTATCCATATTTGTAAAAACCCCCAAGCTCTAAAACCTCATACATTTAAAAATATTTGAGACCATAAAATAGAAAAGAAATGTTTGCTATTAAAATCATTAAACATCATCATTTCAGCTCGTATATGAGCTCATCCCACTGTTGTGCTCGAGCCCCCTCCACAATAGAAAGGAAATTGACCTTACTATACCATGCTGGTCAAACAGATTGGTAAAGGGTTTTGTTTCAAGTTTTCCTTCTTTTGCATAGATGTTATATGCGTATTATATCCCTTAGTCGTCTTTTAACAGATCCACCATCATTATTATAATGTTATAATTTTATTGAGTATTTACAATTTTATTATCGGATATGAATATCTTTAAAGCCAAGAATTGATCGATTAATGATATCTGATGTTTACGTGAGCACTACACATTGTAAATAAAACTACTTTTACGGATTATATCGCGTTTGTATTTGATTTATAATAGCCCGACGACGTTTCGAATACTTTACAGCATTCATGGTCACGGGCGGACTAAGATGTCTGACGTCCAAACAAGTCAAAGTTATTACAGATTATGCGATTATTTAAATTAATACTTTAAAGAAAGCGCCTAATTATTTTAATATTTTATTTACCGACAAAGTATTTGATGGTGATATAACTTGTTATCTAACATGTAAAAGACAAAAAACTTGAAATAAAACTTTATACCAATCCAACTCACCAATGTGGTATTGTTAATTCACTTTCCTCCCACTGTGAAGGAGTTTCGAGCCTAGTGGGCAATTTATGAAATGAGATGGTTATTATGAAAAAAGAAATAAAACTTTAAACCATGCAATATAAGCAGTCTGTATCTATGGCAAGCATATGATGATACTTACTTACACAGGCGGTCTGCCTGTGTAAGTAATACGTAGCTAGCGACTTAAGATTTTTGCAAAACTTTCAAAGTCTTTAATTCAAGTATATTACATTTATGAAAGAACGCCATGTAACTCTTTGGTTGGAATAATCGTAATTAAATTATTTATTAGCCACAAGGCCTAAGAAATAAAAATAATATTTTTCGCAAGCAACGTCATAATACTAAAATTTCTCAATACTAAAACTTGACATTATCAAAATTATAATTTTTAAGATATGCAATACAAGCATTATTTCTACAGCCTTGTCATTAAAAATAGAAAAAAAAATAGGTATATTGTAAAGATTTATTACTGCTTCATGAATATGTTTATTATTACTTTGTGACTCATTACCATCATCAGTTATCACCAACGTCCAGCTTTTATCTCAATTACTCAGAGTCGATTAAATATGTACCTTTAATTCATAGTAGATATAGATAGAAAAAGTTATGGGCCATAGTATTACGACGGGCCGCTTGCCTGACGTCAAGCATCCTTGAAACCAGGCTCAGGTCTATATGCAGCGACACCCACGAGCAATGTAAGGGTTGTTAGTATTCGTAGCCGCCACCATATAGAACAATATTAATTTATGAATATGGAAACAAATGTATTTCGAATTATTAACCTTCTTTCTTTTCGTCTTCTTCTTCGTCTTTGTGTGGTCTTAAGCGCACGCCAATTTTATTTATATTTTTACAACTTATATTAACTTAAATTAACGTAATAATAAGAAAAAGGCATCTAAGTGTTCACATAATTTTCTGTAACAGAAACCTCAAGCCTCGTTCTCCATAAATGAACGCCGTAAAGTCTTCGTAATCTAGGCCTTAGCCGTCGCCACGTAGCCGTAAAGCAAATTTTGTATCAATGAAGACAATGAAGAAAATTTCTATACATTATTTTATTTATTTATTGTGTTTAAAGAAACAAACAGTAAGGTAAGAGCACCGGTAGTGGACCATTTAAGGGCATAAAATTTCTTTTTTATTGCTAAATCTTAATTTTAATTCGAATTCAATTAGTGTTTCTTTTTCTGAATTCTGTGGAAGTTTTTCAACGATATTAAATTAGTGATTTGGCTTATGATGGAATAAAATAAAAAAAAAACGCATTGAAACCTGCTATTAATGAATCAGTAGTTGACCACTTAACAAACATGAAAATCTAATAGTTGACCATATTTTGCATCAGTAGTTGACCATCGTGATGTTTGAGGTTTCTTTAAATAAGAAATAAATTACAATCACTTAGTGTTTTATTTGAAATATATTAAAGTACTTAATAGGAAGATACACAGCTAATTAAACATTAAATAAAAGAATAATAGAATAAAAATAAAGCTATATAAAGGAGTGTTTCTGTGGAACATCAAAAACATTTCTGGTTATACTAGGCTTTTGGCTCCTTAACATGAGGAGTTACTGTATCCCAGGGATAGGTATTTTCATAATCGACCATTTGCTTCCATAAATGAGATTGTGGCTGTTTTCTTTGCCCTGCTTTATTTGACCAGCATAAAATTTATTATCGTACTTAAGTATAAAAAAATCCCCATTTTCTCTTAGAGGCGCTTTCAAAGCCACAGTGTTAGACTTGGGTCAGTGTGATTTTCTGACTTTTTCACACTTACTCCTAACCCAAGCTAATTCGGCACTATACCAAAGAATTCGGAGATCAACTTTCACGATATCAGCATGTGTCTCAAATAAATAAGACATGCTAAGGCACTGGGCGATGACGAAATTACGACAGAATTTCTGAAGGCAGGTAGAAAACTGGTTGTAAAAACCCTTTCAGAAGCTATTTATTTCCGTTGTTTTCAGGAGCAAAGTTTCAGAGTCGTGGACGAGTAGGGTGGTGCTATTCTACAAGAAGAACTACAGTCTCATCTCATTTTTGAGGCACGTCAACATGTTATTTTCGAGAGTAATTTCTACCAGCCGCTGAACAAGCCGGCTTCCGAAAAGGCATAGCGCAAAAATGTAGGGCGTGGTATCCGTCTTCTGCGAGGCAGTCGTCTCGCGGAAGGAGGCGGCGGAGGGCGCGCAAGAGGAACGCCTCCACGATGACGCGGTCCGCTGCCGGCGACTGAGGCGGCGCAGGTGCGACTACCTACACCTGATGCCGCCCTAGCTGAGGCCGCGGGTGACTGGACCGGGGATTTAATCCGTCACCCGCCGAGAGGTCGACCTCGCGACGATGAACGATGTCCCCGAGGGGAGTCGTGAGGGTACCCCGTGACCGGGGTATTCCGTCAGGCCGAGCACTGAAGATAAGGAACTCTGCACGGGTGGTCGGTCCAACGACGAAGGCGACGAGCCACGGGTGAGTCATGGGGCCGCGCGCCGCCCCTCTGGCTCCCCGGATGGAGACGGGTGGCGGGTGCGCTGATCATGGCCCATGCCTAAAAACAAAGCAGTCGGTTATGAATGAACATAAACAAGACGAAAGTCATGTCAAATGTACATATCATCAATGTACTGGTCCTAGTTGGCAATGCGATTCTCAAAGTTGTCGATAATTATGTGGTACCTTGGACAAACAGTCCAGTTAGGTAGATCTACATTCAAAAAAGTGGTCAGGCGACGAATCTAACTCAGGGCAGTGTTCCGGAAATTAAAGAAGATTTTCACATCCAATACACTTTATTATCTGAAAGCATAGGTTCACGACCGATATGTGTTACCAGTGATAACTTATGGTATGGATCACTAAATGTAGCATTCATAACCAAATTCAAAGTCACACAACGTGCTATAGAGTGGAATATGCTGCGAATTGCTCTGCGAGATAGGAAGACCACATCGCTAGATGAACCGATAAACGCTAGGGAAGAAAGGTTTTTGAGTGGCAACCACGTATCGATCGCACGTATTGCAGAATGGGACGGCCTGCCCTTCCCCACCAGGTAGACCAACAACCTGGTTAAAGTTGCTAGGCAACGCTGGAATCAAGCGGCAAAAGACCGCACGGTCTGGTGAAACACAAGGGAGGCCTATGGCCAGCAGTAGACGGCGAAAGACTGCAAAATGATGATGATGACGATTATATAAGTTATGCTTCTCAAATATCTATAAGGTGCAAAACTGTTTTAGGAACTAAACATATCCTACAATAAAAGTGGTCAACTACTAAATAAAAGTAAGTTATAGCAAAAGGAAATGAACTACTTTATTTTTAATAAATTTTGGCTTTAATATATTATGTTCTGTAGTATATTTATATAACAGAAATTCTTATCAAAAGTTGACCATCCCGGTCAATTACTAGAAAATCATGTAAAATTTGAATCAGTAGTTGACCACCCCAGATATTGACTTTGTAAATATTTTAAATACTAAGTTACCTTAATTATTCCCAAACAAATAAAAAATATAAAACATGAACTGTTAACAAGAGAAAAAATGTTACGAAAAAGCAAATCTATATATATAAAAGGAGAAGCTGACTGACATATCAATGCAGGGCCTAAACTATAAGGGTTAGAATCTTGAAATTTTGTACAGTGATTCCTTTTATAATGTAAGGGAGAACTAAGAAAGGATTTTTGAAAATTCACCCCCTAAGTGGGTCAAACAGGGGTGCAAAATTAGTATGAAACTTTGCCGTTTTTGAAGTTATTCAAATGAAATTCAGTACGAAGGTTCTTCATTGAAAATCATGAAACACGTATAAAATATTTTTCGAAAATCATCCCTTAAGGAAATAAAAGGGAGGTCCAAAGTTAGTATGAAAGTTCTCTGATTTTTAATGTTATTTCAATGAAATGTTGTATTTGGATAACAAGTTCGTAATAATGATTATTGCCGGTATCCCTTTTTGTGAATTCAATCGCCAAGGGGGTCAAAGAGGGGTGCAAATTTAGTAGGCATAAAAGATTATTTCAATGGATACATTATTTCAATGAAATTTTGTATTTATGTTATTAGTTCCTACTAATCATTATTGGAGATACCCTACTCAGAGATTAAAGTAGTAGGGTAGGACTTACGTAGTCGATATATGGGCAACCCGAATGCAGGCAGACGTCGTTTGACTATTAAAAATTTCGCTGCGATTATCGAATTGAATTTCTCTATTCTTTTATATTTTTAGATATCACCTTTAATATTTGATTTTTTTTGTCTGTTTATCTGTTTGTACGGCCTAATTAAACGGGTTTCGAAGCTATTCGACCGATTTAAATGAAATTTTCCATGGTGGTCCTTACATCCCTGGTCAACATTTAGGATACTTTTAATCAGGGAAAATTAAAGAGGTCCCGTGGGATAGTTAAAAAACTATAGTAACTTACACAGCTTAGTGCACAGCTCACTTCAATGAAAATCGATACAAAAAGATTCATTATAAAAGAAAATTATTCTGAAAATCAACCCTCAGAGGATATATTCTTTTCCAAGGGTGTAAAATAGGGAATGAATTATGCTTTGATATTTTTCACTCTAATATAAGGTACAAGTAATAAATTCATACAACGCCAATGATTAATTAACTGCACTGATAACATAGTGGTTAAGATACTCGTACCAACCTACCATACCAGTGACACGGGGTCAATTCTAATGCCGGATAATCTTTTGTGTGATTGACAAATTGTTGCTCTGAGACTAGGCGTAATTTGTATCCGTCACTTATATGTTTGTGAAGTTCCTTAGTAAAGGGTGTAGCGCAAAACTCATAGTTTGTAGAATGAATAGAAAAAGAAGGTCATGCAGGGTCATTTGAACACCCCTATTTTACCACAGGCAGCAAACTATGTTGTTGTGGTATCGACCTCGCGCGGTCAGTCTATGTACGGGTGGAGGACTAATCCCCGTTTCAGCCATCCGTGTCTTTGACTAGGTAATAATGGTAAGTGATACTACTCATGGCCTTTTGCCAGGTCGCTGCCTACCGCGAAGGAAATGAAGGGAGTGTAAATGTGTGCAATGAGGTTTGGTTATACTAAAGGCATCACAAAAACCCACCACAGGCCAACACCCTCAGAAAGTTGGGCTGCCGGGAGACGGAGACTACATTTTCGGCAATTTAAAAAATATATTTACCAAAAAAATCATGGCGGCCCGAAGTTCGCCGGGTCAGCTAGTCTATCTATATATATAAACTAGCAATCCGCCCTCGCTTCGCTTCGGTTATAGATTATAATGGTTTTACCCGCGTAGTTCCCGTTCCCGTGGGAATATCGGGATAAAATATAGCCTAGTTTACGCCCTGATATTATAGCTTTCCATTGGTGAAAGAATTTTTGAAATCGGTCCAGCTGTTTTGAAGATTACCCGGAACAAACAGACAGACAGACAAAATTTTTTTAATTGCTATTTTAGGCATAGGTGTCGTGCAAATAACCGTGTGAGCATGAAAAAGCCTATTATTTTGACATTACAAACAGACACTCCAATTTTATTTATTGGTATAGATATAGAAGAAAGTCATGTTAGTTACACTATTTATAACTCAAGAACGGCTGTACTGATTTACCTGAAAATTGGCGGGGAGGAGGCTTAGAACCAGGAGACGGACATAGGATACTTTTTATCCCGTTCGACCGAGTTCCCGTGGGACGTGACATATGACGTCAAAGAGAATACAAGTCACTATGAAACGTAGTATAACAAAAACGCATTTGATATGTAATAACAAAACGCAAATGACAGCTATAGACAGACTATATTTTCGGCAATTTAGTAAATATATTTACGAAAAATATTATGACGGTTCGAAGTTCGCCGGGTCAGCTAGTAGATAATATGTTTAGAGTGCGTCAGTTGAAAAGCAATTGGAAGATATTTAAAATATTACCAAATTAGAGAACGCGAAATTTGCACGATTCTATGACTAGATAGCAGCATCGACTATTTAATATGGAACTAGTTTAAAAACACGGCGTAGTTTCTTATTTTACCGATTTATTTGCGTTAATGGTCAATTACTGGTACATGGTCAACTACCGGGACTCTTACCTTATTATGAGTTAATTTACAAAATATATAAAATTAATAACGCTTTCACCAATTAAGTTTCTAATAAATATACATTAAGAAATTAATAAATAATTAGTTTCTTTTTGTATTATATAAAACTGAACAACAGAAATCAAATACTAAAAGTACGTTATGTCGCTATGTTTAGATTTAAAAGTAATAGGTAAATATTTCGCTAAAATATATTATAATTAGAAATATAATTATATTAGATATAAATAAATGTGTATGAAAAATGCACATAAAATGTATATAATTTACAATGTATCTTTTGAATATAATAAATTAATGTATTTATATACATTAATTTATTATATGTAGTAGGGGTTTAAATATGAAATTGCCGTTTTAACATACAAGCTACTTTGAATTAAAATTAAACCTGCATGGTGTCAGATATCAAAGTGAAACTGTTTTCAAACGAAAACTATAACATTCTAAATTTAAAAAATGTATGACATTTGATCGTTCGACATTCAATTGTTTTTACATTCAACTCTTAAAGTAAACGTGGATATGGCGAAAATCAGAGTAATTTACGAATACGAGTTCCGAGTGCCGACGTGGGACTAACGCAGCAGAAACGGCTCGTAATGTCAATGCTGTTTTTGGAGAGGATACGGCTAACGAACGCACCGTGCGTTTTTGTTTTAACCGCTTTCGTAATGGAAACTGCCACTGAGATAAATAACGATGATTTGAAGGTGATGGTGGAAGCCGATCCGATTCAAACTAACAAGGAATTAGCAGCTATTTGCACCAAATCAGTAAAATAAAAAAAAATCTTAAATAATGGGTCCCTCATGATTTGACTGATCTGCAGAGAGCAGCGCGCGTTGAAGCTTGCCTTATCTTGTCAAACCGGTATAGAAATGAAGGGATTTTGGACCGAATTGTGACGTGTGATGAAAAGTGGATTCTTTATGATAATCGCAAGCGAACAACGCAATAGCTGACCCCAGGTCAAACGCCTTGTCAATCAATCTTCACCATTATTGCTCCATGATAACGCAAGACCTCATACTGCTCGAGAAACTGTTTTAACATTACAAGACCTGCAGTTAGAAACCATACGTCATTCTACGTACTCGCCAGACCTCGCCTCAACCGATTGTCATTTTTCCGCGATTTGGACAAATTTTGCACGGAAAAACCTCTGAGGAAGCAGTATAAAATACTTTCACACAGTTTGTGGAGTTCAGGACCGCAGAGTTTTATCGCAAAGGTTTAAATGATCTTACAATTAGATGACAGGAATGTATAGATAACGAGGGTAAATACTTTGATTAAAGAAATCTGTTTTAAGAACAAAAAATAAAATTGTTTTAACTTATCAGTACGAAATGGCAATTTCATACTTTTTTTGGAACGAAGTTCCTTACGGCAGGCTTGGAGGAGATAGGGATTTTGCTGCGCGACCGAACTGAAAAAAATGTGATAGTAAAACCGTAAGAATAAAACCGTAAGAAAAAGTGCGTGGAATAAAACCGTTAAATGAGACGAAATTGTTTTGACCGCCGTATCTCAAAAACTATAAGTGCTAGACCATTTTTGATAGAAATTTTGACCCCCCTTGCACCCGACATTGCCGCCCGGACTACCCCTACCCCCCATTAGAAACTTATTTCTTTTGATGTGAAACATCGTTCAACCTACAATTGTTTTGACCGTCGTATCTCAAAAACTATAAGTGCTAGACCATTTTTGACAGAAATTTGGACCCCCCTTGCACCTTACATTACTGCCCGGACTACCCCTACCCCTCATTAGAAACTTCCCTCTCCCCCTTTTTTGATGTGAAACATCGTTCAAACCCCAAACTGCCATAAATCAGTCATCTTTGACCGCAGGAACTCCGGATTTTTGACAAACCTCATAGAATTTCCAGTAGAACCGATTTAATACTAAAAACCTAAATTTCAAGAGCCTACACCCAATAGTTTAGTCACAATAAATTTTATAATTAGAAACTAACAATGTTCGGAACAAGGACACCAACTAAAAGAGCCCTGAATTTTGATATTTTTTGCAAATTGTGTCGATTCTACATTAGCTGAAGGAACTTCGTTCCTACCTGGTGTCCTACGACACATTTCTTTTTTTTTTTTGGGGTGGGTTGCGGTCGGCGCGCTCCTCGCACTACTCCGTCCGGCGCGACAGAGGGGCGTAAGCACTCAACTCCCGCAACCCAATACTTTTACCCCTAATAGTTGCAACCCGCCCTCGCTGCGCATCGGTTTTAGTCGCCTTACCCTCGTAGTTCCCGTTCCTATGGCAATATCGAGATAAAATGTAGCCTATGTTACGCCCTGATTTGAGCCCTGAGGAGCGCAGCCTCGATGAGGAGATCCGCCGCCGGCGACTGGGGTGGCGCAGGCGCAACTATCTGCGCCTCATGCCGCCCTAGCCAAGGCCGCGGGTGACGTGACCGGGGATTAGTCCGTCACCCGCCGAGAGGCCGACCGCGTGAGGAAAGACCGACGTCCTCCCCGAGGGGGGGACGTCGGTCGATGGGAGGGTACCCCACGTAGGGGGTATTCCGTATATTCGACCACTGACGACAAGTAAACCTGCTCCGGTGGTCGGCCCAATGACGAAGGCGAGGTGGTTTTCGAGTGGGTTGCGGGAGTTGCGTGCTTAAGCCCCTCTGTCGCCCCGGACGGAGTGGTGCGGAGGCGCGCCGACCGCAGCCACCCACAAAAAAAAAACGCCCTGATTTTATAGCTTCCCATTGCTGAAAGAAGTGAAAGCGTAACAAAAAAATACCTTGGCATTTATAATACTAGTAGGATATCATAATTTTATAAAGAATCTCAACATTTCAACAACATATCTTTTATTACTATTTACAGATAGAAACATTTTTTTTTAATATACCACTTTATTTTTAAAACACATTATCCCCAGATCTTCAAAGTACGAGCGGTAACTGCATTTACAATTAATATTGGAATGCTGATTTGATTATCAAAATTGCAATGCGCACCTCAGGTGTTACTAATAAAAGAAAAACACTTTCCTAATGTACCTTTACATCTATAGTGATGGACTAATAATACAATGTTACATATTTTTACATGACCGCTTTTTTATACAACTCTACCTGATGTACGTAAGTTGATAATTTAACAGTATTGGTATGCAATTTGAATCGCATACGTATGATGCTTTCCGTGTGGTGACGGAGTAAGAATCTTCAAAAAAAGTGCAAATACAATTCTTTTCCTCCACTTTTGTCCGTGGGTGTCGTAAAAGACGAATAAGGAATTAAATATGCATATAACATCTATGCAAGACAACAATAACAACTATGGAAAACTTGAAATAACCCCTATACCAACCCAACTGATCAGCGTGATAGTAAATCAAGTTCTTATTGTGGAGGAGGCTCAAGCCCAACAATGTAATGATGAAAGAGACGCTACCTAAAATGGCAACCCAACGTCACGGACCTCAAGGATTCGGTATCAGTAATCGATGCAATGGCGAAAGGGAAGGTAGACGGTGGGTTATTGGGCCTTGCGCCGTTCTTGCGTCGCCCCGGATGGAATGGATGGCGTGTGTGCTGACCATCTAAAAAAGCGTGATGAAACAAGTGATGTTTAGATTGTTCCTTAAGCATATTATATGTGCCAGCGCAGTTTTTTCTTATTTTACGTTAGGCACTAGTTTGAACAACTTCGTCCAATCCATTCAGATGGCATTCATCGACATGACCGTTAAGCCGACCACTAGTACTGATTTCTTGATATCAGTGGGCGGCGGATTACAGTTTCGGTGTGCAGCACAGCTTACCGAACTTAGTTGATCTTTAATTTTTTAATATAACAATGAAAAGGAAAATTACACAACAATTATTTATTATTTCAATTTTTCTTTCTAGCAGATGGAGGCATAGAGAGTCAGGCAAGAAGCAGCTAATTGTAGATATCTGGGGCGCCGCACGCGTGAATACCTTAGGCCACCCTAGCCGAGGCCGCAATTGAGCGGACCATGGCTAGTGTACTAACTGCAATAATGCAGTTAATAGCGATGTCACAGAGTGCATTAGGACACCACTCAGAGGTTGAGTACTTGAAAGTGTACCAAGATTTATATTTGAAGAGAAACGAACAATTTGAGCAAATGAAAGTTTCAGTAGATATATACTTTATTTAAATATGCTCTACTACGAAAGGAATTCCTTTATACCTATGCTCCATATTTATGTAAACAGAACATTTTACACAAATATTGTGGTTAAAGGAAGCAAGCATCAAGTATTTTATCACTCTAGAAACATAAAACACATCGTGACGTGAGCCATAAGCCGTAATAACGAGCATGTGGGTCGAGGGTGCTGTAACAACTTATAACCAATGAACCAATGATTTCATGTTCTCAGGCAAATATATCGATATAGACAAACAGTGACTATAAAAGTTAAATGTGTTGTCTATTACGTAAACATTAAATAAGTTATGTAAATTTTTGCAAAGCAAAGCATTTGAATTAATTTTCCTTACACAGCTAATAAAAAATAAGTAAGGTTAGCACGAATAAAGGAAATGTCCAAAGTTGCCTGCCTCACATGTATACATTTTTTATAAAATTAATTGAGAAAAAGAACGCGGTAAATGGAATAGAAGAAGACTTATCTTAATGTGAAAATAAAACAGACTAATATATCGCGAATTAGAGATGAAATTAAAGAAAATTCATCAATTTACATAAATGGGTTGTATGATGGATAATTTAAATCAATATCGTGTAAAAGAAAAATATTCAAGAAAAATATATATATATATATATATGAAGGGTACAGGGGCAAAACAAGAAATGCCACATAAAGCCTAAAGTTATGTAATTAACATTTTAATTTTTCTAACAATAAGTTAAAAACATTTGCGTATGCACACTCTTACGTATCCGCACACCCATTCGCAAACATCAACACACGCACGCACGCACGCACGCACGCACGCACGCACGCACGCACGCACGCACGCACGCACGCACGCACGCACGCACACACACACAGACTCACTCATTTATACAAACACCCTGCTATATACAACATACCTTTTATCTTTCAAGTATTATCATATTCGCACTACTTACTGCTTATTTCTTATAACTAAGATGATATAATTATGATGATTGTTGTAAGGGGAGGCCTGGTAATCTGTCAGACAGGATTATTATCTTATTGTTAGTGCAGATACCAGTCTCTCACAAAGGTTATAAACTAGTAAGAATTTGTAAAACCACAGAAATTAGCTCGTAAGTACCTTTGTGTCAGAAAATAAATAAAATTATTATTTTATCTGTTACTTAAAATTCTAAACTGCTGATAGGAACTTTACCTTATAAAGTCTTATTTTTAGGAACATAAAATATTGAATTGACTAATTTTTTTAAAATAATTAAATATTAAAGTAATTCACTTTTGGAACATGCAAACACTGGTAATGTCCACTGTGTCCCATACAAGGAATGTCCAACTTTATAATTTTTTACTAATTATACATGAGGAATGCCTTCAAAGTAGAATTGAGCCCCTCAGGAAAAAATCTTTTAAATCCATTAAGTCCTGTACTTTGTACTTTTTGCACTAATAGGTAAAATTCTGGAAATTCAAATTCATTTAAAGTGTCTGATTCAGTCCCCTTTTTTGCCACTATGGGTGATATCTCCCATATTCATCATCATTCATCATAATAATCATTATTTCAGCTTATCGCCGTTCACTGCTGGACGTCCCTCATGTTACGCCACAATCACAAAGTAGAGAGTCCGGTCCAGTCTAAGAGCTTGAAGACATCTTCCAATGCAGTGGTGAACAGTTTCAGAGAGATGATATCTCCCTGTCGCACGCCTTTCTGCAACTGGATCGGCTTCGTACTCTTATCTCGGATACGGACTGACATTGTTTCTGACGTTCCTATACAAACACTTTAGCACTTCGATATAACAATGGTTGATTTGGCACCGCAGAAGGTACTGCAGCACCGCCCAAGTTTCGACTGAATCAAAGGCTTTCTCATAGTCCGCAAACGCTATGCACGGAGGCGGATTATACTCCTCGGTCTTATACTTGTTTTTACGCTTTTTGTGTAATGCCAAATAAAAATACGTAGCAAATCGAAAATATTGCCATCCAAAATTTGTTTTTTCATGTTTAGTGACATGCCGGGTTTTACCCCTGTACCCTTCACGTATTAGTTTATAATATCAATCGTGATACCTATCACATAGAAACTCAGGCACATGACGGCGATTCATGACCCTGTCCGTCTGAAGGAAATAGAAAGCTTTATGGGTTGCAAAATATAGGCATGACTGCTTTTCGAGTATACGCCGAATTGTCAGGAGTATATCATGATTAAAAGGGATAATAAACCTGGTTGATGAGATATATAAAAATAGTTTAAATTCGTATACATTCTTCTCAACTCATATATGCCGGATAATTAAATTAGAATTGTCTCTATAAAAGAGAATAAAATTATCCTATTATTACATTATGTCTACTTATTATGTGTTCGCATATTTATTCCAAATACCTATTCCAAATTTTTCTGCACTAACAATTATAATAATTGAGTATTTACTTAATTCCAAAATATATAAAAAAAAAAATAAAAAAACATAAAAATTAAAAGTACCTTTGAAGAGCTTATAGCAATATATTGCTGAGGAGCGCTAGTGATTAAATTCCGGAAGAAATAATAGGCCGGTACAAGCGCTTCGATTACATAAACTCCTCGACAACAAAGCGTGTCATATAATAATACTTACCTACATAAACATAATATTGGTATTATAACGTGATTGTATATTATTCTGACCTTGTCAGCGCACTCTGGTGGCTAACGCGGACAATACAAAGTTTAACTCAACACCTGCATATTTTTGTATTTAATCAAATTTAAAGCCAGTTAACGTGATGTAAGTACTTTAATGCTGGTTTTAAATAACAAGCTTAAATTTTGTTATTAATACAATAAATGTAAAGCTTTAAATATGTTTTTTTTTCACCCGCACGTAAAAAAATTATATTATCAGTTAACGTTTGTGCAAGAGCTAACAATTTTGTTCCAAGAATTGCCACTAGATGCTCCACTGTGCGGCGATGTAAGGAGATTCAATATGGCGGCACCATTCGCCTCTAGAACAGGGCGGGGGAACAGTCGCCGAATCGACACTACGATATCTACGCGTATTTTTGTCGAAACCGTCGGCTTCGTGACTTGAACGCGAGTGATATTGCAAAATAATCTAGTGTTTCTGTGTTCAGCTATGTTGTTTGTGTTATCATAAGTGTGTAATGGTGATTTTGTGGTGATAAACGTGAAAGGACTTTAGGGTAACAATGTCTAGCAGTTGACATGTTTATCTGTGTCGTGTGTGAAGATTTTCCCTTCGCGTGAGGAGGTGCGGTGCGCGAGTGTGCGCGCTAGCACTCCTGTGTGCGTGCCGCGGCCGTGGATACGCGAACTTCCAATGATGGATTGCATTTCCATGGATGTATAGGTAAAATTCACCGGCAAATTTTTGTTCACGATAATGTGCGCCTTGCTCCACTTTGCAATTTGTGCAGTTAACAATAACGCTTTTTATAGTTGCTTTTGTTTCTGGGGCTCTATATTTATCATAGTCTTATATTATCATTTTAGCATAAGAGAGAGTCTACGTATATATCATGTATTTTAATGTAAGAAAGTATCTTCAAAATCAATAGGGATGCGGTAGGCTGCCGCTCTGTCTAAGATCACATGTTCATTAGTTATTAGTTTCTTTATACTTAACCACATAATGAATCCTAATGAATTTGTAATAATGTACAAAATATTTATTCTATGCTTTTGTATTTGAACTTAGGGTTTTGATTGTGATTGTTTATTTTTTTTGTTATCAATTAAGTCAATATCTAATAGCTATCAATATTAATATGCTAGGCAATATTTAATTCAATTTTCTAATTGGTATTGTATTGGACGAAAAACAAAACAATCACACATAATAACATAAAATCTTTTACAAGTTACGAACACAGAGCTTTTATGTTAAAAGTAATTCACACTCACACATAATCTTACTTGTATGCCATTGAATTTTAATTCATTACATTCATGCAGAGTCGCGCGAGAATATGGTTCCCCTCGCTCTGTTCGCTGCCTCTGGTTATCAGCTTACAAAATGTCTGATGCTGTCTTACTCTGACGAACAGCTAATACACATAGTCCTGTCTCTTTTTAGCGCATATTGCGCGTTTTTCTTCTTTTGCCGCGTCATATGCCAGTGTCGAAGCATAAAATGTAGTTTGGATTGTTTCAAAAGTGTTGTCGATTACTGAATGCATTTTGTATACTAACGCTGGATTTGACTATATTGGTAAGGCTACCGGTTTGACCCTAATTGATTTGAGATCCTTTGTTTAAGAGGTCGGGTTGGTTATTAATAAGAGGGTATCTACGTTAAGGGTAACCGCGCAGCCACACCGCGCAGTTAGACCTTAGTAACCCGATTGAGTCGCACGTGGTTTCTCGTCGACAATTTACCGCGAATCTTTTATCCTGTTTGGTGTTTAATACTGTGGAAACATTTTACCATTAATGGAACACGTGTTAATAATGCAGTTTTAATTCTGTTTTAATCGTACTGTGATTGTTACACATGTCTTTTAATTTTGGTGTTCCACGACATTCCAACAGGGCTCCAAATCATAATTAACTATTTCGCAGGTAGTATTAATAACTATTAGCAATTAATTTGCTTATATTAGCCTAAAAAAACTATTAAACCATGCTATTTATTATATATTCATTGCTTCCATAATTATTTTCATGTGGCAAACAGGGCAATCGATTAGTAAGATAATCGTTTAATCAGTTATGTTAATTCTAAGCACATTAACGGTTTAAATCAATGCAATAAGTCTCAATGATCACATAATTCCATTAAAAAGTGAGCGTGAATCTATAAGAAAAAGTTGTTTATTTGTCTCTTGCAATGAATTTCAAGGTAATAAATATTTAGATAAATTTGCATATTTTACGAATTTTAAAGAACAGTGAGAGAATCACGATTAAATTCTATCACTGGGACCTCTTTAAGATTATTTACAAACCGCTTTCGCCAATAAAAAACAACGTTTATAGGCTTAGTGAAATTAAACGTGGTATTTTAAACGCTTAAAACCTTTATTCTTCAAGGAATAAACAAAACCATAATACATCAACGCTTCGTTTTAAAAGTGTAAATGTCCTCGTAATGACAAAAACCTTGTTATAGTCTACCAAATCAGATCCATACTCCGAGGCGTACTGTTATTTAGAATATCTTTACAGAAAAACCCAATCCCAGACTCAAATACTAGCGGTTAGCTACAGTATGCATACAAACGCATCTAATATAGGTATATATATTAATATGTAAGGTATATTAATACCAACATAATGGAGACTATTAGGTGTATCCATCTCACTATTAAGCTCAAAGTTGCAGAGAGAACTATGCTTGACACTTTTCTATAAGACAAATTTGGAAATACGTAAATCTGTAAAACAAAGGTGACGTAATCTGAAGAATTCGCAAATTATAGTAGTAATGAGCAGAATAAATCGCTCGTTTCAACCATAAATCTTTGGGTTTGGTGATTTTCGAGTAGTAATTATGAACCGGACGATACAGTGCAAGATAACCCATCTCAAAGTGAACTGAAATTCTACTAAAATCAAAGAGAACCATTGAATACAGTTCGCACAGCACTACGTCGATCACAAGACGTAAATATGTTAAAGGTTAGATTAATCTAATATTAACTAACCTTATTGTTTACACAAATACCTGTTAAGTAGTTTCTTAACTTTGGGAGGGAAAACTCGAAATAAAACCCTATACGAAATCGTCTGACCAGTGCTATAGTAGGTCAATTTCCTTCCAATTATGGAGGAGGCTCGAGCCTAGTAGTAGGTATGTGAGCTATGATGATGATGATTAATAGTTTCATTTTAATATACTTTTAATGTTTAATTATGGTACATTCATTTGCACCAAAACAGTTTAACGGGGAGGTTACCAATTGTCGGCCTGATAAAATGTTATGAAAAATGTTTCGCATTGAACTTCCATGTTTAAGTAATGTAAATATTATGAAGGAAAATCTTCAACTGAGCGGAGTTATGCAAAACGAGATAGCAAATTATGCATCTAATAACAATAAAGCATGTTTAAATTTTATTACATGGTCTAGTAATATTTTCAAGTAGTTTATTCACCTTAAAGGATTTATTTCTTACAATGATCAGTATATAAACAAATCTTTATTTTTTTCGATTTCAGTCGCCTTACCCGCGTAGTTCCCGTTCCCGTGGGAATACCGGAATAAAATATAGTCTATGGTATGGTAGATTTCCATTAGTGAACAATTTTTTGAAATCGATTTAGTGGTTTAAGCGTGAACGCGTAACAAACAAACAAACAAAATTATTTTCGCATTTATAAGGGGGCGTTCATAAAATACGTGAGATGTTTAAGGGGGGGAGGGGGTCGAGTCAAATCTCATCTAATCTTACGTTGGAGAGAGGGGGGGGTCTCGGCAAATATCACGCAATTTTTTTTCTGATTAAAACAAAAAAAAAAATACTATTTTGGTCCATTTAATCCAGATTGTACATGCTTAAGCAGCTTTAATCTTAAGCATTATTTACACTTTTACACTTCACAGCTTTATTACACTTATAATTAAACTCTCAGCAATATTGATTACTAGTCTTAACTAGTCGTAAATAAAAGCACGAAGCAAATTTTTTTTCTTACAATTACAATCCAACACGTTACGTAAACCGTAAGAAACCCACATTTTGAAAAATCTCACGTGAGATTGGGGGATGAGGGAGTAGGTTGAATAAAATCTCACGACATCTCACTAGGGGGGGGAGGGAGCGTCAGAAAATTTAAAAAAACACCTCACGTAATTTATGGACGCCCCCTAATCTTAGTAACGATGTACCTTGACACGTGTCTTCTTTCTTAAAATAGAATAAAAGAGTATATATACGTATATGTATGTATAATCATTGGACTTATTTTGACTACTTGCGACAGAGCGCTTGTACCATAAGTACTGATAGGCTTAAAGTCTTGCTACAGCGATTTCTTTGTCGAAATGACACGAGAGCAATATGGGTTGTAAGAACAGCTTGGCCATCATTCCCTTTATGTGTATTAAAATTAAAAAGTCCGATTCACCTATAATAAGTTCAATCGAATAGATAGAATATTTTGGACTTCATTCAGGGATTAAGTACCTGAAACTGTATGTGTATGGCCACTGAAACTAATAAGACCCGATGCAGCTATTCAGTTGGTTATGAGGTCTCAAATCGTCTTGCTGCTACTTCAAACGTACGTCTGGGCGGTAGTGTCCGACCGATGTTTTGGCTTCGGCCACCTTCGGCCAAAAAAGTATTGTCGGCCAAATCTTCGGGTTCGGCCAAAGCTTCGGCTAATTTTGCAATTTGAAGGTTTGCAAATTGTCAAAATTTGAAATTTACTGAACGATGCTAGAGTGAGATGAAGAGTGCGCAGAGCAGAGCACTGCTTTGCTCTGCGTAAAAACACTGCACTCAGAGCAGCATTTCGCCGCACCGCCGGCACGAGCGCATTACAATACAAACTTTTTTTTTTTTATGGGTAGGTGCACGCGCGGTCCTGTCCGTCCGGGGCGATGGAAGGACGGCGCGCGGGCCCATAACCCACCCGTACCCACGTCACCTCGTTGTTGGGCCGACCACCGGAGCAGATGTGACTTGTCATCCGTGGTCGGCCCGACGGAATACCCTTTCGGGTAACCTCTCACCTCTCGACGTACTGGGACGTCGGTCGCCATTGCGCGGTCAGCCTCTCTGCGGGTGATGGACAATTCCCCGGTCCGATCACCCGCGCCCTCGGCTAGGGCGGCATTAGGCGCAGATACTCGCGCCTGCGCCGCCCGAGTCGCCGGCGGCGGAACGTGTCGCCGAATAGGAGCTCTATTCGCACACGATCCGCCGCCTCCTTCCGTGAGATAACGGCCTCACAGAAGGCGGCGACCGCGTCCCAGTTCCTGACGCTGACGAGCATCTCCCTGGCGATGGTCGGCAGCGCCAGGTCGGCACCGATAATTGCGACGAGTTCACAGCGATCCCCCTCCCATGCAGCACACTCCTCGAGCGTGTGCTGCGCCGTGTTCTCGTCGCAACTGCAGTGGTGGCAGGACGGTGTGCTCTCCCTCCTGACAATCTTGTGCAGGTACCTCCCGAAGCAACCGTGCCCCGTCAGCACCTGCACCAGTCGGAAGGAAAGCACCCCGTGCGTCCGCTCCAACCACTCCATCAGCACCGGCCGGAGAGCCTCGACGGTCCTGACACCGTACCGAGGACCCTCCAGCCGGGAGGACTCTCCAGCCGGGGCACACATTAAAATACAAACTTAAGAGAATCTTTAGCATTAGCTGATTAAAGTGCATTTATGACTTTAAGTCTAGTCTCTTCTACTACCTAAGGTTTTTTCCAAATAGTGAACAAAAATGTACATATTGTCTTTTAATTGTAAGTTTTTAATATAATTTTACCAAATAGGTATATTATTGATAAACGTACTGTTTCGCCATTTAATTAAGTATAAAGAGCTATTTTTAGTTAGATGAGACTAGTCGAAAAAAGTGAGTTTATTTTTTAGTTAAGTGCCTCAAATTGTTACCAAAACTTATGGCCTCAATTGAAAAAGTGTTAAATTTCGCTCAATTATTTTATAGAAATATTTTGTGTTCGTCCAACTTTCGATAGTTAAAAAAATGTGACCGATTAATTGATTATTTTTGTTAAGTATATAAGTAAATAAATATTTAATTAACATTGTACATTTGAAAGTTTTATTTTAGACAATAATTTATTACCTACCTATATATTGGTGTATTATGTTGGTCACTCGGCTCGTTATTTGGCTAAATCTCTAAAGCTCTTAGAATATTTAGTGTACTCTGAGATTAAAATAACTATCGCATTTCTCAAGGTTATCACCTTCGGCTTGGGCCGAAGGGTTTGGTGAATACCGAATAATCGGCTTCGGCTAGAATTGCACCTTCGGTCGGACACTACTGGGCGGGCTCCAACAGTTCATAGCCGAACAGTTTAAGAGATTAATATATTAAATATGTTATAAATAATCAATTGTGACTTATACATCACAATATAATCATTGTAATGACAGATTACTACTAATGAACGACCATTCTGAATTTATCACTTTGATTACCGCTTTTTTTTTGGACGAGCCTTCGTCAGCACACGCGCTGTCCTACCGTGTTCCCTATCGACCGTGGCCGACCCGGTGGATTGCACTTTCTCGTCCCCTTCGAAGACCTGTCAACAAAACAGTATTGCCGGGGCGACGCCCTTACACGGTCGCTCTTTGCGGGTGGCGGACCAAACCCCAGTCCGCCCACCTCCTTTAATTACCCTATAGTAAATCCTTACAAGATTATCTAATAAATACTTTGATACATAACTCGGTATGAATATTAACAAATTAATAACCACATTTGATACTCAAAATAATGATAGGTCGTCATCATCACCATCAACACAGTTCATATACGTTCCACTGTTGGGCTCGAGCCTCCTCCATAATAGAAGGGAAATTGACCTACTAAACCTCGCTCTGGTCAGATGTTTGTAAAGGGTTTTATTTCGAGTTTCCTTCTCTTGCATCTATGTATGCAAGAGAAGGAATCTTGCATCTATAACATCTATGTTATGGGTATATTTAATCTCTTAGTCGTCTTTTACGACACCCACGGGCAAGAGAGGGGGTGGTGAATTGTATTCTTACTCGGTCAAAACAGTAAAATCAATGACAGGACGTAGCCTAGCTTTATTCATATTGAAATGTAAATCCATAAAGCAAATTATGTATAACACTATATTGTTTCGACGTATTTGGTATATACTACCAACATAAAAATAATGGCTTTCAGATTATTTAAATCAATTGTACACTAGTCATATGAGATCTGATATCCAATTTACTTCGACATTGAATTGAACTGACTCCAGAACGACGAGAATGAATTTCCAATATCTAACATTCATTGAAATATGTTTCGCTTGCGCTGAAAAGGCTTGCTCAATATTTTAAAATATTGAAAATACATCGAAGTTTACAAGTATACGATCGATACGGGCTTATGTTTATATTATTTTATAAAGCTTGTTATTTTATAGGCTTCATTTTTTAAAAATATTGTGAATACTTAATCGGCTTAACGCGCTGCTTCTGTAATATTATTGTTTCTCAAAGCATGTTTATACTAACTTGTTGTATTTGGAAAAAAAAAACATTTTCATTTAAGAATCTCAATCTTTGTTGTAATATTAGAGACTGTAAATAAAACTATTTTACAGATTTCATCGCGTTTGAATGGCGGACGTTCATGGTCTGACCATGGCCCTGAACGCTATAAAGTGTTTGAAACATCCAGTAATCAAAAATCATATAAAAACCCGATAAAATCCGTAAAATAGTTTTAATTCCAATGTCTCATACTCTCGTAAATATTAGAGTATATCTTAAGATTACTTTCTTAAAATATCTAATTGGTTGGTAGTTGGTAATATGTAAAGGAATAAAATAGACAATATGCAATTAAATATACATTGATATAACCGATATAATAAGCTATAATAAAGATGAACCGAGGTTAAATTCAACGCACTAATATCAGCATTTCTAATTTAAAAATAGTTTCCTTATAATTGACAGTTTGTTTATTAAAAATATACAACAATGCGCATTATATACCCATTGAACTTTTCACTAAATCCATTTAATTTTACTTATAAGATGTACACAGCTTTATACGTCAGGTGTATAGCTACAGATATACTGCTTTAAGCATGTCGGTGACGCAAACCCATGAAAAATTCCCTAAGTACCAAAAACTGCCCAACGTTGTTAAATAAGTTTTCACTTCAATAAAACAAACAAGATTAGAATATTGACCATAAGTATTAGTAAATCGGTAAATATTAGTTAATAACGACGAGACAATATAATGCTTTTTTGGGTAAACGATGTTGTCATAACTATTGTGATGATAACTTCGTTCATAATAGTTTAAAATATAAAAAAACAGGTAGTTCAAAATATAACACATATAAAAATATATAATAATATATATATATAAATAATATATATATAAATGGTTTTAATATACAACAGGCAAACTTAGATATAGGTGTATGTACTTTTAATAAATGTGATAATAAAAAAGGAAATATAATTATATTTATTTATTCACCCACGTGTTATTCCTGCAAAAACTAAGGAAACGCTTATTCATATTTTATAAATTAATATTAGTATGCGCATAAATTTATGGTTCTGTAAGTGAAACAAAAGAAACTACCGGTGACGTACACCCGGTGGTTAAAGTTACTATAATTCAATTTGTGATTAAAAAAATAGATTCCATTTAAAAACAACGAATGGACAATTATCCGCCATCATCATTTCAGCTCCCAACTCGAAATTAAATCCTATATTTTAATTTAATTTTATATATAATTAAATCCTATAATTTAATTTCGAGTTTGCCTCCTCTTGCATAGCTGTTAAGTGCATATTTGATGCCTTAGTCGTCTTTTACGACACCCACGGACAAGATAGGGGGTAGTAAATGGTATTCTTATTCCATCACCACGCGAAAAACACAATATTATATATTTTATTGTTACAAAATTGAAGAATTTATTTGTGAGAACGTGTTAATCTCAGAAATTACACCAAACTAAAATAACCTGTTTGAGTTTGATTGCCAGTAAATTAAAAAATAAAATGCGGGGTGGTCTTTGGGGACTACCGCTAGAAGTGAAAACTAAGTAACTTAATTTTATCGTCGAGCTATTAGATTATTATTTTTGAATTATTTATATTTTGTAAATAAGTGTTAATGACCAATTTAAACTTAAATTCTTGATCTTAAACACTCAGACTTTATAAACCTAAAATAATTCGAAAATAATAATCATAATTAATAGGTTAGATAATAATATAATCAAATTAATAGGTTTGCTAATAATTTTAATTAATGGGTTAGCTAACAATTTATTTGAAAATGTGTAGTGCAATATTTTCTGCAAAAATTGAATATCATTTGCAAAATAACTTTGCCCTTGGGTTTTTTGGATTTCAAAGCAAAAAAGCACGGGAGCATGCGTTCTATATCTCGAGACGGGCGTTCAGTGATGATGATGCGAATGCCATGATCTTTGTTTGCCCAAAAAAGTGCTCAGAGCGCCTAAAAAAGTTTTAATTCAAAAATGTTGCCATTGCGCTATGATTACAACGTTTCTACGTCACATCTTATTTTCTCGTAGATTTATTAAATTTTAAAAATTAAATAAACACCAGGATGTTAGGCAGTAATAAGCTCATAAAAAACACTTCTAACACCAGCTGTTATCGCCAATCGCCGATCCAACGTAATCACTTTATTGTCTTGTTGCATAAGTCCCATCCAGCAGTAGACAGTGAAAAAATTGATTAACAAAAATTAAAAAGAAAAACAATCAGACAATGAATTAAACAACAAACTTTTTTTTGTTTTTACTGTGGAAATTAATTTACACATTCTCCTTGCCATTGACAGACAGGGGAAATGTGTAGGACTCGCCGGACAGCATGCTCGATCAGAATACCCTCTAAAACCGTAGCGGGCCGGTAAAGTTCTGCCAACGTCTCCGCCACTAGCGGCCAAGGTAGGACGCTTGTTAGCAGTGTTGGCGCAGTCCAGGACACCGTACGGTAACCCCTGATAGTTCCCACTGCAATAACCCTCTGCGGTCGTCGCAGAAGTGCCCTAATACGGGCGGTGAGGGTCTTCGACCAGATAGGAGCATTATACAGTGCCATAGATCGCAGGATGCCGACGCAGAGACGCCGACAGAACGACCCAAGACCCCCAGTCTTGACAGAAGCTTTTCTAGGGCCGGGGCCGACCTGACGAGTCTAGGGACGAGCTGGGCAAAGTGCGGCCCGGAAAACAAATTAGAATGGAGGTGCAAACATCATGACAGAATACGTAAATCAACATGTTTTGCTGTATCAACAAGATGCCCAATATGAGATTTAACTGTGGAGAAATCCAATAACTGTTTTGTACATGGTCCACTCGACAGACGAACCAGCTTGCACGCGGCGGTTTATCGGGTTGCATACTGTCTTATTACCTTCGGGTCAGACCATAGTCTGACAAAAACAGATATCTAATATTAAAACTGAAACTTGAAACATAATATATTAATATAGACGTAAATGTTTTGTTGAAGAAGTTTGCCAGAGTCAGCTTATGGATAGATGACCGTTTAATGATACCGGTTGTGGTTCACATTAACTGAAATTGCTAAAACAACTCCGATAACCTTGTTATCCTTGAAATTTTAAATATGCTGCGAAAGAAATATTACGATCAAATATGGCGCGAATTACCTATAGCACGTGTTTAGATAAGAGTGGTAATATTCCCAATTGAATAAAACAGCCTTTTCAAATTAGACGATTGAAATTCAAACAAAGTTGAACCCGGGTATTATCTATTGCACTATAGAGGTTCCTAAAGTGGCAATAATATTATATTAATATTGTCTTGCCTTTATGAATTTGCCTTTATCAGATTGGTACAGGGTCTTATTTCGAGTTTTCCTTCTCTTGCATAGATGTTCCATGCATAATAAAAACCCTTAGTCGTCTTTTGCGAGACCCATGGGCAAGAAATGTGGTGGTGAATTCCTACTCCGTTACCACACGGATGAGGAGTAACGCCGCACGAATTTGATATGTATTTAATATTCTGACTATTGCCTTGGAAGCTAATACCTCATCGTTATACTAGAAAAATTAAGAAAATATGAAGCTCTAATATGCGACCTTCTCAACTAAATAAAACTAAAGTGTTTGTTTGTAATTTCAAAATATAGATTTAGAATTTATAAATATATATATATAACCTATGCCTAAAAACATTTAAAAAATTGTGTCTGTCTGTCTGTTTGTGCCGGATAATTTTGTAAACGGCTGGACCGATTTTAATAATATTTTACTACAAGATACCTGTCTATATAAGGAGTAACTTTTCCTAACTACTAAGAACTTTTCCTCTCAAAAAACCCTTATAAAATTTTACCCGGTCCAAAAATCGAACCCAAAGCGTCATGGATTACAATCGCGTATCGTAGTATTTTAGAAGATATTAGAGATTTAAAATGCGAGGGCAAGGCGACTGAAATTGAAGCGAAGCGAGGGCGAATACCAATATTTTTATTAAAAACTTCCAAGTTTTTATTAAAAATAATCAAGGCATACTGCTTTATCTAACAATAAGCTTTAACATTACAACTCAAACAAATGAACTGCAGTGCGCCGCGTACATATTGTTTTTCATTAATATAAATGAACAAACTAATTTTATAAACTTTATGAATAGTATCACAATCCAGATAAATAGTACATTGAATGATGATTACGAATAGGCGGCCGTTAATTAATACATATACTTACTTGCTTTAATAAATTAAATATGTTGATTTATTTATACAACGTGGAGGTAGTTACACATCTGGCGTGAATTTATCTATTAGTGTTGTTATCGTTATATCGTTTGTTATATTTTTAAAGGCATCACCAACGGCACATGTCCTCATGTTATGAATGCACATCACTTACGTCTAGTGCTTGCTATAAGCCATATATTTACATCGGACAAATAGTTTTTGAAGTTTAATTTTGCGCGCGCGCTCACCGTCACGAAAATCTGACACCCTGAAGTTAGCTAGTCAACCTTTTTTATTATGCCTGCGCACACCGTCACAAATCTCAACTAGATAATGCGTTATAATAGAACTTTCAATGTATTAAATACCTTTTTTTTCTGTTATTTGTGTAGTTTTTTCTAAAAGTCTAGGATATCGCGAAGGATAGAATTTTTAGTAATATTTTTATCTTGTTATGCCAAAGAAGTAATTCTTACGTGCGTACATCATTACACACACACGCTGTTTTATATTGAAAGTTACTCATATCGAGAATAATTTTGTGTCGTTAAAATGCTGTGGGTATTAGAGTTATAATGGGTTGTAATCAAATATTTAAGTATACATACATATGGATTAAAATTAGATCTGATTCTATAATCCTTGCGTGGATTTCTAGTTCTTTTTATTAACTCTACCACATAAGGCCGGTTTCAGACTACGCTATAATATAATAGTATATAGCTCCACCACCATTGTCACGGACACGTTCACCCTGTACTGTACTATATATTTGGCTTACTATACGCTACAAATTGGTGCGATGTGCTGAGTTTATGCTGTGCTATATAACGCGCCGCCCTCTTCTTCCTCCCTCACCCCCGGCCGTCCCTTAAGCTCCTCAGAGATCGCCGTCAACTCAGTTTGCTATATACTATAATTGCGTGCGATAATATCGCGTAATGTGAACGCCATGCTGCATGCATAGTATAGCATTAGGTCCTTCTTTGCTATAGCAAAGAAGGACCTAATGCTATATAGCACAATAGTATAGCGTAGTCTGAAAGCCGCTTTATTGTCTGTATCATATAATTACATAATTTTGTACATTAAATAGTGGTAGGACCACACTGTTGACAGTTGTCTGTTTACAACCGCGGACCGATCCGTCCGCGTTAGTACCACACTCTTGCAGAAAATCGACGTCTGATTAGTAGCAATTTGTTACTGCTTCGTTCGGTGAACAAGAGAGCCGGAAGCCCAACTTTTTGAGGGTGTTTGTTTGTGGTGAGTTTTGGTGATGCCTTTAATACTACCGAATCTCGTTGCACACATTCACACTCCCTTTACTTTCTTCACGGTAGGTAGAGGGCCTAGCAAAGGTTCATGAATGGCAGCATCACTTACCATCAGCTGTACTGTTTGCTTGTTTGCCATCGTTAGCAATAAACAAAAAAAAACTGTTCAAAATTTAACTAAATGCTGTTTAATGATTACCTCGGAATCATTATCATCAACTCAACTCATATACGTCCCACTGCTGCGCTCGAACCTCCACAACAATGGGAGAGAAATTAACCTACTATACCACGCTGTTAAAACGAGTTCCTACAGGGTTTTATTTCGGGTTTTCCTTTGCGTGTATAGACGTTGTATGCATATTACAACCCCTTGATCGTCATTACGACACCCAGATGGGTGGTGAATTGTATTCTTACTCGGTCATTACACGAGAAATGAAATTACATCGGAATACGAAATATTATTTCTATGGTAATTATTACATTCCTAAGAGAAGTCGATGTCAATCAGACAGTCAATAAAAAAACTAACGAAAAATTATGTATAATATATGTACTTCTTGCCCTAAAAAAAGACTTACTTATTGCTGCAACCGTATTTTTATCGGGATAAGAAAAGAGAAATGATTGTCCTTAATAACTCCATAATACTCATTAGAAAATATACCCATTGATCGCTTTTATCATAAGATTAATAACCAATACAGTGTTAGGTGTTTATTTAGTGGGTAGATAAAAACGTCTGTAACAACGACAACATGTTGGATATTAAATACCTCGAAATTTCGTAATCACGAATACTTTAAAACTATTTGAAATGTCGTCGGCTAATATAAATGAAAACACGATAAAATCTGTAAATTTCATGTGTAATCTAGTATTACTTAGACGTTAGAAAGCGATAAATATATATTATTTCCTTTTCATTAGTCATTTTGGACTAGAGATATATTAAAATAAAATAATGGATATATTGGTATATATATCATTTACAACAATTGCGTAAGACTCACGCCTACTATTTGACTTCCATGCTTCTTAATTACCTATTTCGTTTGGTTTTATGGAGAAGCGCGATAATTTACGATTGTTTACTTTTTATGTGTTACTCGTTATCTATTCCCTAATTATATCCATATTATATAAAAGTCCAGCTACACTTTGAACCGTTTTTTCTTGAAAAGTAGGCCTCTAGACCTTTGATATAATAAATTCAACGAAACTAACTAGTCGCACCATGCCATAATTCTAGGTCCTTTGGATACAATCTCTGCGCATGAGTTTTACTTCATCATCATTTCAGCCTATCGCCGTCCACTGTTGGACGTAGGCCTCCCTCATGTTGCGCCACAATGAGCGGTCCTGTGCCGCCTGCATCCAACGACGCCCAGCTACTTTCACTAGGTCATCGGTCCACCTAGTGGGGGGCGTCCTACACTGCTTTACTTATTCAAAAACAAATTATAAGCCATATAAATAGATTTTTGTTATAATATAAATGCGAAAGTTCAACCGAAACAGGAGTATCTGCTGAAATCGAAAACGATTCTTCAGCATTTGTTTCAGTTTCTTCCGAAACCGAGACTTGTTGATATATTAAAAATCTATTATTTATTGAAATTTGGCTTATTTTATAGATTTGTACAGACAGTTAAGCCATGTTAAAAACTATGATTGAAGACTGTGAATAAATTAAATAATTATTTCTTTATTTTGAAATGATCTACTGATATAAAAGAAACAAAGTTATAACATGTTAACACTTCTTGAAACCAAAGTTTGTCAATAATCAACACTTACAAAAAAGGACCTCCTTAATTTAAAAATTCGATTTCGACGTAGGGGCCTACGTGATTGTAGCATTCAGAAAGATGTATCCGCAATCCCAAGGAGTAAGTTCGTTTTCACGTGGAGTACGGCTTAAATATTTGGGCAAGAATGCCTAAATACCAACTAGTGTTGCCCAAAAAAGTCTTGGTCTTGCGGTCTTGGTCTTGGTCTTGCGAGAAATGCGAGACCGAGACCAAGACCAAGACCGCTTAATTTTTGCAAGACCAAGACCAAGACTGGCCCTGCAAGACTTGAGCAAGACCAAGACTGGGCCTGCAAGAGTCTCGCGGTCTTGCATTTAATTCAAATCACCATTTCAGCTTATATACGGTTGAGCTCGTGTCTTCTACATAACAGGAGGAGAATCGGCCGTGGCCGGAGGGGAATCGCCACGGTGATCGGCCGTGTTGTTACAGGTCATACATGTCAAGTTTTCCTTCTCTTGCACCGATGTTATATATTATAGCCCTTAGTCGTGGGTTCGCAGTCACGGGTAAAATAGGGGGTGATGAATTATATTCTTACTCCGTCACTACACGGCAAGTCAAATCAGTCTTGAGATATCCATCTATTGGCCAATCGATTCCCAATGTTGGTTTTGGCTTTTCAAAATTACTCTTCGGAAAGGCTTAACGACAAAAATACCGTAATCACGAATCACGAATCACTTCTTCTTGAAGAAGAAGATGACGCTATTATGATCGCCCAAGAAAGGACCTACACAGCTCGCGCAGCGATAACAGATAAAACTCCGCGGTATTGGCCTCGCCGTCGAGGTCGAAAACCGCGCCGCGTAAAAGTCATTAACCTAAACTTGGCCACGCCCACTTTGCTCTCAGCGACGCCCCGAGCCGAGGTCCGTTCCCCACAGGGGGGAGCCCTCGGGCGATGTTCGCTTAACTTACTTACCGGGTTGAGAGCCATCAGCGCTCACCCATTGACCGCGTTAAGCTGTCAAGGTCATCTGCGACCAACAGCTACACACACACAAAAAAAAAAAGACAGAGTACGAATATAATTCACCACTCTCTTACCCGTGGATGTCGTATCAAATCGGATCGGGCAATGGTGTTAGGAACCCATGAAAAAAAATTGAAATAAAAATATCGATTCGTTAATGAATTGAGAGACATGTAAGTTCTCAATTTTGTCATCGTTTTTTCGTGTAAATTGATTAAAATGTATAAAGGAATGATACTTAATCTACAACATATTCGTATTTTGTTAAATGTTCATTAGAATTTGAATAAATCAATGATTACGTTTGCATAAGCAAGACAAACTTCGCTTTAACATAAATCAGCTGATCGGCCGATGACCGTTGATGAGTCGCCTTTGTACCTACGTAACCATTGAAAGGTTCGCGCAAATCTAATACCTATTTATACTGTCGAAATTTTACATGCTTACATATATCCTGTCTGTACATACCTACATAATGCATAAAATTTAAGGCATAAACTCTTAGACACACATTTTTGTAATCACTATAACTTTTACGTTATATTGTTTTTGTGTAATATACATTCCAATTATGATCTATGACTGTTGAACTATAACATACATGAACAGTTGTCCCATAACCTGATACACCCTGTGTATATAACATATGTGCAAGAGAAGTGAAACTAGAAAGAAAACCCTGTACCAACATGTCTGACCAGCGTGGTATAGTAGATAAATTTTCCTCTTACTGGAAGGAAGCTTAAGCCCAGCAGTGGCACTTTTATGAGCTGTGATGATGACGACGAATATCATACATTTTACAAGTATTAAAACCATACAATTTTAAATCAGTTTTATATGTTCTTGAATAAATAGTATATTAAGAGCTACATGGATCCAGCGGCCAAAGTATTTATATAGGCAATAGAGCAACAGGTTTTTTCAAGTATCCAGAGTATCAGTAACTAAACTGGAAATACAATAGATACATACCACTTAACTTGAAGAGGAATATAAACAATCGCATTAATTGTAAAATATCGCATTGATTATAAAATGACATAAAATTTATTGTATCAACTGCCTCGTGTGGTGACGTCTTAAGAAAATAGGGTCGAAAGTCCTGTCATAAGAGTAGTAACGCTGTCTAATGGAACACCAGGGGAATAGAAGAGTAATTTTCTCCAGTGGTAAGTATTGTATTCAATAGTGAACTATAGGCTAGCAGATGGATAGATAGGATAGGATATTTGATTAATTTAGTTGGATTTTTCATTGCCATGATAAATTACTGTTACGTTGTTCTAACTGCAAAACTTTGCGAGACTCTTGCTGCAATACCAAGACTCGGGTGCGCAAGACCAAGACCAAGACTCGGGTGCGCAAGACCAAGACCAAGACGAGACCAGGTGTGATGTTGCAAGACCAAGACCAGTCCAAGTCTCGTCTTGGTCTTGCATTTGGGCAACACTAATACCAACTAGACCCATTTGACTTCCTGCAATAACGTGCTGTTGAGAGCATTTTCTTAACAATAAACAGTGGCTTAGCCAGTGCTCTGGTTATTAAGAGTTATGAGCAGTATCAATTGCCAAGAGGTGTGCTGATTGATCGTTTGCCAATATAAGCAGTAATGATAATAATAATAACTAATAATCAATAATCAGTCTCAACAAAGAAAGGAAAGAAAGCAAAAAACAGTACGGTAACGGTAAATAGGTACTAATTTTAATGTACAATTTTCAAATAATAAAAAAATATTTAGAATACTAATTAATTTTAGTATTCATTATGAGATAGTCTTTATATTTATTTTATATTTATACGGCGGCAACAACTGACGATAGAGGGTGACACGCGAGACACGAACTCTCCCGAAGTCAAACAAGCGAATCAGGATAATTCACGAACGCAGTTTCGGTGAGGTCGAAAGTTTGGCAGATTTGCTCCCGAAACGTGTCGAAACTAGATTTTTATACTGAAACTTGCCGAAACCGAATTTTCGGTCAGTCACTAAAATTACTATTAACTAATAGTAATTTACTAATAGTAATAAAACTGTTTTGACGAATTTTATCACGTTTGTATTTGATTTTTTATTGGCCGACGTTTTGAACACTTCAGCATTCATAGTCACGTCAAATACAAATGCAATAAAATCAATAAAAACAGTTTTATTATAATGAAACATGTTGAAATTACTTTATAGGGTCATTGGTACTATTTTACAAGTAGGTAGGAGCCTCGTAAGTGTTGTTAAAAATATCTATCTATAGACTACAAACACTTAAAATATCTTATAGAATAAATAAATGGAAGGGAAAAAAAAACTTTAAATAAAAGCAAGCTTTTATTTGTTAATTTTTTTTTATTTATTGCAAGCAGTGGCAAGCGAGCAAACAGTACACCTGATGGTAAGTGTTGCTGTTGCTCATGGACCTTTACAAGGCCGCTGCCTACCGCGAAAAAAGTGAAGGGAGTGTGAATGCGTGCGTTGGGCTCGGTGATACCAAAGGCACCACAACCTTCCACACGCAAACACCCTCAGAAAGTTGGGCTTCCGGCTCTCTCGCTCACCGAACGAAGCGCAGTAACAAATTGCTACTACTCGGACGTCAATTTTCTGCACGAGCTTGGTACTACCCCGGACGGACCGGCCCGCGGCTGTAGACAGATAACTGTCGACAGTGTAGTCCTACCACTACTAAATAAAATGAACCAAAAAGTTAAAAATGCAGGTCCATTATTAGACCCCGGTTACCATATAGTATCAAAGTACTCGTTAAGACGAATGAAACGAGCCCAAACTCGAAAGGATTGCATCGTTTAATTACGGAGTTCCTATGGCCAGCTTCCAGGTCCATCATTAGATCAGCTCTATGTCACAATAATATTGCATTGTCATCCGATTTATAGATGCATGCAAAATTTCAGCTCAATCAGAAACCGGGAAGTAGATCAAATTTAACTTGCAAAATTTGATTACAGACAACGGCACAGGTGAAACTAAATAAAAGCTTGTAAAAAATGTTACATCGTACACGTGATAGAAGAACCTGTTAAGAATTATTGAAATTACAGTAATTGAACATACATAATAATTCCTAACGAGTATCAAACAATAACAGGACACAAACCTAACCAATCACATAACACAATGATAATAAATAATAGATAGGTACACCACGCGTGCACGTGGATGTGTACAGCAATAATGTTTGAATCTACCCTACTGTATTGTGTATTCATATCGATCTTGTTTGTTTCAATCCAACAGCGTTGGTAAATATACTTCTTTTACTCCCTCTTTCTACTTTATATCACTCTTCTCTCTTGGTGTAACATACATCTTGCTATAAAAATATTACTCACAATTTTTGACTATCACTGCCCAAAAATTTAACTTCAAGAATCTTAATATCCAATTGTTATTGTCGGCAGTTGCGTTTAGATTAAATCTTACAGAATTAATGTTATAAACTCATTTGATTTGGTCGCCGTGTCTTTTATAATATAAATTGTACTGCTCGCATGTCCGAATCGGATTCAAATAATTTATATATAGATTCTGCTTTATATGTATTCTATAATTGGAGTTTATAGTTTCGTCGATCGAACATTGAATTTAGAGAAGATTTTGACATAGAAGACAGTTTATTTAGACACTATGTAATCAAAGAAATTTTCGGCTTCCCTAATTATTACCAGTTTTTGAAATTTCTCTTTCATTTTAATTCAAACAATTGTATTGTTATATGTACATATCTGTACTATATTTTTACCGAAGAATATTCAAATCAATCTTTTAAAATATGCCCAATAATAACGTAAACCCAAGTATCTATATAAAATGAAATAATAAACAATGTAAGGTCTGTAGAGTCGACAGTTTACGTGCCAGAACTCAACAGTATTAAAATAAGTGGTTGTCCAATGCACTGCAATGCGGCTGCATAATCAGGTCATCCTGTACATGGGTTTAAATTTAATTGAGAAATCTGCTTATATAAAAGACAGATAATGTTTGAGCCGACGTAAAATGGATGCATTGCAAATATAACTCGGCTATCTAATTTACTTTGACTATTACATAGCATATACCACTAGAAAGCTTTAGTTCATGAAAATTTCTTGCTACCTCCATTTATTAATTTAAACAAACTAATTGAACTATCTAATTCTGTAGCTAAATAGGCATCACTTCCTTATTGATGGATTCAAAACGTGATCATTGAGATCACATTTTGAATCCATCAATAAGATTGAACCTCAAACTTAAAAAAATTATAAATTGCGATAAAATTACCACTAGACTACCGCTAAATATAATACTAGATAAATCACGGAGAAAACTAGCTAAAAGGGAGAGAGAGGGTCGCAGGCACCTATAAAGCACAGCACATACAACGGTAGTTAAAGGGAGAGAGGGGGTCGCAGGCACCTATAAAGCACAGCACATACAACGGAAGTTCAACCTACCGGGGTGAGAGCCCTCAGCGCCCACCCGAAGTCCGGGCAAAGCTATGAAAGCCATCTGCGGCTAACAGCAACTATACACACACACAAAAAAAAAAAACGGACGCAGTGAATAAAATATATTTGATCATTTTTGCAACAGTTTTCATTAATGCTCCATCCTTATTGATCGATGCGTGATGTACACAATTCGAACCAGTAGTTCCTGAGATTAGCACATTCAACCAATCAGACCCCTTCTCTTTATTATCTTAAATACAGTTCATAATGGTGTTACACTTCAGCTTTATAATATTTGACAGTATGAATTCAAAATGTCTTCTATACATATACCCTAAAACTCTATATACTCTTTTTTTTTAAATTTAATAAAAGGTTTTTGGCGATTATTATGATTGACATATAAAAATAATAATCAACATAATCATTAAATGTAGTGTTAGTCTTATTGATCATCATCATCATTACAGCTCCTATATGTCCCACTGTTGGGCTCGAGCCTCCTCCACTATTGGAGGGAAATTGACCTATATATACCACGCTGGTCAGACGTGTTGGTATAGGGTTTTATGTCGTGTTTTCCTTCTGTTGCATATATAAGCATATTTAATCCGTTAGTCATCTTTTATGACACCTACGAGCAAGAGAGAGGATGGTGAATTGTATTCTTATTCCATCACTACTTAACTATCATCATCATCATTTCAGTCTATCGCCGTCCACTGCTGGACGTGGGGCCCCTCTCATGTTGCGCCACAAAGTGCGGTTCCGGCCGGTTCTATGCCGCCTGCATCCAAAGACGCCCAGCAACTTTCACCAGTCGTCGGTCCACCTAGTGGATGGGTGTCCTATACTGCGTCGTCCGATACGTGGTCGCCACTCGAGAACCTTTCTTCCCCAGCGGTTGTCGGTTCGTCGAGCGATGTGGCCTGCCCATTGCCACTTTAGCGTGCTAATTCTTCGTGCTATGTCGGTTACACCCGTTCTTCTGCGGATTGCCGTATTCCGGATTCTATCTTGCAGAGAAATCCCGAGCATAGCCCGCTCGACTTAACTATAGCGATTAATATTTGTACCGGATAAATCTTATACTGTCAAATTATTGTTGAAAGTCTAGACTTTCATATATCTAGATATAATATTAAATAAAACTACTTTTACGGATTATTTCGCGTTTGTATTGAGAAAATTAGTTATAAATTTAATAAATTTTGACCCACATTTACTGTATCGGGTAGATAATTATAAATGTCTGTAATAACGATTACTTGTTGGACGTGAGACACCTTAGTCCGCCCGTGACCATGAATGCTGCAAAGTGTTCGAAACGTCGGGCAATCATAAATCAAATACAAACGCGATATAATCCGTAAAAGTAGTTTTATTTACAATGTGTAGTGCTCGCGTAAACATCAGATATCATTATATAATATTAAACTTCAAAGTTTAAAACTGCGAAAGCTATACTCGCCGTTATTGATTTCGCAGTTTTAAATTTTTCATGGTGTTGCAAGAAAAATATTGGCACAGAAACTAATTCCGTCCCACATCTGCTCTCGATAATTAGAATCACCAGTCATGTTACATTTTGGTAAACCGACTGTATGCATAAAACATATCGATTCAATGCATAGGCCAGTATCACATTTAAATATAGAATATTTTTTCTTTTCTAACTAGTATTTAAATATTAACTCATGATAATAAATACACCACCAATATTTTTTTTAAATAAAACTACTTTACGGACTTTATCGCGGGCAATCAAAAATCAAATACAAACGCCAAAATCAAATACAATCACCGTATCTCTGGAACCATAAGGCGTACAGACTTGAAATTTGGCAGAAATATTTCTTTCGTCGAGTAGAGGTCAGCTAAGAACGGATTTTGCGAAATTCCACCTGCAAGGGGTGTTACGGGGGCGTTATCAATAATATACATTTAAAGGAACAGGGTGAGTCGAAGCTACTGAAGTTAGAAAAATGAAATTTGGACCGTAGTTTCATTTCTTGACGTAGGCACCCGCTAAGAAAAGATTTTATGAAATTCCACCCCTAAGGGGGTGAAACGCAACGGTAAAGTCTGTATGGAATCTTTAGCTACTGTCTTCAAATTAGGCATAAATACTCTTTAATAAAAATAAATAAACACGTGTTTCAGCGTTTGTCCATTTTCATCTACCCATTTTACACCCTTAGAGGGTGTAAAATGGGTAGAAAGATGTCAGTTTACTGACTTATCACAGAGCCTAAACTACTGAAGCCAGAAACATGAACTTTTGACATTAGTTTCTTTGCGTGACGTAGAAAACTAGAAACCCACTAAGAAAGGGTTTTTTGAAGTTCAACCCCTAGGGGGTAAACTGCAGTAACAAAGTTTGTATAAGAAGAAAAAAAATCTACATAGATTTTCTTCAAATTCTCCGAAAATCCTCATTAATGAAAATAAATAAACACGTGTTTCAGCATTTTTTAATTTTCACCCTCTGTGTAATTTACACTAATATTATAAAGAGGAAACGTTCCTTACGAATAAACTTAAAAACTCTTGGACGGATATCGATAATTCCTTCACCATTAGAATATTACAGTATTCCTGAGTATCATAGGCTCTATTTTATCTCAGTATACCCACGGGAACGAGAACTACGCGAGTAATGCGACTGAAACCGAAGCGAAGCGAGGGCGGGTTGCTAGTATACCTATATATATTGCTGGATCTCGGAAACGGTTCCAACGATTTTGATGAAACTTGGCATGCTAGAGGTTTCGGGTCCAAAAAATAGATCTAGCTAGGTTTTATTTATAGAAAATGTTGGTCATGAGTTACGATAGCTCGGTGGGGAAGTGGTCCAGTTCTCTTTTTGTTTTGTTTTGGCATTCAAACAGCGTCGGATCGAATCTCGGTGTTATTATTATTCTCTTTTCTTTTTGTAATTTTTTATATTCGTTTTATTATTTAATTTTTATTTTTTATTAAGATATATATACACTGTATAATATATACACACGCACGCACGCACGCACGCACGCACGCACGCACGCACGCACGCACACACACACACACACACCAACGACAAGCTTATGACCCGCAAGAAATTTACTTATTAAAACTAATATATTGAATCCAAACACGATATGTCTGCTGTAAGTTTTCGAGGAGTTGGGTTCTCTGGAGACCATCCAGGTTGTAGTACCAGGTCAACGTGACCGTATTGCAAGATCATATGCAATGTCGTCGAAAACGATCTATTGAACTCAAAAATACAATGTCTTTTGCGAGTTTTCGAAGAGTTGGGTTATCTATCTCCATCCGATAATACTTTATCGGATCAGTTCGTTCGTTACTACGAATAGTAAATGATTAAATTCTAAAGTCGTCCCCTGTAAGGAAAATTGGAATACATTCCACCTGAGATGCAAACTACACGCGGTTTATCTTATGATTATATGTCTCTCATATTGCCATTTTTCATTCCCATTTACCAAGTTTGGTGCCGTGAACCGTCCGGATCGGTTACATGTTTGGATAACACACCCTTGAATAATATGCCGGCGCACTTCGGTCAAACCGTCGTGCAGGCCTTATTTAGGAAAGCGGATAGTCCCTGGACTCCCTGGTATGTGAACTACGTAGCAGCGATCTGCCAATTATTATCTACCGGAATGTTTTCTAACACTAGTTTTTTTATATTAATAAGAAATATGTGTATGTGTATACAATCAATACACCTATTCATCATTTTATCATCATTTCAGCTCATATACGTCCCACTGTTGGGCTCGAGCCTCCTCCACAATAGGAGAGAAATTGACCTTACTATACCATGCTGGTCAGACAGGTTGGTGTAGAGTTTTGTTTCGAGTTTTCCTTCTCTTGCATAGATGTTATTTGCACACTATATCCCTTAGTCGTCTTTTACGACATCCACGGGCAAGATAGGGAGTGGTGATTTGTATTCTTACTCCGTCACCAAACGGAAAACCTATTATATTTATTATATTGTTTTCTCTTTTTTATTTCTGTTTAGTAAAGATTATCCCATGATGAGTACTAAGAAGGACTTGCAAAGGACTTTATATCTGGCCAGCGTGGTAAGTCAATTTTCCTTCCAGCAATAAAATAATAGGTACATGAGTTGAGATGATGTAGAATCTATATAAATGATTTTAATTACATTTTCTGCGAATCGTAAATATATTAATTGAATAAGAACTGAAGTTAAAAGTAACTATTAAAACAGTGCACTTTAAACCAGTTACGAGGGTATTAAATAGTTATATTAGCATAGCCATTGAAAGATAGGAAATACTGCTCTATTATAATGTTGCATTGGTTACCAGAAGTAATATTTTATAACTAATAGCATAACAAACATAGTCATTGCTTCTATAAAAGCTTTATGCTCGGTACTTTGGTAAAACAATGACTGTTATTTAAATCGCGATGATATTATGAAGTAGTAAATCTTTTTTCCTTTGATTTTCAATGGTTACCAGACAATTTAAGACTGTTTTTAGTTTGATCGAGTTGGTTTGCTATGGGGCAAATCATACGCGTGTATGTAACAGCAATTACTCTGCCACACATAGAGAGGCTAACCACCTACAGTTCACCCCGGTACATTGTTAAAGGTGCGTTGACAAGAGACGATACCCAAAACAGTAAGTCGCCTGCCGGATCACCGATATCTAGGATTAATATTGGTAATTAGACCAAATGACAATGGGGAGTTAATACGCCAGGTTATGGAGCCATACGCCTGCCGGACCCCTAGACGGTATGGCCGAGGTTTATCCAGATCATAGCTGGTAAGAAGTTGGATGCAACATGTAATCTATCATTTTGTATGTATCGTAAAAGACGAGTAAGGGATCATTATGCAAATAATATCGGTGCAAGATCAAGAAAACCCTATGCCACGCCAACACATCTGACCAACGTGACATATGTAGTACGTCAATATCTCTCCTACAATGGAGGAGGCCGACGTTCAACAGTGGGCCGTAGGTGTATGGGCTGAGATGATGATATAATCTAAGTCAGAGAAACAGAAGAAAAATTATACGATTGGTTGAACGAAGAAGTACTAAATTCGATATAAGGTGAATAAAGGATATAGAGAATCATCAAAGGTTAAAAACCCAAATATTGATAAACGAACACGCTCATAGTTGTGTTCAGTGATCGGTAAACGATAATATGGTTAACCAAACTCGGCGCAGTCAGCGTTCATGTGCTTCAGTGATCCGAAGGGCGCGTCAAACATTGTCATATTATATTTTCTGAAATATTCTTATTTGACTGTATTTTGAAACATATAACTTTGTTTTACAATTATTTATTTATTTTATTTAATACTTTTGCACACAAAAAAGGTACAAGGCGGACTTAATGCCTTAGGCATTTTCTGCCAGTCGACCTAGGGTGGAGCAGAAATACATTAGGCAGGTGCAATGCAATGTGAGCAATAATTTCTGAAATTTGGTTATATAAATGTGGCAAATTTATATAATCTTATACCTAATACAAGCTAACAATATATATATATATATATATATATATATATATATATATATATATATACTAGCAACCCGCCCTCGCTTCGCTTCGGCTTTAGTCGTTTTACCCGCGTAGTGCCCGTTAACGTGGGAATCCGGGATAAAATATAGCCTAGGTTACTCCCTGATATTATAGCTTTCCATTGGTGAGAATTTTTGAAATTGGTCCAGCCGTTTTGAAGATTACCCGGAACAAACAGACAGACAGACAAAAATTTTTTAATCTGTATTTTAGGCATAGGTGTCGTGAAAATAATCGTGTGAGCATGAAAAAAGCCTATTATTTTGACATTACAAACAGACACTCCAATTTTATTTATTGGTAAATTTTATAAACAGCAGAGGTGATTCCTCAATGATGAGTTGATTCCGTCAGAAGGCCAAGAGGCCCAGAACGCATTTCGTCTTTATAACGGACTACTAGTAGCGTTAGTATTGGTGCGATTGGCTTGCTCAGCGAGTTCAATTTAGCGTATATATTCTGCGCTTGATACCGGGTGTTGAAGCGAGTCAATCCAGATGAAAGTATTCCATAAAGGGACAATAAGAAGAATATTGACATCTATCTTTAAACTAAAATCGTTTTTTTTTTAATTTACCATATAGGTAGCCAAGAAATATTCTATGAAACCAAAAAAGTGTGTATGTACTTATGTACGCACGTAAGAAGTCATACTTCATTAAAGTAACAAGTTAAAATGTTTCTAAAAATGTTATACTTCGCGTTAACCTACGTTTGTAGAAAAAAACGACACTAGAAATAGACAGAGGTATTTAATACATTGAAAGTTTTATTATAAGGCATTATCTAGTTGACGGTGTGCGCGCGCAACGTAAAAAATGTTGATATAGTGCAGGGTGCAGGGTGGTTTTTCGTGACGGTGTACTCTCATCATTGTTGTCTAACGCGCCACAAAAGTATAATTTCAATATAGATGCGGAATATCCAAACAAAGAACGGGTTGTTAATGTGAGTAACCCAAAAACAAACTGTATCTTTATTGCAAAGAACTTCAAGATACGAGTTGAAACAGTTACCCTTACTTTTATGTTTCCACTCCAAAATATTTCTGGTGTAGGTAAATCTTATTTATAAGTACGTTGTACTACTAAAGAAGTGTTATCGTTCAGTTTGTTCGAGTCACGCGACATTCATTTTAGTAGAGCAGTTTAACTCGAAGCTTTTACAACATAAATATGCGAAAACAGAAATACGAGGAAAAGTGATAAACGATATAGTGTCGACAGTTTCTGTAATGCTCCTGAACAAATAATATAATTTAAATCTGAGTTTTGAACTTTATTTATGTCACTATTAAGGTTTAATTTGGGTCGTGTATTTAAATCTGCTAAATTGTGGTATTTTCACTAAAACATAATGCTATAATTATATGAAAACGGAGAAGTGACTATTAAATTTAAATTGATCTTTTAGAATCGAATTTAGAATTACGACAGATATAATACTCCTGTTAGAAACGTGACTTAATTTATTCATTTGAAAAATGTTCTCTAGAATTAATTTATACTAGCAACCCGTCCTCGCTTCGCTTCGGTTATAGGTTATAGTCGTTTCACCCGCGTAGTTCCCGTTCCCGTGGGAATACCGGGATAAAATATAGCCTAGTTTACGCCCTGATATTATAGCTTTCCATTGGTGAAAGAATTTTTGAAATCGGTCCAGCCGTTTTGAAGATTACCCGGAACAAACAGACAGACAAAAATTTTTTAATTGCTATTTTAGGCATAGGTGTCGTGCAAATAACCGTGTGAGCATGAAAAAAGCCTATTATTTTGACATTACAAACAGACACTTCAATTTTATTTATTGGTATAGATAAGTAAATAAATTTGAAGTGTCTGTTTGTATTGTCAAAATAATAAATTTTTTCGTGCTCATACGGTTATTTATACAATACCTATGAATAAAAACCAGTTTAAAATTTCTTTCTGTCTGTTTGTTCGGAATAACCTTCTGAGCGACTTGACCTATTTTAATAATATTTTACTACCAGGTACCTGTTTATATAAAGAGTAACTATGTTTTCCTCTTAATGAACCCCTATATAATTTTGCCCGGGCCGGGAATCGAACCGGTAGCCTCCGGGCAGCCTGCCATGAGGCAGGGTGACTAAAACCGAAACGAAGCGAGGGCGGGTTGCTAGTATATAATAAATAATAACAAGACAAGAAGATAAGTACTCTGAGGAATAATATTTCATTATTTATTAGATGTAAGTATTTCCGTCTCATCATAAATAACTTTTACATATCTAAATTTCTTTTGAGTATCAACGGAATAAACTAACTTTACCGGCAAAGGAGATCGGTTTTATTTGATCTCCTTTGAGATGTCTCAGTCTTCAATTGAAATCAATCTTGCCAAGTTATAATAATATTTTACCTCCGTGACAATATTATTTATTGATAGATAAGTTCTTGTTCACTTTTATTGGAATTCCCGACGATATCTTAAATAAAATATAATAAAGAGACGTAGCTATATCAAATTCAATTCTACATTTATAGTATCTGTCATTAAAGTGGAGTTACAAGAATACTGGTTTCGTTGACGACGTTTCCTAGCAATGAATAAATCTTTAAAAGCGAATGAAAAGTTATGAAAATTGGTCACCATTTGATATGAAAAATACATTCATAAACTGAATATTTTTTTCTATCATTCATTTCTTGAACTGTGAACCTATTTCAATTTCGTGAGATTAATATACCTCTTTCAATTCCCTTTGCACAAAGAAAAGAAACAGACGTCATACATCCTACGTCTATTTCTTTTCTTTTCATCATCGTGTGGTACATTCACATGAAAATCGTAAACCTACTAGTTAAGAAATCTCTAGGAGAACACATTCTCTTAAAAAATCGCTAGCCACAGTAGTGCCCTCATGGCTAAACCGCTTACTAAGTTTGACAATTATTATATTATTAGCTGAGCCAACAGACGTTGTTCTGTTCAAATAAAATAAAAGGAAATCTCCATGAAATCGACAACAGTAACTGACCGACTGCAGCGCCATCTGCCGGGCTGATTTGTGAATCTAAATCATCCAGGCCCCCACTTGAATGCATTCACAAAAATTCATTCAAATCCATCCAGCTGTTTAGTTGCAGTATAGATATATAACCTAGATACCTAGTCGTTAAGTTTCCTTAAATTTTCTGATTTCAATTAAAAAGAAAGATGGAGGAAATTGGTAAAGTCGTTTTCAAGTTATGTTATTGTTCCGCCCGAACAGCGCCACCTACCGAGTCCAATTGTGAATTTAAACCATCCTCGAATCCCCTTGAACACACACAAAAAATTTCGTCAAAATCGGTCCAGCCGTTTAGAAAGAGTTCAGTGACATACACACGTACACTAGAAATTTATATATAAGATTTACCGTGTGGCGACGGGTTTTGAATACATATGTCGCCACCCCTTACTTACCCGTGGGAGTCGTAAAAATCGGCTGTGGGTTCACCAAGAGAGTGAGCAGCAGCTCTCTCCTGGGAAATGTAAAACATCTAAACATCTTACTGCGATCGCCAACCCGCCTGCCAAGCGTGGCGATTACGACAATATCCCCTTATAAAAATGATGTACAAAACAAAAATGGCCCCCAGTCACGGCGGCTCCGGCAGGAGCCGCCGTGACTCTACATCACCCTACGTGCTCATTTTGGTGGCGGGCCTAGGAGTGGTAGAGCAGGGGGTGCGAGGAATCTCCGGCAGCGATCCAGCTAGCAATCAAAACGACCTTTGGCCCTGGTAATAATACATTCGGACACTCAGGACTAACGAGAGGGTCATTGAGTTGGAAGAGGAGTTGAGCAAAATCCGCTGGGACATTGTAGGATTATCAGAAGTGCGAGGAGAGGGCGAATACATTCATCACCCCGTGGATGTCGAAAAAGACGACAAAAGGATACAACGTGCAGATAACATCTATGCAATAAGGTAGAAGTAAAACTTAAAATAAAACCCTATACCAACATTTCTGACCAGCGTCGCATAGTAAGTAATTTCACTCTTATTGCGGATGAGGCTCGTGTTTCTATGAGCTGAGATGGCGAAATTTTATAAGATTTTAAAATTAAAGCTATCACAAAACTAATCAGCAAGAAAACTCAGCTACCATGATACCGATTCTTGACTTTTATAAAGCGTCTAACATTTTAAAATGATAACATGTAAAAACCGTTTGAATTAATATTGTGGGCTCTGATTTGCAGAATAAATGGTCAGTGTCTTGCTGTATTATACTGATCTGCTTGTGTTAGTTTTAATTAATTTTATGACGGGATTAGTTTGATGGTAGTACTAAGCTATATTCCCTATGAAGTTGTTGGTATTTTAAATTTCATTAGCGTAATTCATCATCATCTGAGCCCACAAGTTCCATCTTGCCCACAGAAGCTCCTCCTCCACTATGGGAGGGAAATTGTCCCACAATACTACGCTAGTCGGACGTGTTGGCATAGAATTTTATGTCAAGTTTGCCTTGCAATGTATCCCTTAGTCGTTTTTACGACATCCACGGTTGCCCGTGGGTGTCGTGGGTGCGAAGGGGGTGATGAATTGTATTCTTACTATGTCACCACACAAAAAATGTATTTACTTCTTAATTTTTGAACAACCATTCTTTGAATGTATAATCATATTGGTTAAATATTCATTATTATATTTGTAAAAAAATTCTTAAATCAAAAGGTAACGTTTATAATCTATAACTGTAACAAATTTTGATTAAATAATAGCCACGCTGTCTTCGTAATCCAGAAATTCCGGTTGGCTAAAATGACGTCCATTTCGCCAGTGCGTTTAATATCCCGTTCGCTATTCCGTAGTTAAATCGATATTGACGTTACAGCTACAACAAATAATTCGGTTAGTGAGCCAGTGTGTTGCACGGTCGTTTACCGATGCTACAAGTTACAATGGTGCCGGTCAGAATTTCACTACTGTAGTTTAAATATTGTCAGTGAGATGATTTCAATTGGGGCCTATGCCACTAGTTATTATTTAGTTAAATAATAGACAACCGAAAATCACAATACCTATCTATCCAATTATTTTTATAAAACTTTTGCGTTTGTATTTAATTTTTGATTACCCGACGTCTCGAACACTTTGGTCCGCCCGTGACCATGAGCGCTGTAAAGTGTTCGAAACGTCGGGCAATCAAAAGTCACATACAAACGCGATAAAATCCGTAAAGTAGTTTTAATGTGTAATACTCGCATTAACATCAGAAATCATTTTATAAAACTATTTGTGCCTGCTACTATACTTGTTTGGATTATTTAGAATATCTATATCTTTATGTATATTTCTATTAATTCTACACAATTCTCTTAACTAAAATCATTGAAAATTGTCAGACGGATAATGATGTCTAGACACCCGACATAACAAAATTATATGAAATTGTCAAAAGTATTACGTAATGTTTAGGCTACGTCCGCGTCGCGGTTTTAGTCCACTACCTGCAGAGAGGCCGACTACGTGAGGGCGACGCCCCGGCAACACTGTTTTTGTTGCCGGGGCGTCGATGGGTGACAAGGTCATGCAATCGATACCAGTGGTTAGCCCAATTGCAATAGGGAGTGAACACGATAGATTATGGGACCGCAGGTTGCCCTTCCGTTGTAGTAAACGAATTGGGCGGGGTGTGTCCAGACTAAAGGCAAAGCTTTTCTGTGCCATGCTTCTGTCTGAATATCACAGACTTAGAATAATAACGTATAGAAAGATAGTGTTGGTACTTAAGCGATCAAAAACGTGAAGCCAAAAAATTTCTACCATTTCTGGCTGCAATATAAATGCTTCAAATTTTGTGCGTGGAGTTAGCTTCTATGAGTTATTATTCTAAGATCACAGATTACTTTCCTTATTTTGTACGCCACGCGATGAGGATAGGTTTTTCTGTAGTCCTAAAAATGCGCATGTAAATTTTCTTCGGTTGAGTAGTAGAAAAAGCGTGAAACTTACCAACAAACTTACTTTCGTATTTATAATTTTAGGATTATAAAACTAAACGTTTTACGCAAAACATTTGCTAATTAATTCAGTAAATTCATATTACAAGTAAAATTAATAATTTAAATATATATAAACTTCTAGCGTACGTGTGTATGTCACTGAACTCCTCCTAAACGGCTGGACCGATGTTGACGAAATTTTTTGTGTGTGTTTAAGGGGATTCGAGGATGGTTTAGATTCACTGGTTTAGATTGGACCCAGTAGGTGGCGCTGTTCGGACAGGACAATAACATAATTTGAGAACGACTTTACCGATTTCGTCCATCTTTTTTTAAGTTTTCTAATATTTCAAAAAAGGCCTTTATGGAAAAAAAATAAGAAAGTTACGCAGAAAATTAGAAAATTTAAGAAAACTTAACGTTTATATGTATATGTTTTTCTAATGTAACCTTTTTTCGACTATATAACATAACGGCTGAACCGATTTTGATGATCTTTTCAGGTCATTCTGATGGATATGAATTCTCATATCCATCAGAATAGCCATTCGGAACATCCATTCGGTTTACATTAATCATTGGAACCGGTAGATGGCGCTGCGATCGATTTCAAGAATTCAATTTTCAATTTTTTTACTGATTTGAACAGAACAACGTCTGTTGGGTCAGCTAATTGGATATAAAAGTTTGTGATTTTGTGTTAACAAAGGTATTAAAAGAATGAAACGACGAACATAAATGCCACTGGAGGTTACTCAGGTACTTTTCTATTTAAAAAAATCACAGGGTATAGGCCGTCACTGGACCGGGGAATAAACGTTACCCGTAGAGAGGCTGACCGCGCGAGGGCGATCGTTCTTTTTTTTTTTTTTTTTTTATTGCAAGCAGTTGCAAACGAGCAGACAGTACACCTGGTGGTAAGTGTTGCTGCCGCTCATGGACCTTTACAAGGCCGCTGCCTACCGCGAAGAAAGTGAAAGGAGTGTGAATGCGTGCATTTAGGCTCGGTGATACCAAGGGCACCACCAAAACTCTCCACAAGCAAACACCCTCAGAAAGTTGGGCTTCCGGCTCTCTTGCTCACCAAACGAAGCGCAGTAATAAATTGCTACTGCCCAGACGTCGATTTTCTGCGAGAGCGTGGTACTACCTCGGACGGGCCGGCCCGCGGCTGTAAACAGTTAACTGTCGACAGTGTGGTCCTACCACTATTAACGTCCCGGGAGAGGCGTTGTTGGAAAGGGAGGGTACCTCAAAGGGTATCCCGCCAGGCTAGCAACGGAGGACGAGGAACTCGGTACCGGTGGTCGACCCAATGGCGAAGGAGAGGTAATAAGGCGGTTATGTGGCCGTGCGTCGCCGTTTTGATATCTCGGATGGAGCGGACGGCGTGTGCGCTGACCATAGATCACCCAAAAGAAAAATAATAAAAAGGGGAGATATATGGTTATAAAAATGTCCTCCATATTATTTAATGTGTGAAACCAGTCCGGAGAGCTACTTCATTCTATATTATTAATACTAGTAACCCGCGCTCGCTTCGCTTAGGTTTCAGTCTTCTTACCTACATAGTTCCCGTGGTAATACTGTGATAAAATATAGCCTATGTTACTCCCTGATATTATAGCTTTCCATGGGTGAAAGAATTTTTAAAATCGGTCCAGAACTTTTTGAGCCAATTCGTTACAAAGATATTTACATACAAACCTAACTTTCCTCTTTATAATATTAGTAAAGTTATATTTTGAGTGTGGTTACGGAGTAAAAATACAAATAAGCACCTCCTCTCTTACATGTGGGTGTCGTAAAAGACGAGTAAGGGATTATAACATGCAGGTAACATCTATGCAAGACAAGGAAAATTCGATATAAAACCCTATTCCAACACGTATAATCAGCGTAGATCAATTTCCCTCCGATTGTCAAGGAGGCTTGAGCCGAAGGACATTGGTACTACTCAAACATCGATTTTCTGCGAGAGTGTGGCACTATCACAGACGGACCGGCCCGCGGCTGTAGACAGAAGACTATCGACAGCGTGGTTCTACTAGATACTTTAATACTAACCACTACTTTAATATTCATATACATATAGATGTGTCACAGGCAAACTTACTGGTGCATATAACCCCTATTTAACTATTTATGGATTTACTAACAGTGCCAAAGCTTTCTATTATAATGTAGACACGCCCACGTTCTTTAAAAAAAAAATGGAGCCATGTTCGTATAAGGCATATTTGAATAGGTTAATTAGAAGGACCAATTTTAGTCTCAATCTTAGCAAGCAGTTAAATTTCGTAATAGATCGACGTTAGCTAACTTTTTCTTTTTTTTTTTTTTTTTTTTTTTTGGGTGGGCTATGGTAAGCGCACGCGCGGTCCTGTCCATCCGGGGCGATGAAAGGACGGCGCGTGGGCCCATAACCCACCCGTACCCACGTCACCTCGTTGTTGGGCCGACCACCGGAGCAGATGTCACTTGTCGTCAGTGGTCGGCCCGACGGAATACCCTTTCAGGTAAGCTAGCCTTTCAGGTTAGCTAACTTACAGCAGAATTTTACAGTCAAACACATTTTGTTCCAAATCAAAGTAAAATATACTTAAGAAAGATCTATCTGAAAAGACATTCAAGTTGAGTTAACTTTTCAGGTTTCAAAGCGGAAAATATTGAAGGATTAAGCAGTACCGGCGTATATAAAATTCATGTCGGCCCACTTGCGCATAATGAGAAGTTAACTGGGAAACTTAATAGTACCCTCGACACGTTTTATTCATGACCATAAAGCCTTTTAAGTATAATTCGCGAACCGTTGAAAATTTACGGGGTGTCATTGGAAAAGTTAAGTCTTACATCAAACTTGAGCCGGCCTATTTTGGTATTACCTACGTTATTACATATTGTGGTATTATTATAAAAAATGTTATTAATTGCCTCCTTTTAAACTATACTGTGCTATTGCAGGACAAAGTCCTTTTTGTACCAGTCTTGTCTATCCTGGGTCACGTAAGACCAATCTTCTTGAAGACGTCTAAATCGTCGCGGTATTTTTTCGCGAAGTACTTAAAAATAGCTGGAAAAAACTAATTTATTTTATTGATGTATAGTTTTCTATTTAGAAAAACCTATAAAGGCGCGATGGAAGAAAACAACTCGAAGGATACGATCTATAGAGTTACAGGTAATAAAGGTGTAATACGTTTTTAATTTCACGTACTACGTACGTAATAAGGAACAAATCTATTGAGTACTTACATCACAGCCGCACATTTGTGTCAACTATTGAGAAGCAATCTATACAAATAAATAAAGTAACTATTTGTAATGTAAAAGTAATACTTTTTCATACTCACACGATTATTTAGACGATATCTATGCCTAAAAACCACTTTCAAAATGTTTGCCTGTCTGTCTGTTTGTTCTGAGTAATATTATACTAAACAGCTGGGCCGATTTTAATAATATTTTACCACTGTCTATATACGGAAAAATAGCCTAAGAAGTGGCTATTTTTCCTCTCATTAAACCCCTATAAAATTTTGCCCGGTCCGGGAATCAAACCTGAGTCCTCACGGATTGCAGTCGCGTTTCTTAATATTTTAAAAGATACTGGCGACTTAGAATGCGGGATCAAGACGACGGAAACCGAAGCGAAGCCAGATTGCTAGTCTATCTATATCTATACCAATAAATAAAATTGGAGTGTCTGTTTGTAATGTCAAAATAATAGGCTTTTTCATGCTCACACGGTTATTTGCACGACACCTATGCCTAAAATAGCAATTAAAAAATTTTTGTCTGTCTGTCTGTTTGTTCCGGGTAATCTTCAAAACGGCTGGACCGATTTCAAAAATTCTTTCACCAATGGAAAGCTATAATATCAGGGCGTAAACTAGACTATATTTTATCCCGGTATTCCCACGGGAACGGGAACTACGCGGGTAAAACGACTATAACATATAACCGAAGCGAAGCGAGGGCGGGTTGCTAGTCTATACCAATAAATAAAATTGGAGTGTCTGTTTGTAATGTCAAAATAATAGGCTTTTTTCATGCTCACACGGTTATTTGTACGACACCTATGCCTAAAATAGCAATTAAAAAATTTTTGTCTGTCTGTTTGTTCCGGGTAATCTTCAAAACGGCTGGACCGATTTCAAAAATTCTTTCAACAATGGAAAGCTATAATATCAGGGCGTAAACTAGGCTATATTTTATCCCGGTATTCCCACGGGAACGGGAACTACGTGGGTAAAACGACTATAACCTATAACCGAAGCGAAGCGAGGGCGGATTGCTAGTACCAAATAAAACTGCCCATCCGGGTGTGTCAAATCGGGGGTGATTAGCAGTTAGATGCTTATGACACTGATTCAAGGAAACAGTTTACAATATATGGCCTTTTTAACAAAAAAAATATTACAGTGATTTTTCTTGTGATGTAAGGGTGGCTAGTTTCTTAATCCTAATCACTTCCTATGTAATAAAATAAAATTGTTAACCCTAATTTCTTCCCCTATGTGTGATACTATCGTAATAGGAAAAAAAAAACAAAATAATCGTGAAAAATCAAAGTAGTATAGTCATTTCACCTAACTTAACCTACCTTCCATAACCTCCTATCGGCCGTCATATCTGCACTCACCCTTTTCATACGCATGTCCTCATTCACACAGTCTATCCATCTCTTTTTGGGTCGCCCACGCTTCTTTCGTCCATCCACATTCATATCGATAACCCGCCTTATCACATGGCTTTCATCCCTCCTCATCACATGTCCATACCAAGACAACCTCGCGCTCCTAATCTTCTCTATCACTGGTGCTACTTTCAGGCTTCCCCTAATATACTCATTTCTTATCTTATCTAACCTTGTGACCCCACACATCCATCTTAGCATACGCATCTCTGTGGCATGCAATCTTCTCTCATCCGTCTTTTTCAATGCCCAACATTCAGATCCATACATAGCAACAGGTCTGATGACACTCTTGTATATTTTCCCCTTAAGTTTAAGGGGCATCCGTGCATCGCAAATTGTTCCCGAGACCTGTCGCCACTTCATCCATCCTGCATTCATTCTACGATTTACCTCCCGGTCGATGTTGCCGTCGTCTTGGAGAAGGGAGCCTAAGTACTTAAAGTCGGAGCAAACCGGTAGGGGTATCCCATCTAGGCCAATGTGAGAGAATTGGGAAGAGTTACCAAAGCTGCAGAACAGATGTTCAGTCTTGGTGCGGCTGATCCTAAGGCCTACTCTCTCCAACCTCTCCCGCCATTTCTCCAGTCTACTCTGTACTCCAGCTGCCTCCTCTCCAACGAGGACAATGTCATCTGCAAACAGCATACACCACGGTGCTTCCTCCTGTATGTCTGATGTCAGAGCATCCATCACCAGGAGGAACAAATAAGGGCTTATGGCCGAACCCTGGTGCAAGCCTACAGTGACACTGAACTCATCAGTGACACCGGCTTCGGACCGGACATTCGTACGCGCTTCTGCATACATAGCTTTCACTAATCTTACATACTTCCCCGGCACTCTTCGTTCTTTCAAAGCCCACCACAGAACTTCCCTGGGAACTCGATCGTACGCCTTCTCTAGGTCAATAAATACCATGTGCAGGTTTTTACGCGCACTTTGGTATTTCTCCATGAGTTGGCGTAAAGCAAAAATTGCATCCGTGGTCCTGGCCTAAAGCCAAACTGGTTCTGGGTTATTTCACTTTCCTCTCTCATTCTTTTCTCTATCACTTTCTCCCAAATCTTCATGCTATGTGACATGAGCTTTATTCCTCGGTAGTTGTTACATTCTTGTGCGTCACCCTTATTTTTAAAGATAGGCACCAGTGAACTGGTACGCCATTCGTTCGGGATCGACTCTTCATGTAACAACTTATTAAAGAATAAAGTCAGCCACTTCCATCCATCCGCTTGTAAAACCTTCCATACTTCTACAGGTATACTGTCTGGGCCAACCGCTTTACCTCTTTTCATACTCTGGACAGCCATTCTTACTTCGTCTAAGCTTACTTCTTCTACCAAACCCAGATTGGTCGGTAGGTCGACTACCTTTCCACTCCAGACGTTCTCTTCATTCATTAATGTTTGAAAGTAACTCTTCCACCGGCCTTTTATTTCTTCATCGCTGGTCAGAACTCTTCCATTATCATCTTTTATACATTTAACGTGCACGATATCTCTAGCATTCTTTTCTCTCGCTTTCGCCAGGCGGTACAGTTCCTTTTGTCCCTTGGAGCTCTCAAGACTTCGGTATAATCTGTCTTGGGCCTTAGCTCTAGCGATCGCTACACCTTTCTTACCCTGCTTCTTGCATTCCATATAGGCTAATCTTTTCTGCTCTTTCAATACCGGGTTATCGTCATTTACGCCTTTCCATTCTTTGCATGCATTCTTCTTTTCTTTCAAAACCTTTTGGACACACTCATCCCACCACCACGTATCTTTAGCAATCACTCCTTTACCTTTCGTCTCACCCAGCACATCCTTCGCCACTTCCCTCACACATGAGACATCTCGTTCCAGCATTCATTTACCGAGTTATCCTTCATTCTATTTTCCATCTCACTCATTTTATCAACCACTCTCTTCCAGAATTCATGCGCACAATCCTCTTTCTCAATCATAAACCACTTAATTTTTGGTGGGGGCTTAGGTTTAAACCCAGCTATCGGTCCTGTGATTTTAATCTCCAGTAACAATAGGCGATGCTGGGAAGTTAGAGGCTCACCTGGGATTACTTTGGGAATACCGGGATAAAATATAGCCTAGTTTACGCCCTGATATTATAGCTTTCCATTGGTGAAAGAATTTTTGAAATCGGTCCAGCCGTTTTGAAGATTACCCGGAACAAACAGACAGACAGACAAAAATTTTTTAATTGCTATTTTAGGCATAGGTGTCGTGCAAATAACCGTATTTTGTACTGTATTGGTCTAAAAATAATAAAAAACGGGGTTCCTTAGTTATAAGCCTTTAATTAATCCTAACCTTTAATTTTATTAACAAGTTATTCATTTAAGTATTATTTTAAAAAAGTTATTTTAATATTTAAATAATAAAAAAATATTTTAGATGAAAATATATATAGTACTAAAAAACTGTTCAATATTTTGTTGCATTTCCCTTGGCTTGAATAAGCGTTTCGATCCGCCTCGGCATGCTTTCTATGCACTTTTTGGCACTTTCTTTTATTGTAGGGTTGTGGTGCCATACATTTATGAGTTTTTCTATCAGTCTTACATTAGTGGTAATCATTTCTTTGGCAATTTCGGCCTTGGTAATTTCCCATAGGTTTTCTATTGGGTTCGTATCAGGAGAATTGCCAGGCCAAGGTAAAACTGGTATGCTATGATCTGCTAAAAACTTAGTGACACTTCTAGCTTTGTGACACGGTGCTGAATCATGCATAAACATGAATTCCTCTCCATCTGGAAACCATTCTTGGAGTTGGGGTAAAAGGCGAGTTTCTAGAACTTGCCTGTATTGGTCCTGTCTCATGATTCCCTGGACGATGTAGAGGCGTCCAACCCCTTTAACGCTTATCACAGACCAAACCATTATCTTGATGGGGTGCTTAACACGCTCCACGATGCAGTCGGGGTGATATTTCTCGCCTGGGCGTCGCCTGACAAAGTTACTTTTGTCGGCTAGAATCTCAAAAGTTGACTCATCTGAAAAACACACCTGAAAATAAATAAAAACATGCAATAATGTCAGTCTATTTTATATTTAAGTGCTTAAAATAGTATTTAGTATCAGAACTGACCTTATTCCAGTCTTCAACAGTCTTCGAACGCTGTTCACGAGCCCAAGCAAGTCGTTTCTTCTTCATCGCTACAGTCAAACGCGGTTTCTTAGCCGGCCGGTGACCCGTTAGGCCTTCCTCAGCCAACCTTCGCTGCACAGTTCTCTTTGAAACGGATATTCCGGATTCCTGAACCATCTGAGATAATAGGCCCGCACTTTTTTTTCGATTCTGTAAGCAGATATCCCGAATTTTCCTATCGGTCCGAGGTGTCGTAATTCGTTTTCTGCCGCATTTTCCTTTTCTTTGAGGCGAAAGTGGCTGGTTTTGATCCAAATTTGTCTTAATTTTATTAACTGCAGTCTTAGAAACACCAGCAAGTTCTGCTATCTTCCTTTGGGAATGACTGGTATGCAAGAGAAGGGTCTTAACCTCAGATTTTTTTCTTGGAGACAAATCAACACCTCGACCCATTCTGAAACCATAAAAAATATTAAAAACCAAGAATTTTTATCAAAAATACGCCCGAAATATTTTTTAATTAATAAAAGTAAAATAATGCTTACTTTTATTCTTCAGTTATTAATTGAAGAATAAAATTCTTCAATTATTGCACAAAATACTAAAATCCCTTTAAAAAATAATTAAATGTGACAATCACTGTTACGCGTGTAAAAGACACCGTGTCTCTCCCAATATTAAAATATTTTTAGAAAACCAAAAAACCATGCAGCTCTTAACATCTACTTAAAATTTGAGTAAAAGATATATGGAAAACATAAAAACAAATTCCAACAACACTTAGACCACTTAGAAATGAAGTTAAGTGTGCCCAAAGGATCAGATTGATAAAAAATGTGACTGTCCCTAATAATTTGGCAACCCACTGTAGTGTAACTAACACGACTTTATTTTATATATATATATATATATATATAGATTAATTTATCTACGTATAAATAAACTCTAATAAATACTATTTAAGTTACAAAAGATACAAACAAGCTTTGAGATAAACATTTAAACTGAAGTTAATTGCTAAACGCGCGATAATGATTAGAAATAACTTTAAGAATTTGATCTCAAGTTTACTCGGCAGATTAGGGTTTCAAATTAATAGACTAATTATTTCTCAGAAACGAAACCTTATCTTGTTTAAAGATCTAATGAATAAATTTCGATATAATAAACGTCGATGAAGTAGTGGAAACTACATAATCTTCGGAAGCTTGTGTAGTAAATCCCCGACAAATCTCTCGTTTGTCACTTGGGGAGGCGCTCGGTGGACTCGTTACTTCGAGTAAATTTATCGCCACTTTATTCTGCTCTGAGTCAGTCTCACTCAATTCTGTATTACATTTAGATCGATTAGCTGACGATGGCCACTTTTTATTATTTAGAAAACGGTACACGCGTTCGAAGTACATACATCATTAATATCATTCTATCCCGCTACGTTGAAATGTCAACCGAGCGTAATAAATGTCTCAATAACTCAACTCTGTGACAGATCGCTCGGGCTATCATTAAGGCGTAAGTAAATTATTTCGTTCGTTAAACAGTCGACAAATAGCCGAGTTTCCTCGTCGACGAATTCGCTGAGTGTCCCCGGCGTCCCAATCAAAAGTCTGCAACTGTACTTAGAGACTTTACATTGGGAATGAGAGTGTAACATCGCAAATTGCTTCTGTGGAGTAAAGATTCCGACTTGTTATTAATTAACTGTCACTGTGATACGGGGAAAACCGTTTACGCACAAGTATCGCATTCATTCACGCAATGTTCTCGCTAAATATGCTCCAATTTATTCATTCATTTTGATTAACCTTGTAAATAACATTCATATTGCGATTTGATATTACCTTGATCTGTTGAGTGCAAATGTTATTGCCTTAATAAATACTTTACAATCAGTTCGATAAGATGAGATGATTAAACTACTTTCAATCATCGTAATAAATACTTGGCATAGGCATTGAATTTGTGGCTGGGAATGGGAGGGAATTTGACCTACTATACCATGCTGGTCAGCCATGTTAGTATAGGGTTTCATTTCGAGTTTTCCTTCTCTTGCACAGATGTTATGTGCTTATTTTATCCCATAATCGTCTTTTACGACATCCACGGGCAAGATAGGGAGTGGTGAATTGTATTCTTACTCCGTCACCACACGGAAAATTATAAATTATTCTGGTCGCCAGCGACCAGCCCAGGCGGGTGCCTGGGCGGGTCACTGTTGACAAGAACGGGTACCGGTGGCCTATCCATTTGGAGCTAGAGAAAGGTACATACCCTGTGAGCTATGAGCTCGCTCGCCACCCCCTCCTTCGCTCCGGACGGATCGAACGGTGTATATACACCGTGGTACATAGTTACTATGTACCATGGTACATAGTAAAAAATATCCCAGTACCCTACTATTTCTTCTCTGAGCAACGTGGTAATGAGCGTATAGTTGGTACAGGAGGCTCGAGCTTAGCAGTGGAATGTGTATGTGCCGAGATCATGATAATAATAATGGTGATGAGAATGATAACGAGGATGATAATGATGATGATAACGACGATGATAATAATAATGATAGTGAATGTTGCATAGTTCCACTTTACGTTTAGTGATGTCAGCGATTACATAAATCGGAAAATAGTATTCAAGTCGTAATCATCAAAACGTAATATTTATATATATACTTAGATTAAACCAGCGTTGATAGTCTGTCGTATGGCCAAGAGCGATTTGTGTCGGTTATCGCAGTATTTTTAGTAACAGCCACGCGTAAGGTCGCCATCTATTGGGAGTTTTCTGGGATAATATTAAAATAGTTTTAAAGTTAATTAATAAGGTTTCTTCTCAACCCATGTATGTCATATATCTGAATACGAGACTTCCTCCTCCATAATGGAAAGAAAATTGTCTTAATATGCTGTGCTTGTCAAATGGCCTGGTATAAGATTTTATTTAGTATTCCTTCTTTTGTAGTGTTGTAATTAATACGCATAGATAATTAAATTATAACGTGGAATAAATACATGCTTACACGATTGTTTCGCCTTTTCAAATTCAGTCACAGCATCTTCAGGTTTCATAAAACGAATATCTCAATGTTTGCCTTTAATTTTGGTAATCAATAAATCATCTTCCTTATTTACAAATATGTATTCGATAGTCTGGACTAGAGCGTTATTGTAATAGAGAAGGATTCTTGAGCGCTGCTCTCAAGCTTTTTCCAAGATATCAGCTGAACAAAGACTGACAAACCAATTTGCAGTAACAGTTATTTTATCTTCTAGAACAATTGTTGCCAAATAGGCGTCCGTCCAGAATAAAACTATCATCTTATTCTTTGACTTCTGTCCTTCTTTACTTGGTCGACGTTTTTCTAAATGGAAACATCCATTGTACAGATTGTTTTTTGATTTCGGGTTTGTAACTATATATCCAGTCTTCATCAACTATGACGGTGTCATATACAGCATACTTTAGGACCAATGAGCGAGACCAATACAAACGACGGCGTTTTTAATTTTCCATCAAATTGCGTCTAAAAGTTCTTGTAAAACTTTTTATACTTATCTCCAAGCAATGCCTAAAGTTGTCTGAGTGTATTGATAAATCACTTAAGGCGGAAACACATTATTAAAACGCGACGCGACCCCATGAAACGCGATGCGTGTTGAGTCGAATCAAATGTGTTGTTTTCTATATACCAGAATCACACTATGAACATCCGACGCGACGCCATACGCGCACACGCCACCCGATCCAGACGTGCCAGGTCGGTGTGTTTTTCAATGTTTTTTTTTTTTTGGGGTTGGGTTGCGATCGGCACGCACCTCGCACCACTCCGTCCGGGACGACAGAGGGGCGTAAGCACGCACACCCGCAACCCACCCCACGTGCACGTCGCCTTCGTCGTTGGGCCGACCACCGGAGTAGGGTTACTTGTCATCAGTGGTCGGCCCGGTGTTGTCCATGGTGGGGGTAAACACACCATCCGACGCGTAGCGCGCAGTATGTTTCTAGACAACACCCAACGCCACGCGTCAGTCGTTCGAGAACTGTCACAGAGCATATATGCATTCTTTGAGCCCATCCCTATTCTTCAAACTGTCAAACAGAATTTATCCATCCATCAACCTACAGATGTCCACTGCTGGACATAGGCCTCCCCACGAGAATGCCACTCGGAACAGTCCTACGCCACTTGCATCCAACGGTTCCCTGCGACTTTGAGGATGTCGTCATTCCACCTAGTGGCGGGTCGTCCTACGCTGCGCCGTCCGATTCGTGGTCGACACTCAAGAACCTTTCTTCCCCAACGGTTGTCGGTTTGACGAGCGATGTGGTCTGCCCATTGCCATTTCAACGTGCTAATTCTGCGGGAAGAATTTATGCCAATTTAATATTATTTTTTGCATTTATTTAGCGTTTAGCATTTGAAATGACCGACGATCAGTTAATTGAGTTGGTAAAACGAAATCAAATCTTCTTCAGACTTCATCTGACTCGTTATTTATTAAATCCATAGTACATAACCATACACTTCCACTGCTGTTAGCTAACTATTTTCAGAAATTGGTAATATGTCGTGGCGTCGCGTGTTGTTAATGTGCACGGTGCATATCGGGTGTTGACATGTTGCGTCACGTCACGTTTTAACAATGTGTTGCCGCCTTTATCCGCTTCTATTATTGCCGTACTACGTTATTTTCCTAAAGAGTTCCTAATTTGAAATTATAATAAATATGTCATTAGCGGCTCTTCTTACTGGCCTGTTATAATTTTTCTAATAACGTCTATTTAAGGCTAAAGATATAAAATTATTTAATCGAAAATATGTTAGACTAACAATCTGAATATAATAAATCTTACACAGTTTTCTTCTTGACTTATTTTACTATTTCATATAGATGCATTCTAACTAGATCGATTTAATGATCTTGAAATACGTATTTAAAATACTACAACTAATCCCACTTTTAAAACATCCATGGCCACCCTATCACCGCGTTGTTCTCAACACGTGTTTGACTGCAGATACGACTATCAGCTATTAACGGATAAAAATAATCTTTTGTCTTCGCTAATGAAAACTTTTATGCCGTCGTTATACCTATATCATAAATTACAACGGACTGTTATTTGATTTAAAAATATTATAAATTATATGTTTATATTCATTAGACTATTTTACTGTAAATCAGTATATGGATAATCTAATTTTAATAAAGTCTGGTTTATTTTTTTAATACTATAAGATATTCTCTTTACTAAAAATTTATAGTTTATAAGACATGACACTGTGACTAACAACGGCAAGGCAGTGACGATAAAAGTTAACGCAAATCTGCCAGAATTTTGTGACAATGAGACACGACCGTCATTGAGCCGCTTTTGTCATAACGACTGCTGAGTAAAAAAAAAACATGAAAATTCCATTGATATAATATAGAAATTTATAATTTAAACTTCATTTGCGACAACATGGAGACCCAAAAAATTATAACATGAATAAATATGTAAATAATCAACGTAAGTGACGCTACTGGCAAATAGGGATGATCGATGTTAGAAATACATCGATGTTAACATCGATGTCATAATCGAAAGCCCAACATCGATGTTCGATGTTTATCGAAAACCGAACATCGATGTTACAAAGACATCGATGTTAGTAAAACATCGATATCATTATCGAACTTGTATAACATCGATGTTACTAAGAAATAAAATTCTCTGGGCAAATTTTGATGTGCATTACGGCACGGAAACGTGGTCTCTAAATGTAGGCCTTATATCAAGGCTCAAAGTCGCTCAGCGTGCTATGGAGCGGGCTATACTCGGGATTTCTCTGCGAGATAGAATCCGGGATACGGAAATCCGCAGAAGAATGGGTGTAACCGACATAGCACGAAGAATTAGCACGCTGAAGTGGCAATGGGCAGGCCACATCACTCGACGAACCGACAACCGCTGGGGAAGAAAGGTTCTCGAGTGGCGACCACGTATCGGACGACACAGTGTAGGACGCCCCCCCACTAGGTGGACCGATGACCTAGTGAAAGTTGGTGGGCGTCGTTGGATGCAGGCGGCACAGGACCGCACATTGTGGCGCAACATGAGGGAGGCCTACGTCCAAGCAGTGGACGGCTATAGGCTGAAATGATGAAATTTTGATGATCATCGAACATCGATGTTCATCGATCATCCCTACTGGCAAAGTTAATAATCATATAAAATTTATTTGCATCTTTAGTCGAGCAATAAATCTAGCTCTAATTTTCCATTCATCCAACATCCCTAAGTATTTAAAAGTGGACATTAGGAATGTCCACTTTTAAATATAGGCCCCCCAAGATAATAAGTGGTGTTAATGGTGTCTTAGAACAGCGTTATCCACACTCTTGATGCTTCCTTGTTCAATTTTTACGATTTTCACATGAAATTAAATTTTGGTGACACATATTTTTTTGGCATTCCATCACATTAATTATTATAGCACATTAGCAAACATTTTTAACGACATGGCGCGCCATCGAACTTACTTTAATGGATTATTCTTATCTAAAATTGTGATTTGATAAAAGTCTAAAGGATCATAGCCTTTTTTTTTCGTATCACAATCTACAAAATGGATGTAATTATATTAATTTCTTCCATTGCTCTCATTAAATAATATTTTAATAATTATTTAAAATATTTTTATTATAACTAATCTATAAAATAAATGCTCAAATTTGGAATATGCCTAGAAACGTCAATAGCCTAAGTCTTCAACTATTATGAGACAAAAATTTCAATGTTGCTTTGCTGGTATATTATTCTACTGCTAACTTTTGTTTTTGGGTGATAAATGTGAAAAATCTACCCTTCTCTGAACATGACATGACTGGTTGCACAGCATAATATAGAGTATTTAGTCCTTATGTATTTTCAATAATAGCCTCGTGTTATTATTTATGTCAAACATGACATCAATGTGACAAAGACTGTACATAAAAATTCTATAATTAACATATAATCCATCCATCTACAAGCTTTTTTATAATACGTAATACCCATCCTTTGCAAGTGGGCTAACTAAAGTTTAATTGATATTATAAGTTTCTCAAGACTGCTGCTTTTTTAGGCTGACTATGTTCTGGATGCATGCCGTCCTTTTCGCCGGGGTGACGAAAGGGTGGCGCGTGGTCCCATAACCCACCGTATTCCCTCCCCTTCGCCATTAAGTCGGCCACTGGTACCGAGTTCCTTGAAGTCCGTGCTGGTCCGATAAGAGAGTGTGGCTACCCATTCTTCTTGTGATCTTCGCGTGAAATATACCATACATACGATTATTGGAGATATATATATATATATATATATATATATATATATATATATATATATATATATATATATATATATATATATATATTATGTACCCAATACATATTTATATTCCTAATAGATAAATCAAATCACTGCAGATTTCATTCTAAAATGTAACCGGATTAATTAATTCCATAGCGCTAGATCAATAAACAACTTCAATCGGAACGCTATTCACCACTGGCATTTGTCTTCAATGAAGTATATTCATTATAATATGTACGTACTTAGAATGTACGTATTGTGCATTGCAAATAGCTTCTAGATGATTAATAGAGATATTATGTTTGCTTGAAGCAGCAGACACCTGCAGCTTGTCGTGGTATGTGTCAATATACGTAGTTATTTCATCCGCCGGCTCGCATTACCATAAAATTATTGTTTGTACAAAAGTCATTTAGCTGGCACATTTTTAACACACAAGTTAATCTAGTAATTAAATACGGGTGTATTGTGAGTATAAACTTATGAACATAAATGACACAGAATGATGTGATACCTAGAACCATATTTGATTTTGTTTTAAAAAATCATAGGACATTTGAAAAGCATGGGATTCTCAGATTCTAGGAGAAAAGCAGAAAACAGGTCTAATAAAATGAGTTCTTATGTACACGCGTCTGTTACACATTTGAAGTAAAAGTACTTTTACGGATTTTATCGGGTATTTGAGTTTTAATTTGACGATGTTTCATACGTTTTCCAGACTTTTCACTTTGCTATGACCATAAACGCTGGAAAGTGTTCAAAACACTATATAGTATGTGTTATTTAGTAAAAAAATGTTATTTTTTTCCTTCGCCCAAAATATCTTAGCATATGTGCAGGGGTATTCCGTCGGGCCGACCACTGATGACAGGTAACCCTGCTCCGGTGGTCGGTCCAACGACGAAGGCGACGTGGTGTTCGGGTGGGTTGCGGGTGTTGTGTGCTTACGCCCCTCTGTCGCCCCGGACGGAGTGGTGCGAGGAGCGCGCCGACCGCAGCCCACCCCAAAAAAAAAAGAAAAAGCATATATGTGCTAATAAATATCCTGTTAAAAGGAGATCTCGAAATAAAGACTTTGTAAATATCAACGATACGTAAAATATGTTGATAAGTTTTTTATTGTGCATCAGATGGACTACGAAATTGCTTTTCTACTTTTTATTCTATTCATTTGACGATAAAATTTGCTTCAATGTAATTTTTTATTTAAAATTTATGGGCGGATAAGGTTCGACTAATATCTGAAAACAATATTTCTCTTCTTCATACTTTTCGCAAGTGTATTAAATAAAGCAAACATTTTTCGATGGAATTTGTGTGGACCTTTAAAAATATTTATTTCGATCAAGTCATAGTGTATAAACGATTATTAGCAATAACGATATTATTTTTCACACTAAATTAGTAAAGCTGAAGTAGAATGTCTGGCAACATTTGCATATTAAAAATATATGTGTGTGCCATGACATGCGGTAAAGTATTAGTATACCATTTACGTGATTATGTTAATATTTAATTACTATTTAATATTTAATAAAAAAATAGTCGTTTATTTATAATATTCTTTAAGCCTTTAATATTTCTAAACGTAAAGAATATGAAATATCATAGAAGGCCTCTCATTTGGCATCTTTAAAGCATCTGCAATTCAAGGATTAAGGATATGCTCAGATTATATAAAGCCAGGCAGACACTACTTAATGTACTTTTCAAACTATGAATTTCACACACCTTTAAGAAAAATTTTAGATGTTCTTGCTAGTCCTTACAATTTTATCTCAAAGTAGTTAATAAGGAATTTTAATAATGTGAAATATCGTTAATTTCTATTATGAATAAGTATTTTACTGCACGGGAGGTGCCCTATTACGAAAGAAAAAAACAGACTATTTTTACATTTCTTAAAGTATACTTAAACGGCTCTGCAATAAGATTTACGAGCTAAACTTCTTCATGCGTTGCGTAAAGACTCTTACGTAATTGTTTTGCAACTAATACTCTTACGCTTAACCTTTACGCAAAGGTGAATTCGCTTCAAGTGAATTGTTTAAAAAAGCTGTACGTTTGTTTTGTAAATTGTTAAATGTTACTATGTTACAATCACTATCAACATCAAACTAACATGCAAAAAAAACGCTATCTTTGTCTGTTGACCCATAGTTAGGGCCTTCTTATTTTGGGATATTCCGTCGAGCCTACCACTGACAACAGGTCACCCTGCAGCGGTGGCCGGCCCAACGACGAAGGCGACGTGTCATGGGTGTGGGTTACGGGTGTACGTGTTTACGCCCCTCTGTTACCCCGGATGGAGTCGGACGAGGAGGACGCCGACCGTAACCCATCCCCCCAAAAATAAGAAATTTTAAAGGTTACACTACCTTTTTTTCCCGCGTGATAGTCGCTTAAAGAACTAAAGAAGTTATCCAATAGGAAACGCACTTAAAGTTGATATTTCTGGCGTGCAAGTTATGAAAATATTACATACTAGCTTTTGCACGCGGGTTCGCCCGCGTAAAATTTACTTGCATATTGAACAATTATCGCAAAGAATTTTATCGGCATAAAAAGTATTACATTTCTTAATTTAAGAAATACTCTACGTGTCAATTTTCATCTAAATCTGCTCAACAGTTTAACTGTGATTGAGTAACAAACATCCAAATATCTTCACAAACTTTCACATTTGAATATTAATTCCAGCCTTGTAATTCAGATTCCCGTGCAAATACGATGATAAATATGCCTTTCCTTAGTCTCTGATAACGTACTGTTCCATTGGTGAAAAAAAATTATATCAATCAAACACCCGCAGTTTCATTCACGTAGACCCCATTCCCATGCCAATACCGAGATAAAAAAATGCCTATGTTACTCGCTGATAACATAGGTAGCTTTCCATTGGTGAAAGAATTTTAAAAATTGGTCGACATCCCTCGGTTTAGTTCTCGTTCCAGGGCAAATACCGGGATGAAAATAGCCTTTATATGGTATTCACTGATAATATAGCTTTTCATTAGTGAATTAATTTTTAAAGCTATTAAATTCCCGTGATTTTACCGGCATTGTACCCGATCCCGTAGGAGTATCGAGATAAAAATAGCTTAAATATGTTACTCGCTTAAAAATAGCTTCCCATTAGTGAAATAATTTTAAAATCGACTTAATTCTCAAGGTTGCTCCAGCCATACCGGGATAAAATATAGCCTGGGATAAAATATAGTCTAAGTTATTCCTTATGTACGCCTGGTAGACCTGATGGTAAAATATAATCAATATCGGCCCAGCCATTTTGAAGATTAGGTACCTGTAACGAATAGACAAAAAATTTGGACCGTATTGTGTGAGCATAAATAAAATCTATTATTTTGATAGACAAACAGACGCTTCAAATTTATTTATTTGTAGAGATAAAAAATTGGAATAATATCTTGATTGTAACGTACTGTCTGGTAGCTGCTAGAAATATTACCACGCTTTCATTATTCGTGGGTGTCGCAAATTACTACTAAGACAAAGATTTACATCGACCTGGACCAATTGGTGATGCTGTCTGGCCAACAATTTTTTTAATTTTCTTTTTATTTTAAGACAACACCCTACACTAAGGAAATAGTCCTTGTATTGCGGGGGACTTTACAAACAAATAATTAACGGACACAGATTACATCTAGACTCAGAACAACAATTTGTGGATCGCACAAAGTGTTATCCCGCGTGGGATTCGAACCCCCGACACTGATGCTGTAGGTCGCTATCTTAACCACTGCGCCATCTGTGCAGTCAATGTCATCAGCCAGGTCATAAAATGTTGCTAGAACCTTTGCAATATATCTACGATGGCAGAAGAGTACCTACATATCGCGTCGATCCAAAGTAATTAGGATAAGAGCAATATAATGATGATATATCATTGGCTGGGTGTCTTCGACTATGTGCGTTTTACCCTTTTGGGACGGCCCAAAATTGTTTCTTAGTGCGTGCTTACCCCGAATAACCGATCGGTATACAAAATTTCAGATTCTTAGGCCCGGTATCTTTGGCTATACACATTCACCCTCTAAGAGGTTGCTTTTCCAAAAATTATTTGTTAAAGCTCGCTTATCCTTGCCAAAAAGTTTTTCATACTGCTTGGTAAGTGAGCACTAAGAAAATCTTGGCGTAATCCAAGAAAACCGACCGTGTACTAAAATTATCCTTCCTAGGCTCAGTAATTTCGGGTAAACGCTTTTCACCCTCTTAGTGCTAAAATTGCAAAAATCTCTCTTTCCCCAAGAAAGGCAACTTTATACAAAATTCCATGTTTCTAGGCCTAATGATTTCGGCTATATATTTTGCACCTCTTTAGGAGTTGATTTTATTAAAATAATTTCTTACAGTGAGTACTTACAACAAAAGAAAGATTTCATAGAATAGAATTGCATAGAAAGTTTTACTTTCCTAGCCCCAATAGTTTCGTCTATACGCTTTTCACCCCCTTAAGGGGGTGATTTTCCAATAATCTTTTGCTAGTGCTCGTGTAACCCAAGAAATAAGACAATATAAAAAGAAAATACGTTCCCCTATTTCAACTCCTTATACCTATTTTTTCGCGATAAAAAGTAGCCTATATCCTTTCTCAAGCTTTAGTCCATCTCTGTACCAAATTTCATCAAAATCAGTTAAGTAGTTTCGACGTGAAAGGCTATATGCTTTGCAACACCTTAAGGGGGTGGTTTCCAAAAATCCTTTGCTAGTGCTCGTGCACCTCAAGAAATACGATGGTGTAAAAAAAAATACGTTTCTAGGCCCAGTGGTTTCGGCTGTATGCTTTTTGGTATTTTAGGGGTTGAATTTCATCCCTATGTAAGTGAAACTACCAAAACGCTAGAACGATTATTATATTATTTATTTATTATTATTATTTATTATCAGGTGCCTTAATACAAAGATTCACGGTTCTATCATCGAAAATGACGAATTTCCATACAAAATATCATCCCCTATTTCAACGCCTTATATCCATTTTTTCGCAATAAAAAGTAGCCTATATCCTTTTTCAAGCTTTAGTCCATCTCTGTACCAAATTTCATCAAAATCGGTTTAGTCGTGAAAGGCTAAATGCTTTTCACCCCTTTAATGGGGTGAATTTCCAAAAATCCTTTGCTAGTGCTCGTGCACCCCAAGAAATACGATGGTGTAAAAAAAATACGTTTCTAGGTCCAGTGGTTTCGGCTGTATGCTTTTTGGTATTTTAGGGGTTGAATTTCACCCCTATATAAATGGAATTTTCGAAACGCTTGAGCGAATATTTATTTATTTATTATTAGGTGCCTTAATACAAAGATTCGTGGTTCTATCATCGAAAATGACGAATTTCCATACAAAATATCATCCCCTATTTCAACCCCTTATACCCATTTTTTCGCAATAAAAAGTAGCCTATGTCCTTTCTCAAGCTTTAGTCCATCTCTGTACCAAATTTCATCAAAATCGGTTTAGACGTGAAAGACTATATGCTTTTCACCCTCTTAAGGGGGTGAATTTCCAAAAATCCTTTGCTAGTACTCGTGCACCCCAAGAAATACGATGGTGTAAAAAAAAAATACGTTTCTAGGCCCAGTGGTTCCGGCTGTATGCTTTTTGGTGTTTTAGGGGTTGAATTTCATCCCCATGTAAATGACATTTTCAAAACGCTTGAACGAATATTTATTTATTTATTATCAGGTGTCTTAATACAAAGTTTCGTGGTTCTATCATCGAAAATGACGAATTTCCATACAAAATGTCATCCCCTATTTCAACCCCCTATATCCATTTTTTCTCGATAAAAATGAGTCTATGTCCTTTCTCAACCTTTATTCCATCTCTGCACCAAATTTCATCAAAATCGGTTCAGTGGTTTAGATGTGAAAGCGTAGCAGACAGACAGACAGAAAGACAGACAGACAGACAGAGTTACTTTCGCATTTATAATATTAGTAAGGATTATTGTTTTTGGGACAAAAAATTTCACTATAAGAAAATGTAAATCTGGCTTTTCTCTTGATTTGGAATTCACACAAAGGATTACTCTGCCATGACTCACCCCAATCCACTAATGGTTGGGGCGGTAAACTACATCCCATCAAAAATATCCGCGTTCCGACGTCCCCGGCATCTTCTCGACGAAGAGGATGACTTCATCACGATTGCCCAGGAAAGGGTCTATCTACACCGCTCGCACAGCGATAACGAATAAATATCCGCGGTACCAACCTCGCAGTCGAGTTCAGCGACCGCGCCGCGCAAAGTTTAACTAAACGTGGCCACGCCCACTTGACCCACAGGAGACCCCAAGCTGAGGTCTGTTTCCCACAGGGGGAGCCCTTGAGCGATGTCGCTTAAAGTCTTTACCGGGTTGAGAGTCCTTAGCGCTCACCCATAGTCCGGGCAAAGCTGTGAGAGCCATCTGCAGCTAACAGCTCCACAAATAAAAAACAAAGGATTAGAAAAGTTTAAATCTTCTACTTAACCGTCACTTCTTATCCACAAAATATGATATTCAAACAAAAATAAATTCTTAATTTGGAACAGCTACCGAACACGAAAAATGTATACCTACCTAAATTTATATCTAGTATCTCAAAGCATATGGAAGATCAAGACTGAGTAGAGTCTATCCATACTAATATTATAAATGCGAAAGTAAGGATGTTTGTTTGTTTGTAACGCTTTCACGCTTAAACCACCGAACAGATTTCAAAAATTCTTTCACCAATGGAAAGCTATAATATCAGGGAGTAACATAGGCTATATTTTATCCCGGTATTCCCACAGGAACGGGCACTACGCGGGTGTAAACGACTGAAACCGAAGCGAAGCGAGGGCGGGTTGCTAGTAATCTATATATTGTATACGTTGGGCTTATGAAGTCTGCACATAATACCTTCCTTAACTTGTCAGTGGTTGTAGTAGAAGACGACTAAGTAAAGGATGTTACATGCATCTTATATATTAATGTTAGTGATACTTACACATACTGGCATTAGCCAGGAAGGAATTTACAAAATAAAATTATATACCAACCCGTCTGACCAGCGTGGTATAGTGGTTCAATTGATGATAATGAATCATCAGGTATATAATAAAATTCTGTTTCATAAGTTATTTAAATACCACACCAGAAAATAAATCCTTATGACGCATAAGACTTTATTAACATCCCAGAAAAGGTCGCAATTGCAATCAGACTCTGTAAGCATCTATGGATTGCCTAATCGATTAGTGTGGCAATCGAATATATAACACACGTCACTTGGGTCGCAATTTAGACTACTATTATATCTCTACAGTCAACAATATATAACACAAAAAGCGAATAAATAAACCAAAAATAAGAACAGAACCGACAAGTGATGGGTTAATGAGTCCACAGAGTAACAATAAAACGCAGAAAATACATGCATATGTATGTGAGTAGCCTTGGCAACGTCCTCTTTTAGATATAAGGTCAACATTTGTTTTACACTTACATCATTGAAAGACCGACGCTTTAGTTTAACAATATTATACACCTTTGATAGTCAAAAATACACAAAATGATTATAATATAATAATTAATATAATCGTGAATTCCTTTCACATATCATCATCCATCCTACTTTTAGCCCAATTACTTGAAGTCGACGCAAAATGTACTCTTACAAAAGTTTTGGCTATAGTTTTGCCTGCCTCCCAGACGTTAACTCTCCTTTTTTCTTTTTTTTGTTCACGCTGTGGAAATCATTCATGGACTGTCCCCCGCCAGTGACAGACGGGAGCCGCTTCCACAGTCCCCCGCCCTGTAACGGTGGACTCTAGGTCTACCCTCCACCGCACGGGTAACTTCTTGTGCTCTGCCCAGTCTGCTTGCGGAGAATTGCTCGCCGTTGGCCCGCGCTGTGGCACGGAGCTGGTAAACTTCCGCCAGTGCCTCAGTTACAAGCGGCCAAGGCGGGTTACCTTCCAGTAGGACGACGGACTCTCCTTGGGATTCGGTGCCCACCATCGCCAGGGCGATGCTCGACAGCGTCAGGAACTGGGACGCGGTCGCAGCCTTCTGCGAGGCAGTGACAAGTAACCCTGCTCCGGTGGTCGGTCCAACGACGAAGGCGACGTGGTGTTCGGGTGGGTTGCGGTTGTACGTGCTTACGCCCCTCTGTCGCCCCGGACGAAAAAAAAAAAACGAAGAACACCTGAAAATAAAAAACACCCTCTTTGGGATATAATTTTTGACCAAGCGGCATCAGATGGAGTTAGTTCAGGTGGATATAAAGCTGATATAAACCTGACATAAAGCCAACATTTCCCAGAAAAGTAAAGGTCCTAAATAATAAAACAACATCTTATTGTCATCTATTTGGCCGAGTTCCAGACAGATTGGGACTTCTTTGTTGGCATAATTCAATATTATGTGCCCTAACCACGATTTGAAACCGTGATTGGTAATCACAAAATTATGTGACAGAACCAAGGTCACTTCAACTTTTCAGTAGCTTATTTTTCGTTATGTACATGTATATTGCTTAATATTTGACAGAGTTGTCATAGCTCACGAAATTTGTATTTATTTTGCAGAGAATAGACAGATGGAAAACTCGAAGTTAAAATCTCAAATGAAAATTCGTGTGGCCTGTATGGTGTGGTACGTCAATTTCGATTGATTTCATCGAGAAGGATTATTCCCAATAGCGAAACGTATATACGTACTTATATAAACGTTTATGTAAGCGCACATACGCTTCATTATTGGGCTTCACTTTATATAGAGAAATAAAAAAAATCTAGTAATATCTGAGATGAGCTTTGATTAAGTTTTACAATCTTTAATTTTTTTCCGCTAAATAACATGGTTCAACGTTAGTGTGTTGCTGTAGTCAAGGAATGAGTTAAGATCGGAAATTATAGGGCCTTACCTCGCTTTTCCATCTCCCCTCGTTTTGATCTAGATCTAGTCAGACCATGGCTTATCAAAAAGGGAAGGAATATTTGAATTTTGATTGCCCGACGTATATTTGTGAGTGAGTGACAATGACTTGTTGGACGTGACACATCTTAGTCCGTGACCATGTAGCGTTCATGGTAAAGTGTTCGAAACGTCGGGCAATCAAAAATCAAATACAAACGCGATAAAATCCGTATAGTAGTTTTATTTACAATACTACTCACATAAATATCAAAAATCATTAAGGAAAGGAGTTTTAAAGCGGCTTACTTTAATTTAAAATACAACAAATATAAACTATAATATCTGGTTCACCGAGCTTCGCTCGGTATATTTTTGTTGAATTTATTTAGATACTAGCTTTTGCCCGCGGCTTCGCCCACGTAAAAGTTAACTTGCATATTTCTTAATTTAAAAAATAGTCTTCAAATGTTAAAGTAACGTAAAAGTTAACTTGCATATTTCTTAATTTAATAAATATCTATGTATCTATTTTCATCCAAATCTGCTCAACAGTTTACGCGTGATTGAGTAACAAACATCCGAATATCTTCACAAATTTTGATAAATATGGCCTTCCTTAGTCACTGACAATACATTATCCATGATAGTTACCCATTGGTGAAAAAAAAATATCGTTGAAACTCCCGTAGTTTCACCTACTTAGACCCCATTCCCATGCGAATGCCGAGATAAAAATTACCAATGTTGCGCTGATATTATAAGTTACATACATGGGTGAAAAAAAAATATTCTAATCAAATCCCATAGAAATATCCGAGATAAAAACATAGGCAATATTACTCGCTGATAACGTAGCTTCCTATTGGTGAAAGAATTTTAAAAATTGGTCAACATCTACCGGTTTCACTCGCGGAGTTCTTGTTCCTGGGCAAACACTGGGATGAGAATAGCCTTTATTTGTCAATTGATTGAATAATTGATTGAATTAAGCGATACATAGTAGAAATCCATTTTTATTTTATTTTAAAATGGAAGGATGGGTGGGTCTACCACTCCCCCCCCCCCCTTCCTTCCTTCCTTCCTTTATTTGTTATTCACTGATAATATAGATTTTCATTCGTAAATTAATTTTTATATCCATTAAATTCCTGCGATTTCACCAACATTGTGGCCGGTCCCGTAGGAATATCGGGATAAAAAATAGCCTAAATATCTTACTCGCTTAAAAATAGCTTTCCATTATGAAATTATTAAAATCGACTATATTCTCACAGTTGCTCTCAGCCACACCGGGATAAAATAATTATAGGCTAAGTTATTCCTTATGTAAGGTTGGTAGACCTGGTAGTAAAGTATTATCAGTATCGGTCCAGCCGTTTTGAAGATTATCCGTAACGAATAGACAGACAATAAAAAGAACCGTTTTTAGGGTTCCGTACCCAAAAACGACCCTATTACCAAAACTTCGCTGTCTGTCCGTCCGTCTGTCCATCACTAAGCTGTATCTCAAGGACCGCGATAGCTAGACAGTTGTTTTTTTTTTTACAAATTATGTATTTCTGTTGCCGCTATAACAATAAATATTAAAAACCAAATAAAATAAATATTTAAGGGGGGCTCCTAAACAACAAACACAATTTTTCCCCCTATTTATAGATAATGGTACGGAACCCTTTGTGCGCGACCTCGACTCGCACTTGGCCGGTTTTTAGACATAGGTATCGTGCAAATAATTGTGTGAGCATAAATAAAACCTATTATTTAAACAGACAAATAGACGCTTCAAATTTGTTTATTTCTAGAGATAGAAAATTGGATTAATATCTTGATTTTAACTTACTGTCTGGTAGCGGCTAGGAATATTATCACGCTTTCATTGTTCGTGGGTGTTGAAAAATACTATTAAGACAAAGATTTACATCGACCTGGACCTATTGGTGATGCCATCTAGTCAGCAATGTCGTCTGGCAGGCAGCTGGTCATAAAATATTGCTAGAAGAACCTTTGCAATATATCTACAATGGCAGAGGAGTTCCTACATATCGCGTCGATCCAAAGTAATCTTGTTAAGCGAGCACTAAGAAAAAATATTGGGGTAACCCAAGAAAGCTGACCGTGTACTAAAATGATCGTTCCTATCGTTCAGCGGTAATATTGCAAAAAACTCTTTTTTAGTGAGCACTTTCCTCAAGAAAGACAACTTTATACAAAATTTCACGTTTCTAGACCTAATGATTTCGGCTATACATTTTTGAATTTCAAAAACTAATTTCTTAGAGCTCACTTACAACAAAAGAAAGAGAATCGCATACACAGTTTCACGTTCCTAGCTCCAATAGTTTCGGCTATACGCTTTTCATCCCATTTTCCAAAATTCCTTTGTGCTTGTAAACCCCAAAAAATACGACGAGTAAAAAAAATACGTTTCTAGGCCCAGTGGTTTCCGCTGTATGCTTTTTGGTCTTTTAGGGATTGAATTTCATCCCCATGATAGTGAAATTTTCAAAATGCTAGAACGAATATATATTTATTTATTATCAAATGCCTTAATACAAAGATTCATGGTTCTATCATCGAAAATGACGAATTTCCATACAAAATGACATCCCGTATTTCAACCCTTTATACCAATTTTTTCGCGATAAAAAGTAGCCCATGTACTTTCTCAAGCTTTAGTTCATCCCTGTACCCGATTTCATCAAAATCGGTTCAGTGGTTTAGGCGTTAAAGGCTTATTACCCTTATCACCCCCTTAAGCGGGTGATTTTCCAAAAATCCTTTGCTAGTGCTCGTGTACCCCAAGTAATATTACGGTGTAAAAAAAGATTACGTTTCTAGGCCCAGTAGTTTCGGCTGTATGCTTTTTTTATCTTTTAGGGGTTGAATTTCATCCCCATATAAATGAAATTTCCAAAACGCTAGAACGAATATTTATTTTTTTATTATCAAGTACCTTAATACAAAGATTCATGGTTCTATTCATCGAAAATGACGAATTTCCATACAAAATGTCATCCCCTATTTCAACCCCTTATACCCATTTTTTTGCGATAAAAAGTAGCCTATGTCCTTTCTCAAGCTTTAGTCCATCTCTGTACCAAATTTCATGAAAATCGGTTCAGTGGTTTAGACGTGAAAGCGTAACAGACAGACAGACAGGGTTACTTTCGCATTTATAATATTAGTAAGGATATATTAATAAATAATAAAAATTAAATAATGAAAAAATATCAACAATTACAAAAAGAGAATAATAATAACATCGAGATTCGATCCCACGCTGTTTGAATGCCAAAACAAACAAAAAAGTGGACAACTTCCCAACTGAGCTATCGCCACTCTTGACGTTGACGGCGAAATTTGAATCCATATTCTATTGATATTTTATGTCATTGTATTGATTAGCTAAAAACACCGACAAAACAACATTTTCTATAAGTAAAACATAGCTAGATTGATTTTTTTGACCCCGAAACCTCTAGTATGCCAAATTTCATCAAAATCGTTGGAGCCGTTTCCGAGATCCTGAATATATATTATATATATATATATATATATCTTATATCTTTAAACGAGCAATTCTTGTATTATATATAATATCTGGTTGACCGAGCTTTGCTCGGTATCTTTTTCTTGTCTTTTTGCCGAATTTATTTAGATATATATTAATAAAAAATAAAACAATGAAACAAATATCAAAAATTACAAAAACAGAATAATAATAACACCGAGATTCGATCCCACGCTGTTTGAATGCCAAAACAAAACTAAAAACTGGACAACTTCCCAACTGGGCTATCGTCACTCACGATGTCAACAGCGAAATTTGAATGCATATTCTATTGATATTTTATGTCATTGTAAAAACACCGACAAAACAACATTTTCTATATATAAAACAGGAGCAGTTGCCGAGATTCTGAATATATATATATATATATAATGAGCAATTCTTGTGTATATATATATATATATACACAAGAATTGCTCGTTTAAAGATATACCTATATATATATTTTCAGGATCTCGGAAACGGCACCAAGGATTTTGATGAAACTTGGCATACTAGAGGTGTCGAGGCCAAAAAATCCATCTAGCTAGGTTTTATTTATAGAAAATGTTGTTTTGTTAGTGTTTTTAGCAAAACAATACAATGGCATTAAATTTTAAAAGAATATGAATTCAACTTTCGCCGTCAACGTCATGAGTTACGATAGCTCAATTGGGAAGTTGTCCAGTTTTCTTTAAGTTTTGTTTTGGCATTCAAACAGCGTCGGATCGAATCTCGGTGTTATTATTATTCTCTTTTTGTAATTTTTTATATTTTTCATTATTTAATTTTTATTATTTATTAATATATACTAAATAAATTCGACAAAAATACATACATATACGACAAATACATATATATATATATACAAGAATTGCTCGTTTAAAGATATAAGATACAAAGTTACATTATAAATTACGTACTTTTTTTTAATATGGTTAAATGCATTAGTATTTAACCATAAAAAAAATATTAAATTTTATGTTCGATTTAATTATAAAGCGAACATAAAATTTAATATTTTTTTTTACTTTTAATAATTAGTAGCAGTCTGTATAACATAATAGGAATTATGTATTAATTAATTTATGATATTAAAATTATTGTTTATTAATTTATGACGACTTCTAGATTACCATTAGCTTTCATGTCGATCGGCAAGTCACATTGTTGGACTCGGGCCTACTCCACTAAAGATAGGAAATTGACCTACTATATATACCGCGCTGGTGAAACGTGTTGATATAGGGTTTTATTTCGAATATTCTTTCTCTGTTTTATGCTATGTCCCTTAATTATCTTTTACGACGCCCACGGACAAAGTGTGTAGTTTCTCAAATTGCTCAGCCGACTTAAAAAAAATATTGTGAACATATGTTATTGTTTCCGGTTTCAATTACAGGCTAATTTTTCTTCTAAACGATTTTGTGAAACTGGCTGCAACAGATAGTTATATGTATAAAAAATGGTTTTGGAATGTAAAAATAAATTTCAAAGATAACTGCTTGAAGGTATGTCAGAATAAAGCTTTAAATCAAACGAACACTTCAGCATTATAATAGTAACATAGATAGATGCATGGAATAGTTTGATGTCGTTGACGGTTACCAAGCAAATTCCAAGTATTCGCATAGCAACATCAAGCGGTTTTAATTTCAGAATAACAATTCTCACTTTCCAGAATAATCCATAAACCGATTTCGCGTCGGCGTATACAGCTACTGATGGGATTTTGAGAAAACGTTGTGATGTTAATACCGGGAAAATCTCATTTTAGGTTATTTGTTGAAAACTGGTTACCACGGAGTTGAAGCTTCAATTTATCATTTGTAACTAGCAAAAATACGGGCGATAACAATAAGGCTGTATCTTTTCTTAATTAGATATTAATTATTTCGTTGAAGCCAATGAGTAGTCATGACTTTCAATTCTAGTTGTCCAGTTTTTTTTGTTTTGTTTTGGCATTCAAACAGCATCGGATCGAATCTCGATGTTATTATTATTCTCTTTTTGTAATATTTGATATTTTTTTCATTATTTAATTTTTATTAATATATATATATATATATATATACATATATATATATATATATATATATCTATATCTAAATAAATTCAACAAAAATATACCGAGTGAAGCTCGGTCAACGTGATATTACATATTTATTAGCTATAATTACAGATGCCGTTCGAGTACAATACCCACTTATTAGTCCATCTTATTACTATAAGAATATCCATTTTTTTATCGTAATAATTAGCTCTGTTAATCCATGCTATCATTATTTTGAATCTAAGGTTTTGCTAAGTAAAAAACATTTATTAACCATACGCAATAGTTAATGAGATTATTCCGCACGACTGTGATTTTCTTATATGAACAGATTAGTGATCCGATATAGTGTCTGGCGAGCACTAAATGATAGTTAAGTCAGTAATATGTAGTTACGTGAAACAAAATTATTTTTCAAGATCTTATGACCATACTGTATAGTTTTTGAAACATCAGAATGACAACACCAGATTGAAATCTGTAAACATAAAGATTAAGAGAAAATTAAATTATTTAAATAATTATTAGCTTCTAATCATCATCATCATCTCAGCCCATATACGTCCCACTGTTGGACTCGGGCCTCCTCCATAATGGAAGGGTAATTGACCTACTATACCACGCTGGTCAGACGTATTGGTATAGGGTTTTATTTCCCTAGCCGAGGCCGCGGGTGACGTGACCGGGGATTAGTCCGTCACCCGCTGAGAGGCCGACCGCGTGAGGAAAGACCGACGTCCTCCCTGAGGGGGGGGACGTCGGTCGATGGGAGGGTACCCCAATTAGGGGTATTCCGTCGGGCCGACCACTGACGACAAGTTAACGCTGCTCCAGTGGTCGGCCCAACGACGTGGTTTTTGGGTGGGTCGCGGGAGTTGCGTGCTTAAGCCCCTCTGTCGCCCCGGACGGAGTGGTGCGGAGGCGCGCCGACCGCGACCCACCCACAAAAAAAAAAAAAAATAGGGCTTTATTTCGAGTTTTCCTTCTCTCGCATAGATGTTATATGCGTTTTATATCCCTTAGTCGTCTCGTACGATCACCCACGGGTAAGATAGGGGGTGGTGAATTTTATTCTTACTCCGTCACCACACGGAAAGTCCGTCACCGTCACCACCAATTAGCTTCTAATATTTGTGATTGTGTGAAAATTTTTTTTTTACCTTTTTTTATAAAAAAATAACTTAATTTTACTCTAAAAAAAGGAAAACGACTAAATCAACTACACATGTAAAATAGTTTTTAGATTCCCCTCTTTGTTTCCGAGAGAATAAAAAGAAGCAACGTAACAGAGCCATATTTCATGCTGTATTTTTAGTGTCTTATAATAGTCCTTTACATATGGAATTGGCGTTTTGCACGGGAGGCATATAAAGCCAATTTTTTTTTGTAAAATGTATTTAATTAATCAAAGTATGTTGTTATCTATGCACTTTTGCCATCTCATAGGTAGTTCATTGATCCCTTTACTAAAAAAACCATGGGGACGAGAATCAATAAACTCTTTGAAGGAGGTTTGGACTGCCTCATCGGAGTTAAATTTTTTTCCTTGTAAGAAGTTGTCCAAATACCGGGAAAAATGGTAATCTGTTGGAGCAAGGTCCGGGAAGTACGGTGGATGTCGCAGACATTCCAATTGTAGCTCATCTAACTTAGTGATTGTTTGTTGTGCAGTGTGTGTGGTCTTGCGTTGTCATGAAGCAGCAGTGGCCTAGAGCGATTGACCAATCGCGGTTGTATAGCAGTTAGTTCTTTCTACATGGTTTGCAGTTGCTGACAATATATATCTGCCGTAATCGTTTGGCTAGATTTTAGAAAGCTGTAGTGAACGACACCCGCGCTAGTCCACCAAACACTCACAAGTAACTTATTCTGAGTCAATTTTTGTTTAGGGCAGGATTTGCCTGGGTCTCCAGGGTTCAGCCATTGCGACGAGCGCTTCCGATTATCTTACAGTATCCACTTTTCATCACAAAAAATGATTCGTTTAAAATCCCTTCATTATTTTGTCGGTTGAACAAAGTAACACAGCAGTCGACGCGTGTTTGCAAGTTCGATTCACTCAATTCCTGAGGTACCCATCGTTCAAGTTATTGACTTTCCCGATTTGCTTCAAGTGGATTAATACAGTCTTGTCACTTACCCCGAAGCCTGCAGCTATCTCTGAAGTGCTTTGTGTTGGATCCGCTTCCACAATAGAAAGTCTATTCTAATTCCTAATTCTCCATTTTCCACTTTGGTCTCCGGCCGTCCACGGGGTTGGTTCTGAAGGTCGAAATTTCCAGAACGAAAACGTTAAAACCAAAACCGTGCTTTCTTTTGCGACACCAGCGCCGTACACATTATTAATCCTTCGAGCTGTTTCTGCAACACTGGTGCCACGGTAGAACTCGTACTCGTAAATATACCGATATTTCATGTTTTCCATTGTGCGGTAATAAGCGTCGCCAAAGAAAAAAATAATGAAGAAAAACAAATGAATGACTGTTTTCAAAACTCAAATGTACCAGCTAAATGAATTTATAAATTTGAATTTGGAATTCTTAACCAAAGAGGAGATATTTCAGATCAAATTGGCCAGTACGACAAAACGCTAATTTCATATGTAAGGACCTAATATATAGAAGTATCGATCCAATAACCTAGGCCCATTTCCAGACTTGGAGAATTTTCTGCTGAATACATATTTCGGCAAAAAATCCATTAAGGTTTTGACTTGACCTATTGATTGTGTTTTAAAATCCGAAAACATAATTGACAACAAATACCGACAGTTCTATTCTTATGCAGCAGCTCTAGAAATATACGTACATTCGTACAACCGTCGAGTTAAATAAAGTTATTTGTAAACGACGTGGGGTATTTATAGTGCTGCAACATATCATTATCAAGGTTCAATGGTATTCATGAATAAAGTTAAAAACACATCGTTCACTTTTACTTTATTTATTTGGAAAACAAACAGTTGTACCATAAATGGCTATGCTAATAATAATACCATGGAATTAAAATTAATAAAAATACAACCCGCAACGTTTTCAAAGGTTACAATTATTTAATCGGGGGGCACGGCAGCGCCCCCGCCAAGTCGAGCGCGAAGCAAACACTGCCGTACCATCCTTTACTGGAGGAGGGAAGGCTGGTGCTCCTGCCGAAGCCGGGACGGTCTCCGGAGTCGCCTTCGGCCTACAGGCCTATCGTGCTGCTCGATGACACGGGCAAGCTACTGGAGAGGGTGGTAGCTGCCCGCATCGAGCGGCACCTCGTCGGCACGGGGCTCGATCTGTCGGACGCCCAGTTTGGGTTTAGGAGGGGTCGTTCGACGATCGCGGCTCTGTTGCGCCTGAGGGCCGTGGCGACTGAGGCTGTCACCGGCGGGGGAGTGCTGTTGGTGGTGTCCCTAGACATCGCCAACGCATTCAATAGTCTGCCATTCAGCTGCATCAGGGAGGCGCTCCGGTATCACGGGGTGCCAGTTTACCTGAGGCGGCTAGTGGCAGACTATTTGGAGGGGCGCAGCGTCCTCTGCACCGACCGAGCAGGGGACGTCGTGCGAACGCCCATGACGTGCGGTGTCCCACAGGGGTCGGTCCTCGGACCCACCCTGTGGAACATCGGCTACGACTGGGCGTTGAGGGGGAGCCTCCCGCCCGGGCTGGGCGTGATTTGTTACGCCGACGACACGCTCGTCACAGCCCGCGGTGGGACGCTAGAAGAGGCGGTAAGCCTGGCGACCTCGGGTACCGAGGAGGTCGTCAGACGGATCGAGGCGCTGGGGTTGAGGGTCGCCCTGGACAAGACGGAGGCCCTCTTGTTCCATGGGCGCACTATGAGCCCTCCCATCGGCGTCTCGATCACCGTCCACTCGGTCGACATCAGCATCCGGGCCCATATGTGGTACTTGGGCCTGGTGCTCGACGGGCGATGGTGGTTCCGGGAGCATTTCCGCAGGCTCGCTCCGCGGCTCGTCAGCGCGGCGTCCGCCCTATCCTGGCTTATGCCGAACGTGGGCGGACCGAGCGCTGCGTGCCGACGGCTGTACGCGGGGTCATCCGGTCGATGGCCCTGTACGGCGCACCGGTGTGGGCGGGGTCCATGACCGCCCGACTTAGGGCCCTTCTGTGGCGACCACAGAGGGTCACGGCGGTCAGGGCCATCCGCGGATACCGCACGGTGGCGACGGAGGTAGCGTGCCTATTGGCCGGGACTCCCCCGTGGGACCTGGAGGCGGAGATGCTCGCCGGACTATATCGGCGGGTGACGGGGGTGCGAGCGGAGGGCGGTGTGGTCTCGTTAAGGGATCTCACTGCCTGGCGCGTCGACGCCTGCCGAGACGTCATCGCCCGTTGGGCAGTCCGGCTGGAGAGGCCTCGGTTCGGGGTGCGAACCGTGGAGGCCTTCCGGCCGGTGCTGATGCAGTGGTTGGAGAGGCGGCACGGGGTGCTCTCCTTCCGACTGGTGCAGGTTTTGACGGGGCATGGGTGCTTCGCCAAATACCTGCACCAGGTCGTTAGGAGGGAGAGTACACCGTCCTGCCACCACTGCGATTGCGACGAGGACACGGCGCGCCATACGCTCGAGGCCTGCGGGGCTTGGGCAGTGCAGCGCTGTGCACTCGTCGCAATCATCGGTACGGACCTGACGCTGCCGGCTATCGCTAGGGCGATGGTCAACAGCGTCGGGAATTGGGACGCGGTCGCAGCCTTCTGCGAGACAGTGATCTCGCGGAAGGAGGCGGCGGATCGCCTGCGTGAGGAGCGCAGCCTCGATGAGGAGATCCGCCGCCGGCGACTGGGGCGGCGCAGACGCAACTATCTGCGCCTCATGCGGCCCTAGCCGAGGCCGCGGGTGACGTGACTGGGGATTAGTCCGTCACCCGCCGAGAGGCCGACCGCGTGAGGAAAGACCGACGTCCTCCCCGAAGGGGGGACGTCGGTCGATGGGAGGGTACCCCAATAGGGGGTATTCTGTCGGGCCGACCACTGACGACAAGTTAACGCTGCTCCAGTGGTCGGCCCAACGACGAAGGCGACGTGGTTTTCGGGTGGGTCGCGAGAGTAGCGTGCTTAAGCCCCTCTGTCGCCCCGGACGGAGTGGTGCGGAGGCGCGCCGACCGCGGCCCACCCACAAAAAAAAAAAAACCATCCTTTACTGGAACCATTTCGCCGCATTTTCAGGCCCCTATTTGAGAACCTCTGGATAAGACCAGAACGCAGAAATTTTCGTCATCCAGTAAGCTATAAAATCACACTTAAAATAAAAAATTTCAAGTCTGTAGGTCATTTAGTTCCGAAGTTAAACTAAAGCAAAGTTTCGCATTTATGACACTCACTCACTCATGATCATCAAAATAGAACTAGTACTTCCCATAAACTCAGAGAGCTGAAATTTGGTATAGAGTTAGGGTTTAATGGCCACATAAAGGGTAAACTATAAAAACTAGGATAATCGAAGATCTGGAGTACCTGATGACCCTTATTTGAAAACACAAGAGCCCAACCAAACTATTAAAGTTCGACATATCACCTTTACAAAAAATATTCAACTTTGTTTGCCTCTTCATTTAATGTCAAAAATCGAAGGTCTGAAGTATCTAATGAAGAACCCTCAGCTTGTCTCAGCTGTATTAGAGATATGGTAATGCCCCCTTCTACTATTTGGTACACAAAAGAAAAAAAAAATGTGTCAAATAAGAAAATCTAATAAAATAAATCAATATGCCCACGTTTCTACAAAAATAAATGAAATCCCACCAAAAACATTCTGTAAAAAACTAGCCAAGTCTCGATGGAGCAGGGAGCTGCTTGTTTATCTCTAAAAAGTAATGAAATCTAGACAAAGTCGTACCAAGTCTAAGGTTCCTTACTGCAATTTCTTTATTATTATAGTTAATATTGTGTGACTTGGCCGTTGAACATTCTTTATACGTTAGTGGGTAGAAGTCAAAGTCAATTTTGTTTACACGTAATGTTATTTATATCTGTTATAAATACCTATGTTTGTTAAGCGAGATATTAGCCCAGTATGGGTGATATTGGTAATTGGACGCTAGTGTCTCATTTTAGGCTGTTGTTGATTGTACAACACATGCATACAGCATTGACATGTGCAAATTATTCGCCATGTCGGTTCTGGCGACAGATTGGTGTAATGGTGTCATGAAGGACCTGATTTTGTACCCTTGTGTACCCTTCAACGGCCAAGTCACACAACATTAACTATAATAATAAAGAAATCGCAGTAAGGAACCTTAGACTTGGTACGACTTTGTCTAGATTTCATTACTTTTTAGAGATAAACAAGCAGCTCCCTGCTCCATCGAGACTTGGCTAGTTTTTTACAGAATGTTTTTGGTGGGATATAAATATCAAATATAGTTTGGATTTTCGATAATGATATATAATAATTTGGGATATTTGGTCAGTATTAGAAGAGTTTGTAATAGAGAGTATAGTTACACAGCAATAGAAGTGACTAACTATGTATATGTCACCGTAAAATTGTACGAACCGTTAGTTTATAAACTATCTAGTGAGATTATAAACTATCGCCAGATTGTGAACGGACACAAAAATTTACAATCTAACGCTTATATTTTCGTTAGTTTATAAACTATGTTCAACCGTCAAATTGTGAACAAAACGCAAAAGGCACGCTGATTGGTTCAACGAATCATTGTTTTCACACGATGCCCCGCCGCCATTATTATTTTAGCGACGACATTACTACATTACATCAATTTAAAAATATTAAAAATAGTTTTTTGGTGGTATTTAATAATGTACGTTAATATTTGCTGACAATGAGTTTTTTAATTGCTGATATATAATTATGTTTGTAACTCTATGCTCACGAACACATGCTATCTATAACGCCAACCAATCAGAGGACGGTTCACAAATTCGCAGGCGAGAAATTCATGCCGCCCTAGCCGATCATCATAATATATCATGCCGCCATCATCAAATATCATGCCGCCCTAGCCGAGGCCGCGGGTGACGTGACCGGGGATTAGTCCGTCACCCGCCGAGAGGCCGACCGCGTGAGGAAAGACCGACGTCCTCCCCGAGGGAGGGACGTCGGTCGATGGGAGAGTACCCCAGTAGTACCCCGTAGGGGGTATTCTGTCGGGCCGACCACTGACGACAAGTAAACCTGCTCCGGTGGTCGGCCCAACGACGAAGGCGAGGTGGTTTCCGGGTGGGTTGCGGGAGTTGCGTGCTTAAGCCCCTCTGTCGCCCCGGACGGAGTGGTGCGGAGGCGCGCCGACCGCAGCCCACCCACAAAAAAAAAGGCGAGAAATTATAAGACAGTGCTGTGATTGGGTCATTTATTTTTGAACTGATGGTTAAAGTATTAAAATCACAATTTTATTTTTATTTATTTATTTATTTACAAGCAATTATAATACCTTTACAGGACATTTAACCTAATGCGATATTATAAGTAAAATTAGAAAATTAATACAGTTATATATAGTAAGACAATAATATTATACAAATAATAAAATATAATATTAAAATATTAATCATAATTTAATATTATATTTTACCAAATAATATTTAACTAAATAATAAATTAAGACATGTAATACATATGGCAATAAACGAATAATAAAATATAATATCAAAATATTAATTATAAGTTAACATTATATTTTATCAAATAATATTTAACTAAATAATAAATTAAGACATGTAATACAATATGACAATAATATAAAACAATTAATAAAGAATAATATTAAAATATTAATTATAATTTAATATTATGTTTTACTAATTATAAGCCACGCACTTATATACAACGTCTGAGAATTCTCGCAAACTGCAGTTGTAAATGTCCGTGGAATAGTGGACTGTATTTATTAGTCTGATAGCACGTGTCAGTGGAGCGTAATGGAGCATATTAGTTCTGGCCGTTGGCAAGCTTAACGCAAGCGGCCGGCGCCGTATGCCCATGCGACCTGCTGGTGCGCACAGGTGTAGCATTGCCAATATAGCGGGGTGATGTAGTTGGCCGCGAAGTACACGCCACACGTAGCGGGCCAGCGACACATCGCGTCGCACGCTCAACTGGTTATAGCCAACCATACCCAACACAAACAGGCTTGGGTACATAAGTGGATAAAACGGATAAACTCCGTACTCTTTCATATATAAAAAACGGGTGAATTTATTCTGAATTTTTTCTAGCATTAGACTATATTTAGACTCGTGAGGATTCCAAACGATTGCGGATGATGTGCGGATGAGGTGACTGCGTACAAGAGCGTTATATAAAATTTTGATGGCCAAAATATTATTGAAATCTTTACAAATTCTCAAAATTAAACCTAATTTTCGGAATGCTTTATTACAAATTTTGATAATGTGTTTACGAAACCTTAATTCAGGTACCATATCAACGCCTAAGTCTCGTATATAACTTAAACGTAGAATAGCTTCACTATCAATTTTATAAGTGTATTGTTGTGGATATTTTGCTCGGCAGTAACTCATTATTTCACATTTAGAGGTATTAAATTAAAATACAGTTTATTTTCAATGCTTCATTGCACTATGCGGTTAATATCCTCCTGCAAACGCTTCGCATCCGAGGCATCCTTTATAGATAAATATACCTTCAAATCATCCGCAAAGAGAAGGCAATCTGCATGACTGCTGGTAGGTCATTAACCATTAGAATAAATTCTAAAGGCCCCAAATTTGATCCCTGGCTAATACCTGAGAATGTATAATATGGCCTAGATTTGTAACCAGCGTATTCTACGTATTGTTGGCGTTTGCTAAGGTAACTTGCAAAAAATTTGAGCAAATGTGGCGTGTAACCTAATGCTGACAATTTCGACAGTAGTATGTCGTTATCCACTGTGTCGAATGCCTTTTGAAAATCAAAGTATGCTCAGTCTACCTGACCACCCGCATCAATGACTGGTGTTACATACGTCATAAACGATAACAAGTTACTATTCGTACTTCTTCCTTGTCGGAAGCCATGCTGGTTATCAGTTAATTGAGACCTGATTTGTTTATAAATATTCGTATAAAGAGCGGATTCAAAAACCTTAGCAAATGCTGATAAAACCGCTACGGGTCTGTAACCAGTAACATTATCATTTGCGCAACTTTTTGCAACCGGTATTACTCTTGTGATTTTCCATCTATCCGGATAATGACCTAATTTTAAGCACAAATTAAAGATATGTAACAATGGTTTCCACAATACCGCACGACAATCTTTTATAATATATGGTGGTATTCCATCGGGCCCCACTGAGTGCTTCGCCTTGAGGTGTTCAAGCGCTGAGCGTAACTCTTGCCCATTAAATTGAGCTATGTGTACCCTGGCAGCACCCGCTTTTACGCCCGCTACTATATCTGCTGCTATGGGATCCAGAATAGGACGTTCTGTACTATATACTGTCTGAAAATATGAAGCAAATACCTCCGCACCTTCTGCATCATTAATCGCCACATTGTCTTTTTTTATAATATTTGTCTTGCGCTTGGTTTGTTTACTTTTAATATAATTCCAGAATGATTTTGGATCTTTGGAGATATTTAATTGTAACCGAGACTGATAATTTTCATAGGAGAATTTAATTTCACGTTTAACCAATGATCTATATTGAGAAAATATTTTGTAATCACTTGGTAAGCTAGTTGCTTTGTAGATTTTGTGCAATTTCGACTTTTCCTTTATATGTTTTATTAAATCCGGCATGTACCAATCAGGATATGAAAACCTACTACTTATATTGAGACTCTTTTTTTGCTTCACAGGCGTAGTTTCATTAATAATTTCAATGATTATTCGATAAAAATGGGTCAATGCATATTCTGGATCCTTAATTTCATATAACGTATCCCAATTGAGCAAGCGCAGTCGTTCATATAACGCCAGAAAATTACATTTATTAAATTTCCAGGCAGCATGCCAGTCCGCATTTATATCATTATTATGTTGTAGTTGTCTTATATTTCGATTCATTCTTAACATTAATTTAATATCTAACGGAGGATGATGAGAATCGATACCTACTAAATGTTCCTCCGGTGAATTAACTTCAATATCATTTACCAATAGCGTGGTCATCACTAAGTCTAAGGTGCGGTTATTAATATTACAAATATTATTCGCCTGCCAAAATCCACAAAATGTAGTAAAATAATTGTAATAACATTGCACTTCCACCGTAGCTGATGACAAATTTGACGGTTGAACATAGTCAGTTTATAATCTTACGAAAATATAAGCGTTAGATTGTAAATTTTTGTGTCCGTTCACAATCCATCGATAGTTTATCATCTCACTAGATAGTTTATAAACTAAGGGTTCGTACAATAATACGGTGACATATATAATTCAAATGAAGTTTAGAAGTTTTATAATTTATTTTTGAATGAAGTTAAATTTAGGTTAAATATATCTATTCTATTATTTATATTCTATTCTAATATTTGAATAAGTAAAATTGAAAATATTGAATAACCCCGACACAATCTATACCAATAAATAAAATTGGAGTGTCTGTTTGTAATGTCAAAATAATAGGCTTTTTTCATGCTCACACGGTTATTTGCACGACACCTATGCCTAAAATAGCAATTAAAAATTTTTTGTCTGTCTGTTCGTTCCGGGTAATCTTCAAAACGGCTGGACCGATTTCAAAAATTCACCAATGGAAAGCTATAATATCAGGGCGTAAACTAGACTATATTTTATCCCGGTATTCCCGCGGGAACGGGAACTACGCGGGTAAAACGACTATAACCTATAACCGAAACGAAGCGAGGGCGGGTTGCTAGACTAAAATAAAAAAAAAAGTATTACGTTCTCTTCAACAGGAAAAATATCAATTAATTGTCATTTAGCGACTATACTGGCACGCGTGAAGCACTAATCGAGTAATCATACGCCATTACATCATTTTGGAAAAGAGCTGATACTCGTGCACTGCTGGACCGATATTAACCAAACATAGCTAAGAACCATTGCAGAGAAACTGGCTTTCAAATAAAAAAAAAAACGCATCGAAATCGATCCATCCTTTTGAGAGCTATGATGCCACAAACTGATACACACACACAGAGAGATAGACATCGACGTCAACCTCCTTTTGCGTCGGAGGTACAAAAATTTCATTTCACCAGCATTAGTGTGACATGTTGCAAACAGTGAATTATATTGCTCTTAAGTATTTTATTTAGAATAGCCTCAATAGCAAAATCGTATTTTTGATATAATGGATTCCAAATGACGCTGGCATATTCAATCTGTGGGCGAATTAGAGACATAAATAGATGAATGTAGGTTGTATGACGTTTGAAGTCCCTTGATGCTCTCATAATTAGACAAACAAACATTTTAAAAGTTAAATAATTTAAAGGATTTAGCAATAGTTTTCACCATCATCGTCATCATCACAGCTAATATACGTCCCATTGTTGAGCACGAGTCTCTCCACAACAGCCATGCTCTCATTTTTCCCTGATGCGGCAAAAAAAGTATAACTTCAATAAAATATGGATGGTGATCGTCAGCTTTATGTAAATTTGTGTTAGATCTAAATATAGCGGGTGATTGGACCGGGGATTTAGTCCTGCACCCGTGGAAAGGTTATAGCCTCGCGACGGCGATCGGCGTCCCGGGGCGACGTCGACTGGAGAGGGTACTCCCTCGGGGTATTCCGTCGGGACTCTGCACCGGTGGTCTGTCCAACGACGACGGTGACGTGCTATATCGGTGGGTTACAGGTGTGCGTGCTTACGCCCCTCTGTCACCCAGGACGGAGCCGGGCGAGGATTGCGCCGACCGTAACCCACGCCCAAAAAAAAAAGAAAAAAAAAAGATCTAAATATAAAACGTTGTACATTAGAAGTCAATAAATCAAGGATACGATAGTGTATGTTCACAAAAATGTATTGAGGAATAACACGATTGACAATAAGCAACAAATAGCAGAATAATACAAACAGGATATTTCTTATCCGAACTTAAATTAGACCAGGCAACATCTGAAATATTGTAGTAGCCAGTAGGTAACATAGCATTATCTATATTATTACTAGCTGACCCGGCGCACTTCGTACCCCCATAATTTTTTTCGTAAATATATTTTTTAAATTGCCGAATATATGGTCTCTAATGGCAGAACCATTACGGCTTTGTCGGAAAAGGTTTGATCGTCTTAGTCGCGGCATTGTTAATGATGATTCAAAGATAATCCAAATTATTGATTTCTGACAAAATAATAAAAATTAAAGTTTTCAACCATACTTAACTAAATATTACACACTAACAAAATTACGTTTAGCTGTCATTTGCATTTTGTTATTACATATCAAATGCGTTTTTTTTTACCCTACGTTTCATAGTTACTCGTATTCTCTTTGACATAAGTTTCGGCGCGAATATGGGAATATCATGTTAATCTCTTGTATTATATTCACTTTTTTATTTTTATAGTGTTATATTCAATAATTTTGCTGATATTTTTTTATGTAATATAATTTAGTTAAGGTGCTGAAGTGTGGTGAATGTGATATAAGAGTGGTTTACGTGTATTTTCATATTCTACCGAAATTCTCAGGGAAATCATTTTATTAGGTTTTGAGCGCCTAATTAATGGTAACGAGTTGACTTACTGACGGACATGACTATAAATAAGCTATTCTATATAAAGAAATGTTATATAATATGAAGAAAATTGTGTCAGACTTGGCTGTATAGGCTTTGATCCCTTTGCCTGCCCGAATGGACAAACAAAAACAAAAAAGATCTATTTGACATTTTATGTCACGTCACACGAGAACGCGATCGAACAGATTATAAATTGACGAAATCTTGTAAACACCATGATAAAAAAAAAACGGTATATAAATGCAAATTTGCAGCCAAATCTGAACAGCCGGTCTTGTGTTATAAATAGTGTAACTAACACGACTTTCTTTTATATATATAGATTATTAAAAATATCATATAATGTCTCAAAATATAGTTAAAGCAAGTAATGATTTATCAGAAATATACACAGCACTAATAATGTTCTACTTAGTACGGTCCTTACTCGTTATACTGATTACTACATGTTGTAACTTGTAACTAACTACTGTAGATTGCTGGGGAATTATAATACTAGTTGCATTAAGTTCGCGTAGGGAAGCAATCAACACACCACCTCCATCAGGTTTGTTAGATGTAGGTCTGTCACGATCACAACGAAAAATAATGTAACAATCATGTGTTTATTCGTTATCTTGTATAGTAGGTAAAATATTTATTTAACAAGTATATTCATGAAAAGCATGTTTAGTTTGTTGCGTATAACTACAATTTAACTATAAAGAATTAACAATAGAATATTACGAGTAAGAATAAGAAAAAGTAAGTAATACAAATTTTACTTTACGTAAATCATTAGTAGATCTAATCGCTAGAGTTGGTGAATTTTCAAACCGTTTTACAAAAAATTTAGGACGTTTGCTCTGATTCCGTCGGGCTGACCACTGACGTCAAGTCACCCTGCTCCGGTGGTCGGCCCAACGACGAAGGCGACGTGCATCGTGGATGGGTTGCGGGTGTGCGTGCTTACGCCCCTCTGTCGTCCCGGACGGAGTGGTGCGAGGAGCGCCCCGACCGCAACCCACCCAAAAAAAAAGACCTTTTTTTTCAATCGAAAAGAGCTTAATATATTATTGCGTATTATACTTGATGTAAATTAAAATATAACATTTTTTCGTTGGAATATATATATGTAATCAGTTTCTTTACGATAACTGTTATTTGAGTATATTAATATAGTTATTTAATTTAGATGGTTGGATAAAAGCTGAAACAATATTTTCTTAGTTTTATCACTCTCTTCTTCTCTGTTACGTGTTCAAATATACGCGTTTAATGGTCGATCTGTGCTCCTTATATTAACTGAACGAGGTCAAGTTTCTAATTGCAACCTTCCAATTCGTTGCCCACACCTAATTCGGTTGGCCATTATCGTCTTTCATCGCCTACTTATAAAGCAATACATCTTGTTATGAGAGCTTTATGACGTCCAACGGTTTTTATTTATTTTATGAATATATGATTGTTAAAAAAAATTTGTTAGCAGTAACTATAATATGGCCATCTTTTTTTTCTTTTTGGCGGGCCATGGTTAGCACATGCCGTCCAGGGCGAAGAAAGTGTGGAACGCGGCCCCATAATCCACCGTATATCCTCTATTTCGCCATTGGGGCGACCACTGGTAGTTAGTCGAGCTCCTTGTTGTCTGTGGCCAGCCCGGCGGATAATATGGTCACCCATAGATTAAAATTAATATTTTCAAGAATGCCTACCTATCACAGTTAGACCATGCACAAAAATTATTATTATTCCCAATAATTTTTCTATAAATATGTTTCTATAAAATTAATCACTCCGCATAAATGTTATAAATGTCGATTATTAGCGCAATTGATGGTTGAGAGCCTTCAGCGCTCACCCACCAGTCCGGGTAAAGTTGTCACAGCCATCTGAGGCTAACAACTAAGTCACACAAAAAAAAGCAGTATTGATGTCAGTGCTTTCATATAGGAGATTACATTCTTCAAAACTGTAAATCATAAACCATAATGATTTAGTCGCAATGACGATAATATACAGCATCAATACCGTAGAGTCACCTAATAGAAGAATAATTAGCTTAATGCCTAAATCTAAATATTCAATTTAATTCAACTATTACTTATTCAACTATGACTATATTTATTCAACGATATTGTATATTCAAATGACGAACGTTATATTTATCTCAAATTTAGTGCCTGCCTTTTACAGGTTTATATAAAGTAATATTTCAGCTTTAGAGGCACCCGTTTTGTAGATCATTATTACAGTACCTACTCTTATTACCTAACCAGTAAATTACTGGCTAGTAAAGATGATTCATGCCACCATTTGAATGTGCGGTTTAAATGCTAGAGTCAGGAAACATATGTCATAGCATGGTCACTTACCTACTGCTTTAATCTAGTCTGGTTAAATTGTTGGATATACTTGTAAACATAGATGTTTAACGAGATTGTGGTGAGGTTAACACCCGCAACAATTTCTTGCAAATCAAACTTGTTGAAAAGCGGCGAATTGATTTGTTCGATAGGAAATTTTAAAGCGCTTTCATAAATTGCTTTGAAATATCCAAAATATGACTTTTTTTTTTTTTAATCTTTATTTCGGTAAAAAGAGGGCTTTATCTAAATAGATAATGCCGCCCCCATTGGAACGTACATAGGTATTATAACTAACTATCTATTCTTAATAACTAAATTAAATATATTATAAATTTGCTTGACTTCGTCGGATAGAGGATCCGACAGTAAGCTAAAGTATTCACATATGTTATATGTGTTTAAACTAAGATCTAGTCTTTGCACTTCGCTTCGGGCACATTCCATAATGATATGGTGAATGTCTTCAAGAATATTACATACATTGCAATTCGGCGATACAGTTTTTCGCATCATGTAACCAAAATTATTTAAGGGAAAGTGCCCGGAACGGAGCCTTAAAGCTGTAACTATGGTCTGACGTCTCATATCGGTGTTAGAAAACCAAAGAGTGCGAGGCAAGTTAGGCTGCATTACCTTATACCAGATGCCTTTATGTAAGGATCGTTCATCGTAATACTCCGACCATAATTTACGACACTTCGATCTCACTTCACATATTATGTCTGTGATATAAGGGCCATAGTCTGTCGTGAAGCCTGTAAAACATGCAGATTTTGTGAGCTGGTCTGCTTGATCGTTTCCAGATACACCGACATGAGAAGGCAGCCATTGTAGGGTAATACTGCATTTCGATTTTTTAAGTGATAGAATACATTTTAATATGACATATGCTAATGGAATGCCCCTAAAGTTTGCACAACAACATCGTAGCAAATGTTGGAGCGCACTTCGTGAATCTGTAAATATGACAACATTGCCTAGGTTCAAGCTCTCTACGTATGACAATGCTTCTAATATTGCCACAAGTTCTACGTGCATAATAGACATTTTTGGGTCCAAACGAATCTGGACCTGATCTCCTGATTGACAGTCCACGAAAGCTGCGCCAGTGCCATCCTCAGTTTTTGATCCATCCGTAAATATTTTATAGCAGTGTTTATATTTGTTATTAATAAGCTCTTCACAAAGTGTTCTTAATAGTTTTATATTATATTTACGTTTAGATTTTTCTATATAAGGTACTTGTATGCAAATATTATCAGATAAGTCCACATAGCCCACCCAGATATCTAAACTGAACATGTTCATATCTGTCTCTAACACCTGACTTAATTTTAATTCATCATGAACTACAACCAGTGTAGGAGTGCGTTTCTGTCTCCAGTAGGTGCACTGGACTGTCAACAAGGATAAATTCTCTAACTCTTCAATAATAGAAGTACGTTTAAAACATTTGAGTTTTATCCAATATTTATAGGATAAGAATTTTCTACGGAACTGGAGAGGTGGAAGTAGTAACTCGGACTCCATAACGTGAAATATGACATTAATAAGAGCATAGGAGGCGTAAAGCACTCGCTTCATCCCATCATCATCACAGCTCATATACGTCCCACTATTGGGATCGAGTCTCCTCCACTAAGGGAGGGAAATTGACCTACTATACCACGCTGATCAGACGTCAGAGGGTTCGTATAGGGTTTTTTTTTTTCGGGTTTGCCTGCTCTTGCATAGATGTTATCCGCAATAATCCCTTAGTCGTCTTTTATGGCACGGGTAAGAAAGGGGTTGGTGAATAATATTCTTATTCCGTCACTACAAGCACTCGCTTAAAACTATTTATTGGCAGTGTTGCTTGCAGGTTATACATTTCTTGTCAATAACATCAGTATTTTAGAAAGGATTCGTCCCATTTTGACTAGTTCTTTATGCTAGTTCTAGAAACGATTGTTTTGAGTTTAGTTGTATTTTTTTTTATTCATCAGATGTAGCAAACAGTACACCTGGTGGTAATGTATAATGATAGTAATTCCTGCCGCTCATGGACCTTTGCTAGGACGCTGCCTACCGTGAAGAAAGTTAAAGGAGTGTGAATGCGTGCAATGAGGTTCGTTGATACTAAAGGCATTACCAAAACCACACCCAAACACCTTTAGAAAGTTCTAGGGCTTCCGGCTCTCTCGCTCACCGAAGGAAGCCCACTAACAAATAGCTACTACTCAGACGTCGATTTTCTGCGAGAGTGTGGTACTATTCCGGACGGAACGGCCCGCGGTTGTATACAGATAACTGTCAATAGTGTGGTCCTACCACAAACAAATAAATTAATTCTAACTAATATTATAAACGGTCCCTGTGGTGATGGAGTAAGAATACAATTCAGCACGTCTTGTATGTCCTGCTCGTGGATATCGTAAAGACGACTAAGGGAAGGTATGCAAACGCGTATAGCATCTATGCAAGAGGATGGAAATTTGAAATAAAACCCTATACCAACACGTCTATCCAGTGTAGTTATAGTAGTTTAATTTAGCTCCTATTAGTGAGGTGGCTCGTGCCCAATAATGGCACGTATACCAATTAATGTTATAAATGTGAATGTATGTTTATTACACTAAATGGATTTTAAAAATTCTCTCACCAATAGAAAGCTACATTATCATCGAACAAGATCCCGATATTTCCATGTAAACGGGAACTACGCGTGAAAAATCGCAGGAATTTACTAGTATACAATGATTGTAAGTTTGAATTTCTTTCCCCTGAGAAGGCAGTAAATTATCACTTCTAATTTGGACATGGTATTCTTAAAATCCATCGAGTGATCACTTGGAGAAGGAACTTATGTTACAATACCGACAGGTTAGGTTAGCACGCTAGGCACGCTAGTCCGATATTATTCACCTATGGAGAGGCCTAAGTCTCAGTGGATTTCTATCCACTAGCAGCTAGCTAGTGACTAGTTTGTTGATAACAAGCTAATGGATAGAAATGTAGATATTTTTGTAATCGCGTCAGATAAGGATTTATTCCTTAATGCGAGTGTTATCTCAAAAGAATGCATAAGACTATAAAACAAATAATAGATCATCATAATCATTCTATTATGATCCCAATTATTCAGGGTTGATACAATGTGTGTACTCTACTTCCATCGTACATATTACAAAAAATATTGGCAATACTTTTATAACAGGCCGCCTGCCTTGCCTAGACGGCGTCCGGAATTGGCCTAGATCGATGTAAAGCTCTTTATCGCTTTTTACGACACCCACGACCAATGTAAGTAGTATTCGTAGCTGCTATACCACAGAGCAAAATAAAAATATAACATTTATGATAATTTAAATTCAATCACTGCAACAGCATAGATTAGCAACACTTCATCATCATCTCAGCCCATACACGTCCTACTATTGGGCTCGGGCCTCCTACTGTGTGGGAGGAAATTTGACCTACTGTACCACGCTGGTTAGATATGTTAGCATAGGGTTTTAACTAGAGTTTTCCTTCTCTTGGATTGATGTTATATGCTTATTATATCCTATAGTCGTTTTTTAAGACACCCACGGGCAAGATAGGGGGTATTGAATTGTATTCTTACTCCATCACCACACGAGAACGACACATGTTTGCAGTGTAATAGTTCAAAACACTGCTTTGAAAGCCGAATGCCAAAATCGTTGCGTTTACCGTACAAGTTTGAATTTGTTTGGAACTAAGTTGACTATGATCGTTCTTGGGATTACACTAAAGTACAATACATAAAGGCAAAGTTCACCGTTGCTTTTGTTGTTAAATGAGATAGGAAAAACCGCAGTTCTGATACCGACTGTTAAACTTTTTTTTTTATTTAAATTGGCTATGCAACTGGCGTCGGGGTTAAAATAACAACCTATCTTGGCAGTGTCACGGGTTCGAATGCCATGCAGGCCGACACTTTGTGCGATTAGCAAACACTTGTTGTTGTTAGTCTGGATCTGTCTGTTCTGAGTATCTGTCTGTGACCTGTCCTGTTCTAAATTTGAGTCTGTGTTCTGAGTCTTTAATTTGTGTTCCCTACCCGTCTGACCAGTCGGGCGGCGCAGGCGCGAGTATCTGCGCCTGATGCCGCCCTAGCCGAGGCCGCGTGTGAGGCCTCGCGACGGCAACCGACGTCCCGGGACAAGGTCGTCGAGAGGTGAGGGTACCCGAAAGGGTATTCCGTTGGGCCGACCACTGACGACAAGTCACCCTACTCCGGTGGTCTGCCCAACGACGAAGGCGACGTGGATACTTGTGGGTTATGGCCCGGACGGAATGGACCGCGTGTGCGCTTACCATAGCCCACCCATAAAAAAAACCGTCTGACCAGGATGTCTAGTAGGTCAATTTGCCTCCTATTGTGATGGTAATGATAATACATTTATAATAATGATATAATTAGATTCTTTATTAATCCCATTACATATTCGATAAAAAGAAATATTGTTTTAGAATGTGGCTAAAAATTAGTAACATTAAATTTCTGATGTTTACGCGAGTAATACACATTTTAAATAAAACTACTTTACGGATTTTACCGCGTTTGTATTTGATTTTTGATTGCCCGACGTTTCAAACACTTTGCAGCGTTCATGGTCACGGGCGGACTAAGATGTCTCACGTCCAATAAGTCATCGTTATTGCAGAAAATTTATAATTATCTACCCGATACAGAAAATAGTTATATTTAATATCTTGATTGTGACTGTGGTCTCTCTTATATTGGGCAAACAAAGAGATCCATAAGAACTCGGATCAAAGAACACATAGCCGATGTGAAGCACCGCCGTCACACTAAGTCTGCAGTCTGTGAACATAGTCAGGACCGCGCCCGCCATAACATCAGGTTTGACAAACCACAAATCCTCGCAAAAGAACACCGATACCTGCCTAGAATGGTACGCGAGGCTATTGAAATTAAAAAACACAAATATTTCAATAGAGAGGATGGCTGGGTATTACCATCAAGCTGGGATCCTGTTATTAACATTATCCATACTAATATTATAAATGCGAAAGTAAGGATGTTTGTTTGTTTGTTTGTAACGCTTTCACGCTTAAACCATTTCAAAAATTCTTTCACCAATGGAAAACTATAATATCAGGGAGTAACATAGGCTATATTTTATCCCGTTATTCCCACAGGAACGGGAACTACGCTGCGAATAAAGCGACTGAAACCAAAGCGAAGCGAGGGCGGGTTGCTAGTTAAAAATAAATCCAAAAAGACCACCACAAGACTGCAAGACAGTGTGAGCTCATATAATAATAATAGCTAAAGATAATTTTATAAATTAAAGTCTCTTAGTAACATAAAGTGAGCCGCCTTCAAAATTAATATCAATTTAGCATTATGTCACCTGAGTTTTCTTGCCGGATCTTTCTCAGTGTGGCCGTGTTCCGATCCGATGGTAGTATACTAGATTGTCAGGTTTTTTAAATATAATTACTATTAATTTTAATGTTAATTAATTACTAACCATAAACAATTTAATTTTTTCATATAGAATCATTTTCTTCTTACACTGGCAATGAATTTGTATCAGAATGTGGGTCAATATTTAATAATTATTTTATGTATCGGGTAGATAATTATAAATTTTCTGCAATAACGATGACTTATTGGACGTGAGACATCTTAGTCCGCCCGTGACCATGAACGCTGCAAAGTGGTCGAAACGTCGGGCAATCAAAAATCAAATACAAACACGATAAAATCCGTAAAGTAGTTTTATTTAAAACATTAAATTTATAATGCAAAGCATTATCCTTTACCATCAGTAATATTGATGGTCATTAAAGTATATATAAGCAATCATTGAGGAGTTTTGAACTCAGAAGTTAAAGCACGTTTTAAGTCTATTTATCAGTTTGTTGTAAGACAGCAGTCTTCGACTCGGTTAACAACGTTAAGTCGTTAATCCAAGTCAAAGGCCTGCGGGCAACATAAATATCTTTGACACTCGGTTAACCATTAATCGTTAAAAAAAGCTGTTTAAACATAGTCTCTTAACTATAATTTTAAAGTTTTAATAATCTTATTATAATGATAGATCAATTTAATAACCATTATTTAATTCGTTAAAAGCCAGTATTAAGAAGTCCGATAGGCTTCGATAAATTCAATCACTTTCGTATACGATTTTATTTTAACTAATCACTAGAAGAGCTACATAGATATTCAATTAATATCACAAGGCCTGGCTTTAGTTTCGTTGTATTCGGGTAAAAAAAAAATATTTTGTATACAAGTAAGATAAAAATCCATTGTGTTATTCAAATCCTTTTAAATTTCCAAGAAATCAGTCATTTACTGATACGGTTAAACTAATATAACTACTTTCGTGTAATACAATGACTACAGAAGGCTAATTTCTAAAGTCATTACCCACTAAATGGACACAATGCAATGCTGACGCAAGCACATTCAATACTGCATACTTGCGAGGAGACCTGTACTTCCTTTTCAGAATGTCGTGTAATAATAATAATTACCTTTTATTCGGATCAAAAAAAATTATAGTGTAATAAAATGCGTGTGTGTTGATTTTAAAACTTTCACTATTTTAGTTCTTGATTTGCCAATACAAGCGGCAAAGCAATAGAAATATTTTCAGTGATATTTTCGGTAATTCTGGCTGTTTGTTTTTGAATAGTTTTTCTATTTTCTGCATTAGATTTTTTTTTTTTTTTTTTTTTTTTTTTTTTTTTTTAAGACAACACCCTGCACTAAGGAAATAATCCTTGTATTGCGGGGGACTTTACAAACATATAATTAACGGACACAAATACATCCAGACTCAGAACAACAATTTGTGGATCGCACAAAGTGTTGTCCCGCGTGGGATTCGAACCCCCGACACTGGCGCTGTAGGTCGCGCGGCGCGGTAGGTAGAATTGACAGATCCATTTTTTAAACTGCAATTTTAAAATTTGTAGTAGTAAATTACCGCTATATTATAATATATTTCGGCTATATATATATATATATTTCACTTGTATTTTACACTAAAATGGCTTGATTAATGTTTCTTGTAAGTCAATATTTACTTGGAACACTGTTTTAAATGCTAATTTTTAGATTTAACTACACTTTTATGTAAATATTGCGATGATTTGATAACGTCTCTTGACAGATCCCAACCGGAAGTCCTCTCGCATTCTCGCGATGAGACCTATACTTTTTGATGAGAATGGCGTGTAGTATTTTAAAATATAATTGTAGGAATTCGCGCATTTTTACTATGATTAAATGTCCTAAATTTTTCTTTTTTAATTGTTAAAACAACAAAAGTTGTTATAACAAATACGAAGGAAAATTTACCATCATAATCGTATTAATATCTTAACAAAAACGGTTCTGCATCTACTTAAGAAATGAAAATAAAAATGAATACAGAGGAACAAATTTAGTATCACGAGATCAAGTAATGATTATGTGGCCCCAAGGGGTTCACATTAAATGTATTGCACAATTGAAATCTAATGACTAAAAACGCTTAATAGTCACCTTCCAAACCTCTACTATATATTCTTGAAAGTCTTTCACTAAACGGTGCAATACAAATCAAGGCATATAAATAGAAAACATTTTTAGACTTTTAAATAGGTATCATGATCTTTTGCCCCATCGCATTAATCGCTTATTTCATTCGTTCAGGATCAATCAACATGAGGAGGGCCAAATTAAAAATGTCCAAAATATTTAAACAATCTTAACAAAAATATTAATCAAACGTTTAATTTCATATTTACTTGTCACATCTCGTAGAAAAATAGTTCAATGAATACAATGTCTAAACGAAATAGAACTTCATTTTTTTCAACAATAGGGAATATGCATGATTTTTTTTTAATTTTTTTACCGTTTCTACTAGTTATTACATTACTAGAAATAAATATAACACATCCAAAATATAAACCATTACGCTAAAAAAAAAATTTAAATATCGCTATACTTTATAGGCGATGTAAACGCGACTACTTCGACGCGCGCGTATTCTGTGACGTCAGAGTCCTCGACACTCGTACAAGTTGCTAGGGCTGTTGATATTTTTATAAATATCGTTTTTCGACATATCGATATTTTACAATGTATCAATATCGGGGTTCGCTATATCGGGAAAAAATATCGATATATCGATAATAATATCGATAAATCGATATTTTTATTATTATTACGATTATTAAATATATTATATCTTATTTACCTTGCAGCTTTTATTCCTCCGAGTTTAACAGACATTAAATATGAATTAGACGTGAAATACCTTGTCATTATACAGGGTGTATCAGGTTATGGGGCAACTGGTCAAAAGGGGGTTAGGCAATGGTGGTAGGAACCCATAAAAAAAATTTTAACGAAAGATATTGATTCGTTTAGAAATTAGAGACATGTAAAGTTTTCAATTTTGTCATCGCTTTTTCGTATAAATCTGATTGAAATGTATAAAGTCAATGATACTTAATACGCAACATATTCATACTTTGTTAAATATTAATTAGAAATTGAAGAAATCAAACTTCGCTATAAAACAGCTGATCGGCCTATGAGCGTTGACCGCTTGCCGTTGTACCTACATGTCATTGAAGCGTTTGCGCAATTCTAGGTATTAATGAATGAAATTATACTGTCGAAGCTTTACATGCCTACATGTATTCTGTCTGTACATGCCTACATAATACGTAACATTTAAGGCATAGACTCTTAGACACATTTTTTGAAAGCACTATAACTTTTATGTTATATTGTTTTTTGTGTAATGTACATTCTAATTATGATCTATGACCGTTAAACTACAAAAACAACTAAAATCACCGTAAACTTAATTTACTGTAAAAGCGCTGGCATGAAATTAATGATCAGTTATCACTTACTCCTAGAATTTGATAAAAAAAACGCGGCACGGCAACCCCGCAATGAACGAAGTTAAAGAGTGGTCATGGAGAAAATATCGAAATATCGATATTTCTTTTCGTTATATAGAACTCCGATATTGATATATTTAAAAATATCGATATATCGAAAAACTAATTTATTTTTAAATATCGACAGCCCTAACTAGAAGACTCGGGTGTCACGTGTTCAAAACGTGACATCATAATCCTCCAACCAATGCGGTGCGTTTCAGAAACTTTGCGCGCGAATCTCAAAAAAGGCACTTTTTGATAATTAAATTTAATTATTAAATAATGATAAAAATAAAAAATAATTGTATAGGTACGTTTTTTAAGCAATAAAGACTACAAACAAAAATAATTTGTTCATTTTGGAGTTTCGTGCATATTCCCTATTATTGAACTAAAATCACAGTACTAAATATCAGTTGGCGGTAACGGGTTCGAATGACAATCAAACGTGACAGCTCCTGGCGGATTTGTTGGATTCTATATTGGTGTTCTCGCACGAGAATCTTTTTTGTACCAAAATTATATTAGCAGGAGTTAATCTAACATCGAAGGGAGCAAAATGGAGAGAAATTTACTGCCAAATGGTCAGAAATTTAGTTCTCATAACATCCTGTCTAAAAACACAACGTCATTGCAGAATAGATATATATACTTGAATAAGTATTCAATAAACGCAATAATATTAAATTGCTTACTAGTTCCTCATAGGCAGAAATTAACAAAACTCAATAAACTGCCTTATATAACTTAAGTTTGGCAACGCAGTTTTTGTATGTATTAACGATTTATCGTCGAGCAATAGTAGGTGGTCGTATCATAATTCAAATGCGTGTTGGCATTTGATTAATGTATCCGGCATCTGACACCTGTGTCTCCCTTTAAGGAAACCATCGAGTCCACTTATGGCGTTAACATCCTCCTCTTGTTTATGCCAAATATACCGCTGTTCAATAAATCAATGCGTTCATTTTGCTAAATGGACATTTTTGAAAACAGTTGAACAAAAAATGTCAACACAAAAACTATTATCGTTTTATGAATGGTGACATTGTTATGAATAGGTTTGACGAATGAAATGAAAGTAAAATTTTACTGTTTCAATTGCGACTTTTGTTAATTTCATTACATTTTTATATTTACGCTAAGTGAAGCGAGCACGCAATGTACCAAGAATTAATGATATTGGTACAATAAAGTCTATTTCCGTTCGCATCGTGAAGAACCCGTAGTACGTGGTATGGACTATGCATCCAATGTATTACTAATCTTGTTTTGGCGCGAATTTCGTAATATGTGACTACAAGACAAGTATATATTATCACCAAACAGAAAATTAAATTGAAATAGAACTATTCATGTCATGATGATCATTTCAACTCATATATGTACCTACCACCGTTGAGCTTAAGCCTCCTCTAAATTAGGAGGGACATTGCCTTACTATACATATTACGCTGTCAGACATCTTGCTGTAGGCTTTTATTTCGAGTTTTCCTTCATTTGCATAGATATTATAAGCATATTATTTAATCTCTTCTTTTATAAGCATATTTAATATCTTAAAATAAAGTCGTCTTTTACGACACTTACGGGTAAGAGGTGATGAAGTGTATTTATTCATTAAGGCGTTTAAAAAAAAAATTTTTTTCTCTCGGAACCAGCCTCAAGTTTCGTTTAGATGCCGAAATAGGCCTCTGAAAATATGAATCCTTAATATTAATGTTAAGGATGTCCGCATCGCACTTTTCGATTTCCCATAAAAATAAGACAGGAAAATTTTTCAGGTCAAAGTTAAGTACCTTTTTTAGTATTAAATTTAGTACAAAAAGTTCTATTGAGTTTTAAATAAAACTACTTTACGGATTTTATCGCGTTTGTATTTGATTTTTGATTACCCGACGTTTCGAACACTTTACAGCGTTCATGATCACGGGTGGACTAAGATGTCTCACGTCCAACAAGTCATCGTTACTGCTTCTATTGAGTTGAATTTACACACACACACACACACACATATATATATATATATATATATACTAGCAAACCCGACCACGCGTTGCTGTGGCTAATGTTTTTGTTATATTACATTTTATTAAACTATTTAAGTGGAACTGTAGGAGAACATCTGTCATGGAGGTCGTCATATTTTTTTTTTACAAATGGCATCTATGTAAAAAAGCAAGTTAAAATCGTATATGACCCGTTTGTAGGTTTGACATAGAAGCGCCATCTATTTATTAATTACTCAAACCAGTCAACAGATATCGCCATCTGTTAAAATCGTTTGGAGTTAACAGATAATTGTGAAATTCAAATAATAAAAAAATAATTTGCAATAAAATAATATTGCGACTATAAATTAAGATGTAAGCTATCCTATCTTTCAAGTTGGATCAAACTGCACACGGTGTGCAAATTTGATTAATATCGGTTAAGTAGTTTAGGAGTCCATCGCCGACAAACAACGTGACACGTAATTTATATATATTAAGATATATAGTTTAGCTAAAAATGCAAAAAATCATAAATTTTAACTTCGAAGCTATATAACAAATCAAATACTGAAAATAGACATTCAACTCAATAGAACATTTTGTACTAAATTTAATACTAAAGAAGGTATTTAACTTTGACCTTGAATAACTTTTGAATGAGTTGATTCATCGAAAAATGATATCAGACCTTTTTTGTAGAGCGTTTAATTCTCTACAAAAATATTTAATGGGAATTGCAGAGCAATGTATGGTTCATTAGTTACAAAAATCAGAATAAAAATCTTCCTGTGTTATTCTAATGGGAAATCGACAAGTGCGATGCGGACATCCTTAACATTAATATTAAGGGCTCATATTTTCAGAGGCCTATTTTGGCATCTAAACGAAACTTCTGAGCCTGGTTCCGGGAGAAACAAAAATTTTTTTTTGAATCATACTTCGTCATTACATGGAAAAGAACTACTATAACGTATAATTCATATATAGGTGCTTTGTAAATAACGTATCCTCAACAACAACTAAAATTGCATTTCAAAAGCACCTAATTCCTCCGTTCAGCTTAAATTGCATTTCAAAAGCGCGCTTGTTGGTAAAACTATATTACAGATACACACAGGGTGTATAACAAGCTCCAATATTGTTTAACGGTGTGGCGGCAATCGTACAAGACTAGTTAACTATAAAGCCGGCTAGTTTGAGTATATTACAAGCATCCTCTGTTTATATTACGAGGTTTCTTGTGACTAGCGATAACGGCTAATTATAAAATATATCCTGAGATAATTATATTAAACTTATGGTGTACATAAATGTGTGAGAGATTGAATCTCGTTTTGCGGCAGTTATTTTTAAATACTGTTATGGACTTAACTATTTATTAAATATCGCTCAACTGCTCAGAAATACACATAAATATTTTTTATAAACAGAACAGTTTTATGCATACATTTCAGATTTTACGTGTTACTTAGTAAGTAAATGTTATACTCTTTAACCTAATTTAGTTTATCATTCATCAACGCAACCCACATACGTCCCACTGTTGGGCTCAGGTCTTCTACACAATGGGAGGGAATTCGACCTACTACTATACCATGCTGGTCGGGCATGTTGGTATAGGGTTTCATTACGAGTTTTTCTTTTCTCGCACAGATGTTATGTGCATATTATATCCCTCAGTCATCTTTTACAACATCTACGGGCAAGATAGGGAATGGTGAATTATATTCTTACTCCGTCACCACGCGGCAAGTTTATCATTACCATTTAATTAATACATAATACGTTTTATAACGTTCGTTGTTGTGTGGTAGCGGCTATGAATACTACCAACCTGAGTAACGTAAGCTCGTGGGTGTCGTAAAAGACGCCTAAGTGCTTTATATCGACCTGAGCTGACACCATCCTCCGACGCCAACCCTCCTTGGAAATGTAATTACTTTAGTCAGTAATTACATTTCCAAAGAGGGTTGACGTCGAGAAGGTAGCCGGTCATAAAGCTGTTGCCAACACTTTTGCAATATGTACGATTCAAGAAGAGTACATATTGTGTCGAACCCAAGTATTTGGGATAAGAGCAAGACAATATCGATTATGATATACGTGTCATGATGACGTTTTTGGGCACCGTGGCAGATAGAAATCGATTTTGAATTGGGCAACGCGTTTATGGTATTTTTAGAAATTACTTTTTAGTCTTAATGCGGAGTCTGGAACTGTGCCCGATAAGTGTCTATAAATTCAACCCCTTACGTAGTATATAAAAAGTTACAAAAGGAAATGTGTATATCGTGGATATACAAATATTATATGTAATTGTGTAGAAAATAGGTTAGTAGGTGAATCAGGCCCTTTGTTTCACTACATGTAAACCTGGGATCTGTTGACGTTATTGTGCAGGTGCTAATATACGCTTGTGCAATTTGTGGGATGGGTGTTGAGACTACGAGACAATTATGCTAATTCGCGCTAGCTAACAGGGACGCCGGCTTTTATGTGTGCAAGTAGAACCAGTTGAGTTTATTGGTGATTCAAAGTTTTATTTAGAAATGCGTAGAGAAGTTTTATAGATGTAGCGTTGGGGAGTATTATATTTTTTTACAATAGCTCTACAGCAACCTCTATTTTTTTTAATATTAAACAAAGTATCTAGTAATGTTACTAGCATTTTGGGAATGATGTTTACTTGTATATTGATTGTTAAATTAGTCACTTAGAAGTTTAATTTTATTGTGTAATTATTTTTGAATAATATTTAGGATTTTTCTCAGACTATAAGTTGCCTCTACTTAATTTAGGATGTAAGCTATTCTAAGGCTTAAAATAAAACATAATATTCATACATAATATATACAGATATACTCATATTCGTTTATATTCTATCACGGGTAATTTCTTCATCATACACGTCCTACTATTGGGCTCGAGCCTCTTCAGTAATAGGAGTAAAATTCGCTGGTCGGATGTGTTGGTATAGGGTTTCATTTTAAATTATCCTTCCCTTGCTCGTATTTGATATGCATATTTTATCCCTTAACCGTATTTTATACCCACGGGAAGAGAGGTCGTGGTGTAGTATATTCTTACTCCGTCACCACACGGAAATTATGTGATGATTTAACTAACATTGACAAATACAAATTATACCGAGAATCAAAAGAATGTTCCTGTCTAGTAATCATATCCATGATGCGTGGTGATCTAAATATAGATAACCACGCCAACTGAGCAGTCATTCAGATGAAGTTAACATTTAGCTATTTTACGTACGATAAATAGAGCTGAAATTAAATTAATTTGTTCAATTTCATTTGTATACATTATGCTAATTGATATGGATAATATTAAATTATGATAATGATATGTTAATATACGTACTATCATACCAAATAGTCCAAATATCATAAATGTAAAACTGGAAACCAAGTTCAATGATCATCATCATCACTCTACTCTTATCCCAATTACTTGGGGTCGATTCAATGTGTAATTTCTTTCAGAATATGTGTTTCTACCGGGGAATTAGTCCGTCACCCGCCGAGAGACCGACCGCGTGAGGAAAGACCGACGTCGGTCGAGGATGGGGTACTCGTCAGGGGGTATTCCGTCGGGCCGACTAGTGACGTCAAGTCACCCTGCTCCGGTAGTCGGCCATCGACGAAGGCGACGTGTTACGGATGAGTTATGGGTGTGCGTGCTTACGGCCCTCTGTCATCCCGGACGGAGTGGAGCGAGGAGCGCGCCGACCGTAACCCACCCCCAAAAAAAAAAGAGAAAAAGAGTCCTTGCGATTACAAACGGCATAACTTTGTGCTGGTCTTGGTCTATGTAAAGTTCTTAGTCGTCATTTACGACACGCACGGGCACTATAAGGGTTGGTGGTATTCCTAGCCGCTACCATAAAATTATCCAAATTCATCCGCTTTTCTTGAATGTCACTGATCATTTTCAATCAACTGTTATTAACTGAAGGAGGCTCGAGCCCAGTAGTGGGACGTATATGAATTTCTCAGCAGATGATAACGATTATTGATAATAGCGAAAATATGTAATACACTTTTTTTAATTATTTTCAAATACAGATTTTAAATTTTGACTTGAACCAGGTCCCAAGTTCAATATTATTATAATTAAATACAATACCTGGTTGGTTATTATATTGGTATATTTTTGTTGTATTTTTGTCGAATTTATTTAGATATATATTAATAAAAAATAAAAATTAAATAATGAAAAAAAATATCAAAAATTACGAAAAGATAATAATAATAACACCGAGATTCGATCCCACGCCGTTTGAATGCCAAAACAAAACAAAAAGAAAACTGGACAACTTCTCAACTGAGCTATCGCCACTCTGACGTTGACGGCGAAATTTGAATCCATACTCGATCGACATTTTATGTCATTGTATAGATTAGCTAAAAACACCGACAAAACAACATTTTCTAAAAATAAAACATAGCTAGATCGATTTTTTGGCCCCGAAATCTCTAGTATGCCAAATTTCATCAAAATCGTTGGAGCCGTTTTCGAGATCCTGAAAAAAAATATATATAGGTATATACAAGAATTGCTCGTTTAAAGATATAAGATATATGTAGTGCGGGTAGTAAATTCACTAGTAAAAGACTTGTCATATAAATGCCAAGTTCTGGAGATGATAATGACAATTATTTTTTTAGAAGAACGTATAACATTCTTAGGTGAACGTGAAATACAATTGCTAATATATTTTTCTAAAAAAGATTTTCAAAAAAATATTTTTAAATATAAACAAATTTATTCTTGTGTTTGTGGAGTAAGAATACAATGAACCACCACCCCCTATCTTGCCCGCCAGTGTTGTAATAGACGATTACTTATACCGTAATGAGCAAGTAAAAACTATGCTAGAAAAGGACAACCTTTTTTTTATGGGTGGGCTATGGTAAGCGCACACGCGGTTCATTCCGTCCGGGCGATGGAAGGACGACGCGTGGGACCATAGCCCACCCGAACCCACGTCGCTTTTGGGCCGACCACCGGAGCAGGGTGACTTGTCGTCAGTGGTCGGCCCGACGGAATACCCTTTCCGGTACCCTCACCTCTCGACGTCCATATCTTGGGACAAGTTTCTACAACAAGTAGAAAAGGATAACTTGAAATAAAACCCTACATAGACCAACGCGTCTGACCAGTGCGGTATAGTAGATCAATTTTGCTCCTGTTGTGGAGGAGGCTCTATCGCAGCAATGGGTATATATGTATATTATTGAGGTGATGATGAAAAATATTTTTTTTAATCCATTAATAAAAATTTGGTGCCTTTATATTCAATAGCTTTTGAGCGATGAAGGGGATTCATGTAAATATACACATGGTGCTGTTCGCCAGTTCTCTTTGCATGAATTTGGCTTGACCTACTACCGCGTGTCTAGATGCTTGTACTAATCGGCAAATACATGACGCAAGTGACAAAGTAGCTAAATAAAATTCGGACTAAATTCAACGTAAATTCAAACTATGTAAATTTTAAGTGCATGAAAATTTAGTACCTGCCTTGTTATCTGCCTAGAATACTTGCGAATACAATGACAAGCCACGCGAACCTAGGAGTAACTACGTGCTGCGAGGGGAATATTCACTTGCTCAAAAATACATTTTGTTATTCACTTCTCTTCAAAAATCTTATTTTCCTTAGTTAGTACTCAGGATCTTGAGTTCAAATTTAGTAAATGACTTAGTCACTTCGTAAACGAGTTATAAAATACAATTGTTAGTAAATTACAACTATTGAATATTAGTCTGCCTTTTATGTTAATAATTTAGTGTATTTACGGTAATCACTTAAACGACTTGATATTTTTATCTGTTCTGAGAGACTCAACAGAGAGTTTACTTGGGATGTCACCATGGTGTACGTGGTGATGTGATCGCCCAAATACGGTTGCCAAATGTATTCATCATTATTATGTGACTCTCTTCTGGGACAGTTCTGTTTAAGATATGCATAAGTCGTTTCTGGTGTGTCTATCATAGTCTTTGTTTATTTTTCTCTTACGTAATGCAAAAAAAGATTCTACAACGCAGTGAGCTAATTTTTTTTATCAGCCTATAATTTGGCTATAGCTATAGCATCCCACTATTGTGCATCCGTATTTTTCATTATGTAACAGCGTTGCCAGTTTTTTTTGCCAAGTCGGGATTTTGGAACTTTTTGAGTGAAAACAGCGGGATTCTTTCGTCGAAAGCGGGACATAGTAAAAAAAAACATATATAATAAGAACTTTTCAAATATTTATCTTTTTATTTGAATTAAAATTACGTTTACTTTTAAATCAGATTTATCCTGTCGTTAAATAGTTGAGTCTTACCCCTCTCTCTCCCGCGCGGGTGGCCAGTACACACTTGTCTGTGCCACCCACCCACACTTCCTCAGCACACTGCGTGCATGGTCGAGTTATCTCCAAAAAGCGGGACTGAGTCTGTCGCGCGCAGGACATTTAATTTTGATTTAAAAATCGGGACGTTCCGCCATAATCGGGACGTCTGGCAACGCTGTTATGTAACGTTAAGTTCATAAATTTCATCTCTTTTTTTATTTGGCTTTTACCTACTATTCAGAGCTATCGAATAATGTTATTTTATTCATAGCGACAGAAATTTCATGTAAATACACCTGTATACTTCAGAAATGTTTAATTTTGTTTTCATTTTGCGACGTTTCGGGTGCTTCATAGTAGGTACATCCGTATATACAGATGCTATTTAGTAGCCGAAACACCGGTATAGTAAAACAAAATGAAACACGATAAAAGCCGTAAAACTAGTTTTATTGCATATAGCTAATCTATCCGGGTAGTGACGAAGTAAAAATTCAGTTCAACACTCCCTATCTTGCCCGTGGATGTCGTAAGAGCCGAATGACGGATATAATATGCATATAACGTCTATGCAAGAGAAGGAAAACTCGAAAGAAATCTCTGTCGTCTAACCAGCGTTATATAATCTCTTCTTTTATGAAGGCTGGAGTCCAATAGTGGGACGTATATCAGCCGAAATGATGGCGATATGCCTAATATTTAAAAATAATTTGCAATATTTCTCCCTAATTCCTTGTACGCATTACCTTCTCGAATTCAATAGATAGTAACTCAAGTAAACAAATAACTATTTAGGCTCGCGCTTAAGGTTCCCAAAAATATTATTGCAAATATTGCTTTATAGTCAAAATTAAATATTGTAATTTACTATATGAATTTGTTGATACGTAAACAATATGTCAATGTATAATCTTGACAGTTCATATATGTAGGTACGTCCTACTGATGGGCTCGAACCTCGTTAATTATAGGAGGAAAATTTACCTACTATACCTAGGTTGTTATATAGTTTTATTTCGAGTTTTCCTTCCCTAGTGTAGTTGTTATATGCACACTATATCTCTTAGTGACACCTCTTACCCTTTTACGACATCCATGGGCAAGATGGTGAATTGTATTCTTACTAAAAAAGTTGAGGTGAGTTTTGGCTGTTCTAGTGGTTAACTGGTGATCGGGTGCCGCTTGCGGGATCTGGTCCAGCCATTGTAATTTTTCATTATATTTAACAACTATATCATGGTTCGAAAGGCATCACACTGGAGCTATTAATAGGCATGTTATTGTATGTAATTTTATTTAAGAAAACTAGTAAATGAATTAAAAAAAGGGAATTATTATTATTAATTAAAAAAAGAGTTTCTTGCCGGATCTTCTCAGTACGGTCGCGTTCGGATTCGGTAGTAATTTAAGTTCATCATCATCATCTTGCTCTTATCCCAATTACTTGGGGTCGACGCAATATGTCATCTGTTTTGACATATTGCAAAAAGTTTCGGCAATGACTTTTATGACCGGCCGCCTGCCTGACGTCAACCCTCCTTGGGAATGTAATCGTTGACCCAAATAGTACCAGATGGATGGTAGTAATTTAAGTTAAAACGTAAAAAACAATGACAATATGTAAGTGCCCCCGCGGGGTTTATACATAATAAATGATTTGAATTGAATTTGAAAACTACACACGAAGAAAAAACAAATGTACGAGTATGTATAAGAAATTCAAAATAACTTATACAACGACCTAACTCAAAGTATGTCATTGATTATATCTATGTTAGTATACTAAATATGACATTCATTTTAAAAAGCAATATATATTACGATTATGATGAGATCGAAAATAATTGAAAATCTTCAATCGCTTGTCAGAAAAGATCCTTCTACATAACAGAACTTTTTGTTGTCTAAGATGTAAAGACATCGGATCGAAAACAATATGAATCCCTTTTATGATATATCTTTTGATATATTTACCGACAATTTGCCTTTAAATCTCCGTCAATGTGAACATTCTTTTGCAAATATTCTTTTCAATACTATTTCGACTTACTTCAACCCTATTTCTCGTATTATATATTCTCGAGTAGATTTTGAGATTAACTTCGTACTTTTTCAGGCCATATGTCTTCTGCTTTTCCCACTGCGTTTCCCGCGAATGAGAGAGAATTGACCTTCTATACCATACTGGCACAACACTTTTTATGATTATGATGCAATAACTTCATAATCGACGTTAGTAATTTGCATCTTTTAATCAACTTGCCGACACTTAAGGCAAAAAAAAGTCTTGTTAACGCATCATGTATTTACTTTCTGACCGCAAAAAATCTATGAACCTATGAATTATTATAAAGATCAATAACTATTGTACCTAACTGACTTAGAATACACTTTACAGCGTTCACGGTCGGACTAAGATGTCTCTTTTTTCAGATATCTGCTTTTTTTCAGTTTTTTTCTTTCACGTCTTCGTCTTGCCTTGCCGAGCTTGGTACGAGCACATACCATTAGTTGACTTCTACAGCAACAGCTTCCAAGAAAAGGGTAGTAATTTATTATTATTCAGTTGCCATACAGATAAGCCAGATGCAAGAAACATAAATAAAAATAAAAATTGTTCCACACGAGCATTGTTTCATGCAATTACCGACATTATTAAACTTTTAATTGTTACTTATATTAATTAATTGTATAATAAACTGTTCCCCTTATGATATTATTACATCTTAATTATTTAATACATGGTATTCACACGAAACCTAATATAATAAAAGGTTTATTGTTTGTTTAACGCTGTTTCTTTTACAAAATAACACATACGATTTAATCATTATGCATCATATACTCGAATAAATAATTTGTGAGTAAATAACATTGCATGATGCCAAGTATAATGAACTCTACACGCGATTTAACTGAACCAACGCTTAATATTCTCAAAGCAAGCAGCCAACTTGTTAATACGTAATAAATCCATTAAGATTTTCACTTTTAGAATGAATTAGATACATTTATTTATTAAACAACCTTTTTATTTCGTTCTCCTACAGTATACGAGTTTTAAGAGTTTTTTCGGATAATGAAAGAACTATAAACTTAGTTTAGTGCACATATATTATACTGATTCAAATACAGTATGTTGTATATTCCTTTCCGTTGCAGAACAATACTGAGTGTATTTGAAGTCCAAACTATATTTGCTGGATGTAGGTATTTGTGGCCATTAATTGCACGCTTTTAAAAACTATAAAAAATAAGTTAGCGCAATAATTACTTAGTATATCTAATTAGGATATTGTTATGCTATACAGATTTCCTCACAATGTTATTCTTTGCTTTTCACTAACAATAAAATTAAAATTTAACACGCTGTTTAAGAACATCAGTGCATCATGGCATCGTAATTTCGAACTGTAGTTCTTTACGCAATATATTTATTTCCCCAATAAGCTATCCTTAATTTATAACGTTCATACCAAATGTTAAATATAAAAGATAAGTTAATGATTCAATATAGATTCAAAAGTTTGTTTTTAACCAAATTTTAATTGTGCGTAAATCTATAAAATTATTAACAAACAAAATTAATTCAACGTTAATTAAATTAGCAATTTTTGACAACTTACATTTTTGTAAATATACTCTGATTGCAGCTACTTGCAATATTTTCTCATCCTATGAAACTCTATTTTGTATCCAGATATCCATAGCATGTAATATTATCATTTTCATTGCAGTATAGGTCTCACTGCAGGGCTAGAGCCCGCTTCACAATAGGAGGAAATTTGCCTGTTGTACCACGCTGGTCAAAATGGGCATTTATTTTGAGTTCTGCTCTTCCATAGATGTTATCTGCATATTTTATCTCTTAGTATGATCTTACGACATCCACGGATAATAAAAGGTGTGTTTTCATCATCACACGGAAAATCAACAGCAATTGGGAACGATAAGGAGGTTTTATAAAGCTTTTTTTGTATTAAATTGCTTGTTTTAATGAGACTAAAATAAACAGTATCCGAGCAGCAACCATAAATGTTAGTAAATCCGTTAAAATTGGGCCGACGAGGCATTATTAACGCGTTGCTAGGCAAGCGATGTTGTCACAAGACTTTAATTCGCAATTGTAGTAACAAAAAGAAATATAAGCTAGGGATATTATTTTAAAATGAAGGACAATCTTTTCAAATAATGTCGTGCATTCTAAAAATATAGAACTTAAATATGTATAGGTACTTTTCAGCTCATATACGTTCCACTGCTTGGACGTGCTCTACAATAAGAAGAAAATTGAAACGCCCTGTGTGCCTACTCTTGAAATCAATTCTAATTTCGAATCCGATTCAATTCCAATCTCACCAAACTTATATTTGGTACTCCTAAACAAAATCGAAAATGAATTCTCCGCATTTGCCGTTGTTATTTTCACCAAATTTGCCGTATTTTATTACTTTAAATTAATTACGTTACCGAACTCGGTCACCACAAAACGCTTTCTTGAAATTTTGCAACATTAACGATTTTAAACTACGTCAAAATCACGTCGAGATTAGCAAATATTTGACTTAATCGACAAGAGTCGATTTCAATTAGTTTAAAAAAATCCACCGAATTTGATTCCAATCGTGCGCTAGTGTTGTTTTCAAGAGTACCAAATTTAGGATTGGAATCGAGATTCAAGAGTAGGCACACTGGTTATACGGGTTGGCAGAGCTTTGTGTCGCGTTTTCCTTCTCTTGCATTGATTTCAGTATGTATTATATTCTTTTTCCTCATTTAAGACATCATGTGTATTGTATTCTTACTCCATCACCACGTGTACATCTTAATCCGAACTACTTAATATTATAAATGCGAATGTTAGTTTGTTTGTCTGTTTAGCTATCATGCCTAAACTACTAAACCGATTTTAAAAATTCTTTCACCAAAGAAAAGCTACATTAGCATCGAGTAAAATAGGCTATATTTATCCCTGTATTCTCACAGGAACGCGAAGCACGCGGCTGAAAATTCTTGAAATTTGCTAGTATTTATATATCAGAATTATCTACACTTTTTTTTTTTTTTTTTTGGGTGGGTCGCGGTCGGCGCGCCTCCGCACCACCACTCCGTCCGGGGCGACAGAGGGGCTTAAGCACGCATCTCCCGCAACCCACCCGAAAACCACCTCGCCTTCGTCATTGGGCCGACCACCGGAGCAGGTTTACTTGTCGTCAGTGGTCGGCCCGACGGAATACCACCTACGCGGGGTACCCTCCCATCGACCGACGTCCCCCCCTCGGGGAGGACGTCGGTCTTTCCTCACGCGGTCGGCCTCTCGGCGGGTGACGGACAAATCCCCGGTCACGTCACCCGCGGCCTCGGCTAGGGCGGCATGAGGCGCAGATAGTTACGCCTGCGCCACCCCAGTCGCCGGCGGCGGATCTCCTCATCGAGGCTGCGCTCCACGCGCAGACGATCCGCCGCCTCCTTCTGCGAGATCACTGTCTCGCAGAAGGCTGCGACCGCGTCCCAGTTCCCGACGCTGTCGACCATCGCCCTAGCGATGGCCGGCAGCGTCAGGAGAATTATCTACTCTGCAAGTATAGGTAATATAATTATAGTTACATAATCTATTTTTATGTGAAACTAATCCTTTTCAAGTATTTAATTACAATTAATAAATACTTGTTAACAATCCGTGATGGCTAAATCAATGAACTGTGTTTTAACTAGGTATGCATAAATTAATTTACAAAAATGTCTTAATATGGACGGTTACTAGCGGACGGACTTTATTACTAAACACATGACCAGACAACGTTTAACCTAATTAGTTAAACATTTTGTAAAGTAGTTCAATAACCTCGAGCTCAAAGTTTTACGTATATTTGTTTTTTTTTTCTAAATTGGCATGTAATGGGCGTGTAGGTGTAGCAATTGTGTTGTCAAGTTTTATAAAAGTATAGCTAGCAGTTGCTTACTGTTTTATCCACATAGTGCCCGTTATAGTAGCAATACAGGGATAAAATATAGCCTATGTTACTGGCTAATAATGTAGCATTCCATTGGTCAAAGCATATTTTAAATCAGTTCAGTGTTTTAGGCGTGAAAGCGTAACAAACAAACTCGCTTATTCGCGCTTAAAATATTAGTTAGAATTGCGTAACCAAAGTGCGATAGAGATTACGAGTATCTCAGCAGTTCATCTTTAGCTCTTCAAGGACAGACTTCCATTTATCTCAGGAGGACTCAGAAAATCACTACGCGTTGATAATTATATAACAAATCCTCATTCTCACGGTTTATATACGTCCCACTGCTGGGCTCGACCCTCCTCCATAATGTGAGAGAACTTAAACTACTATACCTTGCTGGTCAGGCGGGTTGGCATAAGATTTTATTTTGAGTTTTTCTTCTCTTGCATAGATGTTATCTGCATACTATAACCTCTAGTCGCCTTATATGACACCCACGGGTAAAAGGCATTGATGAATTGTATTCTTAATCCATCCGGAAAGTTAGAAGTGTAAATAATAGTCATCAATGGGCATTCAGACATCATTTGCAATGCAATACAAACCTTTGGGCTGTTAATTATAATCTATTGTCTACGCATTTTTCGTGTTAATTGTTACAAGCATTTGCTACTATTAATCTTGTGCATAAAAAAAATATAATCAATTTTAACGAAACGATGAAATAATTTACGTATAGTTACACAATTTTCGTCTTTTTTTCGAAGATAAAATCTATAAAATTTTATAAAACTTTCTTTATATTTCTTAATTTTATTACATTGGCATCCAATCCTTACTAATATTATAAATGCAAAAGTACGCTTTCACGCTTAAACCACCGAACGGATTTTAAAAATTCTTTCACCAACGCAATGCTATAATATTAGGGAGTATTTTATCCCCGATTCCGACGGGAGCGGGAACTACGTGGGTAAGGCGACTGAAACTAAAGCGAAGCGAGGGCGGTTTGCTAGTAATTATATAAATAAAAAAAAATTTGCAGATAATAAAAAAAAACCAGGAATTCAACTACATACATGATGGATATATCAAAGAGATTGAATTAAAAGGAAGTTAATATGATTGCACGTTTGGCGTAGTAAGTAGTCTAAGTAGTGCCTTGTCATAGTGCGTGTTGCGATTTCAAATTCCACACAAGACATTTCTTTGTGTAAATGCAAATGAATAGTCTGAGTATAATTTAGATCCCTTAATTTTATAGAATCCACTCTGCGCTAAGGAACACAATTTTGTATCAAAACAAAAACATATGCCTTAGTGTAAAGTTATAAAAAAGGTGATTTATGTTTCAATCTTTTAAAACGTGGATCCAATGGTTCCATTTCTTTTAACAGGTAGCATATTCTTTTTGTGTTATCTAATTTTGATACTCTATTTGGAAGCTTAACATAAAAGACATGACACTTAATTAGTCAAACATTCTGTAAGATAGTTCAACGAACTCTCGCACCCATATAGACGTCTGTTTTTATGCTCGCTAGATCGGCTAATCAGCAACGTGTAGGTGTTCAAACTGTGAGCAAACTACGACTAAAAGAAAAATATGTCAGATTGAAATCGTGATCATTATGATTAATAACTGGTTGACGAAACTAAATGATACCGTTTTTAAACGGTGTCAGCAATAGTTAGTCATTCATCCATCCTTCAACTTATCAATGTCCACTATTAGACAAAGGTCTCTTCACAAAGGAAGGATTATGAAATAATGGCCATGCCTGATAACTTTTCATTTTATCGCAAATGGTGGCAACCAAGTAAATAATACACCTGATAGTAAGTGATGTTGCCGCTCATGGACCCTTGCTAGGCCGCTGCCTACTGTGAAGAAAGTAAAGAGAGTGTCAATACGTGAAATGAGATTCGGTGATATTAAAGGCATCACCAAAACCCACCACATGCAGACACCCTCAGAATGTTGGGCGTCCGGCTCTCTCACCGAACGTAGCGCAGTAACAAATTGCTACTACTCAGACGTCGTTTTTCTGCGAGAGTGTGGTACTACCTCTATGATTGGCTGTCGCAATTGGAGGCTATGAGTTTCTATAAGGAGTACTGATGCCGAATCCCACTCCGCCGACTCTTTTACAGCACGGTTATCATGCAATGTTTTAATTAGTGATATATCACGTCGAGTAAATTAGCTTGAAACCCACGCAAGATAATTCATGATGAAGTACACAAATGATGTCACTGAATACAGGTATTTGCCGCCATTAAATGCTTGTGATGTCCCGTGATATAAAAATGTATTTCTTAGCACATGGTGTTGTTATACTGTTGATTTAAACAGCAGTGTTTCTAAAGATGAAATAAAAGATAATTTTACAAAGGCATCTTGTTATTGTTCTCCTTTTTTTTTGGGGTGGGCAACAGTTGGCGCAACCGTCGGCCGGCTCCGTCCGGGGCGACAGAGGGGCGCAAGCAAGCACACTCGTAACCCACCCGTGATACGTCGCTTTTGTCGTTGGGCCGACCACCGGTTAATGTCCTTCTGCCAATTATGGAATCGATTACTTTTCTAATATAAACCAATGTTCAACATCAATTTTCATCAAATTTTCCATGTAGTGACGCAGTAAGAATACAATTCATGACCTCCTCCTTTGCCTACAGGCGGTAATGACTAATAAGAATAAGAAGGCAAACTCGACATAAAACTCTGTGCCAGCATGTCTAATCAGCGGAGTATTACTGCTCAATTTTCCTCTGTATGTAGACGAGGCTCGAGCACAAAATCAGGACGTAAATGAGTTGAAAAAAAAACTGAATAAATAAAAGATATATGAGTTTTGTGAAGCATTATATGGTCAGAAAAGAAATAAGCGCGGTAACCAGTGTTCAATGAACAAGGTGTACCTTATCTTTGGCTACCTATATACGTCACGCTATTGAGCGTAAATCGCCTTCACAGTGGTTAACAAATTGACCTTATATATAAGTGGTCAACCGGGTTATATACAACTATATTTCGAGCTTTCCTTTTCTTCGATTGATGTTCTTGTTTTTAGCATGCAATATTGGAAATTAGCAACCCGCTTAATGGTAAATGATAACCGCCGCTCGTAGGCTTCAGTAATTCTAGTGGCCGTTGCTTACCGTGAGAAAAGTGATATTCTTAAACCGCGTTTAAAGAAATACGTGCTGTAGCGCTCGGGAAACACCGCAACAGGAAATTTGTCGGATCTATTCTTTATCTGCTTACATTATTGTGGAAACAAAGTTAGAAAACAATTTACCAAATTTTCCTACTCCTGTGTGTCGTAAAAGGCGTATAACCGATATGAATATAATATATGTATAACATCACTGCAATTCGAAAACGTCAAAGCAGTGTGGTCAATATTATAATTTTTCTCCCGTTGTAGAGGAAGCTTGAACCAAAAACTGGATGTAATTGAGTTGCAAAAATGGCCGAAAAAGTCAAAAAATATAAAAAAAGCAACGATAAATGAGTTTTACGAAGGATTATATAGTTAGAAAGGAGGTGAGCGCAGAAATTTGGAAAAGAGCGTGTACAAGTGAAAACGTTTAATGTTCGTACTTTTTAGGGTTCCGTACCCAAAGGGTAAAAATGGGACCTTGTTACTAAGACTTCGCAGTCTGTCCGTACGTCTGTCTGTCACCAGGCTGTGTCTCATGAACCGGGATAGCTGGTCAGTTGAAATTTTCGCAAATTATGTATTTCTGTTGTCGCTCTAACAACAAATACTAAAAATAAAATAAATATTTAAGGGGGCTCCCATAAAAAAAACAATTTCGTTTGCCTATTTTTTATAAATAATGGTACGAAACCGCGCGACTCCGACTCGCACTGAGCCGTTTTTTAAATTATACTTTAATTTGAATTGGCCAGAGTTCCTCCAAGCATAGATCGACCTATTACTTACATAGTGAGGATTTATCTGTAATGGACAAATAATTTATTATGAAATTATACAGAACATATTTCTTATTTTTGTCTTCATCGGTCATAAATTTAATTCTTTAACAAACTTGCCTTTAATGGCCTATTAAAGTTAATTTAAAGGAGTCGTTAAATATGTATTGACCTTCTATAAAAAAGTTAGAATATTAAGAAAGTAATATGTATCAAGTAATTTAAAATTACTGAGGTCGGGTTTTGATATGAAAGTTATATAAAAGATTATTTTAGTTAAATCTTCTTATCTATAAAAAAGAAAACTTCGAAATGTGTAATATTTGAAGATAAAACCCGGTAGTTAGTTTATTAAGATCAATGCCCAGGTTTTCAGGCGCAATCAGCCCGTATTCACCTAAGCCTATCGTGAATTAGTGTTACAGGGTCGACGCACAAAATATTATATTGTTTTTAGAACATTTAGCTAATTATTATCTTTAAAATAAGCACTACATACTGAAATTATTTATAGTTCAGTATTGATAGATCCTTACTAATATTATAAATACGAAAGTAAGTTTGTTTATTTGTTACGCTTTCACACTTAAACCACCGAACCAATTTCAAAAATTCTTTCACCAATGGAAAGCTATAATATCAGGGAGTAAGTAGAATAATAGGCTATATTTTATCCAGGTATTATCACGGGAACGGGAATTATGCGTGTAAGGCGACGGGAACCAAAGCGAAGCGAGGGCGGGTTGCTAGTATAAAATAAAAAATATAGATATAACGATTGATTCCTTCTAACATCATATAGGTACCTAGGTAAGATTGATGAAGTTCAAAGCAATCAGTCGTAATAAAATATATTTGCCATAATTTATTGTTAAGTGATGTAAGAAGTGAATAAAGCATAGAACATTATCAACACAAAGCATTATAATCTAAAATACTGACTCATACTCAACTTTAATAGCTTCTAAAAAGATAAGCGATGAGTATATGTACCATAATCTACAATGAAGGATACGTCAGAATATAAAGATGAATAAAATTATCACACGCAATATCAATTTGTTATCTGAAAAACATTCGCAAGACGGAGTGTTTTAATAATAAAACAAACAACATTTGATAACAAGCTTTTATAAGCAAAAAATGACGTTTACCCGCAGAAAACATCCGGCATCACCGTTTTATTAGGTATTCTTTTTTATTCAACATTTCTCGGCGAGTTCTCGCTTGCTCTCGGCAACCCCATTGTTTTCCCGCGTAACTTTGTCAATCTTCCATAAAACCGTGTAAGTATTAAAGTGTTAAAGAGTTGATGGATCTGACGTCGAACGACGAACAGCCATATCTGGGCTTACATGAAACGTGACGTGACGATGTGTAATCCTTATGGACGACAACATAATTGTTCCGCCATTTTGACAATGTGCCAGCGATTTACAACGGTGAAATTTAAATGAGTACATCAACATGTGTTTCGCTGTCGCTCCACTCTTAAGGGAGAAAGTTTTAAAGGCGTGGTACTTAGTTTGTTATTATAAATGTAGATATTTTTGTAGACAGAAAATAGTAAGATTAGATTGCAAAGAAAGTTAAGACGCATTCGATCGAAAAAGGTAGGTAATTCAAAAATTAAAATATCAAAATTTGAAACACAAATTTATTCCTAACTAGCAACCCGCCCTCGCTTCGCTTCGGTTATAGGTTATAGTCGTTTTACCCGTGTAGTTCCCGTTCCCGTGGGAATACCGGAATAAAATATAGCCTAGTTTACGCCCTGATATTATAGCTTTCCATTGGTGAAAGAATTTTTGAAATCGGTCCAGCCGTTTTGAAGATTACCCGGAACAAACAGACAGACAGACAGACAAAAATTTTCTAATTGCTATTTTAGGCATAGGTGTCGTGCAAATAACCGTGTGAGCATGAAAAAAGCCATTTATTTTGACATTACAAACAGACACTCCAATTTTATTTATTGGTATAGATTTCAGTGTCGTACTGCAGTGTAAATTTATATGCAAAGGGGATCTTTAAAAAATTAAAGACCCCTTTTGCATTGTTAATAAAACGAATTTATGGATTTTATCGCGTTTGCGCGTTTGTATTTGATTTTTGATTGCCCGACGTTTCGAACACTTTACAGCGTTCATGGTCACGGGCGGACGGTGACTCCGCATCAAAAATCAAATACAAACGTGACAAAAGCTGTAGTTTTATTTACAACTAGCAACCCAGCTTCGGTTTCAGTCGCCTTACCCACGTAGTTCCCAATCCCGTGGGAATACCGGGATAAAATATAGCCTAGTTTACGCGCTGATAACATATCTTTCTATAGGTGAAAGAATTCTTTAAATCGGTCCAGCCGTTTTGAAAATTACCCGGAACAAACAGACAGTCAGACAGACAAAAAAATATAAAGTGATTTTTAGGCATATGTATAGTGCAAATAACCGTGTGCGCATGAAAAAAGCCTATTATTTTGACATTACAAACAGACACTCTAATTTTATTTATTGGTATAGATACGTACGCAGTACGTACATGTACTAATACTCACATAAACATCAGAAATCATTATTCCTTTTGCACTTCAAAAAATAATTAGATTTATAAATTACAAATATATTATGTTAATTTTTATACTATGCGATACTTAACATGTAATTAGGTATACATATTATACGGCAGCGATAAATAAAACACCATGCAATTTGCGTACACAAAATAAATATTGTATAACAACTCAGCGAACCATTCGTAAAATAGCATAAACTTTCGTTATAAAATACTTGTCTTTAAAAACGTTCACTCAAAAAGATTGATGTTAGTGCGAAAATAAATAGCAATTTACATTGTTTGAATAAACTTTTGCAATTATTTAACATTTTACGTAATTGTTAAATTTTTAAATAGGTGTCTTTACAGAGAATGTGTTTTTAATTGATAAGTAATTCTTATTATATCTCGCCTTTATTTGTGATGGCTAAGCAGAGGTGCATCACGCTCACATTTCGTGATATATATACTCTGACCTTTCGCGTGAACTGGATACAAATTAGCCCGTAGTCAGCTTACAAATATTGAGCCTAATTTACAATTTATACAAATTTTTTCCCCTGAAAGGTCCGGACACACCACACCCGGAACGGTCCAGAGTGACGAAAGAGCTACGTACAACCCATAGCTTTATTGCGACACGCCATGGTTTCGATTGCCACAAGTCGATCCGTCCGGGGCGACAAAGGGGGCGGCGGGCGAGTCAATAACCTGTCGGATGCGTCCCTCTCTCTAGTACCAAGAGGGCGGGCCACCGGTACTCGAACTTGTTATCAGTGGCTTCTCCAGGCAGGTACCGTTTCGGGTAGTGTCTCTGGTGGACGCCAGAATCAAGCGAAGGTACTCGGGCCTGCGGCACCCAAAGCACTGACGGCGAAGCGTGTGTCGTAGAGGAGTTCCTCCTGCGTCCGCTCCGCCGCCTGCTCATGTGAGATACGCTGCCTCCTTCCGCAAAACAACCAACTCTCAGAAAGCAGTGACCGCGTCCAAGTTCATGATGCTCTCAACCATTGCTTTCACGACGCCGGGCAGCGTCAGGTCGGCACCGACTGTTGCAATATATCTACAGCGCTGCGGAGTCACGCAAAACTCGATCGTGTACCGAGCTATGTCCTCGTCACAATCGCACTCTTGGCAAGACGAAGTCGTCACTCTCCTCGCGGCCCGTCAACCCCTACACCACTCGAAGAGACAGATCTCCATGCAGCCCTACATTCGCTCTACCAACACTGGCCGAAAGGCCTGCATGCTCCAATCATCGAACCGAGCCAGCGAGTTGCCCTTTTGGGTACGCTATCTCATGTCGAATCATACACACTCTACTGTTGAGCATATCTAATACACAATAACATCCCTATACATACACTAAACGTGTTATTAATAGTATAATAATATTTTCAAATGCAATATTATTCTTAATAATGATCGCATTACTGGATACATAGAGCTTAAAACATAGTCCTTCGTACATAGCCTCATAAAATTGTGGCGTCATGAATAAATCGCGAAAGAATATTGTGAAATTGCTGTCTGTACTGAACGGATATATTGACCGAGCTGAACCGAATTGGCGTAAAAGTGATTCTGTTTCGGCGAACCTTACAAGTGATTTCATTTACGTAGACCTTTACAATAGACGGAAATCGGAATTTGTCGCAACACCGGTTGTCGGTCGTAATCTTCAATTTAACAAATCATGTGGTTCTGTGAAAGGCAATATTTTTCTTTTTTTTTTTTTTTTTTTTTTTTTTTATTGCAAACGGTGGCAAACGAGCAAACAGTACACCTGATGGTAAGTGTTGCTGCCGCTCATGGACCTTTACAAGGCCGTTGCCTACCGCAAGAAAGCGAAGGGAGTGTGAATGCGTGCATTGAGGCTCGGTGATACCAAGGGCACCACCAAAACCCTCCACACGCAATCACCCTCAGAAAGTTGGGCTTCCGGCTCTCTCGCTCACCGAACGAAGCGCAGTAACAAATTGCTACTGCTCAGACGTCGATTTTCTGCGAGAGCATGGTACTGCCCCGGACGGACTGGCCCGCGGCTGTAGACAGATAACTGTCGACAGTGTGGTCCTACCACTCCTAAGTTTTCTCCGCCTCTCTCTCTCCCTCTCTCTCTCCCTCTCTCTCTCCCTCTCTCTCTCCCTCTCTCTCTCCCTCTCCCTCTCCCTCCCTCTCTCTCTCTCTCTCTCTCTCTCTCTCTCTCTCTCTCTCTCTCTCTCTCTCTCTCTCTCTCTCTTTTCCTTGGTATTTATTAATTTGCTTACTTAATCCAACCAATTCTATACAGGAAAACGAAACTGTTTTCCTCTGAGAGTAACGTGTTGCCATAATTCAGGCCCTTTTATCTGTTACAATGACAGTGCCAAGGCACTTTAACGTTATTGAATGTAAATGAAGTTAACGCCGCATGAAAAAGTGGCACCCGTAAGTCATTTTGTATGCAGCAAGTACCTAATGGGCAATTCAACGTCTATCATAAATGAAAAAAATAAATATCTGATTTTGTTAGTAAAAATACTTAAGTATGATGGCAATATTATGTTATTTTTAATTTTTTATAGTGGCAATAATTTTTTATTATTTTTTTCTTACTATACTCTCATTTACGAGTTCGCGTCGTCAGCTCAGCTGATAGCGGTTTTTTGTCGTGGAATTTTGATTAAATTTTACGGTAAGTCTTCTGAATTATTATTTTATTTTGTTATATACTGACTGTTCAAGTCATAATACATCGGTAAAGAGTAAGTAATTAATGGAAATAGTATTTTTTAAGGTATATTAGGTTTATAAGATCACAGTGTCAAGGTGTAGTGTCGGTCACAGAATAACATTATTTTTCTCTGTAACTACAGTAAAATTACTTCAATAACATGAAATGAAGTATTTTTTCCTACTTGACGACTTTACTCAAATGATGCCGATCGTAAAACATTATTATCTTTTTTTATAATGCCTAAACTCTTAAAGACATTGCTATAGTGTCAGTCACATTGTAGAGTCGGTCACGTCGTTAAGTAAAGTCAATTACATCCCGTATCATAATTAAATATAGTTTTTTGTTTGATTTTTGCTCATAGATGGTGATAACAGCTGCAGAAAAGAAGCCCAAGCCGAGTTGAAGCTGAACGCTAAAGGATTGTCCGAAGAATTGAAAAAAGTAATCTGAAAACAGGAAACATCAACGACGTTTGATAAAACAAACAGCATTAGTTAACATTCTTAAAGCCTTAAGTGAAAAAAGAAATCAGAAGGGCTATAGAAGAATAGAAGGAAGTAAGATTAAAGAAAGAAAACTTATATTAGAATCCACTGATATATCTGCGAAAAGTGAGGCTCCTACTAAAGCATTTGGTTCAAAAAGCTCATATGGAATAGCGGTCGCAAAAGTCAAACAGAATCTGCCATTCGTCCTTTAAGTGTTGAGCAATTATTGTACATACGTTAGCAAGACAAATTACTCCTGAAATAATAACGCCTAAATACAAAAAACCGAAAAAATAAATCTGCTTTTTCAATAGTGTCAACAATTGAAAAATTCAATTTTATTATGTCCGTGATGATATTAGTCGCCAAAATCATGGCAATAATGACACAACAATAGTCCGTCTCCAAATAGATGGCTCTTGTGTATTAAAAAAAATGCACAAATTTCACGTAAATAAGTTTAATTACGTCAAAGCCCTGCAAATATCTCCCTTTCAAAAAATGACGCATGAAGAAGCGCTTTTTGTTGAATCGGCGGACTTAAGTTTTTTAAATGATTATATTTCTTGTATCGAAGAAGCTTTTGTTTTGAATTATTTTAGTATCAATGTTGGTGTTTAACATATTATTAGTGATTTTGTTTAGGTAGTGTTTATGTTCAAAAATAGCATTTTAACGTGTTCATTAATTACACTTTTGTATTTTTAAAATAACTTGGGAATTGGTTTTTAAGTGCTGTGATTTAAATTTGTGTTTAGTGTAAAAATACTGACTTTTACACTAGACAAAGTGAGTGTAGTGTCGGTCACGTTTTGGGCTGTAGTGTCGGTCACAATTTATTTGACTTATAAATATTTTTTTTAATAACTTAAAGCTTTTATTTCACCATTTTATAATAGTTTGTTTCATGCACTTTCGATAAAAACACAAATTAAAGTTATTACGCCAGTACAGAGGAAGATTATTGAAGTTTAAAAACACTCTCGAAAATGACTTCCTTTCGCATGTAGTGTCAGTCACGTTTATATTTTACTAAATAAATGCTATTTCAAAATATAATTGGTTGCCATTTTTTATTCTATAAGATAATTGTTGAAACTGCTACAAAGCCATGTTAAAATTGTGTCTAAAAACATATTACTAATCGTAATATAAGACAAAACAAAACGCAAATAGTGTCAAATGTAGTGTCAGTCACATATGGAATTGCCCTAATTCAACAGTCTCGTATATTTAATAGTCTATCCTTAAAGTAAATCTCGTATACCTAAAGTAAAACTCTACGAATCTTTGTGTACCAAAATTTAAAAGGATCTGTAATTTAATATTTTATTTTCTACAAAATAAATTTCTTATGTTAATAACAGTAACGCTTATGCTCATAAAATAGTAATAGAAGTTATATCATAACCAAATTTCGCTACATAGCTTTAAATCTGAAGCAATAGGAAAAAATTAACTGGGCAATATACCTATCAAAATTCGAGTTTACTCTGAATCATACTTTTGTTTGTGACAGGCTATGGTCCAGTCACGCCGAAAGGGATGGCGTGTAAACTTATAACCTGCCGTACTGGAATTTACTATTGCTATTTGGGTGGACCACCAGGCAGAATAATCCCCTTAGAAAATCCTCGAAATTCACCATAACTGAGAAAAAAACATTCATCATTCTTCCTTAATGATAGTTTGTAATTGGAACACCGACGTCGGAATATTACGAGTTTTTGTCCAGTTAACCATGGCTAATATCGTAGGTATGTGGCCATATTAGCCATGATTCGTGCAGCAGAATTAGTGCAGGTTCCTACTGTCCAATTAAGCTAAAGTTTATATTACGTGTGATTTTCGATGAAAATATAGTAAGTAGGGTTGAATGGTACCCTGGATATGTAGTTGAGAAATGGCCATAGTAGCATTGCATTTATACAAGTTCTATTATTCATATAGCAATTATATGCTTACGTTCTTTGTTACGTACTTCTGTGAGCTTAGCACTAAATTTGAGTCAATGTATTCGTAACGTTATCGAGACCAATTTGTATGGATTTGCAAAAGTGCCCCTATCGTCCGATAGAGGCGTTGCTCTAAATCCCATATAAATTAGTCTCGATAACGATACTAATACTTTGACGTAAATATTTGTGCTAAACCCAGGAATCTGTGTAAAATAAATGGTAAGATTATAATTAATGTAATGGGTACACTACTGTTTATCAAGACGCCCTCAACAAATGAAATCTATTAGTATACATATAGATTTTATTGTGTACACGTAGGTTTTATAAAACGAACTAGCTCTGCCCGCAGCTATGCCAGCGTAAAAATTAGGTTAGTAAGTTTAGTGTTATTATATTATTTTAATTATAGTTATCTCGCGAAGAAATTACAAACTACATATACGATAATCAATCTTTAGATTATTGATAGGTCTCGCATGCTACTTCGTAGCACCTATCAATTAATCCTAAGAGTCAATAATTGTTAATAAAATGTTTTTGACAAATGAATAGATATCAATTGTACTTATTGCTTTGTCTAATACATATTAGATATAAGATCTGGGTAATACATTTTAGTTATACATTTAAAAGTATATTATGCTTATTGTACCATGTGCATCATGTACCATCTGCGCATTTCATAAATTAGATTATATCTCAAAAACTCAGCATAAAATTGGAAAAAAATACTAAATAAACTAGGTTGTTCACCAATCTACGTCTGAAATTTTACTCCTTAGTTAAGATAAGAGGATATGGGGAAGCGTTTTACCACATTGACATTCAGAAAGCCCAACTTATGTTTATCTATACCAATAAATAAAATTGGAGTGTCTGTTTGTAATGTCAAAATAATAGGCTTTTTTCATGCTCACACGGTTATTTACACGACACCTATGCCTAAAATAGCAATTAAAAAATTTTTGTCTGTCTGTCTGTTTGTTCCGGGTAATCTTCAAAACGGCTGGACCGATTTCAAAAATTCTTTCACCAATGGCAAGCTATAATATCAGGGCGTAAACTAGGCTATATTTTATCCCGGTATGCCCACGGGAACGGGAACTACGCGGGTAAAACGACTATAACCTATAACCGAAGCGAAGCGAGGGCGGGTTGCTAGTTAATGCTATAATCGCAAGCATAACATTATCTTCAAGCAAATTAAATACATATTTGACCGTAGGTCTTACTGTTCTGCTTCATAAATAAATACGTACCGTAAGAAAAAAGTGAACCGCGAGTAACGATTAGACGCAGTTGAAGTAAATTTTTTTGATGTGAAACATCTATAGGCGAGGGTGATTCCGATCATCGCGTGGTGTTAACGCCACGCTTCGCGGCACCCTTTTAATTAACGAAACATAATTTTTTTTTTTTTTGTGTGACTTAGTTGTTAGCCTCAGATGGCTGTGACAACTTTACCCGGACTGGTGGGTGAGCGCTGAGGGCTCTCAACCCGCGCGAAACATAAAAAATCTGAAAACATATCTGTACATTTTTGTAACGAAACCATAGTGCGATTTAAAATTTGTACAACGCCATCTAGTGCGCTTAAAGTAAATTGTTACCTATAATAGAAACCAATGAAAATAAATGTTTATTGAATTAAAATCATCATTTTCTTGGAAAAAAAACGTAATATTATTTTTATTAATGTGCTATTTTAGTGCCTGTCGTAATCTGTTCTTTTATGCATATATACTTAATCTATAAAATAATGTATAATTCTCTAACTTGCCAATATAAGTATACCATACCTACTTACAGTACTTTCATGTACGAAAACTGGACAATCGCTTTTTATAGGTGTTTTATTAGTTTCAGATGTATATTTATTTGTTTGTAACATACAAACAGACTCCTAGGAATTGGATCTTGACCCACTTTCAACATTCAGATTTCATTTAAAATTTGTTAATTTAACAAGAACCAATGACGATAAAATAATTTAAATAGCTTGTCTCATTATCATCATCATCATTACAGGATTAGAGATTTCTTTATAAAATATATTTTGTAGCTGAGATTTAGCCTCAGCTCGACAGATGTCGTTATTTTTGTTTGCTAAATCACACTTTCTTAATCGATCCTTTTGATTTGAACTACGCAGAAATGTGTGAGGGAGACGTAGCGACGCTATGTTAGGTCGTAAGCGGCCGAGCGGTGAATTAATATCATTTCTTTGTAATATCTTAGATAATAGTAGAAATCGTATTATTCTATTCAATACTTTACATATTATTTCCTGACGTAATCTATGCTTTTATTCATATATACTAGGGATGTCGGAAGTGAAAAAAAATATCGATATTTATAAAAAGATCAATATCGACGTCGATATATCGAAAAAGAAATATCGATATATCGGTCTTTAAAAAAATGCGTTTATTAAATAGTACAGTATTTAGTAGGGATGTCGGAAATTAAAAAACATATCAATATATATCTATATTTATCAAAATATCAATATCGACGTCGATATATTACGGAAAAATATCGATATATCGGTCAAATTTTTAAAACATTTTGTGTTTTTAAAATAATAATGTATTAGTTCAATCAAAATTCTTTTTTATTAAGCAATAATTACAAAAATATCAAAAACAAAAAAGCTATTTTCGAACCAATATTTTCCAACTTATTTATTCATATCCCATATTATATATTTATACCTATATTATATATTTATACATATCCCAGGAGAGAGCTACTGCCCACTCTCCTGGTAAACCCTTATACAATTTTTACGACTCGAAAGGGGTGGTGACAATTATATTCTTAACCCGACCCCATACGTAACTTAGTTAAGATCAAATTACTAAAAACGAAATCACTTTAATTGCCGGCGAATTGTGTCTATTTTTTTTTAATAACAAGTCAATTGTATAGAAAAAAATAAGTGATATAAAACTATTCAGTTAACGATTTATCATTTGAATTCTAAGCGACAGTTGGATATATATATTGGAATAATTCGATTATCATGTGTGTCAATAACAATAATTGTCCTTAATAAAAAGTGACAATCAAATGGCAATCAAAACATACTAATGTAGTGGCAATCAAAACATACTAATCACAGAGTATGTATACAGTTAATGCTATACTTTTATATTTCCTATCTTTTACGGTTCTAGATTCTAGACTTGATTTACACAAACAAAAAAAAAATCGTTTTTGATTCGATTTCGATATTGGATATTTAATATCGATATATCAGCTCAAAATATATCGGTTAAAATATCGATATTTCTAACAAAAAATATCCATATATCGATATTTTTTCAACAAGAAATTATTTTGTATATACTTGTACAAAATAATTTCGAAGTTTCACATCTGCCAGGCGTCCTGAGCGACGGCTCACTTTTTTTGACATCATGACAGATGTTGATAAATTTGAAAATAGAATAACATAACAATAAATATGCTTCCAAAAATTAACAAAGACGCCATTTGTGTAACGCTTGCAACTGACTTTTACAATTATTAGTATTATTTTGTTGTTATTATTATAATATAAATGTATAAATATATATAATGTATAAATATATATATAAATTATTATAATATAAATGTTTGATTAAAAATTAAATATTCATTTATTCAATTACTTCTAAATAGCGGCTAAAGTAATTTAATTAAAAATAAAATATTCATCATCGTCATCATCGCAGCCCACATACGTCCCACTGTTGGGCTCGGGCCTCCTCCACAATGGGAGGGTATTTGACCTACTATACCATGCTGGTCAGACATGTTGGTAAAGGGTTTCATTTCGAGTTTTCCTTCTCTTGCACAGATCTTATGTGCATATTATATCCCTTAGTCGTCTTGTACGACATCCACGGGCAAGATAGGGAGTGGTGAATTGTATTCTTACTCCGTCACCACACGGACAATAAAATATAATATTATTTACTTTTATATGAGTATTAATTTATTACATACCTAATGTGCTGGTATACAACACTCAAATAATCAACTTAGCGACTTGAAAGATACACTACCTATTTACTCAATGGTATTGTAATACATATTTGGTAGTTTAACTATAAGAATACAGCATGTCTATATGCCAGAATATCCGTTTTTTTATAATACACATTTCCGTATTAATACATATTTATGATGGCAAACGAGCGAGCAGCACACCTGATGGTAAGTGATACTGCCGCGCATGGCCCTTTGCAATACCAGGGGTACAGCTAGGCCGTTGCCTACCGTGAAGAAAATGCTCTTCTTAAACCTCGTTTGAAGAAGGACATAGCGCTCGGGAAACACAGCAACAGGTAGTTCATTCCAGAGCCTGCACTTACGTGGGAGAAATGATCGCTGGAAACGTACAGTTCCATAACGTTTCCAGGTGAAATGGATGAACCCTGCTGCGGTGTCGAGTGGTACGTTAGTAAAACGGTGACGGTGGTATCAAGTCAAACAGTTCCTCAGAGCACTCCCCATAAAAGAGCCGGTAGAGTACACAGAGTGACCCAAAGTGACCCAAAGTCTCTCCGCCGATAACGTGCTATAGTATATCAATTTCGTCCCGGGGGACTTTAACGCCAAGTCCGTGGCGTGGGGGTCCCCTAGGACGGATGACCGAGGACGGGCGATCGAGGAGTGGGCGGCGGCACTGGGCCTCTGTTTGCTGAACAGGGGCTCGGTGCATACGTGCGTGCGACAACGGGGCGGGTCGATAGTGGACCTTTCGTTCGCTAGCCCCGGAGTCGCCGCACGCGTGGGGACCTGGCGCGTCGTGGAGGAGGTCGAGACCTTGTCGGACCACCGGTATATCCGGATGGAGGTCTCCCTGGCAATCCCGACGCCCAGCAGGGGTCACGGGGCGGATGGGCGTCCTGCGTTCCCGCGATGGGTTGTGGGTCGCTTAGACCGGGACCAGCTGGCGGAGACAGCCATCGTATACTCGTGGCTGTCCTCTGCCCACCAGTCGGACGGGGTGGACGCCGAGGCTGGCCGCATCCGCAGTGCGTTGACGCAGATCTGCGATGCGGCCATGCCCCGGGTACGGCGTCTGCCCCCGAGGAGGGGGGTCCACTGGTGGTCCCGGGAGCTGGCGGATCTCCGGGCCGCGTGTATCCGCGTCCGGAGGGCCTACACCCGCAGCCGGCGGCGCCATCGCGACGCGGAGCGGGAGGCCGTGCTTTACGAGGGCTATCGCAATGCGCGGTCGGCCTTCAGGCTGGCCGTCCGCTCCGTCAAGGACGTCAGTCGGCAGGAGATGCTGGACGGTTTCGATCGTGACCCCTGGGGACGCCCCTATCGCGCGGTGCTGAATAGGCTACGCGCGCGGGGCCCTCCCCTCACCGAGACTCTCCAGCCCGGCCTTCTCACCCGGGTCATTGAGGACCTGTTCCCGCGGCGGGCGGAACACACGGCCCCGGTCATGGCTCCGCCAGACAGTGACCGGGAGGCAGATGACGACAGTGTTCCGCCCATCACGGAACCCGAGATGGGGGTGGCGGTGACGCGCATGCGCGCAAAGTCTACCGCCCCCGGGCCCGACGGTGTTCCTAACCACGTGCTGGCCCTGGTCCTCGAACACCTGGGACCCCGCCTCAGGGGGCTGTTCGACGCGTGTTTAGCGTCCGGACGGTTCCCTGGGTGCTGAAAGGAGGGAAAGCTGGTGCTCCTGCCGAAGCCGGGACGGTCCCCGGAGTCGCCTTCGGCCTACAGGCCTATCGTGCTGCTCGATGATACGGGCAAGCTACTGGAGAGGGTGGTAGCTGGCCGCATCGAGCGGCACCTCGTCGGCACGGGGCCCGATCTGTCGGACGCCCAGTTTGGGTTTAGGAGGGGTCGTTCGACGATCGCGGCTCTGTTGCGCCTGAGGGCCGTGGCGACTGAGGCCGTCACCGGCGGGGGAGTGCTGTTAGTGGTGTCCCTAGACATCGCCAACGCATTCAATAGTCTGCCATTCAGCTGCATCAGGGAGGCGCTCCGGTATCACGGGGTGCCAGTAGGCGGCTAGTAGCAGACTATTTGGAGGGGCGCAGCGTCCTCTGCACCGGCCGAGCAGGGGACGTTGTGCGAACGCCCATGACGTGCGGTGTCCCACAGGGGTCGGTCCTCGGACCCACCCTGTGGAACATCGGCTACGACTGGGCGTTGAGGGGGAGCCTCCCGCCCGGGCTGGGCGTGATTTGTTACGCCGACGACACGCTCGTCACAGCCCGCGGTGGGACGCTAGAAGAGGCGGTAAGCCTGGCGACCTCGGGTACCGAGGAGGTCGTCAGGCGGATCGAGGCGCTGGGGTTCTGGGTCGCCCTGGACAAGACGGAGGCCCTCTTGTTCCATGGGCGCCATATGAGCCCTCCCATCGGCGTCTCGATCACCGTCCACTCGGTCGACATCAGCATCCGGGCCCATATGAGGTACTTGGGCCTGGTGCTCGACGGGCGATGGTGGTTCCGGGAGCATTTCCGCAGGCTCGCTCCACGGCTCGTCGGCGCGGCGTCCGCCCTATCGTGGCTTATGCCGAACGTGGGCGGACCGAGCGCTGCGTGCCGACGGCTGTACGCGGGGGTCATCCGGTCGATGGCCCTGTACAGCGCACTGGTGTGGGCGGGGTCCATGACCGCCCGACTTAGGGCCCTTCTGTGGCGACCACAGAGGGTCATGGCGGTCAGGGCCATCCGCGGATACCGCACGGTGGCGACGGAGGCAGCGTGTCTATTGGCCGGGACTCCCCCGTGGGACCTGGAGGCGGAGATGCTCGCCGGACTATATCGGCGGGTTACGGGGGTGCGAGCGGAGGGCGGTGTGGTCTCGTTAAGGGATCTCACCGCCTGGCGCGTCGACGCCCGCCGAGACGTCATCGCCCGTTGGGCAGTCCGGCTGGAGAGGCCTCGGTTCGGGGTGCGAACCGTGGAGGCCTTCCGGCCGGTGCTGATGCAGTGGTTGGAAAGGCGGCACGGGGTGCTCTCCTTCCGACTGGTGCAGGTTTTGACGGGGCATGGGTGCTTCGCCACATACCTGCACAAGGTCGTTAGGAGGGAGAGTACGATTGCGGCGAGGAACTCGTCGCAATCATCGGTACGGACCTGACGCTGCCGGCTATCGCTAGGGCGATGGTCGACAGCGTCGGGAATTGGGACGCGGTCGCAGCCTTCTGCGAGACAGTGATCTCGCGGAAGGAGGCGGCGGATCGCCTGCGCGAGGAGCGCAGCCTCGATGAGGAGATCCGCCGCCGGCGACTGGGGTGGCGTAGGCGCAACTATCTGCGCCCCATGCCGCCCTAGCCGAGGTCGCGGGTGACGTGACCGGGGATTAGTCCGTCACCCGCTGAGAGGCCGACCGCGTGAGGAAAGACCGACGTCCTCCCCGAGGGGGGACGTCGGTCGATGGGAGGGTACCCCAATAGTAGGGGTATTCTGTCGGGCCGACCACTGACGACAAGTTAACGCTGCTCCAGTGGTTGGCCCAACGACGAAGGCGACGTGGTTTTTGGGTGGGTCGCGGGAGTTGCGTGCTTAAGCCCCTCTGTCGCCCCGGACGGAGCGGTGCGGAGGCGCGCCGACCGCGACCCACGCACAAAAAAAAAAAAAAGTATATCAATTTCTCTTTCTATTATGGAGTTAGTCCCTGAAATTAAGAAAAACGGTGAAAATTAATTTCTTTTGAAAGCTTCTGCTACGTGCGCTGCGCTATACATATAGGCGCCTACGACCCATTCTAATCCTCTTCTTTTGTGACAGACAGAACAGCGCTGATCAGCTAGTAACTAGTAAAATACGACATAATAAAAAGATTATCAGACTGACTTTTTTATACGTAAAACATATTAAATAAATGTATATATATTTTTTATAAAAATATGTTAACCCATGCGAGAATAGGTAAACACTTGTTTCTATTGACCTAAAATGAATGTTGAACAAATTCAAGCAACCCAGTTATAACAAAAAAAAAAAGATTCTTATTTCGACTGCGATAACTCGACTTCTATATTATAAGACTCTTTGCAAAGTTACGTTGATCGTGAATATGCTTTTTTGGCTATTGTTATCTTTTAAATATTACTAGGTATATATAATTCAAGCTACCAATTGTATCTTTTGAAGTACATTTGCTTATGTATGTATGTTCTTATGATAATGTGCTCATATTTTTTTGAAAATATTATTCTATTTATGTTATTACGATAAGCCTATTGTTGGGTGTAATAAATCTTTAGGAAGCGATATTCAGTTTTGTTTTGATTATACGATAAATAAACTTGACGTATGTGAAAATATCATATAATGGTTCTGTTTTAGATTGAATGCCTATGTTGGTATTTTGAATATATTCACCACTCATAATTTCTACTCTTATGCATCCCACTGTTGGGCTCGAGCCTCCTCTATAATAGGAGAGAAGTTGGCTTACAATACCACGCAGGTCGGACGTGTTGCTGTTGAGCATGGCTGGCCGACTTCATTAAACCCAAGATCTACTGTTTACTCACGAAACCCTATGCAATCTACTAATTACATACTTCTTGAAATCTTCACAATTGGAATTGATGTGTGCAGGTTTTGGTGATCACGATGCGCAATCTTTTCTACGTATTTTTTTTTTGTCTTACCATGATCGATTGGACTACTTAATAGTCGAGATAGACCGATGGGCCACCCCTGCTATAGAGTATTATTTTATGTTCATTATTAATATGTACGAGGTTTAAGAGGAGTATTTTCTTCACGGTAGGCAACGGCCTGGCTGTGCCCCTGGTATTGCAAAGGTCCATGTGCGGCAGTATCACTTACCATCAGGTGTGCTGCCTGCTCGTTTGCCACCATCGGCAATAAAAAAAAAAAATAATGTGTGTGTGTGTGTATGTATATATCTATTAAGGGAAGATTAATGTTTATGTGTCAGGAACATTTAAAAGTAAATTTACAGTACAAGTGGTGGAATATTGCGGAATATGGAGTCCAAAGTCCTTATGAATCGCTTTGTCATAGAAGTTATTTTTAAAACGTACGTTTAATTATTCGAAATGACCTCAAATGACCTAATTCAGAATGAAAGATAAATGCAAAGCTTAAATTGCTCAAATTGAAATTCATTCTATTCAAAATACTGAGGACCTAAAAATACATGCATATAAGATAATAAATTTAGTCTGTTTAAAACCGTTTTAAATCTACTTTCGGGGAGCAAAAAAATATACAGTCGTGCAAGTTTTGATAATAAATTTTATACTCCCTGAATATAGCTTTTTAACTTTTTAATCTGTTCAAGTTATTTACACAAATCCATAAAAAAGGTTTATATTTTCATATCTGTATTTCATATATGTATGTTACAAAACACAAACTGCAGTCAAGTAATACACAACCTTTGATAGATTAGGGTAGTACATTAAGTACGGTCTTTTAATAATCTATATTCTTATGTAAGTTAAATTGCATTCGATACTAAAGTTTCATACTTTAGCGGAACGCTGTACAAAACTTTATATTTTAGTTCCACACAATATACGAGCGAAGAATTTTCAGATAGGCAGGAGCACAAATACCTATACCATTTGGTTTAAAATAGTTTGATTACTAGAACTATCTATATATCTATAGAAATAAATCAATTTGAAATGGTTTTTATAACATCAAATTGTGTTTCACAAAATGCATATATATCAGAATATCGTATCTAGTGTAAAATAAAACCACATAATAGGTGTAAATTTTAATTATTATGCCATGTGAGCCATTGGTTAGGTCTGGAGTATTTTTAACCCTATTAGTTTGTTTCTTTGCTCGCTCATTGTGACCGAAGGCTTTAATCGAACTAGTGATTTTGTACTACGTTTTATGCTTCAAATGTTTTTGTTAAGAATCTATTGTGTGGTAGCAAAATATATCTTGCGTGTATTCCTTAGAATGTACCTGAAATGCACCTTGTTAAATGCGGTGCGATATGCGGGACTGTGAAGGGCCGGAAGCCGTTCGCCGACACGAGGTTTTTTCGAGCGTTTTTTCTTATTTTCTCAGTAGAATTATTTTATTTGATGAATAACCTCAATCATTTTGGATTAATTAATAAGCTATTTTTATTCTGAATTTCGATCAAGTCCGTGCATCTAGTTTACGAAACTATCAAATTTATTCATTTACGAGGGTGGATTGATAAGTTTCCGGCCTGACCAAGAGATGGCGCCACTAGGCCTACCTTGAGGTGGCGTTCTATAGTACCATCCTTAGATAGCTTGTAGCTATAGTTTCAGTCCGATCGCCATATTAGTTTAGGTTTGAGAGCACGCTGAATAAGACGCCTCTGTGTTTTTCGTAAAAATGGAAAAGCTGGAAATTCGTGCTATCATCAAATACTTTTATTTGAAGGGGTTAACGCCGAAAGAAATTAAAGAAGAGATGGACTAAACACTGGGGACATCCTCCCCAACATATTCAACCGTTAAGCAGTGGGTTTCCGAGTTTAAAAAGGGTCGTGTGAGCACCTCTAATGAGCCTCGCTCAGGACGCCCCATTGAGGTCACAACTCCAGATATGATCGAAAAAATCCATCAAATAGTGCTGAAAGACAGCAGATTAAAAGTGCGTGAGATAGCTGAGACCTGTATGATGTCATATGAATGTGTACAAAACATTTTGCACCAACATTTGTATATGGAAAAGCTCTGTGCAAGATGGGTGCCGCGTTTGCTAACAGTCGACCAAAAATTGATTCGAAAGAACATTTCTACCGCCAATTTGGCGTTGTATAAGCGTAATCCAAGCGAATTTTTGCGTCGATTCGTAACCGTTGACGAAACTTGGGTCCACCACTACACTCCTGAAACCAAAGAACAGTCTAAACAGTGGATTGGACCAGGGGAACCAACTCCAAAGAAGGCAAAAACAATTGTTTCGGCGAACAAGGTTATGGCTTCTGTTTTTTGGGATGCAAGAGGTATTATATACATTGATTACCTTGAAAAGGGTAAAACTATCACTGGTCAATACTACGCAGACTTATTGCAACGTTTGAGCCACGAAGTGAAAATTAAACGACCTCATCTGGCGAAGAAAAGAATCTTGTTTCATCACGATAACGCACCAGCGCACACGTCAATCGTTGCGATGGCTAAAATCAACGATCTGAAGTTTGAATTGATGCTGCACCCTCCCTACTCTCCAGACCTAGCCCCGAGTGACTATTATCTGTTTCCTAACCTCAAAAAATGGCTTGGCGGTAAGATTTGCGGACAATGAAGAAGTAATCGAAGCTGTAAATGGGTATTTTGAGGAGCTTGACGAATCAGTCTATAGAGATGGCATTACTAGACTAGAATACCGCTATGAGAAATATATCAGCCTTGGAGGAGATTATGTTGAGAAATAAAAAAAAAAAATTCTTAAAAACGTTGTTTTTCTTGGTCAGGCCGGAAACTTATCAATCCACCCTCGTATGCATAGGCACTTACCTACTGGCATATTAAGATTACAAAATACTAGAAAAATTGCATATAAAAACAAAATAAAGTCTAACAGAAAATTCTAATAGACCTTACAGTCAGTAATTGCATGCTTTTTAAACCAATGAAATAATCACTATCACTGAAAAATCATATAAGTGAGATTTATTTCTGTACTTTGTAATAGGCTGTGGTTTATTAGATAATTAAATTTAACCACTGCAATAATTACTATTGCGAAAAATCGTTTACATTTAGATGTAGACAATACAATCTGAGGCCAAGATTTTGTTCGTGTTTTATGATGAACGACGATCTAAAAGTTGTTTAATAATGTTGTATTAAAAATATATAATATCCTTTGCGGCTAGTACTTTCATCTTGAATGAAAAGTATATTAGTACTTTTTTAATACCACCGGACGTAAAATTGCATTGTAAAATGTTGAATAGCTTAGGCCTGAAATTATTACAAAGTAACAACCAACAACCTCGCATTTGTATTAATAAATTTAGTTAAAATATTTCGTGTGGTGACGCAGTAAGAATATAATTCACTACCCCCTATCCTACCCGTAGATATCGTAAAATGCGGCTGATCAGGATATAATTTATATAAGAGGATAATATTATATCTATGCAAGAGAAGGCAAACTGGAAATAAAACAATGGCATGGGCCAATTTCCCTCCTGTTGTGGAGCAGGCTCGAGGCCAGCAGTGGGACGTATAGGAACCGATATAAAACTGTTATGGTTGGAAATCAAAACGTGAATTATCGACAAACAAATTTTTTATTACTTACCAAAAGTTATATGGATAAAAAAAATATATGTAAATTATGACAAAGGTACGGCGCCAAAATCCTTGCTCAAATAAAAATATCAAACACACCGTTTCGCATTGTGAACACGACTCGTAAATCAGATAACCGACAGATTGATATAAAACATAGCGTGCATTGTCATCCATTCCGTGGGTACAGGTTACCGAGCCGGCCCTCGTTTAGGGCGAGAGGATGTGACGTCATTACTGTCCCGACGCCGTCCCATCGAGGGATACACGTCACTGCTCGTCTATTTGTGTTGATGTATTTGATGACAAACACTGAAAGAATAGGGGAATAACGTTGATGGCTTTATTAGAAAATATCTCTTTTTTTGTGAACATCTATTTTATATGTGCTTCTGTATTTATTTTATCAAATATTCACCTTTGGGTAGAGTTCAGTATAAAATAGGATTACTTGTTAATATGTACTTCCTTTTACTATTAAATATACCTCTCACTATTGTACACGAACCGCCTCTGCAGTAGGAGTGATATTGGACAACTGTATCACGCTTATTTTCTTGTGGTGACAGAATATGAATACAATTCACAACTCCCCTATTTTACCCGCGGGTGTCGAAAAAAAGACTAAGGGATATATTATGCTTATAACAGCTGTGCAAGAGAAGAAAAACTCGAAATAAAATTCTATACCAACCCATCTGACCAGCATGGTATAGTAAGTCCATTTCCCTCCCATTGCGGAGAAAGCTCGAGCCCACTAGTGGGACAAATATGAGCTATAATGATGATGATGATCACACTTATTGGGTAGGTTGTGTAGGGTTTTCAAATTATTTTTTATATTAGAAGCGACTAGGGGAGCTACTTGGTCGTCTCTTATAACACTCTATCCATCCGTCAATCAGCTTATTGCCTAATATCCACTATGGGACATAGGCCTTTGCATTAGAATGTCTCGTAGAATGGTTCTATACCATTTGCACCATAAGCTTTAATGTATACGTCAGTTCATCGGATGAAACGCTGTGTTGTCTAATTCATGGTCGCCACTCTAAAAACTTTCTTTTTAACGGTTAGCGATTCATTAAGCCAGTAATCCTACGCATTACCATTTTAGCTTATTAATACTTCGGTTCGATTACATACATCGGTTCAGTTACACACTTTGTTTCGGTTACGTCGGTTTTTAATAGATTTTCCTATTTTGAATTTTTCGCTCAAATAAATCCCGAGCATAGCTCTCTTCATAACAGGCTATGAACGCGTTTCCTTATTAGTCTGTTACCGTTAGACCATATCTGTGCTTATGAATTCAGGTTAGCACCGAGGATTGAGACGAGTTCACGGCGCTGTCTCGCCTACGCGGCACACTCTTTGAGTTTGTGCTGTGCCGTGTCCTTATCGCAATTGCAATGGTGGCAGTACGGTATACTCTCTATCTCCTAACAAGCGTGTGCAGGTATTTGGCGAAGCAACCATGCCAGTCAGCACGTGCACCAGTCGGAAGGAAAGCCCGGTGCTAGCGACCTAACCGCTCCATCAGCACCGGCCAGAAGGCCTCCACGGTATCCAAAAGCGCTAGCATGTAGATAAATAGACCAAATACACTATTTGAGTACGGAATATTATAAACCATGCAGCTGTAAGCAATTGCCAACAAAATGTCAAACTATGAATATTATAATTTGAAGTTTAACAAAATTGATCAAACACGCTATACTAACTGGCTCGGCATATAAAAGCTAACAATCTACACGTTAATTAAAATTTCCTCCCAACTAATTGTATATTAAGTTAATCGGATAATGGCGGGTAACAGGCGTTTCACCGGATAATTGCTTGCCGTAGGGTTCCACAGTTAATCCCCGCATAAAAATTATATTACTTACCTTGTGCACTTGTATTATAAAAACATTGACATCTCATACATTACAGGGTTTATTTTCAATTTATGTATAAGAAAATAAATGTTTGCTGTGTATTGACGGAGTAAGAATACAATTCAACACCCTCTACCTTATAGTGGTAGAGCCACACTGTTGACAGTTGTCTGCCTGTGGTCCATCAGGGCAAATACCACACACTCGCAGAAGATCGATGTCTTAGTAGTAGCAATTAGTTGCTGCGCTTCGTTTGGTGTGCAAGAGAGCCGAAAGTCCAACTTTTTGAGGGTGTTTACCTGTGGTGGGTTTTAGTGATGCCTTTGGTATCATCGAACTTCATTGCACGCATTCACACTCTCTTCCCTTTCTTCACGGTAGGCAGCGGCCTAGCAAAGGTCTTTGAGCGGTAGCATCACTTACCATCACGTGTACTGTTACATGTTACTGGCTGTAGATAGCCAAAACACATCCACTACCTATAATAAGAATTACTGTGTAAGTACAATTAGAACCAGTTATTCTTCGAGATAAGGTCAGACTTTGACAACCTGGCTCCAAAATGGAATTCTGTGAATGACAGAATTTTATAGTTTTGTAAATATTATTGTTCTGCCGCAATCATTCTAGCAGGCTTTCTAAAAACAGAAATTGCTTTGTCTTCGAAATTGAGACAATATTTTTGTTTTAAAAATAGCGAGTATGACAGAGCTGCTTACAACGGATCGTCAATCACAATTAAGGAAACAGCTATTATGGAGTTTATTCAAGACAATGTTTGCTATTCAAACAAATAACTCGAGGCATTAGTTTTAATTTATTAATATTACGTATATACCTTTTCATTATTGATTATGAAATATATCTGTGTTTACTTAATGTTTAATTATTTAGTACGCTTTAAATAATCTACATACTGAGCACGTGTTTTAATCAAAGTCAATGTATGCTTTTGTTTGTAAACGTGCCTAAACCGGTAATTTTTTATCAGTCCAATCTCAGTTAACAAATATTTAAATTTTCGAATAGTCTATTTGAATAACTACTTAAATTTAAAATTACAACAAGCTCTCAACGTTATTTGATACCTTTAACATTGATTACTGACAAATTAATTCAATAGCTTATTTACTTAATATGTGAATGAGTTAATTAAAGACGACATTTTAAACTACCGGTTGCGTGATCGCGTGAGAACGGTGGACGCCGGCTTTGGTGTGCCCTCGATATTACAAGTGTCAACAGAGATACTAAGAGACTTGTGTCTGTACAGGTCCTTGACTTATGTTCATTTATCTGTGTAGTACCTGGTAGGAGAGTACGCTTATTATTTATTAGTCAATTATATTTTCTAGTATATAAATAAAAGATTCAATCTTTTGTATTTTTGTGCTAACCAAGCACTAGATTGATTTCTTATTTATGGGCGATTCTCTGTAAACTCGTACAGGTCCCTTTCAAATCTGTCCTGGCATGTTTTTTTTTTACCATATACTAAAAAGCGCGATCTATATCGAAGAAAATTAGCTATTATTTTAGTTAGATAATAAGGAGGCCCACATTAGCCATTTTCCAAAAAATCATGACAGGGGACTGTTGAACGCGACTGGAGACTGTTAAGTGTGTAAATCTCATTATTATAATATTATTCAGTAAATGCTTTATGCACTCAACATCTATTGCAGTAGAAAACTGATGAAATATTCTCTTTACATTTACAATTAAGTCAGGATTATCCAATTTTTTGGATAACTTGATCAAATGACACGTCTGAAATGAAAACAATGATATTTTGATGTTTCTTACATTAATAAAACAGACTAGCAAATAAATTTACACAAACAGTAGGTACATTAAACAATAACCATACTCAGAATACACAGTCCCTTGCTGTGGCAAAGTCCTCTGTGTAATTCGGTTAAATTTAACAATGCTTACAAATGTAATGCAAAATAGTTTTTTAGATACCTACCAATCAACTTAGACATAAATAATAAAACAATAAATTATATAGAGCTATAATTAAAATAATTAGCTTTAATATTATTACTTACCAGAGGACTGTGCGTGGCAGCAGTTCAAACGCGTATTTACCTCGCAAATGACGCTTGACAACAAAAAAAATGGCGTCTTGCCGCCGCACTTGAGAAAGTTGACAACTTCACGGTTGTTGTACGAAAATAATATAATTTAATTATTTTTTTTTATGAAATTAACTGCCAAATGTATATAGTTTCAATAATTTCTTCTTAAATCTCATTTCTAAGTGTGAATATCGTGGTGGGGACTGCCAGGGGACTGTGTTTTTAGAGCTTCCATCGCGTCTAGGAAAACACCTAAAACAGTTATGGTTCTAAAAGCAAATGGCCCGTATACTTTCTTGGTTAAAGTTTCATTGTGAGCGAGAGTTTTTTAATTAATTAAATTACTTTTTGAAAAATTCTGTCGGGACAGCCGATTACAAGATTACAGAGAATCGCCTTATACATCTATACAAATAATTAAAATTTTAGTGTTTTTTTGCGATGTCAAAATAATGAGTAATTTTTTATGCTCACATGGTTATTTGTCTGATACCTATGCATACTTTTTTTTGCACTTAAATTTTTTTTTCTGTTTGTTTCATCCGGGTAATCTTCAAAACGGCTGAACCGATTTTGATAATATTTTGCTACCAGGTAACTGTCCATAGCAGAAACTTAGGCTATTTTTTCTTTGAAAACCCTTCAAAATTTTGCCCGGTCCGGGATTTGAACCCATATCTTAGAAGATATTGCAAATTTAAAATTCGGGTGCAAAACGACTGGAACCGAGGTTAAGCGCGGTCGGGTCGCTAGTAAGTCATAAACTGCATACTTCAGTAAAAATACGTGAGTATAACACTAATTTGCAGCTAGCCGTGCACTATGTTACAAAAAGAATATACACCCAGAGAAATCCTGGCATACGTCAAACAACCAAATGATTCGTAGACAGATTATTTTAAGAAAATTCCTTGCCCAGACAGCTAGGTAAATAAACTATGAAAAGCTTTTATGATTGCAATGAACATGAGAATAGAACAAAAATTTAATTCACGAATCCCAAATACAATTGCTAGCATCCCATCACTGATTTTTTTTAAGTTAACCCGAATATTTGCAATAGCAATATTCCTAATTACATCGGTAGGTTTTGTCCCTGAATTGGCTAAGTTTTCATTACCTACTATCAAAAGGAATGCTATTAAACACTAACCTATTTCATTTAACAAGAACAAGACGATTTATCTTACGAATCTTACGATACTCAATAAACTTCTATCTAACACAATTCTTGCTTATATTATCAAATAATATTGAGCTTGTTCTAAAGGACATGTATTCACGTCTATCTATTGGGCTCTCCACACCTACTTATCTTAACAAAAGGGAAAATGTGAAGAGAGCGAGTTCAAAGTGAAAATGAATGGCGGTTGGTATAATAAACTATGATAAAATATTGTGCGTGCCTGCTTGTATTCGCATCTTGTAATTTTGATACTTGATTTCTTTATTCAAAGCTCATAAGTCTTATTTTGTATAATAGGTATTAACTTTCTGTTTTCTGATAATACACAAAATGCACAATTAAATGAAATGTTATATTCAACTTACTTTAAATTTTAAGTAATGATTTTTTTTTTAAATTATACATCTTTTGGCGCGTTAGGGAAAAATGGTGAGAGTAATTTTTTACGATGCGCGCGCTACCGTCACAAATGTCAACTAGATTTTAGCATTTTTTTAGGGTTATTATACGCAGATAACATCCATGCAAGTGAAGGTAAACTGGAAATGTTACCCTATAGCAACCCGTTTGACCAATGTGGTTATATATACTAGGTAAATTTTCCTCGAATTATGGAGGAGGCTCGTGCCCAACAGTGAGATATATGTGACCGACCGAATGATGATGATTATGACTAAACTTAACAACCGTGACGCCAAAACCATAACAGCAGTGGCACTCTCAAGTCGCTGCTCTGTACAGGCGTAGTCTGGGCTAGTGGACTAACGCCGTGTTTGACAGAAGAACCTAAGGTTATAGTTTGAAGTACCTAAAGCCCTTAAGTTCTTAGCCTATCTGATGGGATACCTGCACCGCGCTACCTAAGGTGACAGGTAGATGTGAGATGGATGTTGGGTGGAGGATTGGTAATTCTCACTGCCAGTCAAGCAGACTCACTAGACTGATCAGAACTGACGGCTAAGGGTGTCTTGGCCACAGTGAGATGGAGGTTTGGGTGGAGGATTGGTAACTCTCACTGCCAGTCAAGCAGACTCACTAGACTGATCAGAACTGACGGCTAAGGGTGTCTTGGCCACAGTGAGAGGGATGTAACTGAGAGATGAATAAATTCAAATCTGATTTATTTTACAAAATGTACACCTTATATACTACTTATTGCTAATACACACATATATCATTTTGTGTTAGTGTGTCGTAAGTGTGAAGTGTAACGCAGCGTCTTTTAATCATGTCAGTGCTAATTTTGCACATTTGTATGTTGACATGCTTTACTTGTATGTTGACATGCTCTACTTTTGAATTTGCTGCGTTGCATGTTCAATGTGCATTGAACAGCTCTAATAAACAATAAAGTATATTATAGGACGAGTATCTATATATTAATACGTAAAGCAATCATTTTGTACCCCATTTAAGAAAATCATGCAGATTGATAAATATGAAATTTGGCACAGTTGAAGAACATATTGAGGAGAAGTGCAGAGAAATTAAAATTTGGGATAATAATGGATTAGAAATACCTTAAATTCATTAAGAAAGGCATTACGCACACTACCATGTAGTCGACACACACAAACACACACACACACACACACACGCTTATACACTTTTGTTTATGGCTAAAATCTCTGATCGAACTAAATGTCAAACAATCATAATTATGATGACAATAATGATTTCTGATGTTTACGCGAGTATTACACATTTTAAATAAAACTATGGATCGCATCGCGATAAAATCTGTAAAGTAGTTTTATTTAAAATATGATGACAATGTCTAATAGATGGATATATATAATTAAAAGAAAATTGTGTATAAGAAAAATTTATTTAAATGAATTATGGTCGTATTTCAACCACTCGACCATCACTAGTTTTATAATAACCCTTGACAAATATCGTGGGTTGGGGCTCACGCAGAACAATTCTTTGTAGAGTATACAACTGAAGGGTCTATCAACGTCCCACGGGGAGATTGTTCTTAGTTCAGATTTGATTTATGACCATTAATTCTGTATTTCGTGTTATGACGGAATAATATTTTCAGAACCCCCTATTTTGTTAACTGCGACTAAAATATATAATATGCATAAAACATGTATGCAAGAAGAGAAAACTCGTAATAAAATCCTATACCAACTTGTCTGAAGCGTTGTACAGTAGGTCAATTTCTCTTATTGTGTAGAAGATTCAAGCCCGGCAATGGAAGTTATATGAGCTGAGATAATGATAGTGAATTCTGTTTGTACAGTCGCCATCGCTACTATAATATATTTATTTTCCTTAATATAAAAATAGGGAGTAATTCTGTTTCTATACGATAGTTGTCTTAAATTAAAATAAAATTTATCAGTTAATTACGCTATTCCACCGGCACGGCGATAATTGCGTATAATGTTTGATAATAGAAATCTCATTGAATTAATTCATTCAATAATGCAAATCGCGATTAAGTATTTCATAGCTTCGGCTCACGATGTGCAATACGATACGAGAAGCATGCCGATGCTTACAATGACAAATGTCCTTAATCGTCTTATGATCTAGTATATACTCTATTCATACACCAATAGTGTGATATATCGTTCACGTATCACATATTTTTGCGCCTATTCTTTTTAATTTAAAGGAAGAACACAAAGCGGTAATGAGAACTGCCGACAGAAGTGAAAACTTAAAACTATGAACAAATAGCTATTATTTTTATTTAATTTATAAATTAAAACCTTTTCACATTTATCGTGTTTATTTATTTTTCATATTCTGTGTGGTGACGGAGTAAGGATATATATAACCACTCCCTATCTTGTCCGTGGATATCGTAAAAGACGACTAAGGGATATAATACGCATATAACATCTATGTAAGACAAGGAAAACTCGATATAAAACACTATATCAACCTGTCTGACCTGGACTGGACTGGTAAGGTCAATTTCCCTTCTATTGTGAAGGAGGCTCAAGCCCAACAGTGGGACGTGTATGAACTGAAATGATGATGATGACGATCTGGTTTTGGTATCCATTAGCACAAGTATAGTCACATTGTCGGTTCAGAGGGTGTCACTATCAGTTGACTGTCCGTTAACTGGTTAGTGTCGCTACGGGCACGCGATCCCGGACTGCTCCAGCCGCTCCTGTCATATTCTTATCCTATATCTCATGGCAGTAGTGTCCCCTAACCCAGTTCCTACCACATCCTCCATATTCCCATCCCCTTTCCCATTAACGAAAATTCCTGAGGAGGGTTGACGTCAGGCAGGCGGCCGGTCATAAAACAAATAGCCGGAACTATAGACAACATGGACGTAAGAGCAAATGGAATGTGTGAAAATGTTAGGGCGTTCCCCGTAAGCGACGCGCAGGCGCAGCACCCGGTGCCTGCGGCAAATGGACAAGGGTTGTCGCATCAGGGACGGGTGCGACGTAAGACGCGAGTCCGTGAAGTAAGAATGAGGATGATAAGCTGGAATGTAGGAACGATGACTGGAAGAGGAAGTGAGCTTGCGGATGTCCTAGAAAGAAGAAGAGTGAATGTAGCCTGTGTGCAAGAGACAAGATGGAAGGGTACGAGAGCTAGAGAGATCGGAATGGGTTACAAATTTTTCTATTCTGGAAGTGATGGTAAGAGAAATGGAGTGGGTGTGGTGTTGGATAAGGATCTGAAAAAATGTGTGACGGATGTAAAAAGAGTGAATGATAGAATTATAGTAGTGAAAATGGTGTGGGAAAAATTAATATTGAACATTATAAGTGTGTATGCGCCACAGGTTGGATGCGATGATGTAGTGAAAGGTAAGTTTTGGGAGGATTTTGACTCAATATTAATGAATATCCCACAAAGTGAGAATGTGTACATAGGGGGTGATTTTAATGGTCATGTGGGAAGAATGAAAGGAGATTATGAGAGGATGCATGGGGGTTGGGGCTTAGGCAGGAGGAATTCAGAGGGTGTAACACTGCTGCAGGCTGCATCAGCGTTCGATTTGGCTATTGTTAATACCTTTTTCCAAAAGCGAGATGAACATTTGATAACATATCAAAGTGGGAACCACCGAACCCAAATTGACTACTTCCTCCTTCGAAGAACGAACATACGCGCAGTTGTAGACTGCAAAGTAATCCCAGGTGAGCCTCTAACTTCCCAGCATCGCCTATTGTTACTGGAGATTAAAATCACAGGACCGATAGCTGGGTTTAAACCTAAGCCCCCACCAAAAATTAAGTGGTTTATGATTGAGAAAGAGGATTGTGCGCATGAATTCCGGAAGAGAGTGGTTGATAAAATGAGTGAGATGGAAAATAGAATGAAGGATAACTCGGTAAATGAATGCTGGAACGAGATGGCCTCATGTGTGAGGAAAGTGGCGAAGGATGTGCTGGGTGAGACGAAAGGGAAAGGAGTGATTGCTAAAGATACGTGGTGGTGGGATGAGTGTGTCCAAAAGGTTTTGAAAGAAAAGAAGAATGCATTCAAAGAATGGAAAGGCGTAAATGACGATAACCCGGTATTGAAAGAGCAGAAAAGATTAGCCTATATTGAATGCAAGAAGCAGGGTAAGAAAGGTGTAGCGATCGCTAGAGCTAAGGCCCAAGACAGATTATACCGAAGTCTTGAGAGCTCCAAGGGACAAAAGGAACTGTATCGCCTGGCGAAAGCAAGAGAAAAGAATGCTAGAGATATCGTGCACGTTAAATGTATAAAAGATGATAATGGAAGAGTTCTGACCAGCGATGAAGAAATAAAAGGCCGGTGGAAGAGTTATTTTCAAACATTAATGAATGAAGAGAACGTCTGGAGTGGAAAGGTAGTCGACCTACCGACCAATCTGGGTTTGGTAGAAGAAGTAAGCTTAGACGAAGTAAGAATGGCTGTCCAGAGTATGAAAAGAGGTAAAGCGGTTGGCCCAGACAATATACCTGTAGAAGTATGGAAGGTTTTACAAGCGGATGGATGGAAGTGGCTGACTTTATTCTTTAATAAGTTGTTACATGAAGAGTCGATCCCGAACGAATGGCGTACCAGTTCACTGGTGCCTATCTTTAAAAATAAGGGTGACGTACAAGAATGTAACAACTACCGAGGAATAAAGCTCATGTCACATAGCATGAAGATTTGGGAGAAAGTGATAGAGAAAAGAATGAGAGAGGAAAGTGAAATAACCCAGAACCAGTTTGGCTTTAGGCCAGGACTGGGAACCACGGATGCAATTTTTGCTTTACGCCAACTCATGGAGAAATACCAAAGTGCGCGTAAAAACCTGCACTATTGACCTAGAGAAGGCGTACGATCGAGTTCCCAGGGAAGTTCTGTGGTGGGCTTTGAAAGAACGAAGAGTGCCGGGGAAGTATGTGAGATTAGTGAAAGCTATGTATGCAGAAGCACGTACGAATGTCCGGTCCGAAGCCGGTGTCACTGATGAGTTCAGTGTCACTGTAGGCTTGCACCAGGGTTCGGCCATAAGCCCTTATTTGTTCCTCCTGGTGATGGATGCTCTGACATCAGACCTACAGGAGGAAGCACCGTGGTGTATGCTGTTTGCAGATGACATTGTCCTCGTTGGAGAGGAGGCAGCGGGAGTACAGAGTAGACTGGAGAAATGGCGAGAGAGGTTGGAGAGAGTAGGCCTTAGGATCAGCCGCACCAAGACTGAACATCTGTTCTGCAGCTTTGGTGACTCTTCCCAATTCTTTCACATTGGCCTAGATGGGATACCCCTACCGGTTTGCTCCGACTTTAAGTACTTAGGCTCCCTTCTCCAAGACGACGGCAACATCGACCGGGAGGTAAATCGTAGAATGAATGCAGGATGGATGAAGTGGCGACAGGTCTCGGGAACAATTTGCGATGCACGGATGCCCCTTAAACTTAAGGGGAAAATATACAAGAGTGTCATCAGACCTGTTGCTATGTATGGATCTGAATGTTGGGCATTGAAAAAGACGGATGAGAGAAGATTACATGCCACAGAGATGCGTATGCTAAGATGGATGTGTGGGGTCACAAGGTTAGATAAGATAAGAAATGAGTATATTAGGGGAAGCCTGAAAGTAGCACCAGTGATAGAGAAGATTAGGAGCGCGAGGTTGTCTTGGTATGGACATGTGATGAGGAGGGATGAAAGCCATGTGATAAGGCGGGTTATCGATATGAATGTGGATGGACGAAAGAAGCGTGGGCGACCCAAAAAGAGATGGATAGACTGTGTGAATGAGGACATGCGTATGAAAAGGGTGAGTACAGATATGACGGCCGATAGGAGGTTATGGAAGGTAAGTACATGTTGTGCCGACCCCACTTAGCGTGGGATAAGGGCAGGCAAATGATGATGATGATGAGTCACATTGTCATAACTACAGATTTAGTATTAGCATTAACACGTCACCTGACCACGTCGATGTCAACTTACATAAATTTACCAATCCAAACCTTCAGAAGTTTGCACTTCAAACATACAATTTTAATTTTTACCGCATCGCCTCCAATCAATGTCTTAGTAGACCACATTACCTTTAGAATGCCGCTACAAGCTTTATGTACTACGCATACAGTAAATTAATTATAATTTGAGTTAATAAAAAATGTTAACATTTGTAAACACGGTAGTTATACCCTTGATATTGATATAATTGAATATTCGTTGCTAATGCAGTCATGTATAGCAGTTATTGGGTAATGGTGGGGTAGTTATGACTACCAAGTATGAGTTACTTTGTAAAAATGACTAAATAATTGGGTTAATTACAATAGTAGCTGGGCGACTAGTATAACAGGATCCGATAAGGAACCTCATAATGTAGTTATTTATTTTTTTTTTTATTGCAAACGGTGGCAAACGAGCAAACAGTACACCTGATGGTAAGTGTTGCTGCCGCTCATGGACCTTTACAAGGCCGCTGCCTACCGCGAAGAAAGTGAAGGGAGTGTGAATGCGTGCATTGAGGCTCGGTGATACCACGGGCACCACCAAAACCCTCCACACGCAAACACCCTCAGAAAGTTGGGCTTCCGGATCTCTCGCTCACCGAACGAAGCGCAGTAACAAATCGCTACTACTCAGACGTCGATTTTCTGCGAGAGTGTGGTACTGCCCCGGACGGACCGGCCCGCGGCAGTAGACAGATAACTGTCGACATTATTTGTATTAATTTTATGTGGTAAAATAATAAAACCTAATGATGATTTATGTACTTTCTTATCAGTTGATATGCGTTCTACTGTTGGGCATAAAACTTTACAGTGATCACCGGGAAATTGAGCTACTATTAATTCTTATTTGTATTCAAGTTTTACATAAGACATCTTTACAAATAACATAACAGCAAAAATAATTTTTTCCTACGTTTTCACGCCCAAAACTGAATTTAAAAATTCTTTCACCTATGAAAAGCTACACTATAAGCGAGTAAGGTGGGCTATGTTTTATCCCCGCATTTCCACGAGAATGGGAACTATGGCCGTGAATTTGCTAGTTAACAATAATGAAGTAGAAATAGATTATTAAAATACTGAATATATAAACTAATATTTAACATACATAATTTGGACGTTACACACAACTTCACTTCACTGTTAGGAGAGAAAGCTCGTATCCAAATTGTATGTTTTTAAAGTCTCCATACCAGTATACCTATATATATGTGATGTATATTTATATCCCCACTGGAATGGAGACAATATATATCTATATATATAAAAGAAAGTCGTGTTAGTTACACTATTTATAACACAAGATCGGCTGTACCGATTTACCTGAAAATTGGCGGGGAGGTAGCTTAGAACCAGGAGACAGACATAGGATATGTTTTATCCCGTTCGACCGGGTTCCCGTGGGACTTAACATAAAACGTCAAAGAGAATACAAGTCACTATAAAACGTGGTATAACAATAACGCATCTATCATAACAACGTAATAACAAAACGTAAATGACAGCTATAAACAGACTATATTTTCGGAAATATAGAAAATATATTTACGAAAAAAATTATAGCGGTACGAAGTTCGCGGGTCGGCTAGTAACTAATATATAAGCACAAATCTCTATTAGACATTGTCATCATAATTATGATTGTTTGGCAGTTTTTGCTTCACGTATTAATATATAGATATAATTTTTAAATAAATAATAAATATTCTTTTCGTGTTTGTAATTGAACTCCTTCTAAATGGCTGGACCGATCTTGATGTTTTTTTGGGGCTGTTCCGATGGATACGAGAATGATTTAGATTAATAATTGAAAGTGGCACTGCGATCGATTTCAATTAGAATTCCTTTTATTATTTTTTTAGATTTGAATAGAACAACGTCTATTGGGTCAGCTAGTACAACATATAACTAAAAATAGCAACATATAACTAAATAAAGCCGTCTGATCGGCGTGGTATAGTAGTTCAATTGTTCTCTGTAGAAGGCTTGAGCCCAGCAATAGACACATTTGAATTGTGTTGATGATATTATTTATATTCAAGTGTTTGAAATAAATGTATTAGTTATATATGCAGTTAACAAGTAGGTATGTATGTACTCTATTCTAAAAGCTATGGTCCAAAAATATCGCAACATTTTATTTTATTACTGGCCACACTTTATACAAAACTCTAATAAATATTAAAAGCAGAATCTGTCATAAACCAATATTTCTCGTGCGCTAACAAAAAAAGGAAAAAGCGGGCTAATCCGATTGACCAATTCAATTAAACCTATTGAAAGCTCGATTGAAATTAACACGTTTTTTATTCGCTGCTGTTTTAGTTGGCAAACAACAGCTTTGAGGAATATAGGTCAGTACTAAAAGCGCATTGGACTATTCCATTAAACTCTGCTCTTTGATCAGTCGCGTACACTCTATAATTAATTAAATAACTGATAGTTTCTGATATAACTTAGGTAGTGCTGTGATTCCTTTAACTTACGTTAATGACATACTTCCTTTATTTTAAAAAGACATTCTATTACAATAATAAGTGTATTCTCATTATAAGGTCATTGAAATTTATTTCTATTTCTACATCCCTGCTGATCCATGTTATGATCTAGTTAAAGATGCGTTTAAATTTAAAAAAGTGTGTGTGCTTATGTACGCAAGTAAGAACTTATATTTCTTTGGCGTAGCAAGATAAAAATTTTAATTAAATCTTTCTGAAAATTTTATCTTTCGCGTTATCCTACGGTTGTTTTAAAAACAACGACACTAATAATAGAAAAAAGGTATTTAATACATTGAAAGTTTTATTATAACGCATTATCTAGTTGACATGTATGACTGTGCGCGCACATCGTATAACATTTTGATTAGCTAATGAAGTTATCGGGTGTCGATTTTAGCCCGTCACCTGCCGAGAGGCCGACCTCGTGAGGAAAGACCGACGTCCTCCCCGAGGTGAGGAGGTCGGTCGAGGAGAGGGTACTCCTCGGAGGGTATTCCGTCGGGCCGACCAATGACGTCAAGTCACCCTGCTTCGGTGGTCGGCCCAACGACGAAGGCGACGTGTCACGGGTGGGTTACGGGTGTGCGTGCTTACGCCCCTCTATCGCCCCGGACGCAGTGGAGCGAGGAGTGCGCCGACCGTAACCCACCCCCAAAAAAAAGGGTGTTGATTTTTCGTGATTGTGTAGGCGCGCATCGTAAAAATTCACTCTCATCATTTATTCCCTACCACGCCAAATCAAGTAAAACTTCAAATGACTGTACTATTTCAAATAATCGTTATTTCAAAATGATTGTAGAAATTTAATCTTAAACAAAGAAGGCTACTGCAACGTTATCTCCACTAAACTTTGTTAATAAAGCATATATCTCTTAATGTAATGTTTCAAATTTCATCTAATCTGAGTCCATTATTATTACAGCACTTAACAATAATGTCTCATAATAAATTACAATATTTTGTATGAAGAAGATAGCAACTTTTATGTAATATACGGACAATAAAAACGGGGCTTAAAGCTGAATAAAGACGTTTTTCTATGCATAATACTTAGCGTTTACTCTTAGACTCTAGAATAACGCAAATCAAATACGTAGTTAGTACAAATCTAAAATACTACATCATTTATACAAGCTAAACCACAATATAAACACAATATAAACACAATACGCTTGTTTGGCATGTTCCGTGGAATATGCCACCCCGTTATTACTTACTGTATACTTATTATGTATTAGCACTGACTGTCAACGTCGACACTTGCCAAGGCCTATCAAAATTACAGTAATTGACGTCCAAATGGCGTAAAAGTGAATCTCAGGCGTCTCGGATGTTAGGACGCTGGTGCGCGGGACCGATCGATATTCCCTCCCTTTTCTCCTCTCATATTATTACACCACCCCAAGCAACCAAGGTTTCTCGAAAGCGTTTTGAATAAAGAATATGTAACGGATTTGTGTGGAATATGAGCTGCGATACTCAAATAGCTATTTGATTTGGGCAATATCTATTGTTGGAATTTTTGTGAAGATCTTTTTATTTGTTAGATAAACAAATATTACATTATCTTTCATTACGTATTATTTTAGAATATGTTTTCAATAAGCATTAAATCTCAGCCTTATGTAGCTAAAGGGAATATATATCTTTATAATATATAGGCAATTCGCGCTCTAGTAATTATTTCATAATCGGGTGACGCCTGCGGTATCTGGTCCATAATCTTTTGAATTATATTGAAAATTGTATTATATCATTATTCGAAGGACATCAAACTGGAGTTATTAATAGGCATGCTATTGTACGTAATTTTATTTTAAAGAAATTAGGAAATTAATTAAAAATAGACAAACCCGCTCAGTTTGTTGCCGAATCTTCTCAGTGCGGTCCCGTACCGATCCGGTGGTAATTTAAGGTAAATGTAAAAGATGTCGATATGTAAGTGGCACGCGGGGTTTCTGCCTAATAAATGATTTCAATATTGTATTTGTAATATTTGACTGAACCAATAAAATATTCCGCCTCTTCTTGGAAATATTACAGCTCTATCAATAAAAAATTGAGTTTGCATTGACTAGTAGTAGATTTGTCCTTGTGCACTTTTCATAGGTAGCGGCTATAAAAATAAAAAAACAGTTTAAAGAAACTGGAAACAATATCTCGTTAAGTTCCACAGAGTATTGTTTTCACGTTTTGTAACTCCATTGAAAAGCACGAACACTTGAACAGACTACTTTGGTCTCTTAGTCGACGATAAAAATAAAATAGAACACTTCAAACAGCGAGTCAAGTCGGCTATATTGGATTAAATCGAGTGTCTTGTTTTAATTAGCCGGTGAGTAGTTTCTGTGTTGTTGTTAACTTAGTTCCTATACTTAATGAATGACAATCTTATCAATGCTTCTTCCCTGGTATATTTACGTATTTTTGGATACTTTTAAGTTTATTTAATAAATATATTAGAAAGGTAATTGGCCTACTATATTAATGTATGTTACCTAGACAGAGCATCACACTTTTATTTCAATACCATTGTAGCTAGTTTGTGAGTCCTAAGTTGTAATAAATATTTTCTGTTGTAATGCCGTGTGGTGACGAAGTAAGAATACAATTCACCCCTTCCCATGGCGGTGCGTGTCGTAATAGACGACTAAGGGATAAATTATGCAAATAACATCAATGCAAGAGAACAAAATCTCTGAATAAAACCGTATGCCATCACGACTGACCAACGTGGTATAATAGGTCAAATGTCTTCCCACACTGCAGGAGGCCCGAACCCAGTAGTGGCACATATGGCTCGACGCATTTACTTCTAATATTAATTATTAGCTCATCCGATTACAATTCCAATTAATTAATACGATGATTTGGTATATCCCTGATCATTCTTATCTGAGCGGTGGCTGATTAAAAATATAACATGGCACCAATTGCTTGCTAATAGGCAAACGTTGTAATAAACGATTGAGGATGTAGGCAGATAACTTCACTGCAATAAATCTAGTCAAAATGAATTTTAAGTCAATTCTTCTTTCGTGACATAATAGGCAATTATTCTCCCATTATGGAGATGGGTCACGACCCACAGACACGTCCAACACTGCAATCAAATATATATGGACTGAGGGGACCAATAAAGCCCCTACTATATTTGACAAAATGAATTAGAAGAAATGTTAATATACTTATTCTATTTCTTTAAAAGACAAACACCCACTAAGCATTTTCGATCACAATACTAGCTTGGCAATGAATGCTTTTAACTTACTACTAACGTTGAAACTCTACAATGTACTTTAGAAAAATGTTCTGATATATTCTTATCTGGCATGGATTTAATTTATTTGAAAACTCGTAGTAACACAGAGGTTAATAGTTTCATTTTCATTTTTCGTGTTGTCAGAGGCTGCCAAGAATAATTCATAGGAAAGCAGCAAATTCTTAATGTTTCTTTGATCTCAAACCAGAATGAAATATTCATTATTTTACTAATACACCTTGATTAATAAGCTTATGGTTCCTTCACCCATAATCGGTACATTTTTCACTGGTGCTTACAACAGCATCACGTTGCCAGCAGCGTAATATAGCGTCCGCAAGCCGTCGAACATTCTCTTTTCGTCTTTTAAGTGATTCACCAATCAGAGGACCAGCACATCTAAAATTATAATACTATGTTTAACTAGATCAAATTATAAATAACAGCTTACGATTCGATACATATCTATATATCCTTGTGATTAAAGAAAAAGCATACAATTAACCACCCCTCTCACTCGCCCGTCGGTGTTGTAAAAGACGACTAATATACATAACATCGATTCAACAGATGGAGAACTCGATAGATAGCGATATAAAACCCTATTCCAACACGTCTGACTAGCATGGAATTATAGGTCAATGGTCCCTCTTATTGTAGAGTAGGCTTGAGTGCAACAGTGGGTCTGATAAAAACTGATAAAAATAAGCGCACCGTGGGCTTCTAACTCTAGTTTTCCGCATAATAGTCTTAGTAGACTATTACGCTAATCAATGTATTATATTTTAAAACTTAAGTTATAATAAAACCACCGTCATCCATTTAGTGAGCATGTCAAATATGTCTAAACTCGTTATCATTTTGCTATCACAACAGGCAACTTTAAACGCTTCTATTATATTCAACTAAGTAGTATTGTTTCAATTAAGCGATGTACAATGTCTGTTATGGGAGTTATGTTATCTTAATCATGTGTTAGATTAATATGTTTATTAATTTGTATTAAATTATGTATAATTTGATTGATGACTGTGTTAAGCGATATACTGTTTGACAGCTGTTCGAAAGATTAAGTGATATGTATGTGCCTATCATTTATTTAATACTAGTAAATTCAAAAAGTTAGGGAATAGCGGGAGAAAATATATCCTATGTTATTCGCTGATTATGTGATATTATTACGATGATATTACGCTTCCACCAATGGAAAGCTATATTAGCTTTCCATTGGTGGAAGCGTAACAAACAAACTTAGGTACTTTCGAATATATAATATCGCATCTTTATTTGTCCTACAGTAGAACTGTTATTTTAACAAAATGCCTAATATCAAACCCATGTTTATTGCCGTATCTATAACTAATAGCTTTTTTTTTTTTTTTTTTTGTGGGTGGGCCGCGGTCGGCGCGCCTCCGCACCACTCCGTCCGGGGCGACAGAGGGGCTTGAGCACGCAACTCCCGCGACCCACCCGAAAACCACGTCGCCTTCGTCGTTGGGCCGACCACTGGAGCAGCGTTAACTTGTCGTCAGTGGTCGGCCCGACGGAATACCCCCTATTGGGGTACCCTCCCATCGACCGACGTCCCCCCCTCGGGGGGGACGTCGGTCTTTCCTCACGCGGTCGGCCTCTCGGCGGGTGACGGACTAATCCCCGGTCACGTCACCCGCGGCCTCGGCTAAGGCGGCATGAGGCGCAGATAGTTGCGCCTGCGCCGCCCCAGTCGCCGGCGGCGGATCTCCTCATCGAGGCTGCGCTCCTCACGCAGGCGATCCGCCGCCTCCTTCCGCGAGATCACTGTCTCGCAGAAGGCTGCGACCGCGTCCCAATTCCTGACGCTGTCGACCATCGCCCTAGCGATAGCCGGCAGCGTCAGGTCCGTACCGATGATTGCGACGAGTTCACAGCGCTGCACTGCCCAAGCCCCGCAGGCCTTGAGCGTATGGCGCGCCGTGTCCTCGTCGCAATCGCAGTGGTGGCAGGACGGTGTACTCTCCCTCCTAACGACCTTGTGCAGGTATTTGGCGAAGCACCCATGCCCCGTCAAAACCTGCACCAGTCGGAAGGAGAGCAACCCGTGCCGCCTCTCTAACCACTGCATCAGCACCGGCCGGAAGGCCTCCACGGTTCGCACCCCGAACCGAGGCCTCTCCAGCCGGACTGCCCAACGGGCGATGACGTCTCGGCGGGCGTCGACGCGCCAGGCGGTGAGATCCCTTAACGAGACCACACCGCCCTCCGCTCGCACCCCCGTCACCCGCCGATATAGTCCGGCGAGCATCTCCGCCTCCAGGTCCCACGGGGGAGTCCCGGCCAACAGGCACGCTGCCTCCGTCGCCACCGTGCGGTATCCGCGGATGGCCCTGACCGCCATGACCCTCTGTGGTCGCCACAGAAGGGCCCTAAGTCGGGCGGTCATGGACCCCGCCCACACCGGTGCGCCGTACAGGGCCATCGACCGGATGACCCCCGCGTACAGCCGTCGGATCTATAACTAATAGCTATGAATTCGCACCAATAAATTTGTACACAAAACTTGCCTCCGATGACTTTTAATCTGTCAATTTTCCCGTTAAAAATAATGAACTGTCGATCGAACGCTAAAACCGCTGCAACAGAAAATGTACAAAGTTAAATAAAAGTAAACATCGCAGTCTGCAATTCTATTATTAGTTTCACTGTGTTATATACATATTTTCATATAGAACTATATTTACGTACTGCAATGATATATAATAATAACGACTTTTTTCTCATGATATACGCAAAGAAAGATATTTTAGCACTTTAGTGCCTAAATAAATTAGGTTTGTACTGATGATGAAAAATAAATATATCATTGAAGTGTTGTAATAATCACGTTTTCCGTGCCGTGACGGAGTAACAATATAATTCACCACCCCCTCTCTTGCCCGTAGGTGTCGTGAGAGATGACTAAGGGATATATAATATTACGCATATGACATCTATGCAAAAAATAGAAAACTTGAAACAAAACCCTATACCAACCTGTCTGACCAGCATGGTATAGTAGGGAGGAAAGGTAATAGGAGGGAAATTGACCTTCAGTTTCTCTCCTATTATGGAGGAGGTTAAAACCAAGCAGTGGGATGTATAGAAGTCGAAATGATGATGATGAATAATCACGTATAAGCAAAAATCAATAGCCTGAAATTATGAAAACTGACTTTAGTACATAACAGTATAGTTAGGGAAGGATTAAATTATATGACGTCCAAAATATCATCGTTATTAAACAATTTTTTTCAACATATTACAAATTTAATTAATGATTTCTGATGTTCACGCGAGTATTACACATTGTAAATAAAACTATTATACGGATTTTATCGCGTTTGTATTTGACTTTTGATTGCCCCACGTTTCAAACACTTTGTAGCGTTCATGGTCAATCGGCAATTAAAAATTAAATACAAACGCGATAAGATCCGTAAAGTAGTTTTATTTACAACACATTTAGTTATTTATTTTTAACTAACAATATCAATGACCAACAGAGAAAAAAACGATCCTGTACATAAAATAATGTTTGTGAACATATTTTGGTTACTCCTTAAAATTCTATCTACTCGTATATTATATAAAAATCAATTGCTGTTCGTTAGTCTTTTTTTTTTTTTGGTGGGCTGCGGTCGGCGCGATCTTCGTACCACTCCGTCCGGGGCGACAGAGGGGCGTAAGCACGCACACCCGCAACCCACCCGAAGACCACGTCGCCTTCGTCGTTGGGCCGACCACCGGAGCAGGGTTACTTGTCATCAGTGGTCGGCCTGGCGGAATACCCCCTACTTGGGGTACCCTCTCATCGATCGACGTCCCTCCCTCGGGGAGGACATCAGTCTTTCCTCACGCGGTCGGCCTCTCGGCGGGTGACAGACTAGCTCCCCGGTCACGTCACCCGCGGCCTCGGCTAGGGCGGCATGACGCGCGTCTGCGCCGCCCCAGTCGTCGGCGGTGGGTCGCTTCGTCGAGGCTGAGCCAGTTCGTTATTTTGGCATAATTATATGTAGATCTAGATTAAAAAAAAAGGTTTTGGAATCGATAAGAAAAGGCGATATATTAAGTACGTCCATAACTTCCGATCGACTGCATCAAATTGGATATTTTCTTTATTGTGTTTTTTGTTGTTAGGGCAAGGTTTGTATAGAAGAAAATTAATAGAAAAGATATTTTTTATTAAAACTAGATGACCCGGCGAACTTCGTAGTTCGTACCACCTTTTTTTTGTAATTATTTTGTTTTAGTATTTACTAGCTGACCCGGCGAACTTCGTATCGCCCTTTTTCGTAATTATTTTGTTTTAGTGTTTGTCAATTTGGTTTTAGTATTATCCGTGCGGTGACGGAGTAAGAATACAATTCACCACCCGTGTGTGGGTGTCGTAAAAGGCTACTAAGGGATATAATATGCATATAATTGCAAAGATGCAAGAGAAGCAAATCTCGGCACAAAACCCTGTACCAACACATCTGTCCAGCGTGGTATTTGGTGGTGGTCGTTCTACCTCCCATAGTGGAAGAGGCGAGCCCAACAGTGGGACGTGTATACGGGTTGAGGCGATGATGACGATTTATCAGCCTCCTAAAAATGGCGTAAAGTTACGGATTACGCCAATATAACACTTTTGTAAATTCAGTCCAGGTTAGATTATCAATAAATCCATTATATTGACATGTTTGTGGTCGAGGCCGGAGACCGTCTCACCTTCAGCAGGAACACCAGCCTCTCCTTCTTTCAACATCCAGGGAATTGGCCAAACGCTATTCAAACGTTGTACAGACCCGTGAGATGTAGTACCCGGTGCTCAAGGACCAGTGCCAGCACACATTAGGGTAAACCGTCTGGCCGGAGAGTGACAGATTTAACACGTATATGCACCGCTGCCGCCCCAGCTCCGTGTCCGTGGCAGGGCATTTCCCGGTTACTGTCCAGGAAAGCAATGATTGGGAGTGTTTTTTGCGGTGGGAATAGGTCCTCGACAACCCTGATGAGGAGACCGGATTGGAAAATTTCGGTGAGTAGAGGAGGACGTAGCTTTCTCAACGCTGCGTGATAGAGGCGACCTCAGGAGTCACGTTCAAGACTGTCCAGATTTCGAAAAAAGGTGATACGAAGTTCACCGGGACAGCTAGTATCTTATATATATAAAAGAAAGTCGTGTTAGTTACACTATTTATAACTCAAGATCAGCTGTACCGATTTGGCTGAAAATTGGTGGGGAGGTAGCTTAGAACCAGGAGACGCACATATGATACTTTTTATCCCAGCTATTTTTTTAATGGTGTTTACAAGATTTCGCCAATAACTCTTTAATCCCGTTCGATCGCATTCCCGTGTGACGTGTCATAAAATGTCAAAGAGAAAACAAATCACTATGAAACGTAGTATAAAAAAAAAACGCGTTTGATATGTAATCATCATCATCATCATCGCAGCCCACATACGTCCCACTGTTGGGCTCGGGCCTCCTCCACGATGGGAGGGAATTTGACCTACTATACCATGCTGGTCAAACATTTGATATAGGGTTTTGTATCGAGTTTTCCTTCTCTTGCACAGATGTTATGTGCATATTATATCCCATAGTCGTCTTGTACGACATCCACGGGCAAGATAGGGAGTGGTGAATAGTATTCTTAATCCGTCACCACACGGAAAGATATGTAATAAACAAAACGCAAATGACAGCTAAACGGTGCTGAGTAAAGGTTTCGTCAAACAGGGAACGGGGCGGGACGGCGACGCTGGCGGGACGAGAAGAGCGACCGCTAGTCGAGCGCCGAGCGCGACGGTTCTGTGTCATATTCTACGTTAACTAATATATTACAACTCTTCACGTCCCGCCAGCGTTGCGTCGCCGTCCTGCCCCGTTCGCTGTTTGACGAAACCATAAGATCCGTGCGGGGTATAATTCAAGACTAGATTTTCGGTAATTTAGAAAAAAAAATATTTACAAAATAAATTATGGTACGAAGTTCGCCGGGTCGGCTAGTAATCAATATTTATAACCGAAACTATCGAATAATCCGAAACAATTACATGTCCGTAATCGAATAATGTTATTCTAATATCCGTATCGACATCCGAAATATGTGTGAACATGGCGGCTATATAAATTACATAGAAAAGAATGTTATAAAACATATTATCTTCATCATTTATCATCATTTCAGCTCATATACGTCTCACTGTTGGGCTCGAGCCTCCTCCACTATTGGAGGGAAATTGATCTACTATATCACGCTGGTCAGACGGATTGGTATACGGTTTTATTTCGAGTTCTCCTCTTCTTGCATAATTTTTACATGCATATTTAGCCCCTTAGACGTCTTTTACGACACCTGAAGGTAAGGGGGTAATGAATTACATTCTTCCTCCTTCACTACACGGATAATTACCTTCACCTTTTTTTAATTCACCATTTTCTTATTTAGTCTAAAATAACTTTAACATACATATTCTACTATGAAGGCTCTTCACTTTTATCTCACTAAGTTGTTACATGTATCATTGCTCATGTAACTACCACTAAATCCAAATGGATATAAACGCCTTATGAATATTATATCACATCTCTTACAAAGTACGTTTTCTAAATAACCCTAGAGGGTAAGCCAGTACCTAGATAGTCATAGCTTTATACACTCTAGCTAGCTACAAAGTAAACTCAATTTATCTCCCGTTACCGCAAAAACAGCGGTTTGTTTACTCTTATTTTTCCATAAGTCACGGGTCAAATTTGCTTAGGGTGGGTTACATAACAAATTTGATATCATATTGTACCATCCTGACCTATAGATATGAGAGTTTGAATATCTAGGTGTTATAGATAGAATAGATGAGATTTACATTGCGCTGTGTGGTGACGGTTACGAATACTGACTGCACAGATGGCGTAGGGGTTATGGTACCGACCTACCGTGCCAGTGTCATGAGTTCGAATTCCACGCAGGACATTTTGTCCCATCCACAAATTGTTGTTCCGAGTCTGGATGTAAATTGCGTCCATTAGTTATATGTTTGTAAAGTCCCCCGCAATACAAGGAATTATTTGATGTTTTTAGTATCACCGAACCGTGCATAGCACGCACACACTCCCTTCACTTTCTGCGCGGTTAGCAGCAGCCTTGCAGAGGTCCATGAGTGGCAGAAACACTTACCATCAGGTGTACTGTTTGCTCGTTTGCCACCGTCTGCAAAAGAAAACATATTTATTACGTTGACCCAAAGTAATTGGGTGACTAACGTAGCATAGTAGTTACATATCCCTCTTAATGTGAAGGAGCCAGTAGTGGAACATATTTGCACTAAGATGATTATGATTAAGATCAGGATTACTAATGCTAATAAGCACCCCCTTGTGACCCTAACCTGCCGAGTTGGGCACGTAAGTCAAGTAATTAATAGCAGTGGTCGGCCCAATATACAGGCTGAAAATAACCTTTCCTTGCGACTTCTACAATGTCATCATTCCACCTATAAAAGAAGCGTTTTAAACAATATAATAATAACCCTGACTCTATAACTTTTCTTCTTCAATATTTGAGAGTAACTATTTAAAAAAATTGTTTAATAAAAGCTTCACGCAGCATGTAAGTCTTTGACATACGAACATTTAAAATTTTGTTTTGGTACAAATTTCGCCAATTTAAATCAATTTTATTTACTTAATCATAATAGTACTAGCTGACCCAACAGACGTCGTTCTGTTCAAATAAAATAAAAGGAATTCTCCTTGAAATAGACAGCAGTAACAGGGACTCACCGACTGTATCGCCATCTGCCGGGCTGATTTGTGAATCTGAATCATTCAGGCCTCCACTTGAATGCATTCACAAAAATTCATACAAATCCATCCAGCCGTTTAGTTGCACTATGGATAAACAACCTAGTCGTTATGTTTTCTTAAATTTTTTGACTTTCTGCGCAACTTTCTAATTTATTTTCCGCCTTTCTCAAAGTAGTAGATAAATTAAAAAGAAAGGTGGACGGAATCGGTAAAATTGTTCTCAAGATATGTTATTGTCCTGCCCGAACAGCGCCACCTACGGGGTCCAATTGTGAATCTAAATCATTCTCGAATCCCCTTGAACATGCACAAAAAAAATTCATCAACATCGGTCCAGCCGTTTAGTAGGAGTTCAGTGACATACACACGTACACAAGAAATTTATATCTAAAGATATGAATAATACCGTATGAAAAGCGGTAAATGATATTAGAATAGCGACGGCTTTACGCGGTCGTCGAATTTTTCCTTATTGTGAATAACAGCTCCCTATTATGCTGGTTTAGATTACAAAGAAAATGTTTTAAAAACAATCATGTTGTTGTACTTTGTTGGTTTATGAGATAGATATTATCAAAATTAACGCTGTTTAGTAAACAGTGACATATTTATCATCAGTTTTATTATAAGGTTTTTGGTTTTAATTATATTTTTTTTTATTAGACAAGCTAGCGTGCAATATACACCTGATACGATCGCTCATAAATGTTCACCGCTATTTAATTCACCAGAATCAAAAGCTGTGCCAACCTCGGCTCATGAGTACAAAACATTTGTTGAAACTTTATTGTCTTTGTCTAAACCAGAATTGTATTTCAGTATTTAACAGAATTGTAATGATCATTATTACAGCTCACATACGTCCTACTATTGGGCTCAGGCCTTCTCCATAAGGGGAGGGAAATTAATCTACTACACCAGGCTGGCCAAACGTGTTGGTATAGGGTGTTATTTCGTGATTTCCTTCTCTTTCATAAATGTTATATACATATTATAATCCCAAAGTCATTCTTTACGACACCCACGGGCAAGAAAGTGAATTGTATTCCTACTCAGTCATCACACAGAAATAGACGATCAATTCAATTGGACGTAGATTGATAATTAATTTGTTATCATTGTCTTTACCTATTCATTTAACTCATGTAAAGACAGAACAGAAAACTACGTATACCTTCATATTAAAAGTGTAAAGGTGAAGAGGAACACTCAATTATGTGCAAAGATTTTTTGTAGTTTTTGTTTTACTGTTAAAATTTATTTCTAGTTCACAACAATTAATAAATTTACCAAATGCATGTATATTTATAATTTAATCGAAAAATTACAGGATCTATAAGGCTGTGTTCTAATATGACCTATCTAAAAAATAAAAATGAATGAAAAGTTAATCATAAAAAATATTTCATATTTTAGTATATTAAAATACCAGACTACATTATGAATTGAAGTGAAGGCCATTCAAAAACTTTTATCGAAATAGTTCGACCGTATACTAGCGCGCTTTCGCTCAGAGCGTTTGACCTCAATGAACAAGTCTCTTTACGACTTTCTGTTTTATTTCACGTTAACGAATGCGTGGATTATTCACATTTCTTTATTTTCATTGAGCTTCTACAATAAGTATACTCCCTATCTAGCAGTACCAATGCAAATTTTTCAAATGACTTACGATAATGTGTCATTTCGTCTATTCAATCTATTAGTCCATGGACTTTTGTATGCATGCATTTAATGATTATTGCAAGGCATAGGGCTTTCCCAAGAGAATACCACAATTTGCGGCTTCTGCCATCTATAGCTAGGGAGTTTTTATAGATTTTTAATCTAACTGGTAAAATGCTGGTTCATATTCGACATCCGTTTAGGTAATTGTGTGTATACAAAGAAAAGTCCAAAACATAAAAATTTTAAGATTTGGAAAAAATGTACCTTTATTAGGTCCAAAATTTTCTATTTCAAAAGCAATCAATTTTATTACATACTAAACTTATATGGAAATTAAGTAACTGTAGCGAATGTGGCCGAGCAAAGGCAAATCTTGTTGCTACAACCGACCGTCTCGATACTGTACATGGGTACGTTACTTATAAGGATGTGTTTTATGCTTCTTAATTCGAGTAAATAGATTTAAATTTCGTAATTGTCTATACAACTTGTCATCCATTTAAATCTCAAGTCTTATGTCGATGAAGATTATAATCAAACTATAATTATCATATCAGTGAATTTATTTTCACTTTTATATTATTGATGGAATGGTCTTTACCTACTGATGATTTAAAATGCCAACTTGGTTCTCTAAAAGTCTATTACATTTCATGAAGTTGTATAAAACCTTATACATTGTTCAAGTTATGCAGAAAGTAACAGTTCTGTAGTAATAATGTTGTTTTATTCATGCATAATTCGCTAAAATATCATTAACGTTCTTCGTATTAGGTTACATTAATATTGCTGATCCAAGGTGACTCCGGTTGCTAATAAAATCTTCTCACAGTTTTTCTTGTACGTGGCCAAAAGGTTACTTAGCCAAGTTAGACCGTAGATTTAATTTTCCTAATTAGACTAGGTTACCGTGACGGAATAAGGATATAAATAACCATCCCCTTTCTTGCCGGTGAGAGTCGAAAAAGACGAGACGAAAGGTTTGTGATATGCAGATAACATCGTCGCACGAGTAAGAAACGTCGACACACGTGGGGTTGTTACGCTAAGCTACTCCCTTTAATGGACGTGGTATACTTAATAATAACAATTTTCCTCTCATTGTAAAAGAGAGCCGAAAACAACATTGGGATGTATATGAGCTAAGTAGACGTATAGAAGAGGATATTAGATGAACCCTGCTAAAATCTCTCAGCCTAATAACAAAATCATGCAGTCATCTATACTCTATACGAATATGTAAAGCTGAAGAGCTTGTTTGAACGCGCTAATCTCTGGAACTACTGGTCCGGTTTGAAAAATTCTTTCAGTGTTAGATAGCCCATTTATCAAGGAAGGCTATATTATCATCACTCTAAGACCAACAGGACCGGAGCACCAATGAAGAATGTTACAAAATCGTTTTTTTTTCCTTTTGAGAGCTTCCGCTGCGTAAACGACTAAATTTTCACAAAAATCACGCGTGACAGAATCGTATTACTTATTAAAAAATTTTTACCTTCTACGTAAACAAAGTCTTAGGTTAAAGTTAGCGTTATCCCAAAATATCTATACCACGCGGACCAAGGCGCGAGCAGAAGCTAGTTCTAGATAAAGACAACATTAAGTTACTGTTTATCAAACAAAATTCAACGATGTATTTTAGATGTTGATGACTACTTAGATTTACTAACGCATCCAAAGTGCCAATGCAGTGGTGATCGGTATCAGAGCCTACATAATTAACATCTATTTACAGTTTGTTTGGTACGGTGTGGCACCATTATCATTTACTCAATTAGTTATATATAATGCATATCATATACTAGCGATTCTACATGTTTGTAAGGTGAAGCACCTGAATATACGGAATGTAGTCAATTTATTAAATCTTAACAGCCAACAGAGGCACAACTATACGTAAAGAGTTCTTATAGTTTACAAACGCTAAAAGAAAACGTGCCCTTCGGGTTGTTCTCTTAATTAGACATAATATCTCTGTAGTATATAATACCTTTCTGAATCTGGTAGTTCCTAAAAAGATTGATTATGAATCCGATTTATCATTACTATTCCATGGTATCAGATATAGTTGACAACTCATATAAGTTACTGGGTTTAAATAATTATTTAATGTACAGAGATTAACATACTCGAACTTGTTTTGTGCAGAGGGGTAAGGAAGTCGGTAACAACTTTGGTAAATAAAATATTTGTAGTAGCATTTGCAATATAGATAAATCAAAGTTCAAAATGAAGATGCGCTATCTAAGTTCTGTCTAGTATATTTTGTACCATTATATTAATATATAGCCTGTAATTTGGGGCTTTATTATTTTATATTAAAAAATAAATTTAAAATATGAATAAATAGTATTATTGGATATTCAAATTAAATGTTTGATTTCAAATTAAAATGGGTAACCAAATTTTTTTTATAAATTTTGAAAGATTTGGTATGGGTATATCGAATGTACATATATACATATAAGACTAGCAACCCGCCCTCGCTTCGCTTCGGTTATAGGTTATAGTCGTTTTACCCGCGTAGTTCCCGTTCCCGTGGGAATACCGGGATAAAATATAGCCTAGTTTACGCCCTGATATTATAGCTTTCCATTGGTGAAAGAATTTTTGAAATCGGTCCAGCCGTTTTGAAGATTACCCGGAACAAACAGACAGACAGACAAAATTTTTTTAATTGCTATTTTAGACATAGGTGTCGTGCAAATAACCGTGTGAGCATGAAAAAAGCCTATTATTTTGACATTACAAACAGACACTCTAATTTTATTTATTGGTATAGATGACTCGCTCGTTCGCTCGCTTATTTTAAAGTACCAATTTATTTACTAACTTATTTACTACTAGCAACCCGCCCTTGCTTCGCTTCGGTTATAGGTTATAGTCGTTTTACCCGCGTAGTTCCCGTGGGAATACCGGGATAAAATATAGCCTAGTTTACGCCCTGATATTATAGCTTTCCATTGCTGAAAGAATTTTTGAAATCGGTCCAGCCGTTTTGAAGATTACCCGGAACAAACAGACAGACAGACAGACAAAAATTTTTTAATTGCTATTTTAGGCATAGGTGTCGTGCAAATAACCGTGTGAGCATGAAAAAAGTCTATTATTTTGACATTACAAACAGACATTCCAATTTCATTTATTGGTATAGAAAACGGCGAATACAATGTCCCATCACCACAATCTGTAGTCAGGAGAAAGGTTTTATAAATTTCCAAGCAATACAAAATGAGTCCAATGTTTTCAAACATCAAATTTTATACCTTCATATTAATATATGTAGATAACAAAAAAAACAAATGCGGTTAAGGTACATAAATAAAAGATCTTGATTATATAGTTTTTTTATCACCAGAAGCTTGTAGACTACAATAACTTAATAGGCCTTTCTTATATTTTTCTGTTAACACAAGGTGGCTCAGCTCCTCTTTTTTTATTTACAAATGTCGGCACGTGCTCACAGGTATTAAATTCGATTAGTTTCAGTTCTTTTTTTTTTATAAAAAATAACGTTTTAACTGCAGAGACTCCGGTTTATTTATATTTATGGATGCGTGCCCGCACGATATCTGTGCTGCTGTGGCATGAATCAACCTTTTGGTTGTAGCACGTTTATCTGTAAGCGATTATCTCTTTTTCTTATTTAGAAAATGTTGTGTTTAGAACTTATGAATGAATATCAATTGAGTTTCATATTAACTCTCGTTTAAAGTGTGATTATTTTTCAATTATTTCTTTATATTTTCTGATGACGATGTTGAAAAAATATGAGAAATACCATAAAATAGTTTCACTATTTATGGTACATCTCATATTTTTTTAGCCGCTTAAAGCTGTGTTTAAACTCTTATCTTGTGTCAAGAGCCAATATTTATTTTCTTAAGATAGCTGCTACTAATGAGACGACCGGACATTTAACAAGGGCGACAAAGTTCTGTTTTTCGGCTGATAGTATGAGAATTGTTATACCTAATTACATATTGTCAAATGTTAAATAAAGAGATAAAAAGACTTGTAAAAAGATATTGTCACACAAAAAAGTGCCATGAAAATTTTCAGTTCATTTGTTATTAAAAATTTAAAATTATAACTTACTTATTATACAGACTGCTCAAAATTTAATGGGCTTCTTATGAATAATAATTAAAAGAAGATATTAAAATGTGGTAAACGTACTGTCATCTCATCTGCTATTACAGAAAAAAAAACATAAGCAACTAACTTTAATTTTTTTTTCGTTAGTGTGCTTCATTTTACAATATTACCTATGATTCCGTTACGTTGAAGAAAACCAGGCGGAACAATAACGGCCGTCTGTCGTGGGGTACACCTTACAATAGATTTTTTGCTCTACTGAGGACGGCTGCTAGATGTTATGGTTAAAAACGGATTGCAGCTGGCGTATCTCCAAATATAAACATTAATTTCATTATTCCACTCCAAGTTTCTGTAGTAAATATAATAAGTACATTAAATAATCAAATTTTATCTCTTTGTTTCAGAATGTGATTGCGAAAATCACTCCATCGATGTCGGTATATTTTAACTGACCAAAGCAGACAATGCGGTCACCAGCTTCAAAACCCTTGTCTAAGAAAGGGGATTTAAATAAAACCACTTTAAAGAACTCTACGGGTAAACAAGCTGTAAAAAAAATTATATCCTCTAAGAAAGTCAAGAAATTAGTTCGCAAAAATTTTATTAGAAGTTCTAAAAAAGGTTCTTCTAAAGATGACTCCACTAAAAGCGACGATGACAACACTAGTGGCGATAAAATTGAAACTCCCTCAGACTCTCCTAAACCGGGATCTTCCAAGATATCTACTTCGCGAAGTAACTCGCCTACTAAAAAAGCAAAACCTAAGAAAGATCCAAAAGAGAAGAAAGACACGGTTAAAAATAATTCATACAACTGCGTAAAGAAAATGCCTTCTAAAAAAGCATCGAAACTATGCAAGAAATCTAAAATAACTAAGCCCAATGCGAAAAAAAGTGGTAATGATAATAATGATGTTAAGTACAAAATGAATAAGGATGTAACAAAAAAAATTACTCCAAAATTTTCTAAAGTTAAATCCATTGTGAAAAAAGGAAACAACGTAAATATAGAAAAAAAGAAAAGCATAGTTCAATCCAAAGATGAAAAGGAACAGTCCGAAAAAGAAAGGACAGCACTCGAGTTAAATGATTGCAAAGACAGTGAAAATATTCATGATGATACTAAACTTGTTTCGGGAAAAGCAACTGAACTAAAAAACATCAAACTGGACGATGAAAAGTATGATAATAAGAGCGAAATCATAACTGATAACTCTTCATCTGTATCAAAACCAGCTAAAACTAATTCGAATAAGCAATCAGATACACATAAGATAGAAATTGAAAGACCTCCTAAATTTTTCACATCGACTAGATCGCCGCGCATGGTGGACATTGATGTTAAATGTTGTAAAAATTCTAAAGGCAATTTAAGTGTCTCTGAAAGATTCTTATCCATGAAATGTGAAACAAAAAGTGAAGATATTACTAAAGATAAAAATACATCGAACACTTTAGTTTCACAAGGTCCAGAAATTGATGTGTATACTTTTACAGAAAAAGTTGATTCCCCAAAAAGTATTTTATCGGATTTTCGGAGTCCTATTAACAAAAATGTTGGGCGAGTTCGACCAATAGCTAGAGTTAAAGGCACAGTAATTGACAAGAAAACAGATACCGAGAAGAAAAAATATTCACCACATAGACCTATCGAAGAAGTGGTTAAGCAATTAAAAGCTAACAAACGATCAGAAGAAGTACATGCAAATCAAACTCCAAATTCATGTACTACAACAGACGTCGAACCCACTCTTTCAATTACTATAGAGGAAAACAAGCCTCAGCCCATAGTCAGTAAATCTTACAAAATGGTTGCTCGTAAATCAAGTATTACTGGTAAACCTTTCAGTCCTCAATTTCTTGATCAGGATCAACCTTCCCCCACTAAAAGTGACAAAGCTATTAGATCAAGCCCTACAAAAAAAATATCCACAAAGACTAAGAAAGCGGTAAAGAAAGGAAGTCTATCAGATCAAGAGCTTGATAATTCTAAATTTTCAATTAATACAAAGAGTTTCCATTACACTTCATCTGACGAGAGTGTAAATGAATCTAATGATGATAATGACACCAAAGAGTCTTCAGAATCGGATACCCCAAAAAATAAGAAAACAAAAAACAAAAAATACAAAAGAATTACTGACGGTGCCAAGAAATCTTCTTCAAAAGAACTTAAAGAGTTATCAAAAGATTCTTTAATCGATCTCAAAGACAGTTCTGCTTTGTTAGGTAATGAAAAGCCTAGCAAAAGACGGCTTAAACTTTTATCTATGTGGACTGGTCCTAAAAAACATCGAATGGCTTCTCTAAATGCTATAGCAAAAGTGCATTGCTTGTATGAAAATGAAAGCCGAACCCATATGGAATTAGGATTAATGAAAACTATAGATAGGCCAGTTCTACCAAGCACATCTAAAACTACCCCAATTAAAAAGAAAGAACCTAAAAATAAAGACATTGAAAAACAAGAAAGTACTTCAGAATCAGAATACGAAAGCAAAAAAGAAAGAAAGAATGAAAGTTCAGAGAGCTCCGATGATGCTCCTCCTCAGAGAACCTTACGTGGTGACCCAGGTATTAGAAGTGCTGGTAAATATTGGGATCCAAAATCATCTACATCTTCTAGTGAGGACAGTGAATTAGATACCAAAAAGAAGGCTACAAATACAGAAAAAAAGAAGACAATAATTAAAAATGCGACAAATAAATCTGATTCTGAGAAACCACCAGTGAAAATGAAAAAAACTACTAGTGTACCTCTGAAGAAAAAGCGCAATAGAAATGAAATAGTAATGGATCTAAAGGACATGGTAGTACAAAAACGGATGGCTAGCCTAAACGCTACAGCTATTCTCGCAGCTAGTTATGAAAAACGTTCTCCTAAATCAAGCAAAGATGAGACTACAACTGACTCGGGTAGCGATGAATCTTTTTCTCAGAAGTCAAAAAACGGACAAGGTTCCGGCTTTAAGTCGGAATTAAAAAACGAATGTGAACCTAAGAAAGAAATTGACGAAACTGCAATGCCTGATAGGAAACAAAAAGTTGAAGTCATTGTTAATCAGGATACAGATGTTACTATTACTGGTGTATATTCTACTCATCATCACGAGGGTTTTTGCACGGTGTCGGGGATGCAGTACCGCATCTCGTCAACCAGCCACACCCAAACGACGGCTACATCCAATTGTGAACAGGTAAGACAATTCTTTAATAGATTGCTATTTTTCCTCATAGTAAGTCATCTCGGAGACAGCAAAATTAAATAATAAACCTGTTGATTTAATAATAGGATTATAGGCTTCCCTTTTCCACATGCAGAAGTTAGTAAATTGATGTCAGTATTATCCATTCCCTATAAAGATGATATACACCCGACAACGCTTCAGTTCTCATTAATACGCGGTAATGAAGTAAGTTCTATGTAAGCACGCCTGGAGACCTCATCTGCACATTATCCTTCATCGCTTATGTCATGGAAGTTTACACAGAAAAATAGGCCTTTTGGTTTTCATTTGAGCGATGATTTTCGTTTGCTTAATACTTATTAATTGGAGTATGAATAATTTAAGTACAGAAAGAGCGTAACCATTAAGTTATTTTTGCCATTATTAACTTATGATGCGATAACTCTGTTAGAATTATGTTGAGATTTAAAGTGCCCTACCTCAAAGGCAAAATCTTTAAATAGGTGGTCTAACTTACCTATTATTGATCAAAGATCAAATTCGAACGTATTAAGAAAATGTAAATAACTTTCCTTTATGTGTGTTAAAACATGTTCAATGAATTCAGAATGGTTTTAATTGCAATACGACAATATTTCACAGGATGGCTGTTCGCGAGATGAAGGAGCCCGCTATACTCCTCTCTCTGCTTTATCGTCCATGCAGCCACCCGCAGATCATTCACATTCACATCCACAACCAGGTAAATAATCATTCATTTGTAATTTGTTTAGTAACATATACCTCTTACAATAACATTTTCAAGTAACTAGCAAAAGATTCCTCTATATTATACACACAATTTTACTCTTTTCTTGCAATCGTTACTGATGCACTTGTTGTTAAACATAGTGATAAGAATAATCTTTATTAGGGCAAAAAAGTAAAATTACATGTTAAAAATAAAGAAGTGGTTTGGCAATTATACTATATGCCATTAGTACACCGCCATGGAGCCAGAAAATGGATTGGGCAGCTGATCTTCTAATGTATAAAAACAATGTTTGTATGTTACGACCAGTTCCTTAGGTATAGTTGAAGAAAAGCATCAGGCAATTACCTGATAATAAAAAAATGCTATCACTACTGAGATATCAGAACAAAATACTTCCTTCTGGTCATGATCTGTATTTTTTTAATAATAGACTAATATGTTTTATGCTCTTCATGTGCTTCTGTTTGAAACTATGTATATAAATATAATTGGAAATTGATCCTGATGAGCCCCTGAATCGATCGCTACTAGCGATTTTCGACATAAAAGCCATTCACTTATCTTCTCTGCACTCTTTGTGCATGCTTGAAGATATGATATATTGCTATTCGAAATGCGTCTACTTGTCGCTCTACGAAAAATGACAAAAAGCAAGTAAAACTGACTGACACAACTGGAATGTCTATTGAAAATTACACGAACATGTTTCCACCGTTGTGGAATAGTATCTGAAACGAACAAATTGCCATATCGTAAGCAAATAGAGAGTCTGTTGAGTTTACTCCATTTCTTGGAGAATTAAGAGAGTAGGCAACTATGTAACATACCTACACATAATACGATAGTGTATTTTTAAGTTCCATATATGTAATAGATAACAAAATAACTATATAATGATAGATTAGTTCATTTACGTACCTCGTTCGCACTTACATAGGCCTCTCCAAAGTTATAATACCATTATCGCCCCGCTTGACATACAAGTTGGTGATCGCAGGTGTGTGTTGCTATCCATTCTTATAATGATCGTCCAGACTCCTCATCATCATCATTATTTCAGCTCATATACGTCCCACTGTTAGGCTCGAGCCTCCTCCACAATAAGAGGGAAATTGACCTTACTATACCTTGCTGGTCAGACAGATTTTATTTAGAGGTTTCCTTCTCTTGCATAGATATTATATGCGTTGTATGCGTAAGGGATATATCCTTAGTTGCCTTTTACGACAACCACGGGCAAGATAAGCAGTGGAAAATTGTATTCTTACTCCGTCACCACACCGTAAGAGTCTAGCTCCAGACTCCTAAATGAAAGAAATGAGTGGTGACACATTTTATTCTTAAACAATCACTATGCAAAGAATAATGGGACTTGGAATTTCTAAATGAAAAATACGAACACTCGACGAATTGATAAAAACTCATGTTTAGTAGTTTTTTTGTTATTTCACGAAATGAACTAGACAATCCTCGTAAGACAGTCCTCGTAAGACAATTTAAATAAACCCGAAAATAATGACCAATGTGTAATTAAATAACCTAGGCGTGACAGAGTTTTTACCTTTTCGAGGGTAGAGGGCAGATCGTGAAACGCTTACATTGGGTCGGTAGGATATCCTTTATTATATCTGGGCTGATGTGTTAATTGTATGCTGTTGGTTTCAAAACATTTTATGAGATTACTTTCTGGTTTTATATAATGAGTGAAATTTAAACTTGAATCATAATCAGGACCCCCAAGAAATTTGTATTGTATAAATTCGGTAAGAAACTTTCAAGTCATATCTTACACATATGAGTAATACTGGCCTAGTAATATTCTTAATCTATGTCGCAAAATAACACTAAATAAACAAATCAATTAAACTGCCAAACTTACCTTATTAACTTACTACCGTTAAACTTACATACTTCACGCTTAAACTTACTGCCGTTAACATATCAAAATCACAAGTGACAATCTCTTAATTTATATATTCGTTGCATGTTTTATTAGTACACAGAGTGATCCATGTAGTGATGGGTTTAGAAAATAATGTGGTGTCCATGGTACCTACCATCATGCATGGGATTTTAAAATGTTAGGTCATAGATTGTTTCAAAGTAAAGTAAATATTTTACACGTCCAATTTCCCTACGGCAGCTAACAGAAGAAAAAACTTATGACCTTGTAACTGAACATTCATAAATTGTAGTTAAGAACCATTTCAATTATGTCAGGTATCCAACAAAATGAAACACATAATCGGTCCATTCGTTTAGGAGCTACGATGTTACAGCAGACACAATCATGTCAAACTTTCTTCTTGTGTTGGTGGTTAAAAATTAACAAACGCTAAGTGTTTATTGTGAATGTGCAGCGCTCGTAGTGAATCGAATCAGGAACTAAATTCTCTAAGGGCCGAACCAAAATCAGCTGCCGAACAAACAGCAACAAGTTTAATAAATAGTCACGACGGATCACAGACCATAAGTAGCTAATAAAAAAGGATAAATAGGTCTTATAGACCATGAAAAAATCGATCTAAAAAGGTAAAAGAACCATTAAACAAAATAGCCTGAGTAGTAGTGTGTCTATCATCATCAGTCACCTGACATCGTACATTAATAGGTCAATGTTTTTCGATGCGTAACGACCTCGTATTGGCTCAAGCGCAGCCGATGTGTCGCGTCATGCGCGCGTTATAAGTTTTTTGTTCGTTTTTATGTTCTGCCACCGTTCACGAATCGGTTATTAATTTTCGTGGCATGTTCTCTAGTTCCATTCTCTTTTATTGGCATATATTTTAAATAAAAATGTATTTCGACACTATTTTGATCGATGGCGCACTTTGATTTGAATTTTATATCTCTTTTATGTTATTTATTCCCCCCACCGATTTTTTATTATGGGCGGAGTCCCTGACCGTCCGACTCAGGTCTCTTTTGTGGCGACTACAGAGGGCCATGGCGGTCAGGACCATACGCGGATACCGCACGGTGGCGACGGAGGCAGCGTGCCTGTTGGCCGGGACTCCCCCGTGGGACCTGGAGGCGGAAATGCTCGCCGGTTTGTTTCGACGGGTGTCAGGGGTGCGAGCGGAGGCGGGTGTGGTCTCTTTGAGGGAGCTCACCGCCTGGCGCGTCGACGCCCGCCGAGACGTCATTGCCCGTTGGGCAGTCCGGCTGAAGAGGCCTCGGTTCGAGGTGCGGACCGTGGAGGCCTTCCGGCCGGTGCTGGTGCAGTGGTTGAAATGGCGACACGGGGTGCTTTCCTTCCGACTGGTGCAGGTGTTAACGGGGCTTGGATGCTTCGCCAAATACCTGTACACGGTCGTTAGGAGGGAGAGTACACCGTCTTGCCACCACTGCGATTGCGACGAGGACACGGCGCAGCATACGCTCGAGGTCTGTGCCGCTTGGGCAGAGCAGCGTCGTGAACTCGTCTCAATCATCGGAGCCGAACTGGGACGCGGTCGCAGCCTTCTGCGAGGCAGTAGTCTCGCGGAAGGAGGCGGCGGATCGCGCGCGCGAGGAGTGCAGCCTCGATGAGGCGATCCGCCGCCGGCGACTGGGGCGGCGTAGGCGCGATTACCTGCGCCTTATGCCGCCCTAGCCTACGTCGCGGGTGACGTGACCGGGGAATTAGTCCGTCACCCGCCGAGAGACCGACCGCGTGAGGAAAGACCGACGTCCTTCCCGATACGTCGGTCGATGGGATGATACCCCAAATAGGGGGTATTCCGTCGGGCCGACTACTGACGTCAAGTCACCCTGCTCCGGTGGTTGGCCCAACGACGAAGGTGACGTGCATCGCGGGTGGGTTGCGGGTGTGCGTGCTTACGCCCCTCCGTCGCCCCGAACGGAGTGGTGCGAGGAGCGCGCCGACCGCAACCCAACCCCAAAAAAAGACCTTTTTTTATTATATCGAGTTTTATATTTATTTTTTTGAGTTTTCATATTTTTTGCTGGTATCATTATATCAGCACAATAACATATAACATTTTTCACTAGAAAACAGTTAATTCAAGAGAAAGTTCCATTTTTAGTTTGATTCGTTAGTTTGATTGATTAACTTGATTTACGACACATAAAAAGTTTTTAATTTAATCGGATTATAGAAGAAGAAGAAAAATTATCAAAGCACGATCGCGACTTAGTTGTAACGCTATGTGTCATATCATCAATTATTATTTTCTGTTTCAAAATGATTACTGTGCCTAACTAAACGTATTAATAAAGCGGTGCAGGTTATTTTTACACGCTTTTTATCATTGTTAGTGAGCTGTCTGCATCGCTCCCGACAATCCGAGCAAACAAAAAAACAGCGTGAAAATTCATAAGCTACTACAGTACACCGCTTACTTGCTAGGATATCTAAACGCCAAGAAAACTCCCGATGCAGTTAAGACCATCGCATCTGTAAGTACAGATAGCCCTAATATATTCTTCTCACGCTGTCGGCTAAAGACATAAAGACAAGACACACACATCGTTTTCACGACACTAAATAAACAAATAGTAAATAATTAATGATAATTACTGACATAATTTAGAAAGGATAAGCCTTAGAAAGAAATTTGAGACCCATAACTTGGTAGTTCACGATCGTATATTTAGCTATATCGTGTAATTATAAACTAAGTCATGACTGCTATTCGTGTAATATCATGTTTACATTCACTATCCTCTGTCCTTGCTTATCTGAAATTTAATAAAGTACTCATATTTTACGTTAAAATGATTTGAATCATCTTCAGCCCATATACATACATCCCAATGTTAGGCATTGGACTCTTCCAAAAAGAAGAAAATTGACCTATACCACATAGGTTCGTACATGTTTTTATTTAAAGGTTTCTTTCTCTTATATTGATGATGCTATTTCTGTGTTGACGGAGTAAGAAAACATTTCACCACTCCCTCTTGCCTATGGACGTCATAAAAAACGACTAAGTGATACAACATGCATATAAGATCTGCGCAAGAAAAGAAAAACTTGAAATAAAACCCTACACCAATCCGTTCGACCAGCGTGGTATAGTAGGTCAATTTCCCTCCTATTATTAAGGAAGCTCGAGCCCAGCAGTGGAACGTATATGAGCTGTGCTGATAATGATGAATACTAGTGGTAGGATCACACTAACGACAGTTATCTGTCTATAGTCGCGGGCCGGTCCGTCCGGGATAGTACCACGCTCTCGCAGAAAATCGACGTCTGAGTAGTAGCAATTTGTTACTGCGCTTCGTTTGGTGAGCGAGAGAGCCGGCAGCCCAACTTTCTGAGGGTGTTTGCGTGTGGTGGATTTTGGTGGTGCCCTTGGTATCACCGAGCCTCAATGCACGTATTCATACTCCCTTCACTTTCTTCACGGTAGGCAGCGGCCTTGTAAAAGGTATACTGTTTGCTCGTTTGCCACTGCTTGCAATAAAAAAAAAGAAGCACCTGGGTGGTATTTTAAGACACTTGCGAGAAAGGAAAGGTTCAGAATAATTCAGAACCCTTTCCTTTTCTTCGTTTGACTCTATGCGGCAAAATAATTTGAATTTGTCTTACCTTACCAAAAACTATCTTCTTGTATATTTGAAACTACAGATATCCTTACTAATATTATAAATGCATATGTTTGTTACGCTTTCACGCTTAAACCACTAAACCGATTTCAAAAATTCTTTCATCAATGGAAAGCTATAATATCAGAGAGTAACATAGGCTATATTTTATCCCGGTATTCCCACAGGAAACCTGATAAATATTTTATAAACAAACAAAACTAAAGGTTCTTTGTAAAGACTTAAAGTTGAACAAAACTAAAGTTGGTATAACATGACTGGTTTGGCGAGGTGCCAAGTCTACAGATGTCGAAGCTAAGTCTTGGCCCCCAAGCACTTCCGAGAGTATATTATAACACTTATTAACATAATCTCTTATGTTTTAGTGTTAGTTTGAAACGATGTTCTTCGTAATCTCTTGTCATTTATTTTCTTACTTTTATAGTTCTAATCCGCTTCTATGTTGTCGATTTATTTGGATGTTATTTGTTTGAGGATTATTTATTGGGTGATAATTCATAATAATTATCGTAAAACACTAAAAAATAAGTAACCTTTAGTGACATACTGTTACTTATTTCTTAGGGTAAGCGGTCTATCTGATGGTAAATAACTGACTACATCGAAATTGCTGCTTGTAATATTTAAAATAAACTGGCCTGGCCCATACGTGGTGTATACCTTTATGCAGTTAATCAATAGTGTGTTTATTAAGTAAAAAAAAAACAATAATTTAATGTTAAAAATTATTCCAAGTGATGATGGAGTAAGAATACAATCCGAGGGGATCTTGCACGTGAGTGTTGTAAAAGATGACTTAGGTGATATACAGAAAACATCCATGCAAAAGAAGGAAAACTCGACATAAAACACTAAGCCAACACGTCTGACCAGGGTGATATAATTGGTCAAGTGCCCTCCCATTGTGGAGGAGGCCCGAGCTCAAGAGAGACAATATTGACATCTTTTCAGCCCCTACAAGTTTCTCACTTGTATGGGCTGAAAAGATGAGATAATGAATGTGACAAAAATTAAAAACATATTTAAATTAATTTCAAATCAATAAAAATATTAGCTTTTCTAATTAACCAAGTGTAGGTGTTATTGAAAAAATTGACATAAACATCGTTTTAATGACCACATAACACATTAACTAACCGTTTACATCTATCAAGCTTCGAGAAACCGGTCTGTTCCTCAAATCGACCGTGCATGAATATAGTAAAAATAAAATATAGTTCAATATTTTAATAACTTCATGGTTTTGAATAAATAATAAGTGCTGTTTGAGGGTTAACCAATAGAGACGTCGAATTTATTCAAACATACGCATAGTTACGCCTCCCGGATGGCCTAAATGTCAATATGAAACTTGCCGAATAAGTATTTTACGTGTTTATAATTTGGGATAACAATTTTTGTAATGTAAATATTTTCAAAGATAAATAGAGACACATTTAGATATGTTAATGATCTATCTAATATCTTTAAACGAGCATATCTTGTTTATTTATATATATGCAGATACTCGGAATTCTGCAATGATTTTCGTGAAATTTAGTATGCAGGAGATTTCAGGAACGATAAATCGATCTAGCTAGATTTCATTCATAGAAAACCTCGTTCTATCAGGTTTCAGGCAATGAAATAATTATAAAAAATAATATGAATTTAAATTTGGCATCAGGAATAAAAATAGCTTATTTGGGCAATCGAGCAGTTAGGGACTACTGCTTCAGACAGCGCCATTTTGATTCTTGGTTTTCTCCGCCTCCCTTTTATAATTTTTCCTTTTAATTATTTTTTTTTATTCATTTATCAATTTTTTTTTAACTTCATCCTCATCATTTCAGCGCATATACGTTCCACTGGTGGGCTCAAGCCTCCTCCACAATAGGAGGGAAATTAACCTTACTATACCATGTTGGTCAGGCAGGTTGGTATAGGGTCTTATTTCGAGTTTTTCTTCTCTTGCATAGATGGTATGTATATGCTTATTATATCTCTTTGTCGTCTTTTACTGACATCCACGGGCAAGAGAGGGAGTGGTGAATTGTATTCTTACTGCGTCACCACACGAAACTTTTTTTAACTTACTAAAACAAAATTGATTATTCAGATCTTATTATGTGACAAACATTCGCAATGCTCAGCAATAGATTAGAGATAGAATCAACCTACTGAATGAAATACTTCGAGGCATTGCACTGTCAGTTAAAGTGGTTATGACCGTAACTTATAGTAATGATCGATCAGGACCGGTAACAAAACCGGGATACTTATAAGGAAGTATGATGCCTATTCCTCAGCATGGCCCCTCACTGCGCCCTTTGAACCGAACACTGGTAACTTATGTATATAACTTTGCCTAGCGGCTTGCTTTTCAAATACTTCACTAGAGTAACACCGACTCGTTAAGCCTTATACATAGTGGATTGCCAATAACTCCTCATCCTTCCAACCATAGCGACACATATGACATCCTCCGACGGATCACGCTCATGCGTATTTTGACGGTTCTACCTAACTACTGATCCAAACACCGCAGAAATGGTAGAAGATTCTATTGTATACTTACATAGTAAAATTATTAAATAAACATTCCCAGTTTGAAGTCAACCGGTTCATAGGGGAAAATCAAATGATATTGTATACCACTTATTAATTAATAGCGCAAGTTTCATAAGTATTATCAATCCCTTTTTAATTGACATATTAAACACTGGTCTTATAATAGTTAATAAGTTCACTATTTATCACAGGCGCTCGACAGATAGTTAAACTTACGTTATTATCATCATCATCATCACAGCCTATATACGTACCACTGCAGAGCTCGGGCCTCCTTAAATTGACCTACTGTACGACGCTGGTTAGACGTGTTGGCATAGTGTTTTATCTCGAGTTTTCCTTCTCTTGCATTATCTGCGTGTCAATTCCCTTAGTAGTCTTTTACGACATATACGGGTAAGAGAGAGAGGTCACAGGGGATGGTGAATTGTATTCTTACTCCATCACTACACGGAATAAAAACCACAAAAAATCTTTCAGGTTTAGAGATTGACTTAATATTTGCATTCCTGGCATGCAATAAAATTTAGGATTTAATGCCCACTTATTTGCGACTCGTCGGAAGATCTTGACAACCCAATTGTCCCCCGCTTACAAAATACCACAATGCAAATCGCAAATCTTTAAATAAACGTTATTATCAAAGTATATTATTTACAAAGCTTTCATAATAATAATTTTCATAATATAAATTCAAATATTGTTGTACGGCTTCATTGTTTGTGTTATATCTAAGTGCTCGGATGACCGAGCTTAGCTTGGTATTTCTTTTTCTTTTTGCTAAATTGTGTTTTAAAAATATATATTTTAATAAAAATAGTTATTATATTGATAGTAAATTCTCACAAAAGATGGTTCTTTTTCTCATAATAACGAAACAAAGAAAGAAGGAAAATCAAGTCTGTCTACAGCCGCAGGCCGATCCGGCAGGGGTAGTGCCCCAGTCTCGCAGAAAATTAACGCCGGATTGGTAGCATGTATGTTACTGTACTTAGTTCGGGGAGCGAGAAAGCGACAGCCCAACTTACCTACTGAGGGTGTTTGCATGTGGTGAGTTTTGGTGATGCCTTTAGTATCACCGACCCGCATTGCATTTATTCACACTCCCTCCACTTTCTTCACGGTAGACAGCGGCATTAGTAAATTGTCGCATGGAAATTGCGAAGAAAATGACAAACTCTCGAACCACCTTAACCTATATTGCGCTGGGAAGCAACTTACTAATTATAAAATTATGCATATCATTTTAAAAACTAAACTCACCTCTGATGTATCTTATCGGCTGGGTGTTTGCCACAGTAAGTCTTGTTTGCTGTGTAATGGCCCATCAACTTAGGCTCAGGTTTGCTAGAAATAAGAATATGACTTCAGAAGACATTTGGATTGAACAATTTATCTGCCCTTTCAGGCATAAAGAGACTTAAGACTATAAAAATAAACTCTATCAAGGTACATAATTTTATTAGCCATACCTGTTTCTTAATCTAAAGTTTACGCATATTCCTTTCATTTTTAATGTCTTCATTCTCAGCTATGTCATAACACCGTCAAAATTTTAAATCTTTATTATGAACTTGTGTACTTTGAACTCTTACAACGATGCCTGAAGAAGCGATTTGTGACAAGTAATTTGCAGTATACTTTTTATTTGCTTCTATAAAATAAACTGAATTAACAGTTTACTAAAACACAATGTTTTATTAAAAATACGTTGTTATCATTTTCTTGCCTGTTCTGTAATCTGGACATGTTTAATAAGAATATTCAGAATGTGTCTCCATGGCTTACCAATAATGTACTCATTTATAGAATCTAAAAAAAATAATTGAATGTCAATTAATTCCTTATTAAATTAAGCAGTTTCTTTACACGCTCTAACCTCAATAACTTCTTGTTAGGCTCAAAACGTTTAAATGAAAAAGAAAACTTATATGCTACAAACATTTGAATATAAGATTTAATATTAGTCGTAATATTTTACACATAATTTCTGTCATATATATTTAGCACGTTCGATTTATAATGCAATTCCAAGGCCGAAACAAGAGTATCTTATTTCTATCTTAATATCACCATCATTCTCAGTTTTAATACCTATATTATTACTATGTTAGCTGTTCAATTACTGACTACAGGTCACTTGTAAATTATTACAGAGTAACTGGCGTACTTTGCCGGCCAAACGGGTTACGGTAACACTTTGTTTTCGAGTTTTCCCTCAATTGTCGCTTTGGGCATCTCCATGCGTCGTATATAACGACACCTTAGGGATGTATATGGGTCGTAACATTGAGCATTCTCCGTGCCTTGCGTGGATAAAGCTATACAATATGTATATTACAACGTGATCATAACATAATAAATCTACCCAGTTAAGATCACGCAGTGGTGGTAACTGCGAGGAATCTTAGCGAGGGTAGCAAAACATGCATACGTACATATGCACTTCTAGTTACTCTATGTTATGTGATGAAACTTTTCTGTGGTATTCGTATCGGACAAAATATTAGTCCAATAGTATTTCGGAGGGTATTAAAAAAGTCACTAACTTAACCTTTGTTTTATCTATAGGAATAATTAAATGATCTACTCATTTATCAGCTCGTAGACGTCCACTGTTGAACTTAGGACTCCTAAGGAGAATGCCACTCGGAACGATTCTGTACTACTTACATCCAACGACTCCCGACCATTTTCTAGATTCAGTTTCTAGAGTCGTGATCGCCACTCGAGAACCTCACAACGGTTTTCGGCTCAACGAATTATGTGGCTTGCTCATTGCTATTTCAACGTCCTAATTCATCGAGCTATATCGCTTACACCCGTTCTACTACAGATTTTCGTATTTTATCACGTAGAGAAATACCGAGCATAGCCCACCATAGCACATTGAGTGATTTTGAAGTTTTATATGAGCCCAATATTTTGTAACTTAGATATTATAAAATTTAGTGAGCATTTTATGTAATTAACACAAAAGTTTAAATTGGAATAACACGATACATCCTATGAAAATTACTGCGCCAAACAATTAATAAAAATAACCGATACCATAATGAGAGTCACTTTTGCAATTTAGGTTCCTAGTTTCTGAAATTGTTAATCTAAATTTAGTTGCTGGCGAAATTCTGTGAACGCCAAAAAGTACTCTATTATCAGCCTATACCAATTCTGTGTATACCAAAAGGCAATGCAAATGGTGGAATCAAATAATATTTTCTCCCTCTTAATAAATATTATAAGATACATCTAGTCAAAAATGGCAGTGGTCAAAGATGGCACGCTGCCAGACCTCTATATCACAGATATTAAATAGTCGACTCTTATCTAAGTACCCGCTCAACATCCAAACTCCAGATCAGCACTATCTAAACTATTTGGTATTCAATTTAATTCCATTCTCAGATAGTTTTAAATTGAATAGTATTGAACGTGTGCGAAATTTTACAGTATTTCAATATGTACTATAAGATTTTTATCGATATCTTGCTCAACGCAACTTCGTCCTGTTCCCAAACCTATATTTAGGGTTTTTAATTTTTGTTTTGTGCTTTTAAACTTACAACAGCAATTCGCATATTAGTTAATGCTAGTAATACGTAAGAAAAAATAATATTATGTGTCTTATCATAAATGCTTATGTGCGTTTGTTTGTTATTTTGTGTAGCTACTAACCCTTACTTTGCTCGTAGCTGTTGTAAAAGACGACTAACAACTTTACGTCTACCTGGGCCAGCTCCATCTAAAGCCGTTTGGTCAAAAATTACATTCTCAAGGTGTTTTGACATCAGGCAAGCGGTCGGTTCCAAAATTATTGCCAATTACTTGGCAATATGTATTATTAAATAAGAGTACGTATTGAGTCGACCCCAAGTAAATGGGATAGAAAAAAGGGTAAGCAATTATGATAATGGTTAACTACTGAACCAATCGACATGAAATTTTACACACATTTTGTTGATGATACAGAAATGTGTATCTTTCAATAAGTTACCTTTCATACAGAAAGATACCGTTTCCAATGCAGTAAAATATGATTAACAAAATCGAAATTAATGCAAATGAAGCCGTGAGCATAGTTAGTATCATTTCCGTTAGCCCTTATATTGATTAGGGTTATAATAGCTCAGACCATCATAATAGCTCAGGGCCAGGCTAGACTTTATTAGTGGTAGGACCACATTGTGGACGGTTGTCTGTCTACAGTCGCGGGCCGCTCCGTCCGGGGTAGTACCACACTATCGCAGAAAATCGACGTCTGAGTAGTAACATTTGTTACTGTGCTTCGTTCGGTGAGCGAGAGAGCCGGAAACCTAACTTTCTGAGGGTGTTTGCGTGTGGTGGGTTTTGGTGATGCCTTTAGTATCACCGAATCATTCACGCACGCATTCACGCTTCCTTAACTTTTATCACGATAGGCAGCGGCCTACTTACCATCAGGTATAAAAAAAGACTACCCGTGAAACCCATTTTTATTTAAATAATGGGATAACATTTCAAAAATCAAAGAATCCATGAATGCATAGCCAATGACACATGAGAAAATTCCTAATAATTGTATTATGTAGTCAGTTGTGATTTGTCTATGTGTAATGTAGTTACAAAAACTGCATCTTTTTTTCTTGAATAATGACCCTGAACCCCCCGCTGGACATTTATAAGCTGCGATGATGACCACCTAATACAAAGTAAAATGCAAAACTTCGCGTACATAATACATTTCAAATTACCATCGCAAACTTCGTTCGTAAAGTTCTTTCAAATTGTACCTTAAATTAAAAGACGCGGTAAAATTATTTAATTTTCATCTCGAGATAATTCTAATTTGAGATCAGAGCATTTAATTTTCATAGCTTAGCGAAATTCCATTTCGGTGAAACCCGATTAGTGTCTCGACGACCGTGGCCTATTTGTTATGTGTTAGCCATATTTCTTGTAAACGCCAAAATAGCGAAGGATGAGGCGGAAAAAGGAAAATTTGTGCGGGTTAATCATAAAAGCTGAACGCTAATCGTTTCTTTTTTCTTTCTTACTTGCTATTTTTATAATTATATAACCACTTCAGATATCTCTTTGAATATGACGTACATTTTTTTGTCGGCTTAATATCTTTTAGGATATTGTTAGTATTATAATTTCTTAATGTAAAAGACAGTTTATAAATCTGGGAACTAATCTTTCTACGGCTTAAATCTCCTCATTACATCTACGTTCCACTGTTAGATATGACCCTCTCCTACAATATGAGACCAAGCTTGGCTGGCTGGCTGGATGGTTTACTATGCCAGACGTGTTACTATATAGGTTATTTTTATATTTTCGTTCTCTAGTAGTGATTTTATCTACCTACGTCCCTTACTTACGCATAGATTGTATAGTGGTTAGGAAACCGGGCTACCGTACAAAGTTGCGCGGATTCGATTCCCATGCAATACTTTGTGCAATTCACAAATTGATGTTTTGAGTCTAGGTGTAATTTGTGTTTTTATTAGTATGTTTGTAATATCGTCGCCCATGCAAGGATTAGCTGCTTAATGCATTTTGTCATCTTTTAAATAAAAATATTTGCTTGGCAGAGGTTTATTTACTTATGTAGAGGTTTTATGCATACATATATAACTACTTACATGATATATTTATGTACTTTCAAATACGTTTTAAAACGTGTATAATGGATAACCAAAGAAATATACACTATAAATTAGAAATGGGTAACTTTTTAACTCACAACACAACATGTTTAAACATTAACGAATTTATAAATTTTGATAGATATTTGAAAATGTATTAATGAGACAATATAGTAAATACTTTGTTTGAACTCGAATTAAAATGAGACCTATTAACTTGTGCAGTGCCTGAACTGGGTGGGTTATCCCGTCGTCCCGGCTGTTCCAGTGCCTTCTCAGCACCCTCGACAGCTTCGCATCCTGAACCAGGTCAGTCTAAATTATATTTAAGTTACTATCTTCTAGTTAATAAGTAAACACATATTTATTTAACATAACTAGGAATTGCTTCATTTTTATGGTCATTGCCGGATTTAAAATGTATCCAATGATCTAATTTGTTTTGAGGAAAAGCTTGTTTGGATGTTGCTTTTTACAGTAAAATTATTGCTCATAAATTCTAACTGATAAGGGGTGTTACGATAAATAATCTTAAATACGTAAAATAAATTGTTACTTAAGTGAATTTCTTCAAGCCGTAACAGTTCAATAAATCTTATTTACGACAAATTCAATGATAATGAAGGTGATCGGTTCCCTTTTAATGCTTAAGTTGTCTGCGACAGGAGTCTATTAATTATTCAAATGGATGAAATAATATTTCTAAACGTTTTTTTAATAAATTGAATTTTAGAATAATTTTCTCAAAAAAACTATTGAGTTTCGTACTCGTATAGGTATATGTTATAAAAGAATTGGAACTAATCATACCACGTATTCTCACAATCGTAAATCCTGCAAGCCAACCTCAGCTCCACATTGATCTCCATGGATAACACCAAGACTTAAACCTCAAGGGATACTGGGAGCCTTTTTAATTATGTTGGCACACGCAACATGTTTCTTTGGAAAAGACAAATAGTAGACGTTAAAAAATAAACGTTTCCTCTCCTATCCAATGTAATAGACAAAATTTAAACTGACTGATCAGTCAACTGATAAAAAGATATAGGTATGATTACGTTAAATACAGTAGTAAAACCCATGTTTTACTACTGTATTTAGCGTAATTGTATATCTCTTAAATATCCCCAAATTAGGCAAAGTCTTTATAATAATGTTGTAATTTTTTATGGGTGGGCTATGGTAAGCGCACGCGCGGTTGTCCGCCCGGGGCGATGAAAGGACGGCGCGCGGGCCCATAACCCACCCGTACTCACGTCACCTCGTTGTTGGGCCGACCACTGGAGCAGATGTGACTTGTCATCAGTGGTCGGCACGACGGAATACCCTTTCGGGTAACCTCACCTCTCGACGTACTGGGACGTCGGTCGCCATCGCGATAATGTCGTAATATAAGATATACTAGCTTTTGCCCGCGGCTTCGCCCGCGTAAAAATTTACTTGCATATTGAACTATTATCGCAAAGAATATTATCGGCATAAAGAGAGACATTTCTTAATTTAAGAAATACTCTATCTACGTGTCAATTTTCATCCAAATCTCCTCAACAGTTTAAGCGTGATTGAGTAACAAACATCCAAATATCTTCACAAACTTTCACATTTGAATATTACTTCCAGCCTTATAGTTCAGATTGCCGTGCAAATACGATGATAAATAGGCCTTTCTTTAGTCTCTGATAACGTACTTTTCCATTGGTGAAAAAAAAAAATTATATCAATCAAACACCCGCAGTTTCATTCACGTAGAAATTCCCATGCCAATACCGAGATAAAAAATGCCTATGTTACTCGCTGATATTATAAATTTACACACATACCAAAAAAAAAATAAAAATATAAATCCCAGAAATATCAGAGATATAAATTGCCTATGTTACTCGCTGACAACATAGGTAGCTTGCCATTGGTGAAAGAATTTTAAAAATTGCTCGACATCCCCCGGTATAGTTCTCGTTCCTGGGCAAATACCGGAATGAAAATAGCCTTTCACTGATAATATAGCTTTTCATTAGTGAATTAATTTTTAAAACCATTAAATTCCCGTGATTTCATCGACATTGTACCCGATCCCGTAGGAATATCTGGATAAAAATAGCTTAAATATGTTACTCGCTTAAAAATAGCTTTCCATTAGTGAAATAATTTTAAAATCGACTTAATTCAGCCACACCGGGATAAAATATAACCTGGGATAAAATATAGTCTAAGTTATTCCTTATGTACGACTGGTAGACCTGATGGTAAAATATAATCAATATCGGTCCAGCCATTTTGAAGATTACCTGTAACGAATAGACAGACAGACAAAAACATTTGGACCGTATTGTGTGAGCATAAATAAAACCTATTATTTTGATAGACAAACAGACGCTTCAAATTTATTTATTTGTAGAGATAGAAAATTGGAATAATATCTTGATTGTAACTTACTGTCTGGTAGCTGCTAGAAATATTACCACGCTTTCATTGTTCGTGGGTATCGCAAAATACTACTAAGACAAAGATTTACATCGACCTGGACCGGTGATGCCGTCTGGCCAACAATGTCGTGCGCCAGGTCATAAAATGTTGCTAGAACCTTTGCAATATATCTACGATGGCAGAAGAGTACCTACATATCGCGTCGATCCAAAGTAATTAGGATAAGAGCAAGATAATGATGATATATCATTGGCTGGGTGTCTTATGTGTTTTATCCTTTTGGGGCAGCCCAAAATTGTTTCTTAGTGAGTGCTTACCCCAAATAACCGATCGGTATACAAAATTTCACATTCTTAGGCCCGATATCATTGGCTATACACTTTCACCCTCTTAGGCGTTGAATTTCCAAAAATTCTTTGTTAGAGCTCGCTTATCCTTGCCAAAAATTGTTTCATAGTGCTTGGTAAGTGAGCACTAAGAAAATCTGGGGGTAATCCAAGAAAGCCGACCGTGTATTAAAATGATCCTTCCTAAGCTCAGTGATTTCGGTTAAACACTTTTCACCCCCTTAGGGCTAAAATTGCAAAAATCTCTTTCCCCAAGAAAGGAAACTATACAAAATTCCATGTATCTAGGTGATTTCGGCTATATATTTTGCACCCCTTTAGGAGTTGATTTTAATAAAATAATTTCTTAGAGCTCACTTACAACAAAAGAAAGAGAATTGCATAGAAAGTTTTACGTTCCTAGCTCCAAGAGTTTCATCTATACGCTTTTCACCCACTTAAGGGAGTGATTTTCCAAAAATCCTTTGCTAGTGCTCGTGTACCCCAAGAAATAAGACGACGTAAAAAGAAAATACTTTCCCCTATTTCAACCCCTTATACCTATTTTTTCGCGATATAAAGGAGCCTTATATCCTTTCTCAAGCTTTAGTTCATCTCTGTACCAAATTTCATCAAAATCGGTTAAGTGGTTTCGACGTGAAAGGCTATATGCTTTTCAACCCCCTTTTTTTTGGGTTGGGCTGCGGTTGGCGCGCTCCTCGCACCACTCCGTCCGGGCACCCCAAGAAATACGATGGTGTAAAAAAAAATACGTTTCCAGGCCCAGTGGTTTCGGCTGTATGCTTTTTGGTATTTTAGGGTTTGAATTTCATACCCATGTAAATGGAATTTCCAAAACGCTTGAGCGAATATTTATTTATTTATTATTAGGTGCCTCAATACAAAGATTCGTGGTTCGATCATCGAAAATGACGAATTTCCATACAAAATGTCATCCCCTATTTCAACCCCTTATACCCATTTTTTTGCGACAAAAAGTAGCCTATATCCTTTCTCAAGCTTTAGTCCATCTCTGTACCAAATTTCATCAAAATCGGTTTAGACGTGAAAGACTATATGTTTTTCACCCCCTTAAGGGGGTGAATGCCCAAAAATCCTTTGCTAGTGCTCCCCAAGAAATACGATGGTGTAAAAAAAAATACGTTTCTAGGCCCAGTGGTTTCGGCTGTATGCTTTTTGGTATTTTAGGGGTTGAATTTCATCCCCATGTAAATGAAATTTCCAAAACGCTTGAACAAATATTTATTTATTTATTATTAGGTGTCTTAATACAAAGATTCGTGGTTCTATCATCGAAAATGACGAATTTCCATACAAAATATCATCCCCCATTTCAACCCCTTATACCCATTTTTTCGCAATAAAAAGTAGCCTATATCCTTTTTCAAACTTTAGTCCATCTCTGTACCAAATTTCATCAAAATCGGTTTAGACGCGGAAGACTATATGTTTTTCACCCCCTTAAGGGGGTGAATTTCCAAAAATCCTTTGCTAGTGCTCGTGCACCCCAAGAAATACGATGGTGTAAAAAAAATACGTTTCTAGGTCCAGTGGTTTCGGCTGTTTGCTTTTTGGTATTTTAGGGGTTGAATTTCATCCCCATGTAAATGGAATTTCCAAAACGCTTGAGCGAGTATTTATTATTAGGTGCCTCAATACAAAGATTCGTGGTTCGATCATCGAAAATGACGAATTTCCATACAAAATGTCATCCCCTATTTCAACCCCTTATACACATTTTTTTGCGATAAAAAGTAGTCTATATCCTTTCTCAAGCTTTAGTCCATCTCTGTACCGAATTTCATCAAAATCGGTTTAGACGTGAAAGACTATATGTTTTTCACCCCCTTAAGGGGGTGAATTTCCAAAAATCCTTTGCTAGTGCTCGTGCACCCCAAGAAATACGATGGTGTAAAAAAAATACGTTTCTAGGCCCAGTGGTTTCGGCTGTATGCTTTTTGGTATTTTAGGGGTTGAATTTCATCCCCATGTAAATGAAATTTCCAAAACGCTTGAACAAATATTTATTTATTTATTATTAGGTGTCTTAATACAAAGATTCGTGGTTCTATCATCGAAAATGACGAATTTCCATACAAAATGTCATCCCCTATTTCAACCCCTTATACCCATTTTTTCGCGATAAAAAGTAGCCTATGTCCTTTCTCAAGCTTTAGTCCATCTCTGTACCAAATTTCATCAAAATCGGTCCAGTGGTTTAGACGTGAAAGCGTAGCAGACAGACAGACAGACAGACAGACAGACAGACAGACAGACAGAGTTACTTTCGCATTTATAATATTAGTAAGGATTCCGCGTGGTGACAGAGTAAGTATACAATTTACCACCCCTCTCGTACGCGTGGATGTCGTAAAAGTCGATTAAAGGATTAAATATGTATTTAAATATGTATGTATATAATCAGAAGAAAACTGGAAATAAAACCTACACTAATACGTCTGACCACCGTGGTCTAGTAGGTCAATTTCCTTCTTATTATGGAGAACGCATAGGAGCTGAAATAATAAAATATAATAAACACGTTTATCTTTAACCGCCTGTGTAAGTGCCACCACAGTTTCACACACTGCATAAATGTTTTATACATCACTGATTCATAAACCAAATTTTAATCGACAATAAATTTTATACATATCTTAAAAGCTTCGATTTTTTTCAGTCGGCCATGAATCATGGCTTTAAGTTGACACTGTATTTTAACCCAACATAGTCAACACAAAATACTCACCGTAGTATCTGATCTAGTTCCTTCTTTTTCACTGAAATAATCATTTTAAACAGCAAAAATAAGTTCAGAACTATCCTCGAATAACTTTGAAATGAAGCCATTCAAAGCTTTAATGAGCGCAATAAAATTGCAATAGTAACTAAATAACTACAGGTCAAGAATGAGCGCAATATGGTGATGAATAGCTTAGTTGATATATACTGGAAACGTGTAATTAATAAGAAGACGATGCACTACATATGGTCCGTGATACATATTTATCAGATGTAACAGGGGAACCAGTTAAGAACATAATGAATTTTAATGTCATGTCAACAAAAAAGTATCGAAACAACCGCATGTTATTTTGTAACTGATGTACTTTTAAAATGAAACAGTTTACACCTATCATAGTTTGTGTTCGCATATTCGATGAAGTTGAAATTTTGTTTAACTTCTATTGTTAAACTTGCGCCAAAGTTTTACGATGTGGGAATAAGGTAAAAAATTAAGTTTATAAATACCACGTTTTGATAATAAATGTACATGTGGAGGGTAGGCATTTTTGGCTTTGAACAAACATCGTCTAATCAGATCCTACTAAAACATCGTATAGCTGTCGACTTCATCAGCGAAATACTTGGTGCTGTAAATGAGTGCCAAGTTCTGTAGACAATTCTTAATTTATGTGAATATTCCAAGAAAGTATAAAAATCTATAATATGCATATAACATCTATGCAAGAACGTCACATCTGACCAGCGTGGTATAGTAGGTCAATTTCCCTTCTTTTGTAGTGGAGGCTCGAGCCCAACAGTGAGACGTGTATGAGCTGAAACGAATAACGGTATTAAATAAATTTAACAGATTTAGTTTTTTCCCCTAATAAAACATATTTGCTATTGAAATAATTTATTATTAAAATTCTCACTTTTTAATTCCAGTTGTGGAATTATTTATATTATATTTATATAATAACTTATAATTAATTGAACCTTAACATTTGACTTAAGTTGGAGCAGGTATGAGTACTGAGTACCTACCTACGATACCGTCCTAGCCAAAGTCGCGGCGGGTGAAAGAGGGCATTATGCCTCCATTTGCAGTGAATTCGACGGCGTGGGAGAGAGGTCCGGCTATTTCGCTTGGGAGAGGTATCCAAAAGGCTAACGGGCCACCAAAGTGAAGAATTCCGTTCCACTCACTCAATAGCCGATGTATGTAAACACGGCGAATTATATATAGATGGGCGGGGTAAGGTCGAACCATAAAGTAGGCTTGATAAGTTTTCTAAATTTTTATTTATTTATTTATTTAAGACAACACCCTGCACTAAGGAAATAATCCTTGTATTGCGGGGGACTTTACAAACATATAATTAACGGACACAAATTACATCCAGACTCAGAACAACAATTTGTGGATCGCACAAAGTGTTGTCCCGCGTGGGATTCGAACCCCCGACACTGGCGCTGTAGGTCGCTATCTTAACCACTACGCCATCTGTGCAGTCGTGTCGTTGAACGAGCTAGGAAGGAGGAACTTCTCTACGGCGACACGGTCCGCCGCCGGAAACTTGGTCGACGCAGGTGCGAGTACCTGCGCCTGATGCCGCTCAAGCCAAGACCGCGGGTGATGTACTATTCTTCGATCCCGTCTGAGAAGCTGAGGGGCATTAGAAAGGAAGGATACCCGAAAGGGTATCCCGCCGAGCTAGTCATGGACGAGAAGGAACTCGGTACCGGTGGTCAGCCCAATGGCGATTGAGAGGGCTAACGGTGGGTTATGGGCCCGCACGCCGCCCTTTCGTTACCCAAAAAAGAGGTAACTGCTGTCTAAGCAATACCTTAGCATACTCGAGGGCGTCATATCTACGCGATAGGGCGACGTGCCGTCCTTGGACCGTCCACTGATGTCTTCAGACAAGTGTGAGGACTAGTGTCCTACTTCGTCAAACCAGCCAATCTCAGAGCAGTATACTTTTTGAAAGGATATTGACTAACCATACCCCACTCAACCGTAACTATAACTACATATATGTATACGTACAAGTGGACCTGTTGAGTAGATCATCGGTCTCGTATGAGGCGTAATCAAAGTTTCGCATAAAGCGGATGTTAGTTTAGTTATTTTAATGAAACCAATAAATATCAAAATCGTTAATAAATTATTCAACTTAATAATTAAACGCCTAATTAAATAGACTAGCAAATTGAAATACGCGTAGTTGATATGAAAAGGTAAAGTAGCAGTCTCGACGTTGCCGTCTCGGAGTTGGTACGTCATCGCTCATAGCAGGAAGTACTTACTCGGTTAAAGTAATTAATTCTTTCGCCGTTCTGTTTCAACAAATCACTTTTTAGTTAACATGAAAATTGTAGTCCGCATAGCAGAACTACTGCTATTCGAATTTGATCTTTTATCGTAGATTTAATATCTTGTCCATCTTCATTACGGTGATTGTTAAATTTAATACTTTTAGAAGGTAAACTTTGATGTATTTAGTTTTGCTTAAATATTCTGTGTGCATACAAACATTGATAGTTTTGTAGTTTGGTGTAAAATTTTGTAGTTTAGATGGTTGTCGTCTGTTTAGTACTTAGTTCTACTCGGCTATTAGCTTATAACAATCAGAATCTAAAGAACTGTGATAATATCTGCCTATTGTTTTAACATATCGGCTACATTTTATATATAAAATAAACATGTCAAAATATCCCATAGATAGACAATTTTTTTCAAAATTTATCATTTATAAAAGATATAATATAATTATATCTATGTAATTTTAATAAAACAGGTAAACAATTGTTAATATGTTAAAAGTTTATATGCACTGTAAGCGATTACATTACATTCATTCAGTATATGAAATCTATCTCTCTAATTGAGTATATGAAATCTACTCATGAATGATGATGATGAGTATATGAAATCTATCATGATGATTGTCTCAATGGCTCCTATAAGATTTTGACGTCGAACGTTAGATGGGACATAAATGTTGTTTAAGAACTTTTATAGCACCGTATTTTTTTAACAATCTGAAATAGTTTCTTTTTAACTCGATAGACGACGCGCCAAAGTATGAGTTTTGCTTAACCTTTAGCAAACTAAGACAGGCTTTTATAAAAGTATTGTCATGATTGTAAACAGTATTGTTGATATAATAAATTCTGCCACCACGAACGCTGAAAAGTGTTTCAAACGTCGGGAAATCAAAAATCAAATACAAACGCAATAAAATCCGTAGTTTTATATAAAATCTGTTTTACTCGTAATATATTGAATGTGACGGTTTCTGATGTTTACCCGAGTAATGCAAATATGAGATAAAGCCATTTTTACTGATTTTATAGCGTTCAGATTTGAATTTTATTTACGAGATTTAATTTCTATGAGTAATTAGTAATGATTTTTTTATCAAAAATGTCGGTCATCATTTAATATCCTATATAGTAAATAGGTAAAGAAGCTCTGTAGTATTACGATCTATTAGGCGTGAAACATTTGAGTATCCTCTCGTGACCATGAGCGTCGAAAAAGTGTACAAAAATCGAGTAAGTTAAAATCAAATACAAACACGATAAAATCCGTAAAAATGTTTCATTTCACTACTATGTAACTACATTGAATAGGAATTAACATCAGGTTTATGGTCAGAACATCATCATCATTTCGGCTTATGTACGTCCCACTGCTGGGCTCGAGCCGCCTCCACAAAAGGGAAATGGAAATAGGAGGGATAATGAAATAAGAGGGAATTGACCTTGCTACATCATATTGGCTAGACAGATTGGTATATAGCGTTTTGTTTCGAGTTTTCCTCGCCTTGCAATGATTTTATATGCGTACTATATCCCTTAGTCGTCTTTTACGACATCCACGGGCATGATAGGGAGTGGTGAATTGTATTCTTATTCCGTCATCACACGTGTGAGAACAGTTAAATTAAAAATCATGAGATTTATTTTTATAGAATTAGTATACAAACTGATAAGTTTAATCTCTATGAAAAGTTGAAACAAAATTTATTTATAGACAATGAATGAATTATGAATTAATCATAAACTTTGAATATAGTTTTAGGACGAACACGAAAGTGTCACGTGGTGGTCTTGTATTATATTTAATATCTTAGTGTTCTGACAATATTAAAGAGTTTTGATAATATTTACGTAATGTACAGAAAGTACTTACGGGTGTGTAGTGAATATGATATAACAGCACGTTAGTAACTCCTTTTTATTTGCCTCTAAAATTCCCAGAAGATACCACCATTAATAGTATAGACTTAATGTAGTATACATGATGATGATGATTTGAGTTACTGACGGACAATAACTTTAAATGAATTATTAATAAATAAATAAAGATTTGGTTTAAAAATCTGCGTAACCGAGCCACAAACGCCAAAAAAAATAACTTCAGTATATATAATTCTCTTTTCTTATTAATATTTTTATCTTATTATTCGTCGTCGTAAAAGTCCACTAAGGAATATAATATGCATATAACATCTGTTCAAGATAAGGAAAACTCTAAATGAAACCCTATACCAACACGTCTGACCGGCTACTATAGTAAGTCAATTTTCCTCCCATTGTAGAGGAGGCTCAAGCTCAACAGTGGGAGGTATAAGAGCCGATATGATGATGAATGATGAAGCAATACACTTTCAGAATTTTAGTCAATACTATTATTATATTTACAAACATATAATAAAAGGCTCTTTTATTTGTAACGAATGTTACCAGTTACGTAACATTATGAACGTCTGATTTGGTTTCACCACACATATTTCTTTTACGATCACTATAAAACACATATGCGGAGTTTATTTTAGAAACAAATATCCACTGCTTCATAGTGAAGCTAAATAAATACAGTTCAAAGGCCGGAGTGGCTTCGGATTTACTTTATACACTTTTCAAAGATACGTGCAATATCTATCAAGTAAATAAAATAATAAAGAGAACTGGGGTTTGGCACAGTAAGGGCCTTAATGTACACGATATTCAACATTGGTCGTTATAGTAGAAGTTTTTAGAAAACGAATGCCTCAAATGTTGTCGCGGCGATTAAGTCGCATTTTGAACACAGACATGACGATTAGCTTGCTAAACGGTTATTCTGCTATCGGTAAATTATGTATCTGGTTGTCAAACCGCAATACAGTTACATCATTGCATTCGCAAAATCGCCAACACTAAAAGCAGTATATGTGATAAAACCCTTAGTTTCACTACTGCGCTTGAGCTCCTATTTGCAATAAACACGTCCCGTGTGGTCCCCACAACTAGGAACAAGTTTCACAGACTTGTTTGCACTTGGAAATGTTTAAAGCGAGACTTTAGTTCGAGAACGGCTTGAATTTCTTTAGTCTCTCGTGAACTTTGAATTAGCTACGGTTGAAATCTTTAAGAAATGGCTTTTCTAGTTAAAACTACATGACCGAGTACACAGTCAATTGATGTCAAATTGATACAGATTTAAACTCGTTTAGGTTACCTTGTTTCTCCTAAGTAATGTTATAAATACGAATATGACTTTATTTGTTACGCTTTCACGGCTAAAACAATAAACCGAATTTAAAAAAATATTTTCAATTGTTCTTTATCAGCGAGTAATATGTAACCAGGGCCGGGCAATGTTCCTCGTATATTGGAGAAACTTCGAGCCCAACGTGTACGACGTGTACGATTTGAGATTATGATGATGAGTTTAACTGAATATATGTACGCAAAATTTTAGCCGACTTCAAAATGACTTAATTAATTATATATGTACCTATTTGGCAAATTCAGATGTTCAATATTATACAAGTAAACAACAAATAATGTTTTGCTATTTACTTGTAAAATAAAATAGTGCGAACGAGAACGACAGAAAATATTTCAAGCTTCTAAAAAGGTTCATTATGAAAACAATATTCTATTATAAAACCGGATTTTATATTGAACAACAAAACATCTCCTTAATTTGGTGTCACATAAATTAGGGTTGTCGTAAACTACTTAATATTCTTTTATCAACTAATTATATCAACAGAGTAAGCCAGTATTTATTAAAACCAAAAACAATTAGCTTTACCCCTCGATAAGTCAAGAATTTGCCGAACAAAATATTATATTGATTGAATAAACAGTTTGTTATATCAATAATCCTAAGAAACGAGGGAATTCCAGACGGGTTTTTATGATAAGCCGGATTCCAGAGGGTATTATATCGGTTAACGGATTTTTATTTATTATTTTGCAAACCACGTAATATTTTTGTGTGTTCTCTTTACTTAGCGATGCCTTTAATATCATCAGGTGATATGATATCATATTATTTTTTTCAAAATTACAAACTTCATAAAATATGTTATCTAATATATTTAAATCTCTGATTTATTTGTATTAAAGGCTTAAATTTCATAGTCTTGTATATGCCCTTAGAAGCAAATAAAACCCGAACTTCAAAATGAACATCTATCCACCAGCACACACGCAGTGGGAATGGTTGCATTTATCGTTCAGTAAGCGCAATTGACTACGAATGTATCGGAGGTGAATAATAAAAAGTCAATTCATTTGAAATCGGTTTAGGTGTGAAAATGTAAGTATCAGTTCGCCGTTTTTATTTTCGTTAAAAATGTTATATGGAGTCGGATAAAGTGTTTCCAAGCAATTGCGATGAATTTGCGGCGCACGGCTGCCGATGCTCACAAATATTTTATATGCAGTAGAGCTCAAAACTACAATTTTACTTTATAAAATACTTGTTGTATAGAATGTAAACAATATATTATGTTTATTATATTATTATTTATTTATATTACCTTCTCAACTCTTAGCTTATAAAGTCAACTCATATGATTAATTTCAGCTGATATTTTATTTTGTATTTCATATTCTGTGTTATTCGTTTTATGAATTATTAATTCGTCTTCCTCTCTCATCCGTGGAGGTCGTAAAAGATGATTAAGGAATATAAGTTCGCAGATAACGTCACTGAAAGAGAAGGAAAACTCGACATAAAACCCTACACCAATGTGCTTGATCAGCGTATAATAATAGATAAATTTAGAAATAGATGATGAATAGATGAGATTTTCTATCTCATAGTGGCGGAGGCCCAAGCCCAATAGTGGAACAATTTTGGGCTGAGATGAGGTATTGAGTTATTTATTAGTAACTAGCTGACCCAACAGACGTTGTTCTGTTCAAATAAGCGCCACCTACCGGGTCCAATTATGAATCTAAACCATTCTCAAATCCTCTCGAACATGCACAGAAAATGTCATCAACATCGGTCCAGCCGTTCAGGAGGAGTTCAGGTACATACACACGTACACAAGAAATTTATATATAAAGATACTGTAATGATGCCCGTGGTGACGGAATAACAATATAATTCACCACCCCCCTGTGTTACCTGTGGGTGTGTCGCAAAAGACGACTAAGGAATATAATATACATATAAAAAAAATACAAGAGAAGGAAAATTCGAAATAAAACCCTATACCAACCCTCCTGTGGTCGGCCCAACGACGAAGGCGACGTGGGTACGGGTGGGTTATGGGCCCGCGCGCCGTCCTTTCATCACCCCGGATGGAATGGACCGCGTACGCGCTTACCATAGCCCACCCATAAAAAAAATTCCAACTCTCCTGATCAGCGTGGTGTAGTAGATTAAATTCCCTTTCATTGTGGGGGAGGCTCGAGCCCAGTAGTGGGACGTATATGACCTGTGATGATGATGATGAAGTTGATGAATACTGTGATAATACTTCGTACTATTTATAACATACTAGTAACCCGCCCTCGCTTCGTTTCGGTTTCAGTCGTTTTACCTGCGTAGTGTCCATTCCCGTGGAAATACTGACATGAAATATAACCTATGTTACTCCCTGACATTATAGCTTTCCATTGGTGAAAGAATTTTTGAAATTGGTTCGGTGGTGGAAGCGTGAAAGTGTAACAAACAAACAAACAAACTTACTTTCGCATTTGTAATATTAGTAAGGATATATAACTGTAACCTAGCAACAGTATCTACTTTGATAGATAGGTTTATTACATTACTGATATTTAGGTCACTGCTCTAATTGTTCGTAACTAAAAATAAACATTGAATGAATGGTAAAATGAATGAAATGAATATCGTGACTACTGACTGAGCTTATTTAGTATACCTACTACAGGAATGAATACCGCGTTATTTGAAGCAAATGTTTTACGTAATTTTAACATATAATTAACGTATACAAATTGCAGTTAAACTTATTTATGGAATATGGGATGGTAATTATACGCCATCCGCAGAGAGGCTGACCGCAGGAGGTCGATGTTAAGGAATCGGTTTGATGATCCGCTCAATCTGCGAAGAAGTTAAATAGGTCACATTATAGGAGCCACAATATCGTTGCCGTGGACAGTTGGGGTGTGACCATACCATAGCTTGTCAAAATGTCTCATTTCGATCAACTATAGATTTGTACTGTATTTGATCCATGTTAGGTATTTCTGATCGTTACGTAGACTAAGCTATTAACTACGCTAATCTATGGTTTTTCATAATCTAAATCAAAATCGATTAGTCTTATCCGACCAAAAACAAATTTCTCCACCGTCACATGGCCGTAATGAGAAAAAAAAAAGATGAATCATTACTTTTTTTGTAATAATATAGTTCTTATAGTAAGGAAAAGGCCCAGTCACACGTTTTGGAAAAATGTAGAGTGTGTATAGCTGGGGCGCGTAGAGTTATAAGCTTGGTTCTATATGAGGTCTGATATCTGACAGTGTGAGACATATGGTCTAGTCTTGGCAATATTTTATATGAAAATGTTTTTGGTGAGATTTTTGTAACTTTTTTTTGGTACTAATCCCACCACACATTCCCACCATTGTAACTCCTGTAAGCCAGGATCCACAATGGTCTCCATAAATGACACCGAGGTTTGACCCTCAGGCAGTCCCGGGATATGATTTTAATTGTCTTGGGACCCGCAACAATTTTAATTAGAAAAGATTAAAGAGGAGGAGTTGGGAAGAGAGATCACACTTCCCTCTTAGGCAAAGCTGGAGACAGGAAAACAGAACGTCTAGTCAGCTAATAAGTAAAGAGGTATACAGCTACGATAAGCGCAGCGGTACGGCACCACGGATACGGAAGAGCTTAACGGGGCCTATATGTGAGCGTTAAGATTGATTGCTACAGTAGGTATGGCAGAAACGCATGAACGCACGGAAATTTACTCGAGTTGCTACTACATTCTAGTAAGCGCGTAGCAATTACGTTTCGCTTTTTCACCTACAGTTTTAATATGCTGAATAAATGAATAATTTTTTCTAAGACTAGGCCGAGATAGCAAACTGATTCTTTCTTTTTGACAGTCATATTGTTGAATTTTATACGCGGCGCCGATTATAAATTTCCTTTTAATAAAAGATGATATGTTTTTTGTGGTGCGAAAGCAAGTCGGTTTCGTGTGTCCCAATCGAATATATCATTGAGGCATGTTTCCGCTAATTTCTCTAAACCATCCCTTGTGTTCGATTGTATAAGTAAAAGTCCGTCGTCTGCATAGCCGATCAGTAGACAATTCTTCGGTAGAGATAACTTGAGAAAATCGTCAAAACCTAAATTCCATCTTATTCAGATATCTATACCAATAAATAAAATTGGAGTGTCTGTTTGTAATGTCAAAATAATAGGCTTTTTTCATGCTCACACGGTTATTTGCACGACACCTATGCCTAAAATAGCAATTAAAAAATTTTTGTCTGTCTGTCTGTTTGTTCCGGGTAATCTTCAAAACGGCTGAACCGATTTCAAAAATTCTTTCACCAATGGAAAGCTATAATATCAGGGCGTAAACTAGGCTATATTTTATCCCGGTATTCCCACGGGAACGGGAACTACGCGGGTAAAACTACTATAACCTATAACCGAAGCGAAGCGAGGGCGCGTTGCTAGTATATTAATAAAAAATAAAATGATGAAATATTTTTTTTTTAAATTTCAAACGGTGGCAAACGAGTAAACAGTACACCTGGTGGTAAGTGTTGCTGCCGCTTATGGACCTTTACAGGGTCGCTGCCTACCGCGAAGAAAGTGAAGGGAGTGTGAATGCGTGCATTAAGGCTCGGTGATATCAAGGGCACCACCAAAATCCTCCAGACACAAACACCCTCAGAAAGTTGGGCTTCCGGCTCTCTCGCTCACCGAACGAAGCGCAGTAACAAATTGCTACTACTCAGACGTCGATTTTCTGCGGGAGTGTGGTTCTACCCCGGACGGACCAGCCCGCGTCTGTAGACAGATAACTGTCGACAGTGTGGTCCTACCACAAAATTACAAAAAGAGAATAATAATAATAACACCGGGATTCGAGCCCATGCTATTTGAATACTTGAGTAAATGATTAAGTGTTGAATGCCTTTGTGTTTTATTTATTCATGCTGTAGTATGTTTGTTTGTTTACATAAATTATTTTACGATATATGAATTACTATTTTTATTTTCTGGTATATTATGTCAGATAGCATATATTCATAATTTTCATCGTCATTTCATCCTAGCGCCGTCCACTACTGGATGTAGGCCTCTATCATGTTATACCACAGTGTGTGGTATTGTGCCGCCTGCATCCAATGACGCCCAGCCACATTCACCAGGTCGTCGGTCCACCTAGTGGGGGAGGGCGTCTTACACTGCGTCGTCCGATACGTGGTCGCCACTCGAGAATCTTTCTTCCCCAGCGGTTGTCGGTTCGTCGAGCGATGTGGACTGACCAGGCACTTCAGCGTGCTATGTCGGTTACACCCGTTCTTCTGCGGATTTCCGTATTTCGGATTCTAACTCGCAGAGAAATCCCGAGCATAGCCCGCTCCATTGCTATGGAGACAGACGCTGAGCAACTTTGAGCCTCGTTATGAGGCCTACATTTAGGGAAATGTGCTAGTATATAGTAATCATCATCATCGCAGACCACATACGTCCCACTGTTGGGCTCGGGCCTCCTCCACAATGGGAGGGAATTTGATCTACTATATCATGCTGGTCAGACATGTTGATATAGGGTTTCATTTCGAGTTTTCCTTCTCTTGCACAGATGATATGTGCATATTATATCCCATAGTCGTCTTATACGACATCCACGGGCAAGATAAGGTGTGGTGAATTGTATTCTTACTCCATCACCACACGGAAAATATAGTATTTCAGATAATTATTTTTACCTAGAAAAACTATCGAATAAGTACTTAATGGTAACATCAAGACATCAATGTTTATGAAAGTATGAATTGAGACCTAGAAATTAATATGACTTAAACACTTTTCGTGTGGTGACGGAATAAGAATACAATTCTACACTCTATCTTGACGGTCCAAGATTACAATTCACCACTTCTTATCTCGCCCTTGGGTGTCGTATAAGACGACTAAGTAATAAAATATGTGTTGAATATGCTCGAAATAAAAGCCTATACTAACCCGTTTGACTCGAGGCTCGAATCCAACAGTGGGAGGTATATGAGCTATGATGAATACCGACAGAACATCGTTTAAAAATCTTATATGTAAGCAATAAGCCGTTTAATATACTAAATTAATAACAATATAATAGGTTTATTGTCTTTATCCTATACACACATTTAGATCGTCCGCTGCCTGCTGAGAATACAGTGACCCTTGACCTAGTCCTCTATACTGGGGTGAGTAGCCACCCTATTTTCGCCAACGCTATTTACTCCCCTTACAAGCTCCACTACAATTTCATAAACAAATCTCACATTCATTAAAATAGTTTGTGTATATTTTGTAAGAATTTAAATATTCACTTTCACAATGGACTTATAAAAATCATCTGAAGCTTCACTAAGGTAAGGTAATTCTTAGTTAACATTTATATTGATAACAGTTACTACTATTTTTTTAATGCAAACGCTAGCAGGCGAGCAAACAGTACACCCTAGGTAAGCGATGCTGCAGCTCATGAACCTTTGCTGCCGCTGCCTATCGTGGAGAAAGTAAAGGGAGTGTGAATGCGTACAATGAGGTTCGGTGATACTAAATATAAGGTCCCACTGTTGGGTTCGGGCCTCCTCTACAATAGCCCTCCTATTTTGACTAATTTGACCTACTATACCATGCTGGTCAGACATGTTGGTATAGTGTATCATTTCGAGTTTTCCTTCTCTTGCACAGATGTTGTGTGCATATTATATCCCGTAGTCGCCTTTTACGACATCCACGGGCAAGATAAGGAGTGGTGAATTATATTCTAATTCTGTCACTACACGGCAAGACAAAAACACATACCAAAAAAAAAACACAAAATTGAATAATTAACAAATTCGTTTTAAGTAAAAATAACTTTTTTATAATACTACCTATGTTCTTCGTTCTCATTTAAATTGGAATTCCCATGAAATCATAATGGTTTCCGTCTTATATAATCAAAACAAAGTGACTGACAACAAAAAATAAATCGTGCTTGCATACAAAAACTCGCTAACCGTGTTACTTTAATAAAAACTATATAGTATCCAACTGTTACACGCAAGCTAATAAGATGGTAATCTGAATCAGATTATTTTCTTTCAACGATAGCATTTAAATAGTGCAATGTAATGGTACCAAACAAAATTATTGTAGCGGGCAGTGAAGCAAATATGCAGATGTCTCGAATATTTTTTTATATTGCAAACGGTAGCAAACAGTACACCTAATGGTAAGTGTTCCTGCTGCTCATGGACCTTTGTTAGGTTGCTGCCTACCGTAAAGAAACTGAAGGGAGTGTGAATGCGTATTGCGTGCAATGAGGCTCGGTGAAACTAAAGGCATGACCAAAACCCACCACACGTAAACACCCTTAGATAATTGGACTTCCAGCTCTCTCGCTCACCGAACGAAGCACAGTAACAAATTGCTACTACTCAGACGTCGATTTTCTACGAGAGTGTGGTACTACCCCGGACGGACCGGCCCGCGGCTGTAGACAGACAACTATCAACAGTGTGGCCCTACCACTATCATATAACAAGATCCTATAGTTGTACATTTCAAATGTAATATAGTTATACTTTTCAAATATTACTATTGTTACTATTCATCATTATCATCTCGGATTATATATGTTCCACCGCTGGGCTCGAGCCTCCTCCACAATGTAAACGAAATTGACTTACGATAAGCTAGTCATAGGGTTTTATCTCGTATTTTCCTTCTTTTGCATAGATCATATCTGTATATTATATCCCTCAAATCTTACGACACCCACGGACAAAAAATAGGCTGGTGAACTGTATTCTTACACCGTCATCAAACGTTGTCACTACTATTTTTATCCAATTATTGACCGCCAATTGATCAGAACACTTGTATCGATCCCTAAGTTCAGTGACACGGCCGATGGGTTACCCTTTCGGGTACTTTCTCCATCAACCCACCATGTGAGGGTTCTCTTCTCGAGCATTCTCTTCTCTGCGAGCGGCGAACTTATCCCCAGTTCTAACACTCGCAGCTTCATCGTGCGTATATCACTCCGCACGCCGACGGTGAATTAAGTCAACTTGGAGCTTCGCCTCAATGACCTGCTCCGCGTCTCCTTCTCTGAGACAACTACATCATAGAAAGAAGCGAACAAGTCCGTTCCTGATGCTACCGACCATCACTCTAACGGGCGTCCGAATGCAAACACTACGCAATTGATAGCACGCGTTAACGGCGTTGCTCTGCTCAGGTTATATAAACCTGGAACGCGTGCTTGTAGTGTCCTTCCTGCATTCAGAGTGGGGGTAGGACGGAGTTGTCTAGCTATTCACATACATGTACAAATACTTATCAAAGCAACCATTCCTCAAGAAGACCTGCACCAGTCCATAATGGTAGAAATCGTACTACTACTCATTAACTCCACCAGTACCGGCGGGGTGCCTTAAACGTGCAACATCGAAACTTTCTGTCAGTACTAGCTAAGGGGGCGTCCATAAATTACGTGAGGTGTTTTTTTAAATTTTCTGTCCCCACCTGGTGAGATGTCGTGAGATTTTATTCAACCCCCTCCCCCATCCCCCAATCTCACATGAGATTTTTCAAAATGTGGGTTTCTTACGTAAACGCGTTGGATTGTTATTGTAAAAAGAAAAAAAAATTCTTCGTGCTTTTATTTACGACTAGTTAAGACTAGTAATCAATATTGCAGAGAGTTTAATTATAAGTGTAATAAAAATTTAACAATTTTTTTGTTTCAATCAGAAAAAAATTGCGTGATATTTGGCGACAATCTCTCCAACGTGAGATTAGATGAGATTTGACTCGACCCCCTCCCCCCCTTAAACATCTCACGTATTTTATGAACGCCCCCTAATGAGCGATGATGTTTTCCTTCACCACCATCTATCCATCCATTCATCAGCGCGTAGACGTCCACTGTTGGACTCGAGCCTCCTCCACTATATAAGGGGAATTGACCTACTATACCACGCATACGTGTTGGTAGAGGATTTTATTTCGAGTTTTCCATCTCTTGCATAGGTGTTATACGTACATATATCTCTTAGTCGTTTTTTACGACACCCTGGGGCAAAAAGGGCATGGTGAATTGTATTTTTACTCCGTCACCACACGAAGAGCCACTAATTAGTATTAAATTTAATACATTAAGCTGTTAAATAATATTCTAATTTAATACAGACATCGTTCTGATATAATTAGATATAATCACTGTTATAAATTAACCTGAATAGGAAAGTACCCGAATTAACAGATTATTGTCACTTTAATTGTTATATCATCTGAATCAAATTAACATTTCAATTGAAATCTCAATTTTGTTCGTAAACACTTACAGTATTAAAGTCGAGAAACAATAGTAACGATAAGCTTTTACTTAGATACAAATGATTAAGGAAACGTCGTTGACGAATATGCCGTAACATGCCAGACGCTAATACAACTCTTCATCATGAAGGATTATTGGACGGAATTACGGCTTAGGACTCGTTTCGCCCATTTTGTGGTTACCCTTCATACAACAGAAAAGGTTCGTTTTGTTCGTTACGATAATATGGTTACTCTAGTGTTGTCATGTTCATAAGTAGAGAAATCGGATATTTATCTTAGGCAATTGTTTACTTACGTTTGATAGATACTTGGTATCTTTAATGAGTCATTCTTTTATGAGTTAATTATCTTTTGATTTATACGTATATGTAATCTCTTTCGTTTTATTTATCAATATTAAAAATACACGTTTTATGAAAATTAACTAAAATATAAAATATGTATATATAAATGTCAAGTAAATCAAAAAAAAATACCATGTTAAAGAATTTCTACCAAGTCGTGTCAAAATTGAAAGGCATTTCTAAGTAAGGCCATAAATGGCGGACAAGTTATATTTTTATAATTCTGCTAAATATTGTTGTATTAATTAAATTCAGCATTAGAAAGAATTTGTCGTAATTTTTAGTATACATTTGCTAAAAGTGAAGATCATTTAAGGAAAAATATCAAAGAGACTATTTATAATTAATTATAAAAAACTTTGAAGGCGAGATTGGATTGTTTTTCATCAAGTTTATCAATCAAGGTAAAATTATATTTATAAATTATAAAACTTATAATAATAACATATGGAAGGTAAGTTCGCGCACATAAAGTGAAGCATTTCAATTGGAGCCTAATGTAGCTTACTCCGGAACGGTTCCGTAATTTACAAGTCATTGTACCTACTGCACGTACGTACGCAACTCTTAAAAAATAAATAGGTAATTATGACGGTTTGTGCATTCAAATGGTGTCATAACACATTTGTAAAACTTAAAAAGGTTTTTAACGTCACTTTTAAAAGTACTTCGACGATTTATGTTAATAAAAACAAAATTTGATTTCATAATTTGTATGGTGGTGTGCGTGTGTACGTGTGTAATCGTCTGCGCGCCATTAGTGTTTTTAGATTCAAATTTCGAACTTTCGAAGTATTGACACTATCCTTCTACACGTTATTATTCTAAGTTATAAAAGTATTAGACCAGATAAATTTATTTTTATTTCTTTTCACTACATAGCGTAGTGATCTAAAAAAACATATTGATAGCTTTATCTGCTTTTTAAGAATTTTTGTCATTATCATCAATTTAGCTCATATACGTCCCACTATTGGGTTCGAGTCTCCTCCACAATAGGAGGGTAATTGACCTACTATACCACGTTAGTCGGGGTTTCATTTCGAGTTTACCTTCTCTTACATAGACGTTATATGCATATTTAATCCCTTAGTCGTCTTTTACGATACCCACGAGCAATGGAGGGATTTACGGATTATACGCCGTCACCATACGGAAAAGAATAATAATAATTTTTAAGAATGATAATTAATGATTAATAACTAGTTAAAGATTTTATTTTAGGAAAGACCCGTTTCTAACATTGGAATGTTTGTAAACAGTTTCATGATCATCTCAGGATGACCTGAGATGATCATGAAACTGTAGACGTATATGAATACGTCTCACTACTGGGCGTAAACCTCCCCCAAAATATAAGGGAAATTGATTATACCACGCTAGTCAGACGAGTGGATCCATCCATCCAGCCATCAGCCTACAGACGTCTACTACTGAACATAGGCCTCCCCACGAGAATGCCACTCGGAACGATCCTGTGCCACTTGCATCCAACGGTTCCCTGCGACATTGAGAATGTCGTCAGTCCACCTAGTGGGGGATTGTCTTACGCTGCGCCCTCCGATTCGTGGTCGCCACTCAAGAACCTTTCTTCCCCAACAGTAGTCGGTTCGATGAGCGATGTGGCCTGCCCATTGCCATTTCAACGTGCTAATTCTGCGGGCTATGTCGGTTACACCCGTTCTTCTACGGATTTCCGTGTTCCGGATTTTATCACGTAGAGAAATACCGAGCATAGGCGCATAGACGGGTGGATATAGGATTATAATTAAACGTTTTCTTCTTTTGCATCTATAATATGTTATGCGCATGTCATAACCCCAAGTCTTCTTTTACAATACCCACGAGTAAGATAGGGGATGTAAATTGTATTCTTACTACGTCACCATATGGAAAGTAGGCAATTTAAGTAGATTATATTTTAATGAATACCCTCTTAGAATAATAACGTATAGAAGGTAAGTTCACGCACAAAAAGTGAGACATTTCAATTGGAGCCTAATGGAGCTTACACCGGAACCGTTCCGTAATGTACAAGTCATTGTACTGCACGAACGTACGCAACTCTTAAAAAATAAATAGGTAATTATGACGGTTTGTGCATTCAAATGGTGTCACAACACATTTGAAAGATATAAAAAGATTATTAACATTACTTTTAAAGGTAATTCGACGATTTATGTTAATAAAAACAAAATTTGATTTCATAATTTGTATAGTAGTGTGCGTGTGTACGCGTGTAATCGTCTGCGCGCCATTAGTATTTTTAGATTCAAATTTTGAAAGTTCGAAGTATTGACACTATCCTTCTATACGTTATTATTCTAAGGAATACCCTATTATATTTATTTTATTTTGAGATAGAGGTGTAACACATTGTTTCAATTATTTTTACTGTTTAAACATCACACAGTGTGTGCTATGTAGACCTTGAAATGCGTAGGTCTTCCCAGGGTTGACCTCTTGCCGGGCCGGCCACGGAGAACAAGGAACTCTGTACCAGTTGTCAGCCCAATGGCGAAGGAGAGGAGATAAGGTTATGGGGCCGCACGCCACCCTTTCGCCAGCCTAGCCGGAGCGGACAGCGTGTGCGCTGACCGTAGCCCACCCAAAAAAAAGGGGACCGACCTCTTAGTTAAACTCTGTTTTAGTTAAGTAAACGTTATTAAACAAATTAATGAAGCGAATGTACAATTTCTTCCCGTGCGCTATTACACCAGTGTAAACCCACTGAGCACAGTTTTAATGAATGCTTAATTAACTAACATGGCAATATATTATCATATCAATATATTTATGTTATATTATTAGTATAATTGTTTAACAGTGTGGCAATATTTTTTTAAAGACTACACTGTACTAAGGCAATAATCCTTGTATTGCGGGGGACTTTACAAACCTATCATTAACGGACACAAATTAAATCTAGACTCAGAATAACAATTTGTGCATTGTTCAGTGTTGTCCTGCGAGGGATTCGAACCCACGCCACTGGCACGGTAAGTCCGTATCTCAATTACTGCGCCATCTGTGCACTCAAAATGCCTTTTTAGCCAATAATTTTGCTGTAACTCACCCGTTCAAATTTTCGCCCAAAATTTTTCCTATCTGAAAGGGCAAAAATACTGGGCGAATACCACAACCGACATATTATTCATCCATCTTTTTGAGTGGCTTATCTATATCGGTAATTAAATATTCTGCAAGTTACACATAATATAAAATTACATTACTTCAATAAGGCTATGATATAGCTAAGGATACTATACTGAATAAAATAAATATTACTAGAAGAATAATATTTGAAAAAAATAATTCGTAAACATAAAGTTTATTTATTTAATTTATAAGAATTTTATTATATTTAATGAATGTAAGAAGATATCTCTTATATTATTGAAGCGAGTCTTTTGCCCTTACTTCTCAGTATTAGAACAAAATTAAAAAATATACCTACACGACTACAATTACCAATTATTGTTATAAAATAACGTTTGTAAAGGCACATCGAAAACTAACTTGTTCATTACCTATACAATAATAAATAACTAATTTTTAACAAAATAAAACCCCGACTTCAAACAGTAAACTAAAAAGCAAAAAACTTTACGAAGTATAAGGAAAACGTTAAAATTGCCTATAAAATTTTAATTCCACCAATTTCTTAAGGATACCATCATCAGATCCTAACCTGATGACTATGTGACCACCTGGGAAGTATACCCTATCAAACAAAAAACGTTTTTTGCAAATCGGTCCAGGCGTATTTGAGAAATCGGTGAACATAAATAAAAAAAAAAGTTAATATTCCGACGAATTGGGCACCTCCTCCTTTTTTTGAAGTAAGTTAATAAAAAGGAAAAAATAATATTTTATTCATATGTACTTAAAGTATGATTAATGTTTTATTTATTTATACAAACTTGTAAATAAATCTCCGTTGGTTTGTATAATGCAAAGTTAAAGTGAAAATAAAATAGAGATTGTCAATTTGTATTAGTTTTTATAGCTTGCTTGTGTTATAATTAGAATGCAGACACAAAAAATGAAAAATATCTTTTGCCTGCCTCAATTAACTATTGAACACAAGCCTGTTATTGGTATACGGTACCAGAATGAAATATCCAAAAATTGGTTTACAGAAGACCATTTTATCCAAAAACAAAACTATCAGCAATAACGGCACAGTATATTTTGTTACTCGCTCACCAAGTAAATAGGCATTTTTCATTCGTATTTATTAAACAACACAACAATATCCCTCCATCGGTAAGGAATCTACCTAATATGCACATTTTTTTTATTGCAAACACTACACCTGATGTTAATTTTTATATGTTACAATAAAAAAAATGCGGCAGCAACACTTATGTATTGCTGCCGCATTTTACCCTTTACAAGGCCGCTGCCTACCCGAACAATGAGGTTCGGTGATTCTAAAGGTGTCATTAAAACTCACCACAAGCAAACACCCTTAGAAAGTTCGGCTGCCGGCTCTCTCGCTCACCGAACGAAGCGCAGTAACAAATTGCTACTACTCAGACGTCGATTACCTGCGAGAGTGTGGTACTACCTCGGACCGACCGAGCCGCAGCTGTAGACAGACGACTATCAACAGTGTGGTACTACCACAATTATACCATATTATTTGTTTGCAATAACGAGCCATCATTTATGTATGGTTCGAGACTACGGGACAGGCAACCTGAAAACGGGACTGTCCCGTTCAAAAAGGGACGGATGGTCACGTTACTCATATACTACTACTGTTTGAGTAATTTAAGTATGCTGCTGCGACCAAATTCTCAACTCGAGATTTGTTACGGTACCAGGTGAACGACAATAGGCTCTACCTCTATTATGTACGATTGTTTGTATCCCTCATATGTTGAGTGTGTTTAATGTCCTTACTTTCCCTGTTATTCGTGAAAACGTACTTAGTGCACCAAGGGAGATTAGAGCAACGATGCTGGCCAATTCGTAATAACAATTGTGGTAATGATTTCTGATGTTTACGCGAGTATTATACATTTTAAATAAAACTACTTTACGGATTTTATCGCGTTTGTATTTGATTTTTGATTACCCGACGTTTCGAACACTTTACAGCGTTCATGGTCACGGGTGGACTAAGATGTCTCACGTCCAACAAGTCATCGTTACTGCAGAAAATTTATAATTATCTACCCGATACAGAAATTAGTTATTAAATATTGACCCACATTTTGATACAAAATTTATTGCCAGTGTAAGAAGAAAATGATTCTATATGAAAAAATTATATTGTTTATGGTTAGTAATAATTAAACATTAAAATTAATAGTAATTATATTTAAAAACTAACTAATAATCTAGTATACTACCACCGGATCGGAACACGGTCACACTGAGAAAGATCCGGCAAGAAAACTCAGGTAACATGATGCTAAATTAAAGTTAATTTTGAAGGTGGCTTACTTTATGTTACTAAAAGGTTTTAATTTATAAAATTATCTTTAGTTATTATTATTGTGGGTCAAATCTATACAATATGAGCTCACGGTTAGTGTTGCCCAAATGCAAGACCAAGACGAGACTTGGACCGGTCTTGGTCTTGGTCTTGCAACATCACACCTGGTCTCGTCTTGGTCTTGGTCTTGCGCACCCGAGTCTTGGTCTTGGTCTTGGTCTTGCGCACCCGAGTCTTGGTATTGCAGCAAGTGTCTTGCAAAGTTTTGCAGTTAGAATAACGTAACAGTAATTTATCATGGCAATGAAAAATCCAACTAAATTAATCAAATGTCCTATCCTATCTATCCATCTGCTAGCCTATAGTTCACTATTGAATACAATACTTACCACTGGAGAAAATTACTCTTCTATTCCCCTGGTGTTCCATTAGACAGCGTTACTACTCTTATGACAGGACTTTCGACCCTATTTTCTTAAGACGTCACCACACGAGACAGTTGATACAATAAATTTTATGTCATTTTATAATCAATGCGATATTTTACAATTAATGCGATTGTTTATATTTCCCTTCAAGTTAAGTGGTATGTATCTATTGTATTTCCAGTTTAGTTACTGATACTCTGGATACCTGTTGCTGTATTGCCTATATAAATACTTTGGCCGCTGGATCCATGTAGCTCTTAATATACTATTTATTCAAGAACATATAAAACTGATCTAAAATTTTATGGTTTTAATACTTGTAAAATGTATGATATTCGTCGTCATCGTCACAGCTCATAAAAGTGCCACTGCTGGGCTTAAGCTTCCTTCCAGTAAGAGGAAAATTGATCTACTATACCACGCTGGTGAGACATGTTGGTACAGGGTTTTCTTTCTAGTTTCACTTCTCTTGCACATATGTTATATACACAGGGTGTATCAGGTTATGGGACAACTGTTCATGTATGTTGTAGTTCAACAGTCATAGATCATAATTAGAATGTATATTACACAAAAACAATATAACGTAAAAGTTATAGTGATTACAAAAATATGTGTCTAAGAGTTTATGCCTTAAATTTTATGCATTACTAGCAACCCGCCCTCGCTTCGCTTCGGTTATAGGTTATAGTCGTTTTACCCGCGTAGTTCCCGTTCCCGTGGGAATACCGGGATAAAATATAGCCTAGTTTACGCCCTGATATTATAGCTTTCCATTGGTGAAAGAATTTTTGAAATCGGTCCAGCCGTTTTGAAGATTACCCGGAACAAACAGACAGACAGACAGATAGACAGACAGACAGACAAAAATTTTTTAATTGCTATTTTAGGCATAGGTGTCGTGCAAATAACCGTGTGAGCATGAAAAAAACCTATTATTTTGACATTACAAACAGACACTCCAATTTTATTTATTGGTATAGATGTAGGTATGTACAGACAGGATATATGTAAGCATGTAAAATTTCGACAGTATAAATAGGTATTAGATTTGCGCGAACCTTTCAATGGTTACGTAGGTACAAAGGCGACTCATCAACGGTCATCGGCCGATCAGCTGATTTATGTTAAAGCGAAGTTTGTCTTGCTTATGCAAACGTAATCATTGATTTATTCAAATTCTAATGAACATTTAACAAAATACGAATATGTTGTAGATTAAGTATCATTCCTTTATACATTTTAATCAATTTACACGAAAAAACGATGACAAAATTGAGAACTTACATGTCTCTCAATTCATTAACGAATCGATATTTTTATTTCAATTTTTTTTCATGGGTTCCTAACACCATTGCCCGATCCGATTTGATACGACATCCACGGGTAAGAGAGTGGTGAATTATATTCGTACTCTGTCTTTTTTTTTTTGTGTGTGTGTAGCTGTTGGTCGCAGATGACCTTGACAGCTTAACGCGGTCAATGGGTGAGCGCTGATGGCTCTCAACCCGGTAAGTAAGTTTTGCGAACATCGCCCGAGGGCTCCCCCCTGTGGGGAACGGACCTCGGCTCGGGGCGTCGCTGAGAGCAAAGTGGGCGTGGCCAAGTTTAGGTTAATGACTTTTACGCGATACCGTGGAGTTTTATCTGTTATCGCTGCGCGAGCTGTGTAGGTCCTTTCTTGGGCGATCATAATAGCGTCATCTTCTTCAAGAAGATGACGAGGAGGTCGGACCGCGGATATTTTTGAGGGGACATAGTTTACCGCCCCAACCACTAGTGGATTGGGGTGAGTCGTGGCAGAGGCAAAATAGCGCTGGGAGCAACGCTTCATGTACTGCCTGATGGTGATCGTACTCTGTCCCTACATGGACATTTATATAAATTAATTGTAGGCATATTTCTATGTCCAACAGTGAACGTCGTTGGGCTAATTAATAAACGGATATATAAATATGTATAATGGGCAAGAGCACTCTCGCGATTACGGTATTTTTGGCCTTAAGTCTTTCCGAAGAGTAATTCTGAAAAGCCAACACCAACATTGGGAATCGATTGGCCAATAGATGGATATCTCAAGACTGATTTGACTTGCCGTGTAGTGACGGAGTAAGAATATAATTCATCACCCCCTATTTTACCCGTGACTGCGAACCTACGACTAAGGGCTATAATATATAACATCGGTGCAAGAGAAGGAAAACTTGACATGTATGACCTGTAACAACACGGCCGATCACCGTGGCGATTCCCCTCCGGCCACGGCCGATTCTCGTCCTGTTATGTAGAAGACACGAGCTCAACCGTATATAAGCTGAAATGGTGATTTGAATTAAATGCAAGACCGCGAGACTCTTGCAGGGCCAGTCTTGGTCTTGGTCTTGCAAAAATTAAGCGGTCTTGGTCTTGGTCTCGGTCTCGCATTTCTCGCAAGACCAAGACCGCAAGACCAAGACTTTTTTGGTCAACACTACTCACGGTGTCTTGCAGTCTTGTGGTGGTCTTTAGTCTAAGACCTAAGTCTAAGACAATATTTAATAACTAATTTCTGTATCGGGTAGATAATTATAAATTTTCTGCAGTAACGATGACTTGTTGGACGTGAGACATCTTAGTCCACCCGTGACCGTGAACGCTGTAAAGTGTTCGAAACATCGGGTAATCAAAAATCAAATACAAACGCGATAAAATCCGTAAAGTAGTTTTATTTAAAACAATTGTGGTATTATCTCCCTTATAGCGAGGCCTATATAGTGGACGTTATTAGGTTGATGGTAAAGCTGTGCAATATCTCCTAATGTTGGTGTGAATTTACATCTCTGCCTAATTATCTAGATTAAAAAAAAATACTAAAAAGAAAATAAAAGGGGTTGATTATACAAGTGCAGACTCAAACTTACTGAGCTTTTCTAGCGTCGTTCAATTCTAGTAGCCGCTCATTTCTTAGTTAATTGGGGTTCATTATTTATTTTTCCTGGTTGTTTTCATCGTCTTCTCACTGTGAACGAAGCAAGTGATATGCTTTTAGGTTGTCTTGTTTATTGTTAGCCGCCATTGTCCCTGCACCGCGCATAATATAATTATTAAATAACAAGACAGCTTGCTGTTTATCCATTAACTTTTTATTACAATCACTTACTGTATTTATTTTAAGGTTTAAATTTGTTTTATTATTATACACGCTCTATGTAATAATCCTAACGGATTTATGCAGCGGTATATAATTACAGGAAATGTACCATTTGAAAACTAATTCTACATAAATTGGCTATATGTTATTTCATTTTAATCGTAATTATCTAATATTTTCTGAAGCATCATAGTATCATGTTTTTTCATTTTATAAAGTATGTATCAATATTATGAACACCCGCAGTTAATTGAATTATGAAAGGAATTATTATTGTACCGACGAGGGTGAAGGGCCTTGTTTCAACTTGGGAAAACTGCTTTTGTGTGTCTGTCTGGATATCCAGCTGTTTTTCTCTAGTAGTGGCATTCCTTAGCCGATTCTCATGAAAGTTTTTGAGCAGGTTATATAGTTATATGGAACTTTTTTCTATTCAATATTTTAAAATGCTGAAAAGGCAGAATTATGAGGGCTGTAAATACAAAAAAAAGACCATTTTTAAAAAATGATCATAAATGGCAGAGAATTTCGACAGAACCTTGAAGTTGGCACCTCGTATTACATCTATAGGCGAGGGTGAACCTAATCGTTGGTGTGGCGTTAACGCCACGTTTGAATATCTACATTTGTGTAACTAAACCATAACTTGTTTTAGAATTTTGTACCACACCATCTAGTGAGCTCAAAATAAATTATTAATCTAAACAAATATCTATAGTGTATACTAATGAAAATATATGTTTATTGAATAAAATCGTACTATTTTATTAATACTTTATGCCATATTAGTTTCCTGTCGTAATCTGTTCTTTTATGCATACATACCTACTTGTACAAAAAAATTCGATGTTTCACATCTGCCAGGTGTCCTGAGTAACGGCTCCCTGTTTTTATCTGTATAATTTACATATATTACGTTCGATATTGTTAAAGATCAAGCTCCATATATTCTTAAACACATTTGACTTAATGTGTTCATAGTTTACGTTAATTATTAATACGCCTATCTAAATTATATATTGCCCCAGGATATTTGATATAATTACATATTTGATAAGATGTAGTTAGTAGTTTTGACTGTATTACTTTATGATAACAAATAATTTTAAACTAAAACTTAATAGATAACAGCCTCTAAGCTATGTTATTTAATATGCTGTGGTTTAATACCATATGCTCCTGTAGTTTATAATTAAATTTCTAGTATTATACGCTATTTGGATAAAGTAAGAAGTTAAATCTATACCAATAAATAAAATTGGAGTGTCTGTATGTAATGTCAAAATAATAGGCTTTTTTCATGCTCACACGGTTATTTGCACGACACCTAAGCCTAAAAGACAAATTAAAAAAATTTTGTCTGTCTGTTTGTTCCGGGTAATCTTCAAAACGGCTGGGCCGATTTCAAAAATTCTGTCACTAATGGAAAGCTATAATATCAGGGCGTAAACTAGGCTATATTTTATCCCGGTATTCCCACGGGAACGGGAACTACATGGGTAAAACGACTAAAACCGAAGCGAAGCGAGGGTGGGTTGCTAGTCTATACCAATAAATAAAATTGGAGTGTCTGTTTGTAATGTCAAAATAATAGGCTTTTTTAATGCTCACACGGTTATTTGCACGATACCTATGCCTAAAATAGCAATTAAAAAAATTTTGTCTGTCTGTTTGTTCCGGGTAATCTTCAAAACGGCTGGACCGATTTCAAAAATTCTTTCACCAATGGAAAGCTATAATATCAGGGCGTAAACTAGGCTATATTTTATCCCAGTATTCCCACGGGAACGGGAACTACGCGGGTAAAACGATTATAACCTATAACCGAAGCGAAGTGAGGGCGGGTTGCTAGTAAAGTAATAAACTAAGCTCTGTATAAGAATCAATTTAATTCTTTGAAATACAGCTCTAATTCTTGCTAGCCTTGTTGAGGAATAACGAACTCACGACCAAACTACATATATGTACTTGTACATATAGCAGTAGATACTTTTTTCTAAAGGTTACTAGTATGTAGAAGACTAAACCCCTAAATCGGTTATTGTAAACAAAATACATATATTCCAATAAAATGCATAAACCCTTCCATGGCGTTGAGTGGAACACCTGTTCTGAGGGATTTCAATGTATAACATAGAATTCATTCAGATCACAATAATTTTCTTCAACACTGTTTTGATTCCGTTCAAGTCCCAAAACCACTGGAAGACTGTTGTCGTTGTTGTCGTTGTTGATGCAGATATCATTGGGTAAGCCCAATGATATCTGCATCAACAACGATTTAAAACTAATGCATATGTAAAAAGTCAAGTGAGTTGATTTGATATTTTGACGCTATTAGCCAGAAATTTGAGCAGTACTCTACGGGTGTGATCTTTTTATAAATACAAATTATCGCTTCGCGGTGAAATACCGCTAGGCTCTGTACAATATTAGCCAGGCTGGACACCGAGGTCCATGAATCACAGTACCAGTAGTTAGTCCAATTATAATGAGTGGGATATGGTAGGTTATAGGACCACACGCCGCCCTTCGGTCGCTCCGGATAAATTGGGCGGGGTGTGTCCAAACCATGGCTGCCATAAAATAACTCTGTTCAGTGTTTGTCAGTCTCCAAGATTGCTATCTTGATCAATATAAGAGACTCTAAAATGGACTTTGATAGAAATGTTTATACCCGAAATCGTATAGATAAAAGAAAAGTAGAAAAGTTTTCTTATATTGAAATTACTGCGAGTTTTGTGTATATTAACTGCACAAGTGGATTATGTAATAATGAATGGCGAGTCGTGGGTTCGACCTCCCTGCTTGCCAGTTGAGTGTTGCACAAATTTTTGTTTTGAGTCTGGGTGCTGTTTGTGTCCGTTAATTGAATTTTAGTAAAATTCCTGTAACAAAGATTTATTGCTTAGTGTCCTATAAAACTATATATTAGGACTATGATAACGACAATAAACTTCTGTATTATTATAGACTACTTTTGTATTATATCTAGATCTATTGATCTTGTCGACCTATGTTTCGAGCATACCTAATGCCCATAATCAGGGCGAGTGCGTGCCAACGTGAATCAACTGCCGTTTATGTATATTTCTAATATTAATTATAAGTACCCATGGCCAAAATATATGTATATATTCTAAAAACATAAAAATATATACAATTTATTTAAAATAACGTTGGAAAAGACAAAGAATCTATTAATATTAGTAATAAATCAAAGTTGTAAAATGTTATCCCGTTGACAGATATACTCGTAGTACTGTACCTCAAAACTGAAGAAAATCTGCCAATCTGGTGAAAACAACATTATGTTTTACAGTTATTTTTGTACGTCGTAAAACTGAAACTTGTTACCATAAATTGACAGTAATGTCTGCAGAGGGAATTGATTTCATGACTACAGTACTAAAATTGATATAAACGACCCTATACAACTAACTGTACCTCATTCAAAGTTTTCTACGCGACAAAGAGTCTGTAGGCACAATCTAATCGGCTTTTCAACTCTGTAGAAGTTTATTCAAAGTTATATTCTACAAAACTCTGTAATTTTAAAGTTACGCCATTTGTAAAATGAAAATTGGATACATTATGCCATTTACTTTGATAAAAACGAGACTTTGAAATCTAAATATTTTGAATAAGGATGGAAGGGTGCATTCAATATTTTTAACGTCGAAATAATATAAACAAAATTAATGTAATATAGGACGCCCCCCCCACTAGGTGGACCGATGACCTAGTGAAAGTTGCTGTGCGTCGTTGGATGCAGGCGGCACAGGACCACACATTGTGGCGCAACATGAGGGAGGCCTACGTCCAGCAGTGGACGGCTGTAGGCTGAAATGGTGATGATGATGATGAATGTAATATAATTCATAAATAATTCAAATTAAAAAATGACTACATAATAAATGCATAACAGACATTTGTCGACTTATTTTTTTTTAATGTCAATGTAATCGGTTTGAGATTCAAACCACTTCCTTTCCTGCGTGAGATGACTAGAAATTGTAACACTTCAAGAGAGAAAATTGAAATGAAACCCTTCACCAACGTCTGGGATAGTACGCCATTTTCTCTCCTACTGTAGAGCAGACTCGTGCTTAAGTGAAGACGAGTAGGAAGGACCTGAACCACAGACAAGAGAAAGTATATAACTATAAAAATTTGTTTGCATAACATTCAATACATTTCATTCCATAATCTATTTCTAAGACAGTTTCCCTAATGTACTAGCTGAGTATCATTAAAAGACGAGCGACTTGAGAAAGTCTAGAAGTGCTATTACTTTCTGACATATAGTTAACGCTTAGCTTAATAGTCTATGCATAACAATGAAATCAGTCTTTGAGCTAACCTATCTTCAGCATATTTTTATTTTCAATGTTGAATAAACGTCAGTCCTAACTTGACAATTTTAGTCCTTTCTCGCGTCTGATATGAAGTAGTGTTGAAATATATCGTTACTCTTTAAGCTAAATGTTAAAATATGAAAGTGCCTTTGCATATTGATTTTATTATTGTTTATATTATTTTATGATTTTGAAACATTTGTTGGCAACATTACAGCGCTAGCAACATTGTGGAACGAGCACCATACTTATTTTGTTTTTTTACCTTTTAAAGCGATACGCGGCGCATGGGCACTGGCACTGACAACAGTGGTACGAATAGGTTGTTCTTAAAACTCCTCGTTAAGTTGCATACAAAATTTATATTAATAATATGTTACTAAGTTTAACGTTTCGCTATTAATATTAAAATCATATTTTGTATCAGTTGGTCATCTTATTTTGAATCGGTTTGTAGTGTTTAAAACGGGGAGAATAGAAACCGGAAGTGTTGTGTAAAAATTTAAGTATAGTTAAACTTATTATTAAATCGTGGTTGTGTTTCTCTATGAAAAGTGATTAAAGTGTTACTGATATACTACCTTAGTTTAACATTAAACAATGTAAATTACTGTATTGATATTTATCGATCCATTATGCAATAGCTTATCTTATTATATATACGTTTATGCAATTTAATTTATGCAAATGTCTTTTATTTATTATGCAAATAGCTGCTTGGTAATATACTCGTATTACTTAAATATTATGAATGACTCGTCTGCAACTAGTATTAAACGTTAGCACATTAGCGTAACTGACTGAATTACCCCGCAGGAGGTGAATATCGACAAGGATAATCTGCTGAGTAGACTATTAAAGGGATATCACCACGGTTCCGTTAGTCCGCTCAATGATATTCGCATGGCGACTGTTCGAGACACCATGCTACTCTGCTTTCATCCCCTCATAGTTTCCGTAGGTCATTTTATGAGTAGGTACTGGGTATACGTATTTAGTGTGTACCTTAGTCATTTTACAGTTCAAAGAATTGGTTTGTGTATTTATGACAGATGTTGCGTTTAGATAACGTCACCTTTAATTTTTCATAACCTTAATAAATATTTTTTATATAACTACAGTGTCGAATTTATTAATGAACGGAACTCTAGTTAGTTCATACAACCCTCATTGACTCAAGAGAACTTTATATCGTTTTAAATTTAAGTAAATTTTAACGCCTACTTATATACTAAAACGGTTTTACTGTATTGTTGTGCATAACCATTAATTTATAAGGTGCAAAGCTAAGGAGATTCATAAAACCTTTTCACGTATTAAATAATTTTCAAGAATCGTCTAGTGCGTGATAAAAAAAAATGAAAAAGATTACTGTATAAACTACAAAAGGTGTTATACGTTATGTTTACCTCTCTGAATCTACTAAATAGTAGTAACAGTTATTAAAGCGGAAAGAATTCACTGTTACATCGGGTTGAGAGCCCTCAGCGCTCACCCAACAGGCCGGGTAAAGTTGTCACAGCCATCTGAGGCTAACAACTAAGTCAAAAAAAAAAAAAAACTATGTCACAAATTGTGGATTTGGTAAATATGCGATTTTATAAATGTTATTTCAATAAATATTTGCATAATCTACTTCATTTTCACTAGCTAGTTTTGCGTCTTTTGAATTTCGAAACACATTTTCGACGATTTTCGTGTTACGCTTTGTTAAATCACGGTTTTAAAGCCGAAAGATTTGTTTTTATACTAAAAACACGGTTCTACGGTTTTGCTTTGCAAAAAATTGCTACTAATCAAATTACATTTTAATAGAACATCATGATCATTTAGCCTTTCGCCGTCCACTGCTGAGTATAGGCTTGCCTCATTTTTCATCGCGGCCCTGTGCCACCTGTATCCAGCGACGCCCAGCAACTTTCATCACGTTGTCGATCCGCCTAGTGGGGAGGCGTCCTAATGTGTCGTTTAATACGTGGCCGCCACTCGAAAACCTTTCATCCTCAGCGGTTGTAGGTTTCTTCGAGCGATGTGGCTCGCCCATTGCCTCTGCAGCGTATTGGTTCTGCTATGTCGGCTAAACTCATTCTTCCACCTACCTATAAGACAAATTTAGGCCAACCCCATAGTTCCAAAGTGGTCTTTTTGCTTTTCAATTCCATTCTTAGTGTCGAAAAACCGTTTATTCAGGATATTTACTGCATTATTATGATATTAACTTGTCTTGTTTAAAATCTAGTAAAGGTTTGTATATTGTTCCTATAATATTAAACAAATACCTATAACACCTGCAATGTTCAAATTCACAAAGAAACATTACAGCTAAAAACGATTTAAACTACACTTTCATCGTGAAAATTAATTGATGTATTTTTAATAAATACAGCCTTTACCGTGGCTATCAAAATAAACCAACATTGGGTACACGTGGCCAATTTACTTTTATGAATAAATCGCGAACAACGGCTGGGTGCCGACAATTTGCGCCAGCGGGCCGACCATTCCAGCTTTATTATTTCACCACTTCATATTTCGGGTGTTTATTAATGATTTTGTAATTGGTTGGCTGTCGCTTGCATTCGTATCCAAGCGCTTGGTCTGATGTAAATCCAAGGGCTTAGCCCATCACCGATAATGCTTGATGATATTGCTAATTAATTGTATCTTAAACTCATGTGGAATACATATTTATTATCTTTCCACGCACACTTTTAATTTTAACCGAATAATATGTATCTTATTGTATCTATTATTGTAATAATTGTATCTATTAAGTACTAATATATAAAGTATCTTTAATTCAAATGTGTTAATGCGTTAAGAGAATTTCATGGGACTATATGCCATTGTCTATAATTACAACCTCATTTAGGCTCACTAAATGTATGTGATTGTATGTGATAGATCACTTTAATAGGTACATCTACAAACTCTACATATACTCATAGTTCATATATTCTTATCATTGTATTGTATCAAGTAATCAAAATTAATTGTCCATAACGAAAAACTTATTTACTATAGAGGTATGATTACCACCAGTGAAATTTAAACGAACATCTCTTGGAAATCCGCTCCAACCAATTTAGGCCAATGTAGGTACTTGTGATAACCAAAATACAGCTCCTCTTATGGTATTTGCAGAAGACGTATGTGGTACCTATAAGAATATCTTTGCACATGCTTCCAATATAGTACTTTTACATTTCTATTAGAATTACAGTCACCCGCAATATAAATATTGTTTCTTTAGTGTAGAGTTATTTGTCCACGTTACGGAGTAAAAATACAATAAAAAGAGCAAAAGACCACGGCAAGAGAGGAGGGTATACCCACCCCGGTATACCCTCCTCTCTTGCCGTGGGTGTCGTAAAAGATGAGTAAGGGATATATGCCGGTAACATCGATATAAGAGAAGAAAACTCGAGATAAAACCCTATTCCAAAACATCTGACCACGTGGAATAGTAGGTCAAGTCCTCGCCCATTGTGGAGGAAGCCTAAGCCCACCAGTGGGACTTGCATAAGCTAAGATGATAATGACGTAGGGTTGTTATCGTGTCTCTTTAAATGTCAAAATAAATTATATTGCAAATTGGTCGCTAGAGTGACACAATAAATAAACTGAAATATCTCGACAACTTTTATTGGAATCTATGGTCGCTAGAGTGACACAATAAATAAACTGAAATATCTCGACAACTTTTATCTATACCAATAAATAAAATTGGTGTGTCTGTTTGTAATGTCAAAATAATAGGCTTTTTTCATACTCACACGGTTATTTGCAAGACACCTATGCCTAAAATAGCAATTAAAAAATTTTTGGCTGTCTGTCTGTATGCTTGTTCCGGGTAATCTTCAAAACGGCTGGACCGATTTCAAAAATTCTTTCACCAATGGAAAGCTATAATATCAGGGCGTAAACTAGGCTATATTTTATCCCAGTATTCCCACGGAAACGGGAACTACGCGGGTAAAACACTATAACCTATAACCGAAGCGAAGCGAGGGCGGGTTGCTAGTTAGAATCTATAATACCTTCCTCAATTTGTAGGAAGTTCGTGTTAGGCACAATAACGTTCTGCATTGACATAACTCTTTTTATATTGCAAACGGTGGCAAACAAGCAAACAGTACACCTGATCGTAAGTGTTGCTGCCGCTCATGGACCTTTGCAAGGCTGCCTACCGCGAAGAAAGTGATGGGAGTGTGAATACGTGCAATGAGGTTTGGTGATATTAAAGGCATCACTAAAACCCACCACACGCAAACACCCTTAGAAAGTAGGACCGGCAGTCCTCTCTCGCTCGCCGAACGAAGCGCACTAACAAATTACTACTACTCGGACGTCAATTTTCTGCGGGAGTGTGTTACTACCCCGGACGGACCGGCCCGCCGCTATAGACGCAACTGTCAACAGTGTAGTCCTACCACCTTTGATTATATACAATATTACAATCAAAGTATTATATAGTTTAAATTCATAGACTGTTTTTTTCTATTTTTCTTTAACTGCAATAGTTGTTGCCTTACAAAAAGATATAGGCACCGTTTCGGATTTTTGTTATTCTATGACCGTAGTAAAACCTGAAATATCACACATGAACCGGAAGTATATTTTTCTCGAACGATACTCTAGTGTAATATCGTATAGAATTGGATGGTCGTATCTTTATTTTTTATATCAATAGAGGTTTGGGAGTGCGATACTAGGCAATATATTTTTATATATCGAATGATGAGATTGATAGTTGGTTGTCCTTCTATCCATTTTTATTAAGTCCCCAACCATTAAAAATTTTATCATCTTCATCTTAGCCCGTATACGTCCCACTGTTGGGCTCGGGTCTCCTTCGTAATAGGAGGAAATTTGACCTGCTATACTGCGTTGGTCGGACGTGGGTTTCATTTCAAATTTTCTTGCATAGATGTTGTATGCATATTTAATCCCTTAGTCGTCTTTACGACACCCACGCGGAGAGAGGGAATGATGAATTGTATTCTTACTCCATAACCACTAGAGATTGCAACCCGGTATGTTTCTCAACTCTTATCCGTGTGGTGACGGAGTAAGAATACAATTCACCACCCCCTATTTTACCCGTGGGTGATCGTACGAGACGACTGAGGGATATAAAACGCATATAACATCTATGCGAGAGAAGGAAAACTCGAAATAAAACCCTATACCAACACGTCTGACCAGCGTGGTATAGTAGGTCAATTACCCTTCCATTATGGAGGAGGCCCGAACCCAACAGTGGGACGTATATGGGCTGAGATGATGATGTTTCTCAACCGGGCCCGGCCGGGTCTACTAACTCTAGACTACTAACTCTAGTCACCACATAGAAATAAATGTTATACTAGTTATATATTATTTGTAAAAGTGCCTTTAATCCGGCAAGTTTAATTAATACAAATGCTATTTTTAGCCCTCTGTAATGCGAATGAACTTATTACTATTTATGTGGTAGTGTCTACGGTTGAAACCGCTATTAAGGATTTTTATCAAACATTATTCAATAATGATTTTAGTCAGTCCAGGATTCCAATGTAGACTCTCACCATCGCCATTACACTTGTGTCACTTACACGGCGGGTTATGAGAACAAATTTACTACACACAAAAAAATCAGTATATAAGTACTGTAGTGATATATCACACATTCAGTCAAAAACAGTTCAATATAATCAATTATAATAATATTAAGTAATTTCAATATACCTTACATCAACAATCATATGAATGATTAATAGTGATAATATTATTTTAAGGATATGGCATTATAGCATAACTGCTGTTGTATATAGGCAAAATAGCTAGGGTTGCCTATACTTTATAATAAAATATCCAACTTTATTTGTAGACATTATATTTTATACTTTTGCATACCAATAAAGTACGTGTTTATTTTTCGACCTTTACTGTGATGCATAAACAAAACACTCATTATGGGTTACTTAGCTATTTAACGGTACACATAAGTAAAAACGGATATTATAGTTACTAAACGAAATGTTAGATGTCAGATGTGGTGTGATCGGTCTTTATATGTTTAGCACATAAGCACAAGCATACAAAAATACATTCTTAAGGTAATAAAAACATAAAATTTGAAAAATATTTTCTTTTCTTTCAAATACTAAATTTTTTTCTATCTAAGTCATTTTATACTCTCTTTTTTTTTGTAAAAAAAAAAAGATGGCAACCCTAAAAATAGCATAAGCAGTTATATTAGGTTAGAAGTACGATAAACACTAGATAAGTATGCTAGTAATTAATTATTTTGTGAGAGATTATTCTCTTTGTTATTGTTTTGTTAAATTGGAATATTAGCCTATCTTTATAATGATTTTTGATGTTTACGCGAGCACTATAAAAACATTGTAAATAAAACTACTTTTATGGATTTTATCGCGTTTGTATTTGATTTGTGATTGCTGACGTTTCGAACACTTTACAGCTTTCTTGGTCACGGACGGACTAAGATGTCTGACGTCCACACAAGTCAACGTTATTACAGATTTTTACAATTATCTACTCGCTACAGAAAGTGGGATTCTGTTGTAAACATAATTACAATAAACCGAGCGAGGATGTGATAGCCATTTGGCTGAAATATCTATAGACCAATCCACTTTCTACTTATCTATTTTATTGTTAGCTACAATTAATCTTAAACATGCTTTAAACTCAACCGCAGAATAATCTATTAAATCACGAATCGAGGCTTCCTTCATAAAATTATTGTTTGAAATATTTACGTAATTTCCTTGTAATTAATATTCCTACCGGAACACGCTGACAGAAACCGGTTGGCGCTTGTGTTAACTCACACTAAAGCCTCTCATTACGTCAAAATCGTTTGAGTGTATAATAACGTTTATTAACAGCTTTATTACGCTGTGCCAAAGATCCCGTCCTAATTAATTCATCATTCTCCTGTTCTTATCTAAATGTATATGAGGTTGGTGCGGTGTCTTTTCTCCCTATGTACAGGTAAAAGAAGAGCACAACAGTGCAAAAAGTTATTAGTAAAGTTTGACGGCCTATGATAAATGACTAGTGATTTGGATCATTAACCGTGGATAATATCGCTTTAACCAATCTTTTGAGTTACATTGCACCACCGGGCAGTGCATCGACTTGTTCTTTTTTTTGGAGGCTATGGTATAATTACACTTTGTCCCAAGCCCGATTTGTCCCAAGTGACAGAAGGGATAGGGCGCGACCCCATAACCTGCCGTGCCATGTAACTCTCTTACACCATATGGACGAACCACACTGCTATCAACCCTGTCATCAGTAGTTGATGGCACTGCTTAGGTCAAACAATGTCAACTCCACTGGTACGGTGCACAGAAGATAGGAACCCATAATAGTAATGTGAAAAGCGATCGTTATACCGACCTTGATCAAACAGACCATACCACTAAATGTAGGCTAGAAATATTTATAACCCTCACTGTATATTATACTACTCATCTCATCGTCTCAATTCATATATTGTCCACTGCTGGGCTTGAGCTTCCTCTATAATAGGAGGGAACATCAAATAAAAATCCAAGCTTGTCATCGCATGATCGCGATTAATTTAATTTTAGAAGAGATTATTAAAACTAATTATTGATTTCTTGCGAATAAAGAAAAATAAATATGTTTACGAATTGCAATGATATTCGATACGATCGACTGTAAATTGTAGTCGTTAAAAATCGAATAGCAAGTCCATGCGACAGATCGGGACGCGTACCATTAAAACATCTTTTTTGTATTTTATTTTAATTGTTTGATCCTATTATTTTGCCTAAATGCCATTTCACCTATCACCCTATTGACGTTCACTGATGAACATAAGTTTCATCAAAAGGGGATAATACCATAATCAGCCGCTTGGTTGGTGGTTGGACGATCGTGGTTCCTTTTATAGGTTTCCCGGAAAAGCTATGCTTTTCATTCCCTTAATAATACCTCATTCTATGACTTGAAATTTGACATAGTACATATGAGGGTTAGTAACCCTTCTCTATATTACGGAAACTCGGTGATTTGTTAGGCTTTTTTCACAGCCAGTCTCGCTCAATCCGAATCCGAAGATGATCGATGTTTTTGAGTGATGAAACAGTGCTCAAAACTTTCGTTGCTTTGGCAGTATAGCGGCGTGAATTCATTGCTGTCCTATAATCAGAAATGTATTTGAATAAAATTGTGACCAATTTTAATGTTTATTTAATAAATGAATGAGAGAATTTTCCAAATTAGTTTATAAATAACTGAGTCATGCCGTAATAGTCATTTTAAAAATACCGAATATAGAATCGACTCACCCCTTTTTCGAAGTCGTTTAAAAAGTAATCCGAACTGGCGATGAAAATAATGTCAGTTTATATAATATAATGTTAGAAAAACAAGTCCGCTACAAACCCGCCATCTGTTAAAAATAATCAGAAATAACATTTTCCCGATAAAAAATGCCATTTTTGCATTTCTCAATTTTAGATGGTCTATCGGTGTTTCTCTATTATTTTTAAAGCACCACTGAAAACAACTAACCAAAAAAAAATATTTGTGAGTTATAGTGCGACTAACGATTAATTTATATATTTAAAATATAGAAGAAGAATGTAAAGGATCAATAATATGAAAGAGAAAAATGAAGTAAATCTACGTATCTATTAAAAAAAATAGGATTAACCGGACTCTGAAGCATAGAAACAGAAACCAATCACATCAGACATGGGTTTTAAAGAATCCGAGTCACAAACTCGTGTGAATATTGAAAAAAATATATAGCTTTTTTTTTTTTGTGGGTGGGTCGCGGTCGGCGCGCCTCCGCACCACTCCGTCCGGGGCGACAGAGGGGCTTAAGCACGCAACGCACGCCCCCCTCGGGGAGGACGTCGGTCTTTCCTCACGCGGTCGGCCTCTCGGCGGGTGACGGACTAATCCTCGGTCACGTCACCCGCGGCCTCGGCTAGGGCGGCATGAGGCGCAGATACTTGCGCCTACGCCGCCCCAGTCGCCGGCGACGGACCTCCTCATCGAGGCTGCGCTCCTCGCGCAGGCGATCCGCCGCCTCCTTCCGCGAGATCACCGTCTCGCAGAAGGCTGCGACCGCGTCCCAATTCCCGACGCTGTCGACCATCGCCCTAGCGATAGCCGGCAGCGTCAGGTCCGTACCGATGATTGCGACGAGTTCACAGCGCTGCACTGCCCAAGCCGCGCAGGCCTCGAGCGTATGGCGCGCCGTATCCTCGTCGCAATCACAGTGGTGGCAGGACGGTGTACTCTCCCTCCTAACGACCTTGTGCAGGTATTTGGCGAAGCACCCATGCCCCGTCAAAACCTGCACCAGTCGGAAGGAGAGCACCCCGTGCCGCCTTTCCAACCACTGCATCAGCACCGGCCGGAAGGCCTCCACGGTTCGCACCCCGAACCGAGCCCTCTCCAGCCGGACTGCCCAACGGGCAATGACGTCTCGGCGGGCGTCGACGCGCCAGGCGGTGAGATCCCTTAACGAGACCACACCGCCCTCCGCTCGCACCCCCGTCACCCGCCGATATAGTCCGGCGAGCATCTCCGCCTCCAGATCCCACGGGGGAGTCCCGGCCAATAGGCACACTGCTTCCGTCGCCACCGTGCGGTATCCGCGGATGGCCCTGACCGCCATGACCCTCTGTGGTTGCCACAGAAGGGCCCTAAGTCGGACGGTCATGGACCCCGCCCACACCGGTGCGCTGTACAGGGCCATCGACCGGATGACCCCCGCGTACAGCCGTCGGAAAAAAAAAAAATATATATAGCTGAGAAATGCCCGCGGTTTAAAACCTGTAGTCCATATTTCTGTGGAAATACAGATTATGTAGCTTTCCATTGGTGAAATAATTAAAATCGGCTAAATGCTCGCAATTCCACATAGTTCCCATTCCCGCGATAATGCCGCAAAAATATAGTCCATATATGTAGCTGTAATGTAGATTTCCATTCGTGAAAGAATTTTCAAAGTTGGCAAATTTCTCGCGGCTGCACCCGCTAAGTCCCGTTCCCATGAGAATACGGGGATAAAAAAAATCTGCGTTTCTCGCTGATAATGTAATTTTCTATTAGTGAAATAATTTTTTAAATCAGTCATATATCCGCGGATATAGCCGCATAGTTCCCGTTCCCGTGGGCAAACCGAGATAAAATATAACCTTTGTTATTTGCTGGTAATGTAGTTTGCCATTGGTGAAAGAATTTTTCAAATTGGTTTATTTACATAGACGTAAAAGCTTAACAAACAAACAAACTTACTTTCTCGTTTATAATATTAGTTAGGAATTAGGATTCTAGGGTAAAACCTCGATGCTAAATATATGACAACTTAAGACATTTAATTTGCTCCATAACAAAAGTATCTAAGGCGTAAAGAAGTTTTAACTTCAAAAATGCATACAATAATTTACATGACCATTTACTAAATTACTATATTTGCGATATTTTGATAGTAAACGGTAAATTATTATATTCTATACATAGTTGCAACTGCATTATAACAATATTTATTATTCAATAAATATACTAATCCAATTTATTATACGTGGACACACAAGTCTGACATCAACAGGTTTTAAATAGAAACATGCCACAACGTGCTTTATGATACTGCTCGTAATATTGTTAATACATTGTCAGTTTTTTTTTTAAATGGTCCTAGTAAACTTTCCATTATAAAACTTAGTAAAAACTTTTCTAATACGTTTTATTACTATAATTTTGCTACCTTCATAAGCGAAAGACAGCCAGCGTCAATCATAAGATTGAGATAAAGGTTTAGATAATACAGAATTAACTATTTTCTTTTTTACGTAAAACATATGACCATTTGTATATCACACTATTTACATATTATCTATTTATATTTTTACTCTCCTGTACAGGTAACAAATTATAGTGTTTATGGTGATGGAGTAAGAATACAATTCACCACCCTCTCTCTTACTCGTGGGTGTCGTAAAAGACGACTAAGGGATCTAATGTGCATATAACACCAATGCGGATAAGGGATATAATATGCAGATAAAATTTATGCAAGAGAAGGAAAACTCGAAATGAAACCCTATGCCAACACCTCTGACTACTCCCTCCCATAATGGAGGAGGCCAACAGTGGGACGTATATTTATATCATCATCTCAATCCGTATAAGTCCCACTTTTGGGCTCGAGCCTCCTCCACAATGAGCGGGAAATTGACCTACTAGAATACTGATCAGACGTGTTGGTATAGAGTTTTATATCAAGTTTTCCTTCTCTTGCATAAATGTTATCTGCATAGTATATCCCTTAGTCGTCTTTTACGACATCTATGGATAAGAAAAGGAGTAATGAATTGTATTCTTACACCGTCACCACACAGAGAATGTACTTATGTACTTGATGTAAATTATTTACGCTGTTAAACCAACAACATAGTTCATCAATAAGCCAATCTATAATAATATTCTCTTTAAAGTAAAAAAATATCTTTACTCTTAAATATTCAATCAGAGGTCTCGTTACAAAAAAGGTAATAAAGAGTATCCAGACGTAGATCATGACGCGATAACGATGTCCTGAATAATGGTTTTAGTTTTACGAGACAGCCTCACCCTATACAAACATCATCGATATTTGGGTTATACTTTTAGCTTTATAGACTTTCATGGTCGCGACCTTTGTCGTCCAAATATGATTTCGTATGTACTTAGTAGAGTTTTATGAACAGAATTTGTTTTTGTGGTATTATCTTGATATATAAACTAGGTGCGGTAACAGCATTACTTGGCCTGAATTATTTAGGTTGTTTGCATTGTATGTTTATGCTGTTATTTTGTTAGATTATCTACGTGGATTATTATCATAGAATTATTAGGCAATTATTAATGCCTCATCATCATCATTTCAGCCCATACATGTCCCACTGTTGGGCTCGGGCCTCCTCCGCTATGGCAGGGCAATTGACCTACTGGACTACCACGCTGGTCAGACGTGTTGGTATAGGGTTTTGTTTCGAGTTTTCCTTCTCTTGCATAGATATTATATGCATATTATATCCCTTAGTCGTCTTTTACGACACCCACGGGCAAGAGAGGGGGTGATGAATTGTATTCTTACTCCGTCACCACACGGAAAATTAATTAATGCCTACATCAATTAAAACTTCATTCGAATTTATTTCAGCAGATGTTATTACAAAGGCATTCCAATCAATAAAGAAATTAATGTATTAATTCATGCTGCATTAAGCAATCAACTAACATTAAGAACGAACCTTTATAAGTCGATTATGCAGAAAAAATATATTGCGTCAAATAACTTGTTTATTATAGAAAGTTTGAAACATAACACTGCAACAAATAAAAGCCAAACATTGACCATAAATGTTATAAATGAAATTGTGAATAATGGATATTATAAATATGTTACTAGACTACCCCTGGGGCGCCTACCCTCATTTACATTGTACGTAATTTTAGAGTTGATCATGATATTGAATATTGCTAATCAAACATTTATATTACTACTAGTTGACCCAACAGACGTTGTTCTGTTCACATCTGTAAAAAAATAGAAAATTGAATTCTTCTTGAAATCGATCGCAGCGCCACCTACCGGTTCCAATTATTATTCTAAACCAAAAGGTTTGGATGTTCCAAATTACCATTTCAATGGATATGAGAATTCATATTTATCGGAATGGCCACAAAAAATCATCAAAATTGGTCCAGGCGTTTAGAAGAAGTTCAATTACAAACACACGAACAGAAGATTTATATATACAAAGATAAAAAAAGTTTATATAGTTGAAAAAAGGTTACATTAGAAAAGTATATATAAACGTTAACCTTTCTTAAATTTTCTAATTTTCTGCGCAACTTTCTTATTTTATTGCCGTAAAGGCCTTTTTAAAAATATTGGAGAACTTAAAAAAAAAGATGAACGAAATCGGTAAGGTCGTTCTCAAGTTATGTTATTGTCCTGCCCGCACAGCGCCACCTACCGGGTCCAATTGTGAATCTAAACCATCCTCGAATCCCCCTGAACGCACAAAAGATTTCGTCAACATCGCTTCAGCCGTTTGGGAGGAGTTCAGTGACATACACACGTACGCTAGAAATATATATATTACATGAGAGATATATCATACTGATAAAAATACATTTGAGTAATAATCCTATGTGTGTGTTATTTCTCATTATCTTCTTCCTTTAATTGTCTTTTACTACATCCACGTGCAAGAAACGGGCAGGTTAAATAAATACTAAACTTATTCCATAACCAAACGAAAGAATTCCATATACGTATGTACAAACACCACAATTTTGACAATCTATATTAATATTATAAAGAGGAAAGATTTGTTTGTTTGTTTGTATTGAATAGGCGCCGAAACTACTGGACCGATTTCAAAAATTCTTTCACCAACGGAAAACTATAATCTCAGGGAGAAACATAGGCTATATTTTATTCCTGTATTCCCACGCGAATGGTAACTACGCGGGTAAGGCGACTGAAACCGAAGCGAAGCGAGGGCGAGTTGCTAGTTTTGTATAAAATATTACTCAATATCATAACTTTTATAGCATAATATAAATAGAAGAAAAACATATAACGTCACCTACAAGTCCAAAATACATCCTATTTAATGTGAATCATATTTATTGCCCTTTAGCATTTATCGTCGGTCAATAAAAAAATACGCAACGTTAGATAACATTGTAAACAAAAATAAATTTAAAACGACGAGCATTTTTCAATTAACCGCTTTGCTTTGAAAACCGTCTGCCTCGTTTTGCCATTCGAAAATAAAACCAAATATTTCCGTAACAGATGATACGTATGGTTCAAATCGATAGTTAAAACAATGATTTTTAGTAAGTAACAATTTATTTTATGGCATTTGTCATTTACAGTTTCTTAACTTTGATTTGTAATAATCATTTAAATAAAATATTGTATTTCCTTACAGGTAAGTTGGGCGATCTGATTTCAATCTCTGATAGTGGTGTTCGATACGCGGGTATGTACATATACAGTTAATTGCACCGTTGAGTCCATTTAAATTAAGTCTTTATTTAATCAGATTATTGTTTATTGTGTAATTTTATAACTTTTATGACACAGATGGTCGGCAGAGGTAAGTAAATCCAATATTTAGTCAAGTTAATAAGTTCCCACGTCTATTGATATTGAGTATAGCGATATCTGACGCGTGTGTTACCCATTCCAATAGAACCCGATCCAGAGATGACACTTATATCAGCACTTGACTTCTAATTCTTCTACGTGACAATAATTTATATTTCATATATTAACTGCTGAAATATAAATTTATACTAGATGAAAAAAAAACCAATGACACCATTATTTTCCTACAAAACATATTATCTAAGAATTTCTTGGGTGTGTAAAAACGCAAAACCTGTACAGCCGCAAAACAAAAGAACTTCTTTATTAAAACATTATTGCATTTTTTACAGCAGTCGATTAACGAATCAGAAAACGCATATAATATTCGTAGTCATCCGTAAACATAAGTATATTATTAATATTAATCCTGTAAGGAAAGGTAACATGTGTCATTAGGGCGATTTTTAATTATAATAAGGTATCTGTACACTTGTGTGGTGACGGAATAAGAATACAATTCACGACTCTCTATCTAGTCCATGGATGTAATAAAAGACGACTAAGGGATATAATACTGGAGATCCGCCGCCGGCGACTGGGGCGGCGTAGGCGCAACTACCTGCGCCTCATGCCGCCCTAGCCGAGGCCGCGGGTGACGTGACCGGGGATTAGTCCGTCACCCGCCGAGAGGCCGACCGCGTGAGGAAAGACCGACGTCCTCCCCGAGGGGGGGACGTCGGTCGATGGGAGGGTACCCCAATAGGGGGTATTCCGTCGGGCCCACCACTGATGTCAAGTAACCCTGCTCCGGTGGTCGGCCCAACGACGAAGGCGACGTGGTTTTCGGGTGGGTTGCGGGAGTTGCGTGCTTAAGCCCCTCTGTCGCTCCGGACGGAGTGGTGCGGAGACGCGCCGACCGCAGCCCACCCACAAAAAAAAGGGGATATAATACGCATATAACATCTATGCAAGAGAAAGAAAAGTCGAAACAAAACCCTTCACCAACCTGTCTGACTAGCATGAAATGGTGAGATCAATTTGGCTTCTATTGTGGAAGCCCAGCCTAGCCCAGCGGTATCTGAGCCGAGATAAATGAAATCTGTACAATTAACAAAATGGAAATACTGGGTTCATATCTTTGACACATATTCAACTTGACTATTAAAAACATTTTAAATTTATTATTAATATTTACCTTATCTTTACATGTGCACTCACCCTAAACACCACTTAAGTATCGCTTAAACAGCACAATAGATGTTCTTGTCCACACCGCCCTAAATAAGGACCCGGCGATTTTATCACAGGTCCACGCAAATTATCTTCGTGGACGTAGCGCTCAATGCCTCGTAAAACATCCACTACACTTATATTAGAGTAATATCAGTGATCTCGGTCATGGAAAACGACCTTCAAGATTCAAGACATAATCTAAAGGAGATTGTGAAAAACTGCCCTTGGTTATCCTTTGTAATATAGATATTATCGTAAGATCGTGTTCCTTTAAGAAATAGTATGTTTTAGTTTGTTGTCACTACGCCTGTCTATACTTTATTTTACATTTTCACATCATTTTTATTTATTGTTGTTTGACATTAAGCTCCTCTTGCTAATGCTTATTTTTAGAATCAGAATGATGGTTTTCGTTTTAAAAAGGGAAGAATTCTATAATTTAATCTTCTCTTTAATATTCTTCTTATATTTTTATCGTCACGTATATTATGATTACTCCATCCGTCACAGTTACGCTGTTCTAGAAGGATGGTTTGGGCTAGATCAAGCCATAGCACGCCAAAGAAAAAGTCATTAATACGAACCTAATTTTGTCATTAACAAAAACAATTATATGCGGATCGGATCACACAGAATGTTTTTAGAAAATGCAAAAGAAAATGTAGAAACTTGTTAAATTTTTTAATTGCTTTTTAAAGTGTTCTCCGTTCTCTTATAAGTAACGTCGCATACGATGGAACCATTGACTAAAACTGCACTTTATTTTTGGGAATAAACAAGTTCCAAGGTGCTAGGGACTGTAAGGTGGGTGAAATCATACACATTAATTACAAATATTAGATACTACCTTTTGCCCGCGGCTTCGCCCGCGTAAAAATTTACTTGTCTATTGAACTATCGTCTCTAGGGATATTGTCAGTGTAAAAAGTATTATATTACTTAATTTAAGAAATACTCTATCTATGTGTCAGTTTTCTTCCAAATCTGCTCGACAGTATTCGCGTGATTGAGTAACAAACATCCAAATATCTTCACAAACTTTCACATTATAATATTACTTCCACCCTTAATTTTAAAAAATGGTCAAAGCCGCCGATTTCACTCGCGGAGTTCTCGCTCCCGGGAAAATATCGGGATGTAAATAGACTTTATATGTTAATCACTGATAATGTAGCTTTTCATTCGTGACTTAATTTTTAAATCCGTTAAATGCTCGTGATTTCACCGGCATTCTGCCTGTTCCCGTAGGAATACCGGGATAAAAATAGCCTAAATATGTTACTCACTGAAAAATAGCTTACCATTAGTGAAATAATTTTTAAAATCGATTAAATTATCACAGTTGCTCTAGCCACACCGGAAGACTGGGATAAAATATAGCTTAATTATTCATTATGTATACCTGGTAGACCTGGTAAGTTATTCATTATGTAAACCTGGTAGACCTGGTAGTAAAATATTATCAATATCGCTCCAGCCGTTTTCAAGATTACCCCTAATAAATAGATAGATTAATGAATTTGAACCTTTTTTTAAGGTATAGTGCAAATAATTGTGTGAGCATAAATAAAACCTATTATTTTGACAAACAAACGGACGCTTCAATTTTACTTATCTGAAAATTGGATTAATATCTTGATTTTAAATTACTGTCTGGTATCGCCTAGGAATATTACCACGCTTTCATTGTTCGTGGGTGTCGCAAAATACTACTAAGACAAAGATTTATATCGACCTGGACCAATTGGTGATGCCGTCTGGCCAACAATGTCCGGCAGGCAGACGGTCATAAAATATTGCTAGAACCTTTGCAATATATCCACGATGGCAGAAGAGTAGTAGACTAAGAGTCTGTGGACCCCAGATCTTCGTGATTTTATTAAAGCTGAAAGTTTGGCAGCGCATGCTCCCAACACAGGTTAGAACGGTGGCCCATTATGAAGTTTGGGTTACAGTGGCTTTGGCAGATAAAAGGTACTAAAGGTGTGTAAAATACCGATCTATTTTCGTCAAATTATTAAGCATGATTTTTTGATATTACCTTCAGAACGTTATTAAAAATCACATTATTCATTACCAGATACTTAACATAGTGGGGTTGCCACTTGCCGGACACCCTTAACGTTCATGAAATTATAATTCTACTTACGTTATAGTATTAAAGCTGATTTTTATATATAATACATACTTTGGTAATGAGTAGATGATATTTCCTCAGTAGCCAGATATTTTTCATAGTGCCAACCCCTTGCCAGACAAAGATGTAGGGTAGCTGTAGGAGCGAGCGCGAGATAGTACATATATACTGGTGGGTGCGAGTGAGATGCGCTTATATTCTTTAGTAGCACATGCTTATAGCAGCTAAAATAATATTATATGCTATCTTCAAATATTATTAATTTAATATTCATTATTAATTATAAGAACAATATTATTAATACTATTACTTGCCACCGTTCTTACCTGTGTTGGGAGCATGCGCTGACAAACTTTCAGCTTTAATAAAATAACGAAGGTCTGGGGTTCGCTGGCTCTTATGTTATAGGTACCTACATATTGCGTCGATCCAAAGTAATATTAGGATAAAAGTTGGATAATGATGATATGGGTGTCTTCGACTAGATGCTTTACTCCTTTGAGGTTGAATAAAATATAAAATTATTTGTTAGTGGGCGCTTACCCTAACAAACATATCGATATACAAAATTTCACATTCCTAGGCCCGGTATCTTTGGCTATACACTTTTCACCCTCTTAGGGGTTGAATTTCCAAAAATTCTTTGTTAGTGCTCGCTTATTCCATACAGAACAAATTTTCACGTTTCAAGGACCATTATTTTGGGTTATACATTTTTAACCCCTTAGGTGTGGGATTGCCAAAAATTCTTTCTTGGTGCTTGGTTAGCGAGCAATAAGAAAAAAATCTTGAGATAAGTAAGTCGACCGTGTACTAAAATGATCGTTCCTAGGCTCAGTCATTTGGGTTATACGCTTTTCACTCCCTTAGGGATAACATTGCAAAACATTCTTTTTTAGTGAGCACTTTCCCCAAGAAAGACAGCTTTATACAAAATTTCACGTTTCTAGGCCTAATGATTTCGGTTATACATTTTTCATCCCCTTAGGGGTTGAATTTCAAAAAATAATTTCTTAGTGCTCATTTACCCGAAAAGAAAGAAAATTGCATACAAAGTTTCACGTTCCTAGCGCCAATAGTTTCGTCTATACGCTTTTCACCCCCTTAAGGAGGTATTCTGGTCTAGAAACCCTTAGTTTTAGGCATTTTTCAAACAAAGATAAAAAAGAAATAATAACATTTTACAATCGGATCTAGAATCGCCGATTAATCCAAAGTGAGTAATAAATGTTATCCGAGTTATTCTACGGGAATAGTTTCTTTTTTTCAAGTTCTACACGACTGATTCCTTTGAAATTTTATATATATCTTCTTTATATATCTGTCTATGACCCCTGTCTTGGATTTAAAAAATAATTGATTTTAAGTAATTTTAAAAAATTCGAAAAACGGGGGATACAAAAAATATTTTTTATGTCGACGCCATTTTGTGAATTTTCTTTTTTTTTTGGCAGAGGTCGAGGTCATAGCGACATCTTTACTAATGAAGAATTTTCTTAATTTGTTTAATTTGGATCACTACAAGGGTTGACATCATGACAATCAGGAAGCGCCGTTTTTTTGCAGCCCCCACTTCACCGACCTTAATTTAAACGATTTTTTTGTTTTCTTTTTATTTTAATTTTGTTTTTATATTCTTAAAATGTCAATAAAAATCATATAAAAATAAATCCATATTAAAAATGTTTTTCATTTATTTTTATCCTAGTTTGAAAAATGCCTAAGATTTAGGCTTCTAGACCAGAATACCCCCTTAAGGAGGCGGTTTTCCAACAATCCTTCGTTAGTGCTCATACACCCCAAGAAATACGTACGTTTAAAAAAAATATGTTTCTAGGCCCAATGGTTTCGGCTGTATACTTTTTGGTCTTTTAGGGGTTGAATTTCATCCCCATGTAAGTGAAATTTCCAAAACGCTAAAAGAATATTTATTTATTTATTGTCAAGTGCCTTAATACAAAGATTCATGGTTCTATCATCGAAAATGACGAATTTCCATACATAATGTCATCCCCTATTTCAACCCCTTAGACCCATGTTTTGTGATAATAAGTAGCCTATGTCCTTTCTCAAGCTTTAGTTCATCTCTGTACCAAATTTCATCAAAATCCGTTCAGTGGTTTAGACGCGAAAGCGTAACAGGTAGACAGAGTTACTGCCGCATTTATAATATTAGTAAGGTTATCGCTCTTCTATCATTTTCTATCATTAGCTGCACACCATTCAAGTTATTTTTAGTAGTCCTTGTAGAAGGGCGTTCTTCTCGCGAATCATCGTTGAGTTTAACCACGTTTAAACTCATTAAACCAGTTGTAAATAGTGTCATAGTACGGGGCTTCATTATAAAATGCTAATTATAGTCTATCGTTATATTATTGTTGAATATCACCACAAAGAAAATCGTACTTCTGCTTCTTCTATACTGCCAATAAGTTATAAATATGAGCTATTATTGCCAGTGTCGATTTATTATTTATATAGTTTTTGCATGTCTTTAGACTCTTCATATAAATCATAGTCTTTAATATTGTTAGGGTGCTGATAACCAAATTAATAATTCCTCTGGAAATATTGACAGAGCATGAATATGCACGCAATTCATAATTAAATAATATTCACTACACTTTAGCATTTTCATAGCATTAAATTACATAAAATACCAGCAAAATAATTTAAAATAATACTGTGAAACACTAAAACAATGAATATAATTTAAAAGCGCTACATGTCATTTTGACATTCTCATCAAAAGTCGAAGAAGAGTCATTGAGTAATAATTACCATATGTCAAATCCATTTCGACACTATAAATTATTGCCAGTTTGTAAAAACAAAAGCACATTTATAATTCAGACTGCGCAGATGTAATAGCGGTAAAGATACCTTTAGTGCCAGTGTCGTGGGTTCTAATCCCACGCAGGGCAACATTTTATGCGATCCACAAATTGAGTCCGGATGTAATTTATGTCCATTAATTATATGTTTGTAAATTCCCCTGCGGTACAAGGATTATTTACTTAGTGCTGATTAGTCTTTTTTTTTAAATCATTACTCATCTACCGATCCCCAAAGAGTTCCTAATTCAAAAGTTGGATAAATTTATCGACGGCTGTTTCTGGTCTATTCTATAAACTTTCAGTGTGACCAACATATCATTGATTTCCAATAAACGAACGAAATCCAACATAACTGTTAACCCTATATTAGTTCTAGTAATCTCAATTAGCAAGTTAAGTAATAAATTGTCGATATAACAAACAACATTTTAACTTGGAAACTAGTTAATAATGAAGCAGAGTTTTGTTGAATTGAGTCCGGGATCGAGAAGCCATCCTTGACCTACTACCCCACTTAAGTCGTTATAGAGAAACGATGTGAATTTCTGTGCCATTATAATTACACAACTAATCGATAGTAATCAAGTAAAAGTTGCTAGGTATGGTTTCTTAATTAGTTTACGAATGAAATTAATAACAAAAAAATATGTATAAATCCTAATGCAAGCGCACAGCAAATATACAGTTTTCAGCCATATTGTAATTTTAGAACATGTTCACACAAATTTTATAAAATATAAATCTTTAAGGAATAATGTTTAGGGAAAAATTATGAGAGTAAATTTTTACGATGCGCGCGCACACACCGTCACAAATGTCAACTAGATAATGCGTTATCCATACTAATATTATAAATGCGAAAGTAAGGATGTTTGTTTGTTTGTTTGTAACGCTTTCACGCTTAAACCACCGAAACGATTTCAAAAATTCTTTTAGCAATGGAAAGCTATAATATCAGCTATATTTTATCCCGGTATTCCCCCAGGAACGGGAACTACGCCACGGGTAAAGCGACTGAAACCGAAGCGAAGCGAGGGCGGGTTGCTAGTCTTATAATAAAACTTTCAATGTATTCAATAACTTTTTTTCTATTATTAGTGTCGTTTTTTCTACTAACGCAGGATAGATAAAATTTTTACATCGAGAGATAAAATTTTTTGAAAGTTTTTTATCTTGTTATGCCAATGAAGTATATCTTCTTACGTGCATACATACATAAGTATACACACAATTAAAATAAATTAAGTGACTGAAATTTCGAAAAAGCTAAATAAATAAAAAGTAATAGGAAAATAATAGGACAATAACGACTAATGATTTGATAACTTGTTAACTTAAACTTATTATTAACTTACACGCTGTTGACAGTTTTCTGCCTGCAGGCAATAACAAGCCGTCTCATTCAGGACTGTGTCGCACCCTCGCAGACAATCAACGTAATCAGTATATAAAAACTGAATTGTTTTCGAGAAAAATAATTGTACTAGCACTTCGTTTTAATAGGACAATTAAAAAGGTATTTAAATGTGTGTACTCATTTGGTCCCTCATAACTCTAAACTACTCACCATAATGTGACAAATGCATTAGATATTGTAAGCCTAGATTGTCCGCTGATCAAAGGCTATTTTAATTGATATAAAATATTTTCATACTTATTTGTATTCTTACTGGTTTCTAAAACCGTAATAAAATTATGTATTAGTTTAGTGAATAACTTATTATATTAGTGTGTTGGTATAAATAAACGAAAGTTAACCAAGCTTGGAATGTGTATTATATTCCTGATACTTAAAAAATAAATACAGAAATATCGTCTTTATTAATTTAACATTGCTTGTAAATTCTAATTCTAAAATATAATTCCTTGCTACTTATGGCTACCAAAAATAGGATACTTAAATTACTTTTACTACCTATTCTAAAATACCAGTTTCTGTTTCAAGTGATCAAATCAAAACACTGCCACTCAAAAGTCTCGACAAACGTCAATAACCCTTTGAGTCGTTTTGTAGGGAACATCCACTAGATATCAATTATTTAATAAACTACTAAAAAAATTAAAAACGGATATCATCTTTCTATGACGCACAATTGCGGAAGTAGTTTCTAGAAAGCGCTTCCCGCGTTTCTGTCGGCGCATGCGTAGTCCACATCCCGTTCCATTCTAACAAATTGCGCGCCAGTCGTATGTGCGCGCCGCGGCATAACGCCACGCTTCTGTCTCGCTCGACATCAAAACAAATCCTTTGGCACGATGATCGCTGATTTACCACCATTGCATGCAACGGAAAATCACTACCTGCCATGCATCAACGACGGCCCACTGGCACAGTGTACCACCACGCCGATAAATGGTACAACACTGTTTGTTTTTGCGTGCAACCTTACGATGCGGCGTATTAGCTTATGATGCGCACGTTGTATATGAGTACCTATTCTATAGTATGCAATTGCGTCTTTCAGTCAAATAATTATTGGTTGTAAAGAAGTATTATATATACTTTTAATTAAAAGCCAGGTACTCGCAAAAACAATTTTTAAGAAGTCTAATTTAAGTCTATTGTGAAAATTTTTGTTTAAAACATCTACAATTCTACATGGGTGTATTATGATGATGCTATAAGAATAAAACGTATTATGAATGTCATATATGGATGAAAAAGGTCGAAAGCAGTAGAACGCAAACCACTCGACTTGTTGCGTTCTCTTGTTTACAATATGGCTTACCTACTTCAGTGTCGATTTACTTTACTTGGGCAAAATAATTTATACGCATGTGTGAATAGCAACAGATACATGAATAACAAGCTTGAGTTTCTATGATAATATGAAATGTGAAAGCAACGTTTCACGAAAATTTATGTAATTGAGCGCTCCACAATTAACTGTCATGAAGTTGTATTGTTTTCACAAATTGTTTTGTTATTTACAACTGATAAGTTGATTCTTTTGACACATTATTACGAAGTTTTAGTTATAGTAAAACTTTAATATTAGTTTTGTATCCTTGACTGTTACCTTTATTATTCATGATGACATTTATGCCTTGAACAAATAAACATTTGCTGTTACTACATTAAAGTTTTCGCTATTACTATAATCTCACATCTATAATCTCACATCTTTTTATCCGAAGGATTGTTTTACGCAACAATACATATTATAGTATTACAATTAATGAAAATAGGAGTAAACGACCCTTAGATCAGGTAGCGTACGACCACGGTTATGCTTTGAACATCGTTATGTTGAATATTTTCGTTTCACACTGTTTATAGTACGAGTTTTTCGTAGTCCAATTTTAGGTTTTGATCTTACTTTTCAGTATTATTAATGACCCGTAGTGCGTTTATAAGATTTAAACTTTTACATCAAATATAAAAAAAGAACCTGCTCTCCGTATCCATAATTTTAGTTTTACTTTTATGCTAGCGAGCTACAAAGAAGCGTGAATCATCGTGCGCCCCTTTTTTAATACCACACTGGATACCACAGTATTCACACTTTGTTCATCTACCCGTAGTTTCGGTTAGGCCTTCTGGCCTTCAGTCGCAAGTAATTACGCTTCAGCCTACCTGGTGCACCTATGCTTGAACAGATCAACGTAAGTGGCCTCCCTGATTTGCTCCACCATTCCTTTCCACACAGACAATCTAAAATTATTGGCAATTAATGGTGTTTCTGCAAATTTCACCAATCCTAAATTATATTAATGCTCTCAATTTTGATTAATATTGAAATATTTGTCTATTGTTTACTATGCCAAGCTATTCTAGCCGTTTACGAACCATTGGTCCGACCTCTTTAAAATGAAGGAAATTAATCTATTAAATCACGCTAACCAAACTAGTATAGGTTTTTATTTCGAGTCTATCTTCCTTTCGTCACTGCTCTTATACGTCCCACTGCTGGGCTCTAGCCTCTCCCATAATGGAAGGAAAATTTACCTACTACATCCCGCTAGTCAGACGGGTTGGTAGATAGGGTTTTGTTGAGGTTCCAGCTTTCCTTCTCGTTCATAGATGGTATTTGCATATCAGCATTTTTTTTGGATGGGCTATGGTCAGCGCACCCGCCACCCGGCTCCGTCCGGGGAGATAGAGGGGTGGCGCGCGGCCCCGAAACCCACGTCGCCTTCGTCGTTGGGCCGATCACCGGTGCAGAGTCCCTTTACTTCAGTGGTCGACCCAACGGAATACCCCAAGGGAGTACCCTCTCCCATCGACTGCCCCCCGAGACGCTGATCGCCGTCGCGAGGCTAACCTCTCCGCGAGTGCCGGATAAAATTCCCGGTCCGGTCACCCGCGCATATTATCCCTTAGACGTCTTTTACCACTTCTCTTCTCTCTTACAGCCATGTTATATGTTTACATACTTTAATATTTTTTTGGGTATCGTAAATACATGGAGATGTGACGACACCTGTTTATATAAAGTGTACTGGTAGTTTTCCTTGCAGTAAAATTGTCTAGTTGACTATCCTTAGTTGTGTTTTACGATACCCGTGGGATGAAATGAAATTGTGACATTGTACTTTCTGCGCTGATACTTTAAGTATGTCAGGATTTTATTGTATGTAGGTTATTTTGTTGTAGTATTATTAGGTTTGTTTGTAGTATTAAAGAATATATCAAAATTTGGATCTCATTTTATTTATTGTTTGGCCAGCCAAACAGTAAATAAAATGAGATCCAAATTTTGATTCTATGCCGCAGAAGACTTTGAAGATGTGCCTTAATTCTACCGATATGAATTGTTGGACAAAACCCGGTCTTAATCCACTCGCTTGACGGTGATTTGACGATCGCGGTTATTGTTGTAAGTTTTCCAGGAGAATGCTACTCCTATTCTCCTAGTAACCTGGTTTTATTCCTTTTCAAAACTAAAAATTGGTGACATCACAATATATTTCTGTCAAGGGTCTAACGACATTACGACACACGAATGAATGACAAATCATCATCACATTTCTTTTATCCCAATTACCTGGAGTGGCCTCGATATGTAATCTTCTTTCATAGTACATTTTACAAAATTTATTGGCAATAATTTTATTACCGACCGCCTGCGTGACGTCAACCCTCCTTGGGAATGTAATGAAATTGGTACAGGACTATGTAAAACTATTAGTCGTCTTTTACGAACAATGCAAGGATTGGTAGTATTCATAGCCGCTACCACACAGCATGAATGAGTGGAAGAATGTTGTAATAAATTATTTATGTAATCTTTATCTGTCTTATATATACAAATAAATAACTTCCAATACCTGAAAACAAAATTAAATCTCAATCTGTATATAAAATATTAAATGTGAACCTTGTAAATGATTAAGTCGATCCGTACATAATGCGCTGTAGACGCAGGGTCAGACAGGACAAGCGCTCGACCTCTATACGTCCTCTTTTATACGTAACTGCGCATTACCTGAACATAGAAACTTTAATTTCTAATGCTACGTATTAAATATTATTATATCATAAACGATTTTTACTAAATTTTGTATCAAAATGTGGGTCAATATTTAATAACTAATTTCTGTATCGGGTAGATAATTATAAATTTTCTGCAGTAACGATGACTTGTTGGACGTGAGACATCTTAGTCCACCCGTGATCATGAACGCTGTAAAGTGTTCGAAACGTCGGGTAATCAAAAATCAAATACAAACGCGATAAAATCCGTAAAGTAGTTTTATTTAAAATGTATAATACTCGCGTAAACATCAGAAATCATTACGATTTTTACTTATTTAAAATAAACGCTCTATGGATTTGCGTCTTCTTTTTTTTGAGCCCCTTAGCTATCCAGTTTTGTAAACGCTTTCCATATAGTGCTGGTTTAAAAATACAACGGAAAATAAAGGACCGTGACAAATTCCAACTTTTGCTTGAGAGTTATATAAACCAGCTGAGGTATCGTCCGGTAAATAGTCAGCAGATTTTAACAGACTAATTAATAAAATAAATAATATTTGACATCGCTAGGCTGACGAACGGACGAACAAGGCCGGATAGACGATGATATCTGATGTTTACGCGAGCACTACACATTGTAAATAAAACTACTTTTACGGATTATGTCGTATTTGTATTTGATTTATGATTGCCCGACGTTTCGAATACTTTACAGCATTCAATCCGCCCGTGCCCATAAACTTATCTATACCAATAAATAAAATTGGAGTGCCTGTTTGTAATGTCAAAATAATAGGCCTTTTTCATGCTCACACGGTTATTTGCACTATACATATGCCTAAAAATCACTTTATTTTTTTTTGTCTGTCTGTTTGTTCCGGGTAATCTTAAAAAGGGCTGGACTGATTCAAAAAATTCTTTCACCAATGGAAAGCTATAATATCAGGGAGTAAACTAGGCTATATTTTGTCCCGGTATTCCCACGGGAACGGGAACTACGGGGATAATACGACAGAAACCGAAGCGAAACGAGGGCGGGTTGCTAGTTTACAATATATTTGGACGTATAACAATAAAATATTTTCTTATTAATTAAAAATTTTATTGTAATCGAATTGGAGCTTATTATGACTAAACAAAACTGACTTATAAGCTGGAGTCCTTGGATGGAGGTTGTATATGAGCCTCCTTTATAAAGACGTAAGAAAATTGTTAGTTTTACGACACACGCATAAAATAAAGGGGCCGGTTCCCCACACAGATGGACTAATGACACATCCTTTTTTTAGTCTTTCACTTTATTTGCTAATTCACAGGCGATGATGGGGATGCCCATACATTAATACTTTGTCAATTGTAACGCCCATGGGTTTCGTAACCGACCACGTGAGGAAAGACCGACGTCCTCCCCGATGGGGGGCTTAAGCCCCTCCGTCGCCCCGGACGGAGTGGTGTGGAGGCGCGCCGACCGCAGTCCACCCAAAAAAAAAAAATGGGTTTCGTAAAAAACGACTGAGGTATATAACATACAGATAACATCAGTCCAAGAGAAGGAAAAGTTATAGGTAATTTTTACTGGAAAATGTGTAGTGCAATATTTCCAACAAAAGTTAAACAATATTTCAAATTTATCGCTTGGAGTTTGTGGATTTGAAAGCAAAGAGCAGGCGTACATTGGGCTACGCACACATTCCCGCAAGAACCCTGCGCCGTCTTACGAATTTTCCATCAGGTCACGTGTCCTGACACGAGTTTAACATTTTTTACCAATCCCAAGAAAAGTGCACAACGTCGCTAAAGAAGTTTTCACTTCAATAAAACCAAGCCGTCTGACTAGTGTGGTATGGTAGGTCAATTTTCCTCCCACTATGGAGGAAGCTCGAGCCCAGCAGTGGGACGTATATTAACTGTGATGATGATGATAATGACACAAAATATTAAATGGTCATGATTAATAGACATTACATTAATCCGCAACCCATCCTTTTTTTAAATATTTTCTATATATAACAGTTATCACTATTTATAAAATATTTTTCACTAAATGACATCGAAACAAGACATTTATTAAAATCTTGCACTAAGTTAAATTCAATAATATTAATTACACTGATTGAATAACTTTTCACAATTCATTAAATACTCTTCAGATTACTTTCATTAACATCAAACTGAAATATTAATTTAGTTTGCAATATTTGAGTAGATTATACAGCGAAGTCTATTGTCATCTCTTTAGATAATTCTTATTTATTATAGAGCTATTTCGTTTTCATTTATTTAAACTAAAAGCTTTATATTCTGTATAACTTTAGTGGTTTTCAAAGGACGTCAGACGTTGCAAACTTGCAATTGAACATTTAAGTAGATTTATTTTAAAACTCATTGTTGTGATTTTTCAAGTCTAAAGGAATGTTTACAGCATAAACAATGTTTAGCATTATTAAAAATGGTATTTATGTTTACTTTTCTTTTATATAATATTGATTTCTGATGTTTACGCGAATATTACATATTGTAAATAAAACTGTTTTAACGGATTTGATCGCATTTGTATTTCATTTTTGTTTGCCCAACGTTTCGATCACTTTACAGTGTTTACGGTCCGTCCGTAAAATTAGTTTAATTTACAAATTTCTTTTATATTACACGATTATTATTTTTTTTGGAACTAATTCCACCACACATTCCCACCACTGTAACTCCTGTAAGCCAGGATCTACGATGGTCTCCGTATAAGACACCGAGGTTTGACCCTCAGGAAGTCCCGGGAAACGCTTTTAATCGTCTTGGGACCCGCAACAAATTTAATTAGAAAAGAAAAGCAAGAGGAGTTGGAAAGATTCCACTTCCCTCCTATGCAAAGCATAGGAAAGGGAGACATGAAGCAAAGTAGGCTAGTATAATAAGCCAGTAAATAAAAATTTGTACAACTAAGTGAAGCGCAGCGGTACAGCACCACGAATTGAACAGAGCTTATTTTATGATTATATATACTTTCTAGCTTCTATATATATGCACATACCCCACACTTATTTTTATGGCGGAAATAATGGTTTGGTCACAACCCGCCCGATCCATACAGGGGCGAAAAGAAGGTAGAGCGCGCGAACCAGGTACACCAGTCATAATTGTACACTTAATACTGCCACAAGATTTGTTATTGATTCTGATAATTGCCTGAAGAACATACCCAATAACACTATTTCCGATAAAGCGCCTTACGCAAATGATTAATGCATAATATTAAGTTTATTCATCTAAATACCTGAATTAAGAAAGATAAAAGCAAATATTATAAATGTAAAATACATTCTAAATTAATTATGTACATTTAAATTGCGTCATTAACATTTTATGCTAACTGTATAACATATTTTTGTATTTAATACACAAGTTTATACATAGAAACGTAACGACAAAATTTTTTCGACTTAAAGTAGTGAAGTTTGTCAATTTAAATTATCTATACAAATAAATAAAATTAAAGCGTCTATTTGTAATATCAAAATAATAGGATTTTGTCATACTCCAACGATTATGTGCACGGTAGCTATGCTTAAAAAATAGTTTAAATGTTTTTTATCTGTCTGTTTGTCTATATGTCTGGCTGTCTGTTTGCTACGGGTAATCATCAAAACGACTGGACCGACTTTGATAATATTTTACCACCAGGTCTATATAAGGAGTAACACTATTTTTTCTCTCAGTAAAATACTATTGTACGAGATCAGAATGGCTCTGATACAATTAAAGGCACCGGTAGATTACGGAATTTCCGCAGAACCCCTGAGTGCAGGCGGCAAGCCAGTTCTAAAAGCCCCACAGAAGTTTTTTTATTCTGTCATTCTCGGGGGTGACGTTCCAGAGTCGTAGACCAGGAGTGTGGTGGTGCTGTTTTTCAAGAAGGGCGATAAAACGCTCTTGAGGAATAACAGACCCATCTAACTCTTGACCCACGTGTACAAATTGTTCTCAAGAGTCATTACGAATCGACTCGTGTGCAAGGTCGTGGAAAAGGTACCATAGATCACATCCACACGCTACGCCAGATTATACAAAAGACCGAGGAATATATAATATAATCGGCCTCTGTATCTAGCGTTTGTGGACTATGAGAAAGCCTTTGATTCTGTCGCAACTTGGGCAGTGCTGCAGCCCCTTCAGCGGTGCCAAATTGACTATCGAAACATCAAAGTGTTGAAGTGTTTGTATAGAAACGCTACTATGTCGGTCCGCATCCGGAATAAGAGTTCGAAACCAATCCAGTTGCAGAGAGGCGTGAGACAGGGAGACGTCATCTCTCCGAAGCTGTTCACCACTGCGCTGGAAGATGTCTTCAAGCTCTTAGACTAGACTGGACTCGGCATCAACATCAACGGCGAATACATCACTCACCTTCGATTTGCTGACGATATCGTAGTCATGGCAGAATCCATGGCGGACCTTAGCACTATGCTCAATAACCTCAGCAGGGTTTCTCGACTAGTAGATCTACAAATGAACGTCAATACGAAATTTATGTCAAATGTCCATGTCATTCCTGTACCGGTCTTAGTTGGGAATGCGATTCTCGAAGTTGTCGATCACTATGTTTACCTAAGACAGACAGTCCAGTTAGGTAGATCCCATTTGGAGAAAGAGGTCAGGTGACGAATCCAACTCGGCTAGGCAGCGTTCGGGAAACTTAAGAGGATCTTCTCGTCCAACATACCTCAGTGTCTGAAAACACAGGTTTACGACCAGTATGTGTTACCAGTTATGACTTACGGCACGTAAACGTTGTTTCTAAATGTCGGCCTCATAAAAAAACTCAAAGTCGCTCAACGTGCTATGAAGAGGCCTACGCTCGGTATTTCTCTACATGATAAAATCTGAAACACGGAAATCCGTAGAGGAACGGGTGTAACCGACATAGTCCGCAGCATTAGCACGTTGAAATATCAATGGGCAGGCCACATCGCTCGTCGAACCAACAAGTTCTTGAGTGGCAACCACGAATCGGACGACGCAGCGTAGGACGACTCCCAACTAGATGGACTGAAGACATTCTTAAAGTCGCAGGGAACCGTTGGATGCAAGTGGCGCAGGACGACTCCCAACTAGGTGGACTGACGACATTCTTAAAATCGCAAGGAATCGTTGGATGCAAGTTGCGCAGGACCGTACCGAGTGGCATTCTCATGCTCTATGTCCAGAAGTGGACGTCTGTAGGCTGATGGAAGGATGGATGGAAAATACTACAAAAATTTGTCCGGTCCGGGAATCAAACATGAAGTCTTATGGATTGTAGACGCGTAACGTACCATAACATTAAGGCAGCTTTCGTTAGTTACATACTATAAAAAAGATATTTACTATTTTAATCGTAAACGCAAAAATGTCACGAGCATAATTTTCCATATTTTTCTAATAATTAATGTTTTAGGAGATATAATAAATTTCAAATGCGGGGCAAAGCGCCTGAAACCAGGTTGCTAGTATGTCAGTGGTTATCCTATTTTTATTTTATTGTCTATAGTCCTTCAAGATATATTTGAAAACTCCTCAGAATAACATAGAGAAGATCTATAGCTATTTAGCTATTGATAGGTTTACAAAAGTAAAAAAAACAGGCTAACTGTTTAAACGTATTTTTTTTTTGTTTAAAATTGTTATTATATCAGCTCATTTTATATACTTACATATATTATATACTATAATTATTACCTAACAAAATAATACACCATTGTGCAAAATATTTATAGCCTACCTTAAATATAGCTAACCTGAAATGTTTCAGTAAAACACAGGCACCTTTTTATTATTTGGATGTAAACATAACCCATGATTGTTAAAACAAAGACATGAATGCTCAACGAGTGTAACTATGTCGAGAATGCCCAAGCAGTTAAACTGTGATTTGAATGACTTATTCGGACACATCTCTATCTGAATAGTTAATGCTTGTCATTTCGACAGCTATTTATCTACAAAGCTGCTATAAGCATCTAAAGTATTAGTAACATAGATCTTATCTTAATTATATAATAACCACAGGGTAAACCATATCTTTGAATACTTTGTATTTAACGTAAACTTAAAATAATTTTTTAACTTTTCTTTTCATGCTTGTACTTAAATTCAAATATAACACGAGCTTATAAAAAAAAACTATTCAAAAGCCACTCGGTAACTTAGGTATTACGTTTATCACGCAGAACGAAGCGGCGGAGCTAAACTCGGAGAGAAATCTCCCCGCTAACATGCTCCGTCACCCCTTGTCGGCTCCATAACCCACCTTATTCCATCCCCATTGTCATTAGACTGGCCACTTGTTCCTTGAAATGTATGACCGGGCCACCTTATGGAGCCGTAGCCGAGAGTGAACAAATCGGGGATTATTCCGCTACCCAAAAATCAGTCCGCGACGGTCAAGGGTTGTCTTTAGACATCACCAACCCATTTAATAGTCTGCCATTCGCTACATCAGGTGTTCCGGTATCACGGTGTGCCTCTATACCCGAGGTGGCTAGTGGTAGACTATTTGGCCCTCCAAATAGTCTGTGGCTGTACCCCTGTATAACGTCGTCTATGTCTAGGGGTCGATTTTAGGGCCGACTCTGCGGAATATCGGCTACAACTAGGCGTTGCTAGGTAGGCTACCGATTAGCCTGGGTGTAATTTGCTACGCCGATGACACGCTCGTTATAGCCCGGGATGAGACATGCCTGGCAACTCTTGGCACCGAGTTTACCCTGCGCTCGAGCTATAGGGTGGCTCTAAATAATATGGAGGGCCTGTTACTTCATAGGCCCCACAACAGTCCACTCGCCGGCGTTTCGGCAGTAGTTAATTCCGTCCCCATTAGCATGTAGGCTCAGATGCAATATCTGGGTCTGGTGCTTGACGGACCAACCGGCTCCGCGGCCTTGCCCTTTCGTGACTCATGCAGAATGTGGACGGGCCCAGCGCTACTTGCTACGTACACGGGGGTGGTTCGGCCCATGATCCTATACGACGCAACATGTGGTCGGAGTACAGAGGGCTGCTTTAACAAGTACCTGCACATGGTCGCAAGAAGGGAGGAGTACCGTCCTGTCACCACTGCGACTGCGATGAGGACACGTCGCAATACACCGTCGAGGTCTGTGTGGCCTGGGCAGAGCAACACCGTGAACTCATCGCAATCATCAGTGCTGACCTGACGACCATGACTAGGACGATGCTCGACAGCGTCAGGAACTGGAATACGATCGCCGCGTCAAGACCGAGGAGCGGATCCGGGCGGTACTCCTCTACTGCGACACGCTCCACAGCTGGCGGGATAGGTACAAGTACCTGTGCCTGACACCTGCAGAGAGTCAGACCGTGTGACGCCTCGATAATACTGTTTTTGTTGCCGGGGCCTCGAAGGGGATAATTCTCGAAAGGATAATCCGCCGGGCTGGCCACGGTTGTCAAGGAATTGGTACAGTGATCGGCCTAATGGCGATGGGGAGGGAATACGGTAGGTTATAAGGCCGCACGCCACTTTTCTGTCGCCCTAGAAGTATTGGGTGGGTGTGTCTAAACTGTAGACTACCCTAGAAAAAGGGTATTTGAAGAACGTTAAAAGAAATAACGATTTTAAAATTATTTTAATCTAACTCGTGAAACGTTTCAATGAAATTTAATTAAATATGACCAATGCCAATTTGTTTAACAATAAAGAAACCTTAAATTGAACTCCAACTAAATTCATGTTGCAGGCATCTTATTCCAGGAACCCTATGAGTTAGCACAATACCGATTCGCAGAAAGTAAGGTAAATAAGTTTACATCCTTACAAGTTAGTTACTTTAACAAATGAAACTGTTAAATTGGAAATAATTGAACTACAGAAACATTGTACATCGTAAAATATAACAATAGATAGTATTATCATATAAGAGCCAACTCAACCCCATCAACTTATAAATTTTATATCATTATTATTACATTACCTTTTTTTGTCTGGCGCACTCCTCGCACCACTTCGTCCTGGGCGACAGAGGGGCGTAAGCACGTACACCCGCAACCCACCCGTGACACGCCTTCGTCGTTGGGCCGACCATCGGAGCAGGGTGACTTGACGTCATTGGTTGGCCCGACGGTATATCCCTTTTAGGGGTACCTTCCCATCGAACGAAGTCGATGCCTAAAACCTCTGATTGGTGGTGTTAGAGAGCGAAATATTCGTAATAACTTTTTCACTTTTTAAATATTTAAGCGACTTAGTAATTATGGATATATTCAAACTAATTTAGCAAGCGATCCTAAAGTATTTTGAACACGTGGGTTTTTCTTGAACGTTAATTCCAATAGAATCAATACTAAAGAATTTACGGCTATTATCTGGCTATCTAACCACACTGTACGATGAAAAGGCAGCAGGGGACCCCATAACCGACCACATTTCTACTTTTGTGACCTGATTCCCTTAAAGAATGAACACTTATCTATTCTACTCCTTATTTTAGAAACCTATATTACACCCCTTAGACATCTCTTACAACATCCATATTGTATTCTTAATATATCCACCACGCGTACGTAAAGTATTAAACTTAACAGTATTTATAACTGCGGACATACAGTACATGCCTTATAATAATGATGCTGTTATATAAAATCTAAATAAAGAAATGATTATAATGACTATCTACAGGATATGTCGCAACTCACAATGCTTTGTCGTAATCAACGAATATGTAACTCTGTAACTTTAGTCGATTTATTATTAATGTTCATATGTGCGTCACTATCTATTACAATAACATTTCAATATTTGTCGCAATAAATTTAACCTTTTTAAGTCAATAAATCTCTGATGTGCTTGATAACTTATTGAACGAAAGACATAAAATCCTGTCTTTATCAAAACTATAGGATTGAATAAATACGGCGCAAATTCCTAGATCCATTTGGACTGTAAAAGTCTAAAGGTTTCTATGCTACACTTTGTTATCAATTAATAGAATGCTATGTAGGTGTACCAAGTTTGAAACCTCGGTATATACCTCTGTCTCTTCGACATTAGTTGCGTATTATACGATAGACATTGACAACGGCATCGCACGTCTAAACACAAACTATTCCGATGTACACGTATTGCCGCTGTCAATGATATTAACTCATTGCATTAATATGCACCCGAGGTCTACTTCATCTTCCTCTATGTATATATACATGTTTTCAATACGAATATATGGGAATATATTAAATACCAGTGTTTGGGACAACAGCTTTTACCTGGCAAGTAATGTAAGCAGCCGGACATCACTTTTTTTTTTGGGGCGGGCTGCGGTCGGCGCGCTCCTCGCACCCTCCGTCCGGAACGACAGAGGGGCGTATAGCACGCAACACCCACAACCCACCCGAACACCACGTCGCCTTCGTCGTTGGGCCGACCACTTGAGCAGGGTTACTTGTCATCAGTGGTCGGCCCAGCCGGACATCACTTGTACGAGTACGAGATCAGAATTACTTTTAAACAACTAGAAACGATATGACACCGGGAGATGACGGCATTACGATAGAGCCCCTGAAAGCCAGCGGCAAGTTGATCTCAAAAACCCTTCAGAAGCTATTTAACTCCGTAGTTCTATGAGACACCGTTACATATTCGTGGACCAGGAGTGTGATGGTGCTGTTTTTCAAGAAGGGCGACAAAGTTCTTCAATACAACTGCAGACTCTTCTCACTCTTGAGCCGCGCCTACAAATTGTTTTCAAAGGTCATTACAAATCGACTCATTTTTTTTTTTTTTTGTGTGTGGGTCGCGGTCTGCGCGCCTCCGCACTACTCCGTCCGGGGCGACAGAGGGGCTTAAGCACGCAACTCCCGCGACCCACCCAAAAACCACGTCGCCTTCGTCGTTGGGCCGACCACTGGAGCAGCGTTAACTTGTCGTCAGTGGTCGGCCCGACGGACAAATCGACTCATGCGCAAGCTTGATGACTTTCAGCCGCTCGAACAAGCCGGCTTTCGAAAGGGCTATAGTACATTAGACCACATCATAGAAGACCGAGGAGTATAATCAGCCAGTGTGTGTAGCGTTTGTGGATTATAAGAAAGCCTTAAATTCAGTCGAAACTTGGGGGTGCAGTCCTTTCAGGGGTTCACTACTGCTCTGGTCTTCCAGTGTCTTTAAGCTATAAAGTGGACTAGACTGAGCATCAACATTAACGGCGAATACATCACTCACGATCGATTAGCAGACGATATCGTTATTATGGCAGAATCCATGGAGGATCTTGGTACCTTGCTCAATGCGGTATCCCAACTAGTGAGCTTACGATTGAATATGGACAAAACGAAAATTATGTCAAATGCCCGTGTCATTCCCGTACCGATCCTAGTTAGCAATGAGATTCTCGAAGTTGTCGATCATTACCTTTATCTTGGACAAACAGTCCAGTTAGGTAGATCCGGTTGAGGTAGATTTCGAGAAAGAGATCAGCCGACGAATCCAACTCGATTGGGCAGTGGTCAGGAAGCTTAAAAGGATCTGCTCATGTAACATACCTCAGTGTCTGATACTGTATGGTGGGATTCGCGCCTCTGACTCTTTGGATCGCCGAGCCAAGAAAAGTTGCAAATTGCTATTGCTTGGATGTAAATATTAACAGTATGGTCCACTTTATTTATAAATTTTTTCGATACTGTTCTGCTGTTGTCGATCATTACCTTTACCTTGGACAAACAGTCCAGTTAGGTAGATCCGGTTGAGGTAGATTTCGAGAAAGAGATCAGCCGACGAATCCAACTCGATTGGGCAGTGGTCAGGAAGCTTAAAAGGATCTGCTCATGTAACATACCTCAGTGTCTGAACTCTGTCTGATACTGTATGGTGGGATTCGCGCCTCTGACTCTTTGGATCGCCGAGCCAAGAAAAGTTGCAAATTGCTATTGCTTGGATGTAAATATTAACAGTATGGTCCACTTTATTTATAAACTTTTTCGATACTGTTCTGCTGTTTCACACAAAAAGATTTCTTAAGATCTAAAGAATAATTGATGACCTTAGTAATAACTAAAAAACAAATAAACTCTCTAATTTATAATGGTAATATACATTTTTAGGTACTGTTTTATATGATTATAAACTTCGGAATTAACTCTTAATTAGATTAATAGAGAGTTTGTATAGCTAAAGACAACGATATATTCTCGCGAGTTAACTAGAATTAGGCCATGAACAATGTAAACGATAACAGTGCTAGTCAAAACGAGGTCAAACAACAGCTGCGCTAATTACATTATTATAACCAAAAAAGAACAGCCAATCTAACCAACTCTTGTATTTTTCGTAATATAAATAAAATGGAAATAAAACTATTTTTACGCTTTTTATCGCATTTATTTTTGATTCCCCGAGGTTTGAATACTTTTCAGCGTTCATGGTCACGGTAAGACTAAGGTGTCTCACGTCTAACATGTCATTCTTATTACAGAGATTTATCTACCCACTCCAGAATTAGTTATTAAATGAAAATCTGTATGAAAAAAATATATTGTTTTTGGTTAGTAATTATTAAACATTAAATTTGTAGTAATTATTATATTTTTTCGTGTTGTGACGATCTTACTCCGTCTTGCTATCTTGTGGTGGTCCTATTGATTTTATTTTAAAATATATTTATAACAGGATCCTAGCTTGATGGTAATATCCAGCCATCTTCCTTATTTAAATTTTTGTTTTTTAATTTCTTGTAATACTGCAGGACGGCTGCACGCCAAAAACAGTCCGCATATCAGGCCTGGAATAGGGCTAAAAATTGTCAGGACCCGAACGCCATAGGGGTGAAGCGGGCATTTAATGCCGCTTCTAGATCTAGTAAGAAGGCTACTGCCAGAGCCTAGGCGGAACATGTTGCCAGAATTGGCGAGCGATTGCAAAGCTATCCCGTCGGGAGTCGTGCATTCTGGTCGCTCGCCAAGGCTGCCCAAGGCAGCACACGATGGTAGTCTAGCCCACAGCGCAAAGGAGAAAGCCGATTTTCTAGGTCAATTCTTTGCCTGTAACTCGACTTTGGATGCCGGAGCTGCCACATCACCTACCATCCCACGGTGTCAAAGCTCTAATGCCCGAAATCCGCATCACGCAGCGAGCGGTTAGGAGGGAGCTGCGGCTTTTAGACGTCCATAAGTCGAGTGGGCCGGATGGTATCCCTGCAGTGGTACTACCTGGTACTAAAGACGTGCGCCCCTGAATTGACTCCCATCCTCACGCGCCTATACCGACTTCCCTACTCTACTAATAGGGTTCCGTCTTCGTGGAAGATAGCCCATGTCCACCCGATCCCTAACAGGGGAGGCCGATCTGACCCATCGAATTACAGGCCAATTGCGATAACATCCTTGCTCTCCAAGTTAATGGAGAAGGTTATAAACCGCCAGCTTCTGCAGTACCTTGAGGATCGCCAGCTGATCAGTGATCGCCAATACAGCTTTCGTCATGGTTGGTCGGCTCGTGATCTTCTTGTGTACCTCACTCACCGTTGGGCAGAGACCTTGGAGGGCAAGGGTGAGGCGCTGTCGTTCAGCCTAGATATCGCAAAGGCGTTCGATAGGGTCTGGCACAGAGCACTTCTATCGAAGCTACCATCATACGGAATCCCCGAGGGACTCTGTAATTGGATCGCCAGCTTTTTGGATGGTCGGAATATAAAAGTCGTCGTAGATGGCTCCTGCTCCGATACCATGACCATTAATGCTGGTGTACCACAAGACTCGGTGCTCTCCCTGACGTTGTTTATCCTGCATATCAATGACATGCTCTCTATCGAGAGTTTGCGTTATTATGCGGATGACAGCACGAGTGATGAGCGGTACACCGAGCAACGGAATATCCCTCGAAGTACTCAGGAAAGAAGGGTTCAACTTGTGTCTGAAGTCGAGCGCTCTCTGGGGCGGGCCTCGGAATGGGGTGAACGGAACTTAGTCCAGTTCAATCCCACTAAGACACAAGTTTGCGCCTTCACTGCAAAGAAGGACCCCTTTGTCATGGCGCCACAGTTCCAAGGAGTAACTCTCCCAATTTCTGAGAGTATTGGGATTCTCGGCGTCGAAATATCGAGCAAAGTCCAGTTTGGGAGTCATTTGGAGGACAAAGCCAAATTGGCAAGCAAAAAGTTGGGTGTCCTGAACAGAGCCAGGCGGTACTTCACATCGAGACAGCGTCTTGTGCTATACAAAGCACAAGTTCGTCCTCATGTGGACTACTGCTCGCATCTGCGCCCAAATATCAGCTAGACCCACTTGACTCCGTGCAAAGTCGGGCTGTTCGAATCGTCGGGGATCCCAATCTTACGGACAGATTGGAGTCGCTGGAGCAGCGGAGAGACTTTGGGGCACTCTGTGTACTCTACCGACTCTTTCACGGGGCGTGCTCCGAGGAACTGTTTGACTTGGTACCACCGTCACCATTCTACCAACGTACCACTCGACATCGTAGCAGGGTTCATCCATTTCACCTGGAAACGTTATGGTCTTCAACTGTACGTTTCCAGCGATCATTTCTCCCACGTACGTGCAAGCTCTGGAATGAACTACCTGCTGCTGTGTTTCCCGAGCGCTATGACATGTCCTTCTTTAAACGAGGTTTAAGAAGAGTATTTCCTTCACGGTAGGCAACGGCCTGGCTGTGCCCCTGGTATTGCAAATGTCCATGTGCGGCAGCCTGGTGTGCTGCTTGCTCGTTTGCCACCGTTGGCAATAAAATAATAATAATAAGTTTTGTGTTTTGATTGTAATGAATGAACTCAAAAACTACTAGACAAATTTTATGAATTAATCTTTCACTTACAGAATGCTACTTTGTCACTAAATAATATATTATAAGGCTTTATTGTTTATCGAATTAGGTATACCCTTACATTACCGCCAATAATTTAACCGGCGGTGTTAATAAAATAAAATTCCAACATTTCGTTTTATTAAACCCAATTTAAATGAAATTTAGCATAAAGATATCTTTACTCATTTCTTATGACAAAATATTTGACATAAATTATTTAACTGTGCTGGAATAGGGCGCTGCAATATCGATTTAAACATTGATCAATAATATCACAGCCATCATCACTTAATCCTCGTTCTTTAATCAATGAACATATAATCCAAAATTAATATCTACTGTCAGTATGAGAATTCCATGAAATAATTGCAAAACTATCGAATTATATACACCCACTTGCGTTTTCGTTTAGAGTTCTAACACCCACACGTTCGAATGATGAAGATTAAAGGTCGAGGAAACTAACTACATAAAGGGCATAGAATTTATCCTACGCTGTGTGCTTTGTACCGTGGCATTTGATAATAATTTACTAGTATTTCTTTACTATACAGTAAAAAACGACACGTGGGGTAACCAATTAAAAATACAGTAGTTACCTGCCTTTACAGTGCGTATTGTGAAAGTCGATTAAAGGATTTAAACAAATAACATTACTGCAAAGGAAGAGAAACTGGATATGAAATACAATGCCGTATGAGGATGTTATTATCGTCATTAGCATATCGATGTCCACTGAATCAGACATGGCACAAAGGGAGACGTGGATAAACATTTTGTATTAGGCTAATTTATTCGTGTGGTTACGGAATAAGAATACAATTCACCACTCCCTATCTTGCCCGTGGATATCGTAAAAGGCGACTAAGGGATATAATATGCACATAAGATCTGTGCAAGAGGAGAAAAACTCGAAATGAAATCCTATACCAACATGTCTGACCAGCGCGGTATAAGTAGGTCAAATTCCCACCAATTGTGGATGAGGCCCGAGCCCAATAGTGGGACGTATGTGGGCTGCGATGATTAGACTAATTACCTTGATCTGGGGATACACAATACTTACTAATACAGTCGACTCTCGTTAATTCGAAACTCGAGAAACTCTTAAAATATTACGAATTATCGAGTGTTTGAAATATCAAATGGTTCGAAATTTGTGAGAGAAAATAAACAAAACTTCGAATTATTAAGTGTTGATCATTTATTATTTATTAACTGCTATTCTATAACATTGATAAAAGTTTAGAGGTACATACATGTACGTATTCATAATGTGAATTAATTAATCTCTCGAAAGAACTCGGTGTTATACTGGTTTGCTTCAAAGCACATTACTGCTAATCAGACTGCTCAATAACTTTTTTAAGAAGAAAAGTTCCTGAAATGCTTTTTCATCGTTTTCGTTTTGTAGACAGAAGCTTTGTAAGGTAACGAATGAGGATCTTGCTTCCCTAACTGACACCTCTGCTAAGACTAACAGTAACTGAAAGGTAACTAAACAAACTAATTCGTGCGGAAGTGTGTGTCAAATAGTCAAACTAATCATAACAATAACAAAGGCTCGTGTACGTTGATACAAATTTGAACTTGTCGCAAAATGTTCTTACAATCTTTCCACCAGAGAAAGTCTCTCTGCAACTTTGAATTGTCGAGTGTTGGACGCCGATGAGTTCGAAATAAGTATAACGCGTCGTCTTGTTATATAGCAATGATTTTTTCGTTCGAATTACCAAGTGCTTAAAAATGTATTGATTTAGTTCTAAATATAAAGAGATTTTGTAGGGAACGCGTGATAACTTTGAATTATAGAGAGGTTCGAATTATCGCAGGTTGGAATTAACGAGAGTCGACTGTATTACAAATACGAAAGTAAGTTTGTTTGTTACGCTTTCACGCTTAAACCACCGAATCGATTTCAAAATTCATTCATCAATGGAAAGCTATAATATCAGGGCGTAATATGGCTATATTTTATCCCGGTATTCCCACGGGAATGTATATATCAACTAAAAAGGAAAAGAGAAGAGACTAAACCAAATGTTACATTTGGTTTTACAAGAAAATACTATAAATGTTTGCTTAATTATCATCATCATCAACTCAGCTCGTAAACGTCTTCCTGCTGGGCTCGAGCCTCCTCCACGATAAGAAGAAAATTAAATTACTGTACACGCTGGTGGTACGAGTTGGTATAGTGTTTTATTTCGAGTTATCTTCTTTTGCATGGATGTTATATGCATATTATATTCATTAACCGTGTTAGATGCATATTGTATACATTTACGATAATTGCGGGCAAAATTATGGGCGTGTTGAATTGTATTCTTATTTCGTTTTTATTGTATTATTTGCTTTAAAATGATGTCAGTGCTTCTATAATGTAAAATCTACTATATTTTTTTTATTTGTAGTGCCTTATATATGTATTTAAAGGGTAAGGTGTCTCGATCGAATCGAAATTATGAAATCGGTACACTTAACCTGAGTTTGGAGAATCATTTAATTGCTGTGAAGGATAATAGGGCAGGTTATAGGGCCACACGCCGCCCTTCCCTCATTTGAGTCTGTTGGGGCGGAGTGTGACCAGAAAATAAGCTATCAAAACAAAGAGAGGGATATTTACACGCCTACATTTTCCCACGCAATATTTACTCCCACGTAATAAAGTACTAACCTGTAACCGTAAACTATTTCTGAACTTCGATAATTTGGCTGGGAATTCCCCGAAATCATTCTCAAAGGTCGAGACAATTTACATACAGGTTAAGAATATAATGCTTCATCATACTTATATTAACTGCGATGAGCATTTAAATCGGCTGAAGGATCACTAGGATAATGTCCAATCTCCCGGCAATTGTAAAACAATAACTACAACCACCGGAATGAGAATGACGGAGTAAGAATACTATTCACCACTCCCTATCTTGCCCGTGGATGTCGTAAAAGACGACTATGGGCTTATGCATATAACATCTGTGCATGAGAAGGAAAAGTCTAAATAAAAGCCTATATCAACATGTCTGACCAGCATGGTATAGTAGGTCAGATTCCCTCCCATTGTGGAGGAGGCCCGAGCCCAACAGTGGGACTTATGTGGGCTACGATGATGATGATGAATTACAACCACCAGCGTATTGTCATAAGACACACGTATGTATTCTTATTATAAATGTGAAGATTTGTGTACTGACTCATATGTTTGGATGTCTGTTATTCAATCACGCGTAAACTGTTAAACAGATTTGAGTGAATATTGGCACATGGATATTTCCTAGATTAACACATTGCATGCTTTTTATCTCGGTAATGTGTTTCCTCGGAATAATAGTTTAATTGTGCTTTTTTTACTCATCATCGTCATCTCTGATCAGATACGTCCCACAGCTTGGGGCCTCATCTGCAATAGGAAGAAAATTGACCTAGCGTATCATGCTGGTCAGACGACTTGGTATAGGGTTTATTTCTCGTTTTCCTTCTCTATTATAGATGTTATATACATATTTAATCCTTTAGTCATCTTGTATGACACCCATAGACATGGTGGGAAATAATGATTTGTATTCTTATTCATCACATAGAAAAATGTTTTTAACTCATCAAGCCTAATTTGCCCAACGGATTTTGATAAAGTTTTATCTTGGGAAAGTTAATTTTTACGCGAGTGAAGCCGCGTATAGTCACTAGTTATAAATAAATCAAATACTCGCATAGCTACATACATAGTTGAATACCACAATTTGTAAATAAAAACATCTTTTATGAACATCTTCAGTGATATACAAGAAATTTAATTTAATATTACGAGTGCACCCGCCTACGCTGCGCAGGAAATGTCGGCCACCAATATAAGACGCCCACACTCCGCATTTAATAGCGAATATATTGTTAATCTTATATAATATAACTTTGTACGTTATTCCATATAAAAGTGAAAACAAGTTTACATGTTTAAATGGCAATTTTTTACTGAGCTTTGTGTCCGAATAGGTATCAAAAAAGATAAATATTTGGTGGATTCAAAGAAAAATAATTGGCTGTATATATTTATCTAGTGTTGATAGGTGAAGAATACAATCACTAGGAGAATAGCCAGCAAGACTCTCTAACACCAACTGCGATTGTGGTGCTATCTTCCTCTTGGAGAGGCATATTATGGGCATTTGTGAACTACAATAGATGATGAATATAACGGTATAATTACATTTATTTTTGTAGTCTTTGCAAAAATATCTGAAACGCATATACTTATAGATTTATTGTTTTTCTATAACCAAGGACATAAGCCTTGTACTGCCCGAGGACTTGTAAAGTCCAACACACCAATTATTTTAAAAATTGTATTTTTAAAAGACTAGACCAAAACAGTTTTTGTGATTATTATTGTAAATAGAACAAATTTATTTGCAGTGGCTAAAACGGCGGCACGGGGTGCTCTCCTTCCGACTGGTGCAGGTTTTGAAGGGGCATGGATGCTTCACCAAATACCTGTACACGGCCGTTAGGAGGAAGAGTACATTGTCCTGCATCACTGCGATTGCGATGAGAACACGGCGCAACATACGCTCGAGGTTTGTGCCGCCTGGGCAGAGCAGCGTCGTGAACTCTTCATCGGTGCCGACCTCTGGGACGCGGTCGCAGCCTTCTGCGAGGCAATAGTCTCGCGGAAGGAGATGGCGGAGCGCGTGCGTGAGGAGCGTCTCCTTGACGACGCGAACCGCCGCCGGCGATTGGGGCGACATCCTCCCCGAGGGGGGGGACGTCGGTCGATGGGAGGGTACTCCTCAAGGGGTATTCCGTCGGACCGACCACTGACGACAAGTCACCCTGCTCCGGTGGTCAGTCCAACGACGAAGGCGACGTGTCGCGTGGGTGGGTTACAGGTGTGCGTGCTTACGCCACTCTGTCGCCCCGGACGGAGTGGTGCAAGGAGTGCGCCGACCGTAACCCACCCCAAAAAAAAGGGTGTCAGTTTTTAGCGGGTGACTAGACCGGAAATTTAGTCCGTCACCCGTCGAGTGGCCGACAGGGCGACGGTGATCAATGTCTCCAAGGGAGGGCCGTCGAGAGGAGAGGGTAAATACTCCGCAGAGGTATGCCGTCGGGCCGACCACTGAAGACAAGTTACTCAGCACTGGTGGTCGGCCCAACGACGAAGGCCACATGCCACGGGTGAGTTACGGGTCCTTGCGCCGCCCCTCTGGCGCCCTGAACGGAGCCGGGCGGCGGGTGCGCTGACCGTAGCCCACCCCAAGAGAAGAGAGAAAGAGGGTGTCGCTTTTTCGTGATGGTGTGCACGCTCATCGTAAAAATTTACTCTCATCATTTTTCCCTAACGCGCCAAAAGAAGTATAACGCCAAAAACATATTTTAATACAATTTTTGTATTTGATCACTCTTATTTAGAACAGTCTATAAATTTATTTGGTCCTCTTTGATGGCTTATTCGACATACTTGTTGATATTAATGTGTTGTTGATCTTCTATTACGAAGAAATATTAGAAAGCCTATTGTTTCCTATCGATGCCTGTCGGATTAGCGTTCTTAAAAGATCAAATCAGACTGATGTGCTACTTAAGATTGAATTTACTGTTACTAATAATTTGTTTTTTTTTTAATATAAAGTATAATACTTTCTAATTGTGTTGTGGCTACGAATATAACTAACCCTTACATTGTTCGGGTGTCGTAAAAGATAACTATGAACTTAAGTTCATAGTTATCTTTTCATAGTCCAACTCCAACTGGTGCCATCCGATCAACAGTTACATGATAATATCAGACAAGCGTCGTCTCGTCGTCGTCGTCTCAGCTCATACGTGTCCCACTGCTGGGCTTGAGTCTCCTCCCAAATAGGACGGAAATTAACCTACTATACCATGCTGATCAAACATGTTGGTATAGGGTTTTATTACGAGGTTTCCTTCTCTTACACAGATGGCATATGAACAGTATATCCTTATTAGTCTTTTTCGACATCCACGGGTAAGATAGGGAGGGGTGAGTTGTATTCTTATTCCCTCACCACACGAGTAAGCGGCTGGTAATGAAACTATTGCCAAAACTTTTACAATATGTTCGATGGAATAAGAGACTGAAATAATTTGGATAAAAGGAAGATGATAATGATGAGAATAATGATTTTTTATAGGATAAAGCAGATTACAATTAAAGGATTTTAATTTATTAGGGCTATTAATACAGAGAAACGTAGAAATGCTTATTCCATTCATAATCTAATCCAGTGATAATACAAAAATTAATATTTTTATAGAATTACTAGCTGACCCAACAGACGTTGTTCTGTTCAAATAAAGCGCCACCTACCGGGTCCAATTGTGAATCTAAACCATTCTCGAATCTCATTGAGCACACACAAATTACTTAAATTACTTAAATCCAGTCAACAGATATCGCCATCTGTTAGAATCTTTTGGAGTTAACAGATAATTGTGACTGTCAATTAATTATAGACAAATAATTTGTAATAAAATAAAATTGCGACTATAATTAAAGATCTAAGCTATCCTATTTCTCAAGTTGGACCAGACTGCTCACGGTGTGCCAATTTTATTTAAAATCGGTTAAGTAGTTTAGGAATCCATCGCGGACAAACATCGTGACAGGAGATTTATATATATAAGATATTAAACTAGCTGACCCAACAGACGTTGTTCTGTTCAAATAAAATAGAATTCTCTTTGCAATCGATCGCAGCGCCACCTACCGAATGAATCTAAACAAAAAATCATTAGAAAATTTTGTATAGTCGTTAAGCTTTCTTAATATTTCTAATTTTCTGCGCAACTTTCTTAATTATTTTGCCTGTAAAAAACTTTTTCAATGTATTAGAAAACAAAATAAAAGATGGACGATATCTGTAAAGTCGCTCTCAAGTTATGTTATTCTCCTGCCCGAACAGCGCCACCTACCGGTTCCAATTGTGAATCTAAACCATCCTCGAATCCTCTTAAACACACACAAAAAGTTTCATCAACATCGGTCTAGTCGTTTAGGAGGAGTTCAGTGACATACACACATACACAAGAAATTTTTATATAAGATTTTCGTACGTTACACGTAAATACTACTTTAATAATAAAATATGAAGTACCTGGGATCCCCAACCGGAGTATAGCTTTTACGTATTTCTCAGTGGAAGCATCATAATAATATGTTTTATATTATGATATGATAAGTAATGTTATGTATGGTTTAGAAATTTTCTAACTTATACATACATATGTAGTATATAAACAACACATATGAGGTAAGGATTAATGGGGTTATATGTTACAACAATGCTTTAATAAAGAACAAGGTTTTCATATTAGTATGTACGTTGGGATATAACATTTTTACAATTATGGTAGCTTTATAGTTTGTGATTTTCATGCAAAGCTAAACAGTGTGTTTTTTTTATATTTTTAGGAAGCTAAGGAAAAGAAGCTATTACAGCTTGATTTAAATCGTTTTGATCTTATAACTTTAAACAAGCAATTGTTGTGTCCAATTTTTTTTTTGTATTCAGAATCTCGGCAACGGCTTCAACGATTTTCATGAAATTTAGCATACTAGAGGTTTCGGAGCCAAAAAATCGATCTAGCTAGGTTTTAATTATAGAAAATGTTGTTTCGTCGGTGTTTTTAGCTAATCAATACAATGATATAAAATGTCAATAGAATAAGAATTTAAATTTAGCCGTTGTCGTCAAAAGTGACAATAGCTCAGTTGGGAAGTTGTCCAGTCGCATTCAAACAGCGTAAAATCGAATCTCGGTGTTATTATTATTCTGTTTTTGTAATTTTCGATATTTTGTTCATTATTTCATAATTTTTATTTTTTATTAACATATATCTAAATAAGTTCGTCAAAAATACAATTTATGAAAAATAAAATTATACCGAGCAAAGCTCGGTCAACCAGATATTAAATATTATATGCATCCGTGTGAAGTTACTAAAAACAGTTCAAGCCTTTAATGTAATTTAGTGATGACTTGTCTTTGTATACGTTTATTAAAATAGCGAAAATTCGTATTTATCGAATAGAAATATTTATGTGACATAGAAAGCAGATGAAGATGATAATTGTAAATAAAACAATTTTACGGATTTTATCGCATTTGTATATATAACAACTTACAGCGTTCATGGTCATTGGCAGATTGACCGTCCGATGAACGCTGTGAATTGTTCAAAACGTCAGGCAATCAAAAACAAACGCGATAAAATCCGTAATATAGTATTTACAATGTGTTATACTCGCGTAAACATCGAGGATGATAATGTTACTTAAAATTAGTAATAATTAACTTAATTTGAATTAACCTAAATAGGACAATATTAAATAAAATTCGTAAACACACTCGAAATGTAGAATACGAAAAAAAAAACAATTTCTTGAAACGAATTCATGTTTAACAGGAGTTTTATAATAATAATTAATAAACTCACTGTAAATAGTGAGAAGTAACATTTGCCCTTTAAACCACTCACCGTTAATTTTACGCGTTATCAGTGTTATCCGTCAACTATACGCGAATATCTTAAGTTATGTGTAAATAACCAAAGCTGATAAAGGCGATGACGCTCAAAGAGTTGTGCGTCATCGGTTTGACGAAGGTAAATCAACCACGTAAATATTTCTGTAGTGGGTGGGTGCTTGACGTAGGGCGATGACGTCACTGATGTAATTCCTACTACGTTTGCCTGTTTTTTAAACACAACCCTAAGATAGGCCTGAGGAATCTACACTTAGTTTTCGAACATATATTTATTTATGCATCGATATCGCGTCTTAAAAGTGTGACTTTATCTATTGGACGGAAGATTCTTTAGGTTTTAGCATACGCAGTAATAGTGTTGCCCAAATGCAAGACCAAGACGAGACTTGGACCAGTCTTGGTTTTGGTCTTGCAACAGCGTACCTGGTCTCGTCTTGGTCTTGGTATTGCACACTCGAGTCTTGGTCTTGGTATTGCAGCAAGAGTCTCGCAAAGTCTTGCAGTTGGAATAACGTAACAGTCATTTATCATGGCAATGAAAAATTCAACTAAATTAATCAAATATCATCCTATCCTACCTATCCATCTGCTAGCCTATAGTCCACTATTGAATATAACCCTTACCACTGGGGAAAATTACGCTCCTATTCCCCTGGTGTTACATTAGACAGAGTTACTACTCCTATGACAAAGGAAGGAATTTCGACCCTATTTTCTTAAGACGTCACCACACGGGGCAGTTGATACAATAAATTTTATGTCATTCCCCCTTTCCAACAAAAAAGATTTTCTTAATTTAAATGGCAAGCGACGGAGTTATTTGACCACTGACGACAAGTCACCCTGCTCCGGTGGTCGGCCCAACAACGAGGCGACGTGGGTATGGGTGAGCTATGGGCCCGCGCGCCGTCCTTTCGTCACCCCGGACGGAATGGACCGCCTGTGCGCTTACCATAGCCCACCCATAAAAAAGCGACGGAGTTATGCACGAAATAACATAAAAAAATACAAGCATTCAAATCGAGAACCTCCTCTTTTTTTAGGAGTCGGTTAACACGAGTTATGATAGCTTAAAATGGTTATTTATCATAATCATCTATATTTTTTTTTAAATACATATATTATATATATAATTTAAAATACAAGGAAGAATTTTTACTTAAAGAATAGTTTTTTAGGATATAGAACGCCATCTTTTAATTATATAGTTAATACTTTACTTTATTGGACTATATTCTTAACTTTTCGTTAAGTTTAAGATTCCTTTGATACAGATTTTTACAAAGATCATTGGATGGCGCTATTGTAGTTATTAAGTCAAAAGTAATATTATGAATGCTGTAATCATGGATTTGAGCAGTTGAGCTTCCAAATCAACTATTCCGATAAAATATTCATTTTATTATAGGTTGCGCAAGTCAATTGGCAAACACTATGAAAATCTTACTGATGGGACTAGAAAGTTAAGCGTAATGTGATTGAGAATAATACAAGTGTAGATAACTACACTACACAATGTTGTGCCAAAAACTGAATTTAGATCATTCGATTTTTGTTTATATTATCTGTATAAAAAAAATTGTATTCCAAAATATGTATATTGTACCGCTACCTAATATTTTTTAGGTAGGTACTTATGCCATATTGCTATTGATTACGGTTTTACTTTTGTTGTTATATTAATAGAATTTACTAGATAGCACTATTATAAAAAACCTCTCGAGAATATTGGAGAAACAGTAGGTAGTAAGAAAGTAAATCTATAAAAATGTACTAAATTCTTTATTAAGTTTTTTACTAGTGAAACCTCTGCCTACCTAATATTTTATCACAATAAATTGTATTTTTACATCACTGTCGCTATGATACCTAGTAACTTATTTTGCGTAGTAAACTCAAGTCTAATAGCTAATAGTTAAATAATTTTTAAATAGGCAAGGCGGTATGACGAACGGGAGCAGAGCGGTCAGGGGCACCGATGGAACGGTGATCGCATCAATCGCGCCCTTTATTTTTGGGATGACTCCTACAATATATAATACAAACTAACAAATGATATAGCTAAACTTTCGGCAAGAATTACTCTTGCTATTGGTGAAAATCTCATAAAATCTGTATAGTATTTTTGAGTTTATCGCGTAGACCGTTGTAGACAGACACCCACCGGAGGACTTTGTTTTAAAATTTTAACGATTTGGCGCGTATAAAAGACTTAACGGACAAACGTTGTTACTTGTTAGGTTAGGTTAGATACCTATCAACTAAATACATAGTTCTGTCTTTATTTAAACTCAGTTCTGCCGAGGTACCTACAATGTGTTACAGTAGTTATGTCGTGAAGTATTTTTAACTACGGGCCGTAATGTATATGGACGTTATATTAATAATACGTTACTATTAGGCACACAGAATACCGACTTCTGCAGGAATAGGTATACGTCATAACACTTTGCTGTGTGCCCAACATGGTACATGGACCTGCTATTGCTGGATGCTCGACAGCATCAAGAACTAGGACGCGGTCGCAGCCTTCTGCGAGGCAGTAGGTAGTCTCGTGGAAGGAGGTGGCGGAGCGCGTGCGCGAGGAACGTCTCCTCGGCTACGCGAACCGCCACCGACGACTGGGGCGGCGCAGGTGCGCCTGATGCCGCCCTAGCCGAGGCCACGGGTGCAACCGTATATCAACCGTATATAAGCTGAAATGGTGATTTGAATTAAATGCAAAACCGCGAGACTCTTGCAGGCTCAGTCTTGGTCTTGCTCAAGTCTTGCAGGGCCAATTTTGCAAGACCAAGACTTGGTCTTGCAAAAATTAAGCGGTCTTGGTCTCGGTCTCGCATATCTCGCAAGACCAAGACCGCAAGACTAAGAATTTTAGGGCAACACTACGCAGTAACTGTAATAATTATATGATTTATCATCATCATCTCACATAAGTGCCACTGCTGGTCTCAGACCTGCTCAACAATAGGAGGGAAATTAATCTACTATGCCGCGCTGGTCAGACCTATTTTCAAACCAATATTTGTATGTTCATAGCTATAGCATAGTAAAAATGCCTACCCGTTTGCTAATAGTATTTATTATATAAGAAGTCTACCTACCTACCTATGGAGAACATTGAACAAAGGCTATCATAACTTTTCAATTTTAAGTAATAACAGTTCAGGGCTATTTTTTACAGAAACCCTTACTGTTGAACAGTATTATCTCTAATTGCATATAGAAAGTTTTAGTTTCCCGGTTAAGAGTCCTCAGGGTTAATTCCTAATCCGAGCCAAGTTCAGTCTTCTGCAAATAACAACTAAGTATACTCTCACACAAAAAAGTTTCAATTCGATGAGATAAACGGTGCATCAATGCATAGATAAAAAACACACAAACATTTATTAAATAAAAGAAGATTAAAAGAAAGTCGTAATATTATGTTACTATAATAAAGTATTATCAAAATAATTTAAAATCAATTTTAAAATATTATGCAGTTTTAATTGCGGCAGTTACTGAACCTCTGTATTCGTAACAGATAACAGAACAAGGAACACCGTCTCAGGCCAAAATGTAACATAAGAACGAATTTATACTGTATATATACCGTTTTCATTTGACCGTATTTCCTTTGAAGATAATCGTATACACATTTCCATTACTAAACTATTTTTATTTACAGCCATATGATTTGATCCAACTGAAATAAGGTATTTCGCCAAGAAAGTATAAAGCGTTTATCTTAAATTAAGAAGCTAACATTTTTCAACTAGAATATGAAGTTAACGCTTATGGAGTTTGTAAATACGTATTTTTATTTCAATTCTACTTTTGTCTTTTATTTTATAATACTTTCCAACTCTCGTGGAAATATTCATGTGTCAGAATGATTTCTGATGTTTACGCAAGTATTAAACATTTTAAATAAAACTACTTTACGGCTTTTATCGCGTTTGTATTTGATTTTAATACGCTTTTATTAGCTTCAGACGTATGTATGTTAGTATGTAACGGAATCTTTGAACATGATTTTGACCCCCTTCAAAACGTCGGATTAACTCGAAATTTGGCATACTTATTAAGGACCGATGACAATTCAATATTTTAAACAGTTTGACCCGTTATCCTTACTAGGATAATCAGGATTAGCGAAAATTCAACTAAAAAATGAAAAATAAATAATAGTTCAAAAAAACTAAAAAAAATATGCTTTTAAAGAAAATCCAACTACAAAAATGAAATTAATTTTTTAAAAATTACAATTAAGAATAGTGTATACATATAAGAAAAAAAAAAATTATTGTAAAAAAGGGTGGGGTGCTTTTTAAGATATTATCAAAATGATAATCCTTCTACTCATATCTGTCAATAAAATATTTTTAACTATTGACAACATGCACCCCACGTTTTTTTTACAATAAAAAATATTTTTTTCTTATATACACTATACTTAATTCAAATTTTTGAAAATTTATTTTCTTTTTTTTAGTTGAATTTTCTTTAAAAGCGTATTTCTTTTAGTTTTTTGAACTATTATTTATTTGATTACCCGACGTTCAAAGGAAACGCGATAAAATCCGTAAAGTAGTTTTATTTAAAATTGTGTCAGAATTTATATAAGAAATGAATATTTAATATATTAAATATACAATGTGTTACTAGCCCTTATTTACCCGTCGGAGTTCTTGAGAGGGCCTATTTGCAAGACTTCGATAGCCATTTAGATATATAGATTCAAGCCTATTAATTAACTAAAGCAAGTTACCGAACCATATCAATCTTTGGAAGGAAAACAAGGTTTTATTTTTTGTGTTGTATGTAAATAAGAACCGTAAGATACTAATGATATTCTAATGAAACTACTGAGCCTATTAAAAATCTTTTAATCATAAGAAATGATATTACTCCGAATTGCTTTAGTTTATTTTAATGTCCGAAAAATATATTACTCTCACGAGGAGGGAGAAACCCTTAAAATCCAGTTCACTATAAAATTAACAGCATCGAACTTTGCAACATTTATTATTAAAAGCTGTATCTTCTATTATTAGTATCTACTACTGTAGATACAATTCATAAACGTAGTACGATATGAAGAGCGTCGTAATAACATTATCGTGTATCGCTATCGGTCGGAACACATCCATACATAATTCATACATTTCATTCGCTCAAACCCCAGAGTTATGCGTCGGTTACGCGGTTTTATACACCTTTATAGAATAATATTTGTTTTGTGAAGTAGATACGATTTGAATCTACCATTTGTAATTTAGAATCCATTTATCGCTATTGCTTATGGATTTCTTTAATATTTTTCAGATATTTACTATTCGAATATGCGTCGGTTAATATATTACTAAATTGAATGAGCATATCTTTAAATGAATTGCGACACAATACTTTGATTGTATTTATAAAAATAATTTCTAGAATTATATCCAGACAGCATCGTCGTACAATACATAAATTTACTAAAAACTGATGAGTTCTTATGAGGGCGCTTACTGCTGGCTGATACTAATAAAAATAATTAAAGAATGTATGTACTCTTTTTATAATAATTATTTTTTGCAAAAAAAGAAACCGGCTTCAATAATGTAGACAATGTAGATAATTTTTTAGATTATTGTTGATTTTTCAAAAATAGCTAGACCGATTTTGATAAAATTTTTATGGGACCATTTGGGAAATATATCCTTTCCAACAAATAAAGAAAAATCAAAATCGATTCATAAATGACGAAGTTATCCGCGAAAAAACATAAAAAAGCATTTTTTTTTTTTGGGTGTGGGTTGCAGTCGGCGCACTCCTCGCACCACTCCATCCGGGGCGACAGAGGGGCGTAAGCACACCCGCGACCCACCCCACGTGCACGTCGCCTTCGTCGTTGGACCGACCACCGGATCAGGGTTACTTGTCATCAGTGGTCGGCCCGACGGAATACCCCCTATTTGGGGTACCCCTCCCATCGACCGACGTCCCCCCCTCGAGGAGAACGTTGATCTTTCCTCACGCGGTCGGCTTCTCGGCGGGTGACGGACTAATTCGCCGATCACGTCACCCGCGGCCTCGGCTAACCCGCCGCCCTAGTCGCCGGCGGCGGACGCTCCTCGCGCAAGTGATCCGCCGCCTCCTTCTGCGAGATCACTGCCTCGCAGAAGGCTGCGACCGCGTTCCAGTTCCCGACGCTGCCGTCCATCGCCCTGGCGATAGTCGGCAGCGTCAGGTCTGCACCGATGATTGCGACGAGTTCACGGCGCTGCGCTGCCCAAGCGGCTCAGGCCTCGAGCGTATGCTGCGCTGTGTCCTCGTCGCAATCGCAGTGGTGGCAGGACGGTGTACTCTTCCTCCTAACGACCTTGTGCAGGTATTTGGCGAAGCACCCATGCCCCGTCAACACCTGCACTAGTCGGAAGGAGAGCACCCCGCCTTTCCAACCACTGCATCAGCACCGGCCGGAAGGCCTCCTCGATTCGCACCTCGAACCGAGGCCTCTCCAGCCGGACTGCCCAACGCGCAATGACGTCTCGGCAGGCGTCGACGCGCCAGGCGGTGAGCTCCCTCAACGAGACCACGCCCTCCGATCGCACCCCCGTCACCCGCCGATACAATCCGGCGAGCATTTCCGCTTCCAGGTCCCACGGGGGAGTCCCGGCTAACAGGCACGCTGCCTCCGTCGCCACCGTACTGTATTCGCGGATGGCCCTGACCGCCATGGCCCTCTGTGGTTGCCACAGAAGAGCCCTGAGTCGGACGGTCATGGACCCCGCCCATACCGGTGCGCCGTACAGGGCCATCGACAGGATGACCCCCGCGTACAGCCGTCAGCACGTAGCGCTCGGTCCGCCCACGTTCGGCATAAGCCACGATAGGGCGGACGCCACGCCGATGAGCCGTTGAGCGAGCCTGCGGAAATGCTCCCGGAACCACCATTGCCCGTCGAGCACCAGGGCCAAGTACCTCATATGGGCCCGGATGCTGATCTCAATCGAATGGACGGTGATCGAGACGCCGATGGGAGGGCACATACGGCGCCCATGGAACAAGAAGGCCTCCGTCTTATCCAGGGCGACCCTCAACCCCAGCGCCGGGTATGCCGCCCGCCTGACGATCTCTTCGGTGCCTAGAGTCGCCAGGCTTGCCGCCTTTTCTAGCGTCCCACCGCGGGCTGTGACGAGCGTTTCGTCGGCGTAACAAATCATGCCCAGCCCGGGCGGGAGGCTCCTCTTCAACGCCCAGTCGTAGCCGATGTTCCACAGGGTAGGTCCGAGGACCGACCTGCGGGACACCGCATGTCATGGGCGTTCGCACAACGTCCCTGCTCGGTTGGTGCAGAGGACGCTGCGCCCCTCCAAATAGTCTGCCACTAGCCGCCTCAGGTAAGCTAGCACCCCGTGATACCGGAGCGCCTCCCTGATGCAGCTGAATGGCAGACTATTGAATGCGTTGGCGATGTCCAGGGACACCACCAACAGCACTCCCCCGCCGGTGACGACCTCAGTCACCACGGCCCTCAGGCGCAACAGAGTCGCTATCGTCGAACGACCCCTCCTAAACCCAAACTGGGCGTCCGACAGATCCGGCCCCGTGCCGACGAAGTGCCGCAGCTACCACCCTCTCCAGTAGCTTGCCCGCATCGTCGAGCAGCACTATAGGTCTGTAGGCCGAGGGCGACTCGGGAGACCGTCCCGGCTTCGGCAGGAGCACCAGCCTTCCCTCCTTCCAGTACCCAGGGAACCGTCCGGACGCTAAACACGCGTCGTACAGCTCCCTGAGGCGGGGACCCAGGTGTTCGAGGACCAGGGCCAGCACACGGTTGGGAACACCGTCGGGCCCGGGGGCGGTGGATTTTCTGCGCATGCGCGCCACCGCCACCCCCATCTCGGGTTCCGTGATGGGCGGAACACTGTCGGCCTACCGGTCAGTGTCTGGCGGAGCCATGACCGGGGCCGTGTGATCCGCCCGCCGTGGGAACAGGTCCTCGACGACCCGGGTGAGAAGGCCGGGCTGGAGAGTCTCAGTGGGGGGGGCGCCCCGCGCGCGGAGCTTACTCAGCGCCGCGCGATAGGGGCGACCCCAGGGGTCACGAACGAGACCGTCCAGCATCTCCTGCAGACTGACGTCTTTGGCGGAACAGACGGCCAGCCTGAAGGCCGACCGCGCATTGCGATAGCCCTCGTAAAGCTGGCCCTCCCGTTCCGCGTCGCGATGGCGCCGCCGGCTGCGGGTGTAGGCCTTCTGAGCGCGAATACACGCCCCCCGGAGATCCGCCAGCTCCCGGGACCACCAGTGGACAGCCCTCCTCGGGGGCAGACGCCGTACTCGGGGCATGGCCGCATCGCAGATCTGCGTCAACGCACTGCGGATGCGGCCAGCCTCGGTGTCCACCCCGTCCGACTGGTGGGCAGAGGACAGCCACGAGTGAAAAAAAACAAGCATATATACGGTCGAATTGAGAAACCTCCTCCTTTTTTGCAGTCGGTTAAAAAAAGTAATGCATAAGACAAGCATGTGCTAATTTAGCTAATTAGCAAATATATATTTTTTTCTACATCAATTCTTGAGAAAATAATAAAAATTAATAAATTCACATTATTTTACCATTCTATATTCAACATCGTTGTATCATAATATTAATTAGCATATATAATCTCACGCTTTATAATCGCTAAATATATCTATGTATCCCCCATTAGTTATGAGTCGCCGGGTAGACCACCGCAAGCAAATCCCTTTAAAACGCGTTTGCCCGTATAAAAGACAGTGAGACGCCACCCGTCGGAAATGGGGCCACGTGACACCTTACTGTCAGTTTATTACCACCAATTAAGTTTATTGCGATCTACCGAAGAAGATCAATATGTGCCATTGGGAATTTATTAATGGAAAACCCTTTTTTTTTTTTGACAATCTAAGGTCTGGTCACACCATCTCTATCCCTGCCCAAATTAACTGTACTGGCTGTAACTCCATATTGTGCCGTAATACAATAGTTGATTTGCTCGAACCACAGCGGCATTCCGGCACTTTTCCTTTCAGCCCCTTCCCTCGGAGCGACTCCATAATCTACCATATTCTCTCCCCATCGTCATCGGGCCAACCACTGATACCGATTCTTTGACATCCTTGTTGGCCTGACAGATTACACTTTCGAGTACCGACCCTTCGACAACTCTGCAACAAAGCAAAGTGTTGTCGGCGTCGCCTTCAGGTGATCGGCCTCTTTGGAGGTGGCGGACACTGGGCAAATCCTATAAGAGTTTTTGTCCATTTTAAGTATTAAGTCTGAATCCGTAATCCATACTTACATGGCCATAAATTACCACTGAGCTAGTGCCTGTTACTTAATGTAAAACGAGTCGGGATACTAATATGATCCCTATATAGAATCCTTTATTTACCCAAAATTGAGTGGGAGCGCTTGTTGAGGAGAGAGATGCATATTTTTATCTTTCTTTTTTATTACATGGTAATAATTAAAACATATTTAAAGGTTAATGAACTCAGCCTACACATCTTTCTTCTATACAAATTCAGGCGCTAAAATATTTCTTTTTATAACCATTTCTAAGAAAATCTTCCAAATACATATAACGTAGGTTGTACTCATAAATATCGTAAATAATGTCACGCAACGCATATAAATTATTTTTAGCCTTACAAATACCTAAAATTATAGTATGTAACTTTGTGAATTACTAAAATTGTGGCAGTATATACAGAAACATCCGATTTTTAACTGGAATTTATAATATTTGGAGTTTATATAGTAGAACTTTAAACATCTTCTTGAAAATGTGCCAGCATTTGAAACATTTATATGACAACGGTATTAGTTTATGGGTCGCAATACAAAATAAAAATTGTAGTAAAATCTATTACTTTGCATTTTCCGTGTGGTGACGGAGTAAGAATACAATTCACCAGTCCCTATCTTGCCCGTGGATGTCGTAAAAGGCGACTAAGGGATATACAGTACATATAACATCTGTCCGAGAGAAGAAAAATTCGAAATAAAACCCTTAGCCAAAAGCCTGACCAGCTTATGAAGGTAGGTGTAGATTAATTTCTGTCTTATTGTAGAGAGGTTCGAGCCCAGCCGTGGGACAGTTGCCAATTAATAATGAATTATAATAATCGTGTCGTTTGTTTGTACGGCGCGGACTGTTAAAACTTCAGTGTAATTATATACCAATCTAGTTTGTATCTGATAGCTGTTTACTAATAGTTCATTAATATTTTATTCATTATTATTTTCATATTAGAACTAAATTATTATTGGAAAATGTCGTAGTCAATACTTAAATATTTAGCCAATAATTAACTAATCTATACTCTATACTAATTTATAAAGCTGAAGAGTTTGTCTGTTTGAATTCGCTAATCTCAGGAACTATTGGTCCGATTTGAAAAATTCTTTTAGCGTTAGATAGCCCATTTATCGAGGAAGGCTACATATAGGCTATTATATATCATCGCGCTAAGACCAACAAGAGCGGAGCAACAACGAAGAATGATTCAAAATCGGGAATTTTTTTTCCTTTTGAGAGCTTTCGCTGCGTAAACGGCTAAATTTTCGCAAAAATCATGTGTGCCAGAATCGTATTATTAAAATATATTTTCACCTTCTACGTAAACAAAGTCTTAGGTTAAAGTTAGCGTTAGCCCAAAATATCTATACTATGCGGACGAAGTCGCGAGCAGAAGCTAGTATTGCATAAAATTAAATTAATACTTTTTATTTAAACGATAATTATTTGCGATCATAACATTTTTTTTCGTTTTATATACAGTTTTGATGTATTTTTTTTATAATATTTATGTACATAATTTACTTCATAAATCATTTTTCATTCATTATCACTCGTTTGTTCCACTGCTGGGCTCGAGCTTTATCCGCAATAGAAGGGAAATTGACCTACTATACGATAGCTATACCAACCTGTCTGAGCACGGTGGTATCTAACCACTAGGTTAGTATAGACTTTATTTCGGGATTTCCTTCTTTTAAAGATGATTCTTCTATGTGTTATTTACATATTATATATCTCTTAGTGATTATTTACGACACCCACGGGTAAGAGGGGGTGGTGAATTAAGTATACTTACTCCGTCACCACACGGAGAACTTTATAAATAGTTTATTTCCTTTTAACGTTGAGCTGTATTGTCTCAAATAAATAAACCCCCCAAAAATAAACACGATTCACATTTCAGTATCGGAGTCGAATAAAACATTGAAATACTAATGCCATTTACGTTAAATCAATTCGTATTCGAATCAACCATTTGTTATTCGCCCTAATCAGGGAAGAAATTTCAAGTTGGTTGTCAATTTTCGTAAATTATTCAAATGATTTATAGTCCCATATTCGAATGGATATATGTCCAGTCTCATATCGCTACATGTTGTAATATCCATCTGTGCTTTATGTAATTGTTTATAAAACTTGATATTTATACCTAGTTCAGAATTAATTTTATGCATTTGTAAGGAAGATGAAATTGTAAATTTAATGCGTCTATAATTACGAATGTAAGTAGCCGCGATTTTATATATTGCAAGCGAAAATATCAGTTAATAATAAGTACAAACATATTATTGGAAAGTTTACAGATTAGCGGAACTAATACAATAAAGACATAAGTCTAATATCACATCTGTCACTTAGTAAATATATCGACAGATTATATCGCACGTTGTGCAAATCATTGTGCGCAGCCTAAAGCTTTCTAGGTCAATCTGGGAGGTAATTTATTTGGAGAGAGCCAACGTGAACTCGATACAGCGCAATACGGACGACACTCTTTCCTCGGCCCATTACGCCGCCAACCCGACTATGTTCAAAATCGCTTTTTATACACCGGCAATCCTGTAAACGTTCTGTTTCCTGTTTTTGCCCGTTTCATATTGTTTGGATGAGGGTGGTTTAGCGTTTCCAGAATTTGTCGTTGCCGCTAAATTACATTTAGTACTGTATAAGTTGAGTATGTAAATGTAAACGATTTATAGAATAAAAATGTTAAAATTATTATGTATCTATACTATATATATAATAATAGGCTTTTTTCATGCTCACGCGGTTATTTGCACGACACCTATGCCTAAAATACAGATTAAAAAATTTTTGTCTGTCTATCTGTCTGTCTGTTTGTTCCGGGTAATCTTCAAAACGGCTGGACCGATTTCAAAAATTCTTTCACCAATGGAAGGTATAATATCAAGGCGTAAACTAGGCTATATTTTATCCCGGTATTCCCACGGGAACGGGCACTACGCGGGTAAAACGACTAAAACCGAAGCGAAGCGAGGGCAGGTTGCTAGTTATTATATATAATGGTTTGATATTTACTTTTTTATTTATGTATGTACGTTCGGGCATATCGTGATCATATATTGCTTATGCTAGGTTTGCAAAATCATTTCTTTGTGCCGAGCAACCATTCAAATTTCATAATAATCTGTTGAAGTTAATTTAATACTCATCATTTGTCAAACGGATCGAAGTATAACTCCATATCGTTAGCAAGCACTATAGATGAGAGGCTTGAAACTTTGCTTAACTGACAACTGTGTCAAAATTTACAGCAACATAAGTCACAATTTAGTGTCAGACCTTAGCTTTCTATGGAAAGACCAATCTTAAGTTTTAGGCATGTAGTAGCACCATGCTGTCGATAGTCGTCTGACTACAACAGCGCGTCGGTCGTGCCACACTCGCAAAAAATCAACGTCTGCGTAGTAGCATTTTGTTACTGCACTTCCTTCGGTGAGCAAGAGAGCTGGAGCCCCAACTCTGAGGGTATTTGCGTGTGGCGGTTTTTGATGATTTCTTTAATAACACCGAACCTCATTGCACGCATTCCCACTCTCTTCACTTTTTTCACGGTAGGCAGTGGCCTAGCAAATATTCGTGAGCGGTAGTATCACATACCATCAGGCGTGCTGTTTGTTCCTTTATCACCAAGAGCAATAAAAAAAACATCTGATACTACACAGTTGATAAAACATTCAAATCTATGAAAGCCTTTAAATTTGGTGCCTTATGATCTTCTAAGAAATTTTCGCGGTTTCGCCGCCTAGTTCCCGTGGCAATACGGGGATAAAATATAGACTATGATAAACTCTGAAAATGTAGCTATCCGTTGTTGAAATGATTTTTAAAATTGATTTAGTGGTTTATACGTGAAATCTTAGCAAACAAAATCCCTTTCGCATTTGTAATATTAAGTTTAGAGCACTAAACTGTTGAAATGAGTTATAAAAGTTCTTGAATTCTAGTAGAACAATCAAGTAAATCATGCACTCACTGAGGAATATAGGCAAAGAGAGGCAGGGTGACCTCCCCTCGGCTATTTCATCTCCTTATAAAGAGGCTGATGAAGTATTGGACTGCACTTGAATGGGCTAATTTTGTCGGAACTATGCTTAATTATACAGACAACCATGCACCTAAATATCACATTGTAAGTAATTTGATTATCGGCTGGCATAAGAATTGACTGATGAGGTCGATATGGAGAGAGAAAGAATGCATGTTCAACGTAATATACTGGTGCACTGATGCAAGCGTTACACGCGCAATATAGAAAAATCGTTATTTACAGCATATTGTTCAACATTCTATGCGCAAATACACCCTTCATGTTTTCTTTTTATTGCCTTTTAATGGCAAAGGGGCAAGAAGCCCAGGTGATGGTAAGTGGTGACTGTCATTCGTGGAGCTCAGAAATACCAAGTACAGAGCCAAGTCGCGTCATACCGAGACAAACGATCTCTTCTTAAGCCTCATTTAAAGAAGGAATCTCAAAGTGCTCGGGAAAGGAGCAGCGGATAGTTTATCATAGAATTCTTTCTGCCGCCTCGACAATTCCAATCCATCCGTAAGTCTTGTGCAGCATCAATAATATTTTTATAAAGTCCAGATTTTATAGTGTTTCAAATGTATTGTACATATTCTGAGAGGTTTTTATGGTTTTTATTATGAAAGATAGCTACCTCAATAGTTTTCCAAGTCGAGTCCAGTACCGATGTAATCCTAAAAGTAATGTGTGATAGGATCGATAGATCATTTATGCACCGTAGGATGACACTGCATGTTGGGTTACCATAGTTGTGAATGAGGGTTTGAACTTGTGATTGAGATGTCATACTGCTTTAAATGCTTGCACTTATCATACCCTTACCCTGCTCTTATCCCAGTTAATCGGGTTCAACTCGATATGTAGTTTTTTTATGAAAGAATGTGTATGAACACATTGCAAAATTTACTGGCAATGGCCTAGCATCAGCCCTTCTTGGAAATGCAATTATTGACCAGATAACATGAGATGGCGTTGGCCTAGATCTATGTAAAACTCTTTGTAATTTTTTACGACACCTACAGCCAATGTATGGATTGGTAGCATTCGTAGCCGTAGTTACCGCACAGCGGTTCTAATGCTTTGCATTGTTATGTAAACTAAACTTTTTTTGCAACCTTTAGTTTTTACCAGCTTTAGTTCAAGTTGGTAGTATATTGATTCCAAAATGCCACATACATACAAGTATAGTTAAATAAAACCTTTTAAAAACTGTAACCATTTTAAAGATTTATTTATTTAAAAAACTTTAAGAAGGAAATACAAACTTATCCACGTGTTAATATATTATTATTATAATATAATAAAAATACAATATATCACTACCTTTTTCTTTCTTGTGTACGTACACCATAAAAGACTGTTAAACAAAATAAATAAATATAAATACTACAAGGAAAGAAAAATTCGAAAGAAAATCATGTGTCAATTTACTTTTCGACACAAACTTAATGCCTAAAGTTAGACGGAATGTGCTTAAAAGATAAAAGAGAAAATTATAGCGCCAAGATGTAGTTAAAACTCGCACTAAATAAGGTTACTCAAGTAATTATACGCGAACACTGTTGAGTCTAAAGACTGAATGGGATGTCGGTCTTTGCTTGCAGATAACTTTCATCTTTGTTTACCAATTACGCTCGTCTAGCTAAACAAAAATAAAAACTTCGCTTCGAAACTTCGCTTCGAATGCTTTTCTTAAAATATTCCTATTGTTAGCTTATCTTATTTTTAAAAGTTAAGCTGTTCTTGTAGAAAATAATATTTATATAATAATTTTAAAGCTTAAAAGTGATTTTATATTTAAAATATAAGCGACTACACTTAGGTCATTATACGGTTCAGATGACCTAGGTAGTAAAGTGAAACTTCTTATTTGTTAATAACTCTTAGAAGTCGGTGTTTTAAGCAGAAGTGCGTATAGTGAGGTTGTATTGTTTGATAATTCGGTTGAATTAGTATTTAATTAAGTGGGTAGTCAGTTAGATAGTAGTTTATAGGGGTTTATAGGGGTAAATATATATAATATTTACCAATTTCAAAAGTTTATGTGCATCAAAAAACAATACAATTAGTTACATCACACTGAAACACTTCCAAACATCACAATGCTAACACAAAAGTATTAGGAAGTAAAATTCTACCACGTAGGTATTGAATAAAGTCTTATAAATAAAAATAAAGCATTGACAATCTTTTTTAAAGAAGTTAGCTATTTTACTATCACATAATGCTTAAAAGTTTTGGCATTTTATAAATAAAATATATACATATTTATATTTTATATATAATAGAAATATTTAAAAAGAAGCTTTTCTTTATTTAAAAAAAACTAACGGGAAACCGCTGAAGACATCGCACGATGAAAAAGCGTTGCGCGGTTATGACCGTTGTAAATAAGTATCTAAATTAGAAAATTTTAAAAGCTATTTACAACAACTCAAAGACAAGCTTTGACTTTGAGAAAGATCAATCAAAAATGCAACCCTCAGCTTTGCGTGTTTTCCCTTTTCTACCGAACACAGGGCACGATATCGGCAATATATTGTATTACCTAACTCCAAATCAGCTTACTTGAATAATTTAAAAGAATACAACTATAGCACTGTACGGGCATATGATATTTAAAGAATTATCCTTCAACTTCTAACCGCTAAGTACACATGTACTTAGCGGTTAGAAGTTGTGAAGTACATGTTCTAAGTATATATAGCTTCTATCACCAGCACACCAACTTGAGCTGATCACTGCCAGATGCGACAACTTGAATAGCTTTAGTCAATGTATGAAAAATGTAATACGTACCTATAAAATTTGAGGGTTGTCCTCAAACTCCATGGCTTTCCATCATCAGAACTTGACTTTGTGATAAAGGGACTAAAAGACTCAGAAGAATACTCTTTGCAATGAAAAGAAAGTACATACAATCGAACTTACTATTACCCTTTTATTGGAAAATATTTAAAAAAATTAATGAGATTCTAACCCTTCCAGCAATAAAATCCCGAATCTAAATAAAAAAAATATTTAATTTTACTACTTTCAATAAAAAATCAAAACAAATTTCACTAACCTTACATCCCGGCTACGTAGTTCAAAGGCGACAGAAGGAAATAGCTTACTCACTATCGCTAATAGTTCCTTGAGTGACAGCGCAATGCTATTTGTGGTTCGATTTTCCAGCTCAGATACGTCACTAAGAGGACGGTAAGAGCTACTTTATGTCGCAAACACTTAAGTCAATTTATATTTCATTAGCTTGCCTGCACAGATTCTCAAGCATCGAAGGTGGAACAGTGTGGGAGAGATTAAATCTATTTCATGCAAAACAGGTAATACGGAGCGCATTTATATATCCATTTTTTTTAATAATAATTTCTTAACTAGAATAGTTTGAGAAGTTGCTTTATCATGAAGCTCTTATTTCTTTTTCAGTATTTTCTCTAATAACAAAGTCAAGTCCAAATCTGTTTTATTATATTTAGGGCTTCATTTATGTACCGTAGTCGAATTTATATTTTTATAACTTTTTTTAATTACTATTGAATTAGGTATTTTATTTTTACTTGGAATAACGAAGAAGAAAACTATTAAGAGGCCCATCTTGCATATATAAGATAGATCCATGGGTATGCAGTTCTTTTTTCGTGTGGTGACCAAGTAAGAATTTGTATTCTTACTGCCACTTCTTTTCTTGCCCGCGTCGTCTAGGGATTTAATATAAACTCTGTGCAAGAGAAGGAAATTGACCTCCTCCTATTGGAGAAGAAACACGAACCCAACAGTGGGACATATATGAGCTCAGACGGTGCGAAAAAATGCACATTAGGATTCATGCAACCATCTCTTAATACTAATTATGCTATGTCCCATTGTTAGAAAATGAAACGGTTGAACATTTTATGTAATCATTTATATGCCTGGGTTAATAAGTAGTCTCCTATCCAAAAAGAAACTAAAGCGTAGTTTAGCTATAATCGTTTAATCATTAAAAACATAAGTTATAGAAAATTTATTACAAAACAAGATACTGATATTACCAAGCAAGTAAATAATGTGAAACTCACATCATTATACTGGTAAAATAAATTACATGTTAACAATTTTTAAACGTCTAGGTGAAAGCAGCGCGAAGTATGTTCTACTTTTACGCCTCTTCACCTCAACGATATGTTGTAAAATAACTAATCAATTAATCGTTCATATTATTTCATACTAGCAATCCGCCCTCGCTTCGCTTCGGTTATAGGTTATAGTCGTTTTACCCGCGTAGTTCGCGTTCCTGTGGGAATACTGGGATAAAATATAGCCTAGTTTACGCCCTGATATTATAGCTTTCCATTGGTGCAAGAATTTTTGAAATCGGTCCAGCCGTTTTGAAAATTACCCGGAACAAACAGACAGACAGACAGACAAAAAATTTTTAATTTATATTTTAGGCATAGGTGTCGTGCAAATAACCGTGTGAGCATGAAAAAAGCCTATTATTTTGACATTACAAACAGACACTCCAATTTTATTTATTGGTATAGATAATTATGGTGTTATCGGCATTATAAAACATGTTATTACAAACATTTTGTGTAAATTCTTTCAATCATTAACAAATATTTAATATCACAATAACTTATATAAAAAAATAATAATGTGACCGTATTGTCATATTTTAGATCAAAATAATTAACATAATTATTGATCTACTGTGCTTAAAATAAGTAATACAAATAAATGATAATTCGATAATATAGCAGAATTAACAATGAAGACATTTAATTAAGTAATAGATTTTTCTTTCTTTTTGAAAGAAGACTGGGCTAAGGGAACACGGTGAATCGTGCTCTACGCATATTTATGGGCAGCCAGAGTTTTTCTAGGAAGACACACCTGGCTGTACATAGGGGCGTGCTTGTTCCAACCCTAATGTATGGAAGTGAGAGCTGGATATAGCAGAAGAAGCACGAAAGTAGAATTAATGCTGTGGAAATGAGAGCACTGAGGAGCATGATTGATTTGAAATTCAGTGACAGAATTAAGAACAGCATGATTAGAGAACGTTGTGGTATGAAAGTTGATGTAGTGACTAGGATTGGCAAAGGCATATTAAGTTGGTTTGGTCATGTAGAGAGAATGAATGAAAGGAGATTGACAAGGAGAATTTATAGGCCGAATGTGAACGGCAGTGTGGGAAGGGGAAGGCCAAGGCGGACTTTCCACGATCAAATCGGGGACGTTCTTAAATTAAAAAAACTAAAAAACGCGCTTTCATAGCATATCAAACTAAAAAGTGTAATATAATTTTCAATATAGGCAGAAAATAATAATGAACGAAATATATTAATATTGTTGTGCAAAAAGCGTGGGGTGCTCGACTTACGAAAATGTGGCACAAAGCGCCCCACGCTTTTAGGTTTTTAGTTTTTTTAAACTATATTTATTTTCACTTTTTAGTGAATAGCCACCGGAATGTAATTAGTATGCGTATTGGATTTGTCGGTATATCGATGAATGTTCAACATTGAAATTGACACAGTAACCCTGATTTAAATAAAATCTGTCTACTTATAAAAAGCAGTGAATATATTAAACCAACTGATACTAATACAGTAGTATAACAAAACTATAAGGAAACTTACTAATCTTACTATAAACTAAAACTGTACAAAAAGTTCATAACATTGAGTGTTGATACAGTGATCAATCAGGAGCAGTCTAAACATTTATTGGACATAAATATATTGTCGTCATCAGATCTTCAAAAACTACAAAACAGCAGGGCTTGTAAACAAGCTAATAATTTCTTCTGCCCAATGTCATGAACGCGGAACCCTTCTGAGACACTTCTTAGCTAAAATGAACCTTAATGTGATACAAATTAGGTTGCTGTGTTAAGGTTTAACCTATGTTAGAGGAGACGACTGTCTCGTCACGTCTCAATTAATAGCAAATGAATATAGTTCACGCTTATTGTACTGCCCGCCGTTCCATATGTGTGTCTATACGTTATTTATACAGAATGCCTGCTTGTATTCAATGAGGGGTTTTGGGGTACGCATAAGCTAAATTATTTAAGTACTCGACCGAGTGTTATTATAGGATTTGGTTATATATATTGCCGCAGTCGAGTGTTAATATTTGTAAGTTAAATATCATCTAAAGTTAAACTGATTTGAGACGAACTAATTATATAATTTAAAATATCAGGTTGACCGAGCTTCGCTCGGTATATTTTTGTTGTATTTTTGCCGAATTTATTTAGATATATAATAAAAAATAAAAATTAAATAATGAAAAAATATCAAAAATCACAAAAAGAGAATAATAACAACACCGAGATTCGATCCCACGTTGTTTGAATGCCAAAACAAAATAAAAAACTGGACGACTTCCTAACTGAGCTATCGTCACTCATGATGCCAACAGCGAAATTTCGATCCATATTCTATTGACATTTCATGTCATTGTATTGATTAGCTAAAAACACTGACAAAACAATATTTTCTATAAATAAAACCTAGCTAGATCGATTTTTTGGCCCCGAAGTATGCCAAGTTTCATCAAAATCGTTGGTGCCGTTGCCGAGAGAGAACACCGAGATTCGATCCCACGTTGTTTGAATGCCAAAACAAAATAAAAAACTGGACGACTTCCTAACTGAGCTATCGTCACTCATGATGCCAACAGCGAAATTTCGATCCATATTCTATTGACATTTCATGTCATTGTATTGATTAGCTAAAAACACTGACAAAACAATATTTTCTATAAATAAAACCTAGCTAGATCGATTTTTTGGCCCCGAAGTATGCCAAGTTTCATCAAAATCGTTGGTGCCGTTGCCGAGATCCTGAGTATATATATAAATACATATATATATATATATATATATATATATATATATATATACATATATGTGTGTGTGTGTATATATATATATATATATATATATATATATATATATATATATATATATATATATATATATGTATATATATACACAAGAATTGCTCGTTTAAAGATACTAGTGGTCGAAATTCGGCCTTAATACATTTTAATTTTTCTGCTACACAATTTTCTTTAATGTTATTTATGTATAATTGTATATTGAGCAAGTTGGATTTCACTAATAACTAACATATAAGCACAAATCTCTATTAGACATTGTCATCATAATTACGGTTGTTTGACATTCAGTTCGACCAGAGATTTTAACCGTAAACAAAAGTGTATAAGCGTGAGTGTGTTGCTACGCAACACACTCACGCAAATGTGTGTGTGTGTGTGTGTAGCGAATGCGTTGTAGTGTGCGTAATGCCTTTTTTAATGAATTTAATGCATTTCTAAACCATTATTATATGAAATTTCACTTTTATGCACTTCTCCTTATTATATACATCAACTGTGCCAAATTCCATACATGTCCATCCGCGTAATTTTCGTAAAAAGGGGTACAAAGTTTTTGCTTCACGTATTTATATATAGATAAGACTAGCAACCCGCCCTCGCTTCGCTTCGGTTTCAGTCTATCCTGCATAGTTCCCGTTCCCGTGGGAATATCGGGTTAAAATATAGCCTAGTTTACTCCCTGATATTATAGCTTTCCATTGGTGTAAGAATTTTTGAAATAGGTCCAGCCGTTTTGAAGATTACCCGGAACAAACAGACAGACAGACAGACAAAAAAATATAAAGTGTATTTTAGGCATATGTATAGTGCAAATAACCGTGTGAACATGAAAAAAGCCTATTATTTTGACATTACAAACAGACACTCCAATTTTATTTTTATATTTTAATTATATTTTCTATCACAATATAGACAGATTTGGATATAAATGTATTATTTAGTGATTCAAACAATCGATTACTCGGTGTTGAAAATATCCCGTTTGTTATTCATGATATACCACAAAGTTCTGCATCGTCTCAGCACTTGGTATCTTGCTGTTGCTATTCTTTCTTTTTTTTCACTCCATTCGTTTACTGTTGTGCAATAGAATCTTACTGCTACTACTACACTATATGAATGTATACCTACTAATAATTTCTTAAACTTTTATTTCATCATCAGCCCAAATACGTTTTACAATTGGACTTAGACCTTCATCATCATCCTCCCCTTTTCCCAATTACTTGGGGTCGACTCAATGTGTATTCTGTATCCCTCTTACATATTGAAAAGATTTCGATAATAGTTTTATGACCAGCTTGATGTAAACCCTCCTTGGGAATATAATTATAGAGCAGATAGCATCAGATAGAGTTGGTTCGGGCCGATTCAAAGCTCTTAGTCATCTTTATCATAACACCCAAGAGCCATATAAATGTTAGCAGTATTTGTAACTCCTAACGCTCAGCAATACTGGGCCTTCTTCACTGCGATAGGGAATTTTACCTATACCACGCTGCGCTGTTCAAACATTTTGACATAGAGTTTTATTTTTAGCCGTAAGAAATTCTATCGAATTTCTTACGGCGATGTTATCAACAGAACATAATCCTTATTCGTATATGTAGTAAACTACATACACGGGAAATAGAAATAAACTTGAAATATATTCTTAGTCCGTCACCGAACTATCCATTTAATTACCGCATTCAAATGAGCTACACAAACTTGACGTAAATGGAATAACTTCTTACTATTTCCATCTATTCATTAGTCCACTTATTTATATACCTACATACCCATTGAACGGGCATTTTAGCGTATCACACTGTGGACGTTACCATATAAGAAATACTATAGCCGTTGGCACAATTATACACTATTTAAATAAACATTTATCACCAATCAATGAGTCATTACTTCTTACTACTTTCAAACAGAAAACTGTGAATCAAAATGTCATGTTATTCGTCAGCATCTTACTGTTGGATGAGCCTAGCCTTCTCCGTGATGGCAGAAAAATTGACTTTCTATACCACGCTTGTTCCATGTGGTGACGGAGTAAGAATACAATTCACCATTACATATATTGCCCGTGGATGTCGTAAAATACGACTAAGGGATATATTATGTAGCCAACTTAATATAAAAGAGAAGGAAAACTCGAAATAAAATCCTATGCCAACACGTCTGAGCAGAGTGGTATAGTAGGCCAATGTCCCTCCCGTTATGTAGAAGGCTCGAGCTCAACAATGAAACTTATGTGCGCTGAGATGATGATAATACAATGCTGGTGGAAGAAGGGATGTTATAGAAAGAAAGAAAGAAAAATAATTTATTACTCCCTTACGGGAGGGGCTTAAGAGCTAAAATATAAGTACAATAGTTTAAATATAAGCAATAAATATTAACAAGACATCATAAAAATAAGGTTCATGTCGACAGTAGTGTCCCCTTCGCAAACGAGCAAAAGGATAGCTGCTCAGCATAATGTCGAGGCATCTGCTATAAGAGAGATACCGCAACGCTGTTATTCTGCAGCGTCCTGCGATGTCTGTCAGCAAATGTAAAGGTAGCAGCAGAATACAGTAGTTACTATAAAGTTACAAATATCTCTATGTAAATAAAATTTAAATGAAAATAAATATAAAAATAAAATAGCATTACTAGGGTTAGCTACTAACAGCACTACTAGGGTTTTATTTCAACTTGTCCTTCTCTTGCATGGATGTTATGTGGATATCATAATCCTTATTCGTCTTATACAACCCCCACGGGGAAAATACGGGTAGTGAATTGGATTTTTACTCCGTTATCACACTGACGAGAAAATTTTATGTTCAAGTATAATTAATTAGGCAGGTATTTATATTTATGATGCAACCTAAGTGGCTTAAATGATGATATTAACCAAACATAAACGACGGTTACTACAAGCAATAGTGTCAAGCAAACGGTCAATTGAACAACTTAGCTAAAATTAAGTCATTTGATACTGGTATCTTTATTTATTTAAAGTTTTTCCTCAGATTGCTACGGTGCACACCATATTACATAAAATCAAGGGTAAATCTTGAAAAGAATGATATGATGACAAAAAAAAAGCATACGGATGACATTACCAACATCATAATGTTTTTCTTCAGTATCTTCTTTCTTTTTTGTCAATTTTTTCTGTTATACGTGATCGAGGGGGGGACGTCGGTCAAAGAGTTATAATATCACGAGATACGTCGTACCCTTCGATGGGAGGGTACCCCAAATAGGAGGTATTCCGTCTGGCCGACCACTAACGTCAAGTCAACCTGCTCCGGTGGTAGGCCCAACGACGAAGGCGATCGCGGGTGGGGTGGCGGGTGTGCGTGCTTACGCCCTTTTGTCGCCCCGGACGGAGTGGTGCGAGGAGCGCGCCGACCGTAAACCACCCCAAAAAAAAAAAAATATACGTGAAATTATAATAATTTCTTTTCTTATTTATTTGGGACTTTTATTCTGCATATTGCAAGCCCCCATCGTACCATAAACTTAAATATAATATAAATACAGTACAAAGGTAATATAATATAGATACAGTTGCTATAATTAATACTACGATGAACCGCCAGGTTATATAAATGCTGAAATTATAATTATTAGCTAATAAATACTTTTATTTGTTTCAGGTAATCTTTTACGCAGCACTAGGTTCTATACAATTCTGCGTGTTCTTAGTTCATCCCAACGTAAGTCATCCTTAATAGCAAAAAACTGTGCCTAACCTATGGTAGCCAGAAGGGATAGAATTAAAACCCTCAATAATTTCTTATTAATTTTTTTATTTCATCGTAACTATTATGGTGAATTACTATAGTTACTTACAATCACAAAATCTAGGGAGAAATGATTTCATTCAACAAAAGTCGATTCGATCGCATATGAACGGTTCTTCTTCTGACGTCTAAAAGTTGGACACGAAACTCCTGTTCTCCTATTCACAGCTTATTTACGTCCCACTGACGGGCTTGAGCCTCCTTCGCAATAGGAAGGAAGTTAACCTACTTTATCACGCTGATCAAACGAGTGGGTATACGATCTTTTTCTTCTTATTTTACTTCTCTTAAGACTAAGGGATATATTATGTTTTTAACAATAGTGTTATAAGCATATTATATCGCTTTGTCTTCTTTTGCGATATCCACGGCTAAGGTATGGGGTGGTTAATTGTATTTTTATTCTGTCAGCACTCATCACACGAAAAGGCCTTAACTTTCTATATCAAAACAAAACTACATATTCTCAGAGAGAACTCAGAGGTTTGTGAGTTTGTAAGCGGTTACATTTATTTATAGAAACATGTTTGCGGTAACATCACTTGACCTAACTAATCTGTTGATGTTATTTGCTACACACATAGAGACCAGAGGCAAACTGTAACGTATTAATGAATGGCTTTTAAGTAATAGTCGAATCGTTTGGATTGTTGAATGAAAATAGTTTTATTTTATTATTTGAAGTTATACTTCTTTTAGCGCATTAGGAAAGATTGATAAAGAGTAAATTTTTACTATGTGTGCGCACACCGTCACGAAAAAACGACACCCTGAAGTTTGCTAGTCTACAGTTTTTACCAAGTGCGCGCATGGCGTCACAAATGTCACCTATTATATATAATGCGTTGTAATTAAAACTTTCAATGTATTAAATGCCTTTCTTTCTATTATTACTGTCGTTTTTTTTCTACAAACGTAGGATAACGCGAAAGATAACATTTTTAGAAAGATTTTTATCTTGTTACGTCAAAGAAATATAACTTCTTAGGTGTGAACATAAATACTAAAGCACTTTTTTTATTAAAGGTTCTATTATGTAGTGTATGATGTTGACATGCATTGAGTAATTAATATCTATGTCATAGGCGAGTTTATAAATACTATTTGTGAGAATATGTGAAGAACCATCATAAATGAGCAATGGTTAAATGCCGAGTATCGGCAATATCTAGAGTTTCTTCTTATGCTCGTGAGTGATGTTGCCGTACAAATAAAGAAATATAAGCTGCTGACTAAGACTACTGACTACGTAAATTACTTAGTACCTAGTACATTTCCGTAGTGTAGTTTGCCGTATAGTGGTTTATTATATTGTCGCCAACCCTCGTGGAAGATTTTCATATACTTAAGTTATATTAATTATCATATTCTCCGCGTGGTGCAGGCGTATGACATTTATGCAAGAGAAGTAAAATACGAACCAAAACCGGTATGATAGGTCAATTTCCCTTCCATCATGGAGCAGGTCCGAGCCCAAAAGTGGGACGTGTATGGGCTGAGATGGATGGATAAATTATCAATATCAGGTTGACCGAGCTTCGCTCGGAGTATTTTTGTAGCATTTATTTAGATATATATTAATAAAAAATAAAAAAATAAATAATGAAATTTATATAAAAAACTAGCAATCCGCCCTCTTCGGTTATAGGTTAAAGTCGTTTTACCCGCGTAGTTTGTACCGTTCCCGTGGGAATACCGGGATAAAATATAGCCTAGTTTACGCCCTGATATTATAGCTTTCCATTGGTGAAAGAATTTTTGAAATCGGTCCAGGCGTTTTGAAGATTACCCGGAACAAACAGACAGACACAAAAATTTTTTAATTGCTATTTTAGGCATAGGTGTCGTGCAAATAACCGTGTGAGCATGAAAAAAGCCTATTATTTTGACATTACAAACAGACACTCCAATTTTATTTATTGGTATAGATTACAAAAAGAGAATAATAATAACACCGAGATTCGATCCGACGCCGTTTGTCGCCGATGTCTAAAATAAAATGAAACCTGACTACTTCGCCACTGAGCTATCGTAACTCATGACATTGATGGCAAAATTTGAATTCATATTCTTTTAAAATTTAATGTCATTATATTGTCTGCCAAAAACACTGACAAAACAACATTTTCTATACATAAAACCTAGCTAGATCGATTTTTGGGCCCGAATCCTCTAGTATGCCAAGTTTCAACAAAATCGTTGGAGCCATTTCCGAGATCCTCAATATATATATATATATATACAAGAATTACTCGTTTAAAGATATAATAAGATAAACAATAACCTTAATTGAAATTAATCTTAATCACCCCTAAATAATTTATATAAAAAAACATTGCTAATTTATAGATATCGTGTCGTTTAGGATTCTCAGTCTGTTATCATTTAAAAAAAATATAATATCCATCCTATTATTTACTATTCCTATTCATAATATTAAGTCTTAATGTCAACGTCGTTTTAAAATAATGGTGTTAGTATTTGCGACGTTAGTGGACTTACCGTTCGATAGCCCTGCTTTTGCAACACGTGTGAGGAGCTAGCGTGTCCTGGAAAAAGTTGGAGACCCTGTCCGACCATAGATATATTTCGATTGAGGTCTCCTGGTCCCTCCGGGACCCTAATAGGATTCACAGGATGGACACACTTATGTGGGCCGGCTATATCGTGCCCTACTAGTACAAACGGCCATCGTACAAACAGTTGTCCGCATCGGCAGCGCATTAACGCAGATCTGTGATGTGGCCAAGCCCATAGTGTGGAGTCTGGATTTTCATTCAGCATGTATACGTGGCCAAAGGTCCGGCTATAAGAGGGACAGCTGTACAAGGCTTACATCAATACGCTGTCTGCCTTCAGGCTGGCCATCTGTTACGCCAAAGACGTGAGTCGATAGAAGATGCTGAATGGTCTCGAACGTGAAACCTTGGGATCGCCCGCATCGTAGGTACTGCTAAATAATGTGGAGTACTGGATTAAATCTTGGCGGCTCCCATCACTCAGCACCGTAGCAGGTTGCTTATGAGCAGCAGTCTGTCCGCCAAAAAATAATATTTACGACGTTACTTCATATAATTTGTCACCTAATACTTCTAAGCCCCAATGTGGGTTAAAAATTGCTTAACGGAAATTACCAATGACGTAAAAACATCTAAGCAATCTTTACAGGAAAACTTTCGAGAAATGATTGTACAAAAAACTGTACATGAAATTATTTTGCATTAAATGACTTTGAGTAAGTTTTTCAGAAAGTGAAGTGTGGCTTATTTAAATTTTAAATAGGAAAGACGTTGAGCATTAAGTTTTATTTAGGTTGTAAATTACTGTAAATCTAAATTAGGTGACTGCGGCTAAATTGCTAAAGTATGTTGTACAAAAACTTTTTACACGGTCAGGCAATTGTAAAAACAGAAAACATTAAAATTAAATTTACTACAAAATTACGAGTTATCCAAATTTTAAAATCGTTATAATTGTTGATATAGTATATGTCTCAAAGGATTTGAAAAGGACTAAAGATTACAATTAGCAACTCTCTATTTTACTCAAGAAAATTTACAGAATAACTTTACTATGACAATTCATCTTCATCATTACAGTATTCTAACGTAGTAATTGACTCCATTTAGCTCATTATTTATTGAATAATCCTATTACGTAATTATTAACAGGGATGCCTAACTATAACATAGAGATGCCAAAGTTTTGAGTTCGTACTAATACTGATTCCAACTTGTTAGAACTTAGCTATTGAGTTTGTACGAGTAATACTCTAAAGTCAAGTAATGGTGAAGTAACCAATTATACTGTCGCTCTATACCAGTGGTAGTAAATTAATAATGAATTTGCAACCTAACTGCGTTCTTTATGTAATAATACCGTGACGTAAGTTTGTAAAATTCTATTTTAACTCTGACTCATACCTAGCTAAATACCTGATATTTTTATTGGAGATTATTTCAACTATTATTTTAACGACAAAAAGGTTTATTACTTTTTTTATTGCTGTTGGTTTGCCACCAATAGAGTGAGTAGATAATGATCTTTTTCTTTTTTTTTTGGGGGAGGGTCAGCTATGGTCAGCGCACAGGCTGTCTAGTTCCGTCCGGGGTGACGACGGAGCGGCACGCGGCCCATTAATCCACTGTCTCCTCTCCTTCGCTGTTGGGCCGACCACCGGTACTGAGTTCCTTCTCCTCCGTGGCGGGTCCCGCATGCCTAATAATAAGTGATACTGCTGCTCATGGACATTCGCTAGGCCGCTGACTACCGTTAAGAAGTTGAAGGGCTCGGTGATAGGTATCGCTAAAAACCACCACACGAAAACACCCTGAGACAGGCTTTCTTTCGGCTGTCTCGCTCATCAAACGATGTGCACTAACAAATTGCTACTACTCAGACGTCGATGTCGTGGTACTACCACGGACGAATCTTATATAGATGTAATATGCGTAATACATTCCTTAATCGTCTTTGACGGGTATGAACCCAAGGGAGTCGTAGAAGACGACAAAAGAGAGAGGGGGTGGTGAATTGTATTCTTACTTCGTCACCACACGGAAATAGAATATTACTGGTATAATAAATATAGTTTAAAAAATGAAAAAACACGCTTTCAACTAAAAAGTGTAAAATAATTTTCGATATAGGCAGAAAATAATAATGAACGAAATATATTAATATTATTGTGAAATAAGCGTGGGGCGCTTTGTGCAACATTTTCGTAAATTGAAATTTTACACTTTTTAGTTGAAAGCGTGTTTTTTAGTTTTTTAAACTATATTTATTTTTCAAGTATGCATATTAGATTTGTCGGTACATCGATGAATGTATCAAGACGCAATTATTACCATAGGAGTGTCTCTACGCGTTTGTGTTATGGCGAGTTCCCGACTAGCTCTATCTCTCTTACTCTCATGCAAAGGATGCGGAAAGAAGTTGATGAATCCTGGCGAATCTAATTAGGATAATCGATTTATTTAAGCGGATTATTGCATCCGACCACTGAAGTCAAGTCACCTGCGGGTGGGTTACGGGCGTGCGCGCTTACGTCGCTCTGTCGCCCCGGACGGAGCGGGCGAGGAGTGTGCCGACCGTAACCCACCTCCAAAAAACCAACCCCAAAAAAAAAGCCGTTATTGCATTGTCATCGGTCTCTGACAGGTGTGCAAAGTTAAAATCGAATCGCTCAAAGTAGGAGAAAATCGAACTCAAAGAATTTCATTACAAGCATACATACAGGTGAAACTAATAAAAACGTGTTAAAAAAAGCATCCATATATAATTTATAAAAAGCATGTAAAGAATTCGTGTGGATATTGGTAAATTATACTAGTTTTACATCTATTGGCGAAGAAGCCATAATATGTTAAAATGTTTATCATAAAATAAATAACAACCATGATCCTGCTCTTATTTCAATTACTTGGGATCGACTCCTCCATCGTACATATTCCAAAACTTGTTATTAGCATTAGTTTTATGGCCGGCCGCTTCCTTGACATCAACCCGTCAATGTCAATTAATCTTTATATAATTTCTTGTGTACGTGTGTATGTCACTAAACTCCTCTTAAACGGTTGGACCGATGTTGACGAAATTTGGCGCTCTTCGGGCAGGACAATAACATAACTTGAGAACGACTTTACCGATTTCGTCCATTTTTTTAAGCTTTCTAATACTTTGAAAATGACTTTTGAAAAAAAAAAAAATAGAAAGTTGCGTAGAAAATTAGAAAATTTAAGAAAACTTAACGCCTATATAAACTTTTCTAATGTAACCTTTTTTTCGACTATGTAAACTTTTCTATCTTTATACATATATATAATTTATCTGTTCGTATATTTGTAAATGAATTTTGGTGTTTTTTTAGCTATTCCAATGGATATGAGAATGGTTTAGATTAATAATTGGAACCGGTAGGTGGCGCTGCGATCGATTTCAAGGAGAATTCCCATCTACTATTTTTTTTTATTTGAACAGCACAACGTCTGTTGGGTCAGCTAGTCTTTATATAATTTCTTGTGTACGTGTGTATGTCACTGAACTCCTCCTAAACGGCTGGACCGATTTTGATGGAACTTTGTGTGTGTGTTCAAGGGGATTCGAGAATGGTTTAGATGCACAATTGGGCCCGGTAGGTGGCGCTTATTTGAACGTCTGTTGGGTCAGCTAGTATAATGTAAAATATTCTGAAAAAATAAAACCAAATCATCATCATCTCAACCCAAACACGTCCCACTGTTGGTGACGGACCTCCTCCGCTATAGGAAGGAAATTAACCTGATGCCACGCTGGTCGGACGTATTGGCATAGGGATTTGTTTCGAATTATCCTTCTCTTGCGTCGATGTTATATACACATCACAGCTCTTAGTCGACTTTACTACACTCACGGGGAAGAGAGGGGATGGTGAATTGTAATCGGCAAATACGCTCAAAATATAAAGCTAACTCCATTGCACAAACAATGATTACACTAAATAACCGTACGATTTACATATCCTCCCATTGAATATCTCGTGGATTGTCCAATAAACGATACTAATACCTGTTAAGTTTCGGTAAAGCAAGAGAGCGAATATCTCTTAAATTTTATCAGATTTGTTGATTGCTGATCAGTACTATACTATTATGATTCGCAGTTTTTTATTACCTTTGCTGTCGGACAGGCAAATTGCTCAACCGATGGTAAGTGTTAACTGGCGCTTATAGACATGTATCATCTATCTATACAAATAAATAAAATTGAAGTGTCTGTTTGTAATGTCAAAATAATACGTTTTTTTTCATGCTCATAAAGTTACAAGATATGCCTGAAAACCATTTCAAAAAATTTTATCTGTGTGACTGTATGTGCCGAGCAATCTTCCAAATGGACCGATTTTAATAATATTTTTTTTACCAGGTACCTATCTCTGTAATTAGTAACTTAGGCTATTTTTCCTCTCAAGCAACCCCTATAAAACTTTGCTCGATCTGGGAATAGAACCCGAGGCCTAATGAACGGTAGTCCCCTATCGTAATAATTTAGAAAATATTGAAAATTTAAAATGCGGGGGCAAGGCGACTTAAAATCGAAGCGAAACGAGGTCTTATCAAATATATCTGACTTATAATTTTTCTCGATAAAATTAAAAGAATAACACGAAGAATTAGCACGCTGAAGAAGCAATGGGCAGGCCACATCGCTCGGAGAACCTACAACCGCTGGGGAAGAAAGGTACTCGAGTGGCAACCACGTATCGGACGACACGGTGTAAGACGAACCCTCCTCAACTAAGTGGACGGACGACCTGGTGAAGGTCGCTGGGCGTCGTTGGATGCAGGTGGCACAGGACCACACTTTGTGGCCACACTTTGTGGTCCAGCAGTAGACGGCGATAGGCTGAAACGATGAAAATTAAACTAAGCAATTTACTAATCCGACTAGTAGCATCTTAGAATAAGTTGTTTAGACAAACTCTTGAGTTTAATAACAATAATATATAATTTCCAAGTATTGTTGAAATAAATAACAGTTGAACTGTTACGTATATTTATTTAATTTCAGCTTCCTTACGAGTTGATGAGCACGAATCTATCGTGTGATTTGTAACGGATCTAATCGTATTATCATCCATTTCCATTCGATTGGGAACAGCCGCCGTCAAAATATTTATTATACTGCCACGTATCATTGAATCCAATAAGTTTACACTAATAATAATAATTTGTTATTATTTAATAATTTTACTACTCAGATGATGCGTATCTAAGTAGCAACCGATTCGTGGTAGCGAAAGGGGCGTGTGGGATCACATAATCAACGCTACCGATCGGCTGAACAACGCTACCGATTCCCTAACCGCAGTGGATCCTTGTCATCACTTAGCCGGTTTTTATAACTCCGGCGGCAAATGAGTGCCAACACATAGTATTCCTAATTCATCGCCAAAATTTATTTACCTTACTTAAATTTTAAAGATGATGATATAAAAAAATAAACAATTTTGTTGGCTTCGGAAGTCTACGACCGGATAGCCTACAGTAGGACAATAATAGATTGATGACATGACAGAACTTAAGTTATTATGATGTAGTTCAACTTAACATTTGAGAATAGAAAACATTTATTACATAACGTTGACATTTTTATAACTAGTACGGTGTCTTGAGAAATATAGGAGTTATATCATTTGTGAAGAAAACCATAAAATAGATTATGATCTTTCTGATGTTATTAATGTGAAAGTTCGGAACGGTTTAAATATTTATATGTTTTATATTGCGTAATAATACCGTTAGTCAATTATGGAATTCGTTTTGTATTAATATTTAATTTTGCCTACCTTAAACACTGCAAACATTTGACAAAAATGTTTTCTCACGTGTATTTATAATAATCAATATTATATAATCAATATTATTCACATATCTAAAATATGCCGCCTTTCCTGTAAGTAACAATACATGGAACTAATAATACTCATATGCTACAAGGTGAAGCTATAATTTTCATTTTCATATCTTTTATATAGGAAAATATTATTTGCCTATACTATATGTATTTCATTTAATCAACTGTCTTTAATAACGTAACTAATGACAGTAATAAATAATAATTTATATAAGTTTATTGTTTATTTCTGTACAAATTCAGATACACCTCAATATATTCAATTTAAAATATCTTCAAAGAATTTATTCAAAGTTTGCCAAATCACTTTGATAAGTTTGGAGGCCCGACTCGACGGATCACATCGAAGTTTCTTGGACTCTAGCCGAATCACAGACGCTAACATAACTTTATTTCCTCATTGCGCTTAATAACCAACTTATTTAACTTTGTCGTGTTTGATTTGTATTAAGAAAGAACTATTATTTAAATGAGTTAATAAAATAATTATTTCGGTAAGAGTTAATAAAGTCCGAAGTTCTAATGATTACGACTTTCGGTGAGTCTTTGATTAAACTATTTCATTTAGTTTCTTTCTGATAACTTTCCTTTCCTTTGATATTTATATTCTTAGGCAATTTATCTTTAAAGTGGTAGGCAGTTTCAGACTATACCAGTGTTTTATATACATATATATTTGTTTTCAAGTATAATGTAAGGGAACCCATGATAATATTGCCACTCTATTCACCTTTTAAATAATAATTTCATGAGAAGTTTTTATTTCCTATTATGTAAAACATTGAAATTTGTATTCCTAACTTCTTTATTCGTAATATTCGAAATAAAATAAATTTAAACATTATAAGTCAAGTATTATTTTGATGCTATTTTCGTCACTATTTAGGTACATTTAAGCCAGATTGCATCCCATAACTCACCGTATTCCCTCATTATCATTAGGGCGACCACTGGTACCGAATCCCTGAAGTCCGTGGCCGGCCTACGTAGGTACGGCCATACGTAGGAATGTAGTAGCTAATAAACACAGGTTTCTAGTCATAACTATACCTACTCGACCATGGAAGCCGAAAACATCCGCTGACGGACTACTAAAACGTAAAACATCTAACAGGGTTCGCCAACACGCTCGCCAAGCTTAGCGATTATAGCAATAATCCACCATAGAATGACAGCGAGATATGACATTCCAGGAAGAAGGCCTATGTCCAGCAGTGGCTGACGCAAAGCTAAATGACAGTGATTGTGATGATGAATAGTTTCTATATTAAACTCTCACAAACAGTAAGAAAAACATAAAAAAGGTCGAATACCGAACAAATTGTATTGTTTTTATTCATATGTTGATCTAATATGACTTTATCGAGCATATATTGGATATTTCCATTATTGGATTGGACACTCGTAAAATATTTTTATAGATGCGTAATGTTGATGACATTGATAAATGTATGTGACCAATTACTGTTTGTTAGATTTGAAACTATAGTAACATTTTTATGGTTTCCATTTAAAAATACAACACGTTTTCAAATAAAAATTCCTGTTACTAATTTTGTCGTGTTTCATTTATATTTTTTTTACTAGCATACGCTGACATATGCGCAGTAGGCGAACTGTTTACCAATCCATGAAGCTTCTCTACGAAGAAGATATTAGTCGAGTGTTTTACTGTATGACATAGTAGAGGTTACAAATACTGTTAATCCAATAACGGCATTTTATTTATTAAACCTAACCGCTTTAGTCAATCTCACATAAGAGCTTTTCCATGTGTTCATAAAGAATGAAGTCTCTGACGATCCTATGTATATCGAAATAAGGCCAGAAAAAATAAAACACTTTCTAAAACTCAATTGAAAATGATTAAGTAAATTAATAACATCGGCTCCGTAATAAATTTAGAACGCACACTATACACTTATATAGTGTATGTATAAATTAAAAAAACAACATGTTTTGAAATCTGATCAATGGACCGAGGACAGATGCGAGCCTGACATTCTGGCAATAAAAAAAGCAATATTATCTGTGGCGCCTTGACCCAGTTGTGACAGGAGCAAAACACCGCGGGAGGCCTGAAGCGGTCGACCGGAATGTGTACGTGTAAGCCAACCGTTCGTTATCAATTACTATCAATCCAGATTAAAAGGGGTTTTTAAATTTTAGTTGGACTTCACCTCGATACTTGGTTTGAAAAAATAAATCGTAATCCATCGCAGCTTATTTTAGAAATAACTGATGAAAATATATATATAATAAATTCCTACTATAAATGAAATAATTGCCAATCGCAAAAGACCACATTATTGGCACAAGATTTTTTATTTTTCTATCACTAGATACAGGAAGCATAACTATTTCAGATTATTTTTTATGAACAAATAGGTATATATTATACCATATTTATTTTGTGGGTCGGCGCGCCTCCGCACCACTCCGTCCGGGGCAATATATTATACCATGTGGTAACAGATTGAAAATATGATTCCCCACTCACTGTCTGGCCAGTGGATGTCGTAAAAGAAGATTAAGAGATATAATATGCATACAACTATACAAAAAAGAAGAAAAAAGACAGTCTCGAAATAAAACCTTATACCAACCCGCCTAACCAGTGCGCCTACTACAAGTAGGTCAATTTCTCTCACATTATGGAGAAACCTCGACCTCAGCAGTGGGACGTATATAAGCTGTGATGACGATGATAATGAAAAGGCTTACTATTCATGTAATGACTTACTATTTTTTTCTAGATAAACTGGAACAGAATCTCGTGAATACTTTTTTTTAAGGGTATGGCGCGCACCCGTAGCACGTCGCCTTCGTCGTTGGGCCGACCACCGGTGCAGAGTTCCTTACCCGGTCGCGGGGTACCCTCTCCTCTCGACGTCCCCCCTCGGGGACGTCGGATCTCGTGAATGTTATAAGAAGTGTTTAATAAAGTAATAATTTGCATCTATAAATATACAAATTATGTTATAGAAATCGGTAATTAAATTGGTTATAAAATGGAGGGCAAGATGGAATCCTATCCCATATTCCTTCCATTCCATTATTGCGTGTGATATATTGATTAACCGTGGAAAAATGTTAGGTCCCTTCCTTCCCTGCGTTTAAAATAATAACGAATCCACCATGTATAGCTTAATTCAATCGTTTAATGAAATTTAGTCAAATAATAATCACTAAAGAATATCTGATGTTCGCTTAGATAAATTAAATAAGGTTGTTCTCGAGATGACGTAAGGTTAAGATCTTCAACCGCTTGAAGGGATGACTGATTACCGCTATGAGGAGCTCTTAGTACAATATTGTGGAAAGGGTGAGAATAAATGGTTATAATATTTCTGATGACAGACTGCAGTGAATGAAAAATCGTTGCGATTTAAATAGAAAATGTTAAGCTCTTTTGTCATAATTTAAATATATTCAAAAATAAATTAGCCATAAATAGAACAATAACGCGACGTTTTGCGTCGATTAATAGTATCTCATTTTTTTCGTTCTTCCCCCAATAATCTTTTTTTTTGCGGTAGGCTAGTCTGGATACACCCTGCCCGATCCACCCAGGGCTGCGAAAGAGCGACGTGCGGCCCCATAACCTACCGTATCTCCTCCCTATCGCCAATAGACTAGCCACTGGTACCGATTTCTTGACCTCGGACTTCGAATTTCTCAATACTTTTGCAATATACAAAAATTCCGGTAATAGTTTTGTGACCGACCGCCTTCTTGACGCTAACCCTCCTTGGGAATGTAATCGTTGATCGGGCGGCATCAGATGAAGTTGGTTCAGGTCGATGTAAAGTCCTTACTTGAGGTGATAAGGAGAGGGAGTTGTACCTTCTTGAGGTGAGCTCACGAGCATTGAATGGTTTTTAGCTGGTAGTGGCAATCAGAGGTGGACATACGTAAAGACTGCTTTTCCCACGCGAAAAAAAGATCGATGTATGCCCTTTGTCACCTTTTACGATACTCACGAGCAATGTCCCTTACGTCAATAGTGCAGGTCTGGAAAAAGATGGAATAGAAACCGCCACCACACAGTAATTATTTCTTCCGTAACTACACCTACATAATAATTATTTTATATTCAATATTTATTAGTTCTGTTTGTACTATCTTTATTAATGCGACCAATATTCTCTCTAATACATATTCATTCATAGCTCATTAATTGCATTCGTATGAACGTAATTGTATTCATTACTTTCTCCAATATAACGTCGCATTTCTATATTGTATTTATTGAACATTATCTGTCTTATCTTAATCTATGCGTTGGTAGTGGAACAAAAGGTGTTAAGGGCTCTACAAAATATCCGATAAATCTCAGTTTTGATCGCATTTTCAACTCTATGATACGATATTTTATATTACATATATTCCCGTTGTATCGTTTATTGAGGAGTGTGGAAGCCCGCAAGTTCACAGAATCGTTTTAGAGATAAAATGGATATAGATAACACAGTTTTTCGAGGAATTATTTACATCACAATATTTATGTTTATTATAAGCTTTCGCTTTGACATATTATACGAGTACGTTATCTTTGTTACAAGTGACATTGTAAACAATGTAACTATTACATATTGTCAAGTCAATATTTATTATTCTAGCTCTCTTATAGTGTTTATTATTCTAGCTCTCTTATAGTGTTATTCTAGCCCTGTAAAAATATTTTCAAAAAATATTGTAAATGTATACTGTGATTATATTTTTACGTCAAAACTGGGCACTTGTATATAAAGCTCGACCGAGAATCTCGGTCTCGGCATTCTCGGCTACAAATCCAACCGAGTAATTTGTCTCGGTTCTCGGCTAATTATAGCCGAGATTCTCGGTCATGACCGAGATTGGAACTTTGTTTGAATCGCCATTCAAATTTTACTGCGCGTGGCCACGCACCGCAGTACGAAGTCGATTGGTGAGTGCGTGAGAGAGCTGAATTGTGATTCGTTGAAGTCCTGGCTGGCGAACTGCGGCCGGCCGTCTTCGCTCCGTTCGAGCAGTATTTGTAACTGAAAGCGAAGTTAACTCAGCCAAGCTTCATATTATCGAGGCTCTCACTCTCAATGAAAATGTAGGATTCTCGTGAGACGACATGGGTATCTTCAACTAACTCGTCAAACATGGCTGCTACAAATCAATCCAACTTATGGGCAGCTCATGATTCGATAGAGTTGGAAGACAAGTCAATGCCCAATGACGAATACAGTTCAAGCTCTGTGATCGAAATAGCGCTAGAAAGCTTCCTTAGAGAGCCAAGACTGCAAAGAAATGCTAATATTTATGAATATTGGTGTTCGTCACCTTTTGAGGTGCTTAAGCCTGCAGCAAATAAGTTTTTATCTGCGCCGCCTACTAGCGTAGCAAGTGAACAACTGTTTAGCAAAGCTGGACAATTGTATGACGAGAGGCAACATTCTTTGAAGGGCGAAAATGTTAAAAAATTGCTAAAACAGTTATTTTTGTTAAACAATTAGTAGTGTATTAAAAAGTTTACAGTATTAAAATTTATTTTTTCACGCTTTGTCTATTCTCGGTCTCGGCTCTCCGGTCTCGGCCGAGAACGAAAAACCCATCTCGGTCGAGCCTTACTTGTATGACGTGACTAATTTTGTTGTATCAGAATGGGACACGTGCAGTACCTAATACGCAAAAATATGAACGACTAAGGGATATAATAATAATATGGATATAACATCTATGCAAGAGAAGGTAAACTCGAAATGAAACCCTATACCAACAGCCTGGTCTAGCAAGTTAATTGCCTTCCCATTATGGAGGTGGTTCGAACTCTGCAATGGCACGTATAAGAGCTGTGAGACGTGTCTACTAACTCTTATACCCCCATGTAGGAGAGAGAGGGTGATAAATTGTAGAGAGAGGGTGATAAATTGTACTCTTAATTAATGTTAATCCATTACAACAATAAGTATCTTTGTTTTCATATCAATAAATAACATAATGATTTCTGTAAATAAAACTATTTTTACTGCTTTTATAGCGTTTGTAGGTATTTGATTTTTGACTACCCGACATTTCGAACACGAATAAATATTCGAAACGTCGGGTAGTCAAAAATCAAATACAAACGCGATAAAATCCGCAAAATAGTTTTATTTCCAATAAGCAAGACCGATATTTATTGCGTACCGTGCGGCTCGTGAAATGAGTCGTCTTGTTCTTTTTAAATAAAATAGGCTAGTGTTTAATAGCATTCCTCCTGATAGTAAGTGGTAATGAAAATACAGGACCTAAATTATACGGGCTTTCATTCACTCTTTAATTGCCTTCCAATTCAAGTAGAAAACCTTACCAATGTAATCAAAAATCAAATACAAACGCGATAAAATCCGTAAAATTAGTTTTATTTATAATTTCATAACATGTCCTTATATTTATCTTATGAAATATTAATCTCAGTCAACATTTGATAGAATGATAACAATTAATAATAACAGAGTAATGTATTTAAATAACGTAATACTTGAACGTAAACAGCTATAACATTATAACAAATTCCATTCAATATTAATTTGTCAATACAATAAGTTAATTGGTGAATGAAACCGCCGTTTCGCTAAATCAAAATTAATTTAACAGCTCTTATTTCGATTACAAATATTAAATACATTACCTACGTAAGCGGCGTACTGATGTAATTTTAATTAAGATTTCCTTTAAAATACCGATCAAGTCGCTTGAAGTCCGTCACGTACTACGCTCGTTGGGGGTCCCGTAAATAAGCAATTAACGACATACCAGAACGTTTATTTTCATACATATTCTCTACTTGTTTTAAATTCATTGACTTGTCCATAAATGTTATGCGATTAAGTACTTTGTGTATATTTCAATTTGTTCCGTTTGATGATGGAATAGGTAAATAATTGTAAATGTATCGTAAAATATACTAAGAAATGTAAGCAGAATACTCCAAGGAATAAAAACTCGAAATAACAAATACACAGAGAAAGGGGAGGTAAGTAGTAGTGAATTCTTACTCGGTTACCACACGGAAAACGTGCCTGCATGTGTAGCTAAAGTTATTAACACATATAATGATCTCATACAAACAAACTCGCAAAGTAAACATAATATACATAAGTTATTTTTTAATTTATTTCTTCCCTTTTTTAAATCATAAATCTAAATTAACGCGTCGGCGCCCGCCGAGACGTCATTGCCCGTTGGGCAGTCCGGCTGGAGAGGCCTTCGTTCGGTGTGCGAACAGTCGAGGCGTTTCGGCTGGTGCTGATGCAGTGGTTAAAGCGCCGGTACAGAGTGCTCTCCTTCCGACTGGTGCAGGTTTGGTAGCAATCCTGGAAGGTCGAGGAGGGACGGTATCCGAAAGGGTATCCTACGCGGGCTGGCCACGAAAGTGAAGGATTCGGTACCAGTGGTCGGCCCAATGGTAAAGAGAAGGGAATGCTACGTGTTACGGGGTCGAACGCCGCACTTTCGTCGCCCGGACAGGACGGACGACGTGTGTCCGCACCATAGACCAAATTAAATTAACCAATAAAATTCAATAATATAATTCAACAATATAATTCAACTTTCTCAGAATATCGATAAATTAACTGTCACCAGAACCTTATCATGCAGCTTAAAATCATGTAATAAAATAATACGTGAGACACATGCATTGCTCACTGTTCTTACCCAAAATATCTATAATATAAATATATATCAAAATATCTATATCTATAATATATATATATATATATATAATATAGTGTCAATCGTAACTTTACCGGTCTTGAACTTATGTTATTCTCACTTAATTTTGATTGTGATGTACTTATCCTTACCAAGTGTTGGTTGTTTAGCACCTCAGTTATTCCTACACTTAGAGGTTACAGCACTACCGCTTCCATTAATAATTACAGACAAAATGATGGGGTTATCATATACATTAAGGAGCATCTTGATTTCAAGGTTTACGAGCCTGACTTCCAAGATAGCAACTGTCTAGTTGCTACCTCTTCAGATACAGCAATTGTGTCCTTATATCGCTCTCCGTCATATAAAATAATCGACAATTTCTTGTACTCTTTAGACAAACTGCTTCAAAATCTCTCTCATTTCAATAACATACTAGTAATAGGAGATATTAATATTCCCATTAATCCCGAAATGATTAATTTTTCTGGTGAAAAATATCTCACTTTAGCTGCTACCCACGGACTACTGCCGTCGCACACTGAGATAACCAGAGATGCGAGTAATACTTGTATAGATCATGTGTTATTAAAAATCATTCATCCTGCAATTACTATAGTGCCACAAACTAGCTTGACTGATCATCACGCAGTCTTACTATGCTTGGAGGGACAGTCATTATGTGTTCCTCCTATGACCACAATACGGAAAACAAATGCTGCTGGCCTTGAAAAAGATTTCTCTAATATAGAACTCTACCCTATTTACCACTCTATGGACCCTAATTATGCTTTGGACTATCTTATTACTACGATACGAACTATAATCGACAATAACACACAAACTATTCGCTTAACTAGACGCAAAAAGATTATAAAGCCATGGATTACGCCGGGGCTTTTGCGATGTATAAAAAACAGAGACAAACTACACTATAAAGCTAAAATGTCACCTGGTAATGAAATTTTAAAAATAACCTATACGCGATATAGGAATTACTGCAATTCTATATTAAAAACAGTTAAGAACTTATGGCCGTGTGGCGACGGTTTGAGAATACATGTGTCGCCACCCCTTACTTGCCCGTGGGAGTCGTAAAAATCGGCTGAGGGTTCACCAGGAGAGTGGGCAGCAGCTCTCTCCTGGGAAACGTAAAACATCCATACTGCGATCGCCAACCCGCCTGCCAAGCGTGGCGATTACGGCAATATCCCCTTTTTAAAAATGGCGTACAACAAAAAAATAGCCCCCAGTCACGGCGGCTCCGGTACCCTACGGGCTCATTTTGGTGGCGGGCCCAGTAGTGGTGGAGCGGGGGGTGCGAGGAATCTCCGGCAGCGATCCGGCTACCAACAAAAACGACCCTTGGCCCTGGTAACACACAACATTCGGACACTCAGGAGTGACGAGAGGGTCATCGAGCTGGAAGAGGAATTGAGCAAAATCCGCTGGGACATTGTAGGATTATCAGAAGTGCGAAGAGAGGGCGAGGGCACGATAATCCTCCAGTCTGGAAACTTGCTCTTCTACCGGGAGGGCGATCACCCGTCCCAAGGTGGTATAGGGTTTATCGTTCGTAAGTCTCTCATAGACAACGTGGAGAGGATCGAGAGTGTGTCGACAAGGGTAGCGTACCTTATACTCAGAATTACCAAGAGGTATTCGCTGAAGGTTATACAGGTATACGCACCGATCTCGACATACTCCGACGACGAAGTGGAGGCATTTTACGAGGACATCTCGAAAGCCATACACGCGTCCAAAACCCACTTCACGGTGGTTATGGGAGACTTTAACGCGAAACTAGGCAAAGGGAGTGATGATGAGTTGAGAGTGGGGAAACATGGATATGGACAGAGAAACCAGAGGGGCCAGAAACTGGCTGATTTTCTGGAGAAGGAAAGCCTCTTTATGATGAATTCCTTCTTCAGGAAGCAGCCACAAAGGAAATGGACCTGGATTAGCCCCGATGGTTCAACAAAAAACGAGATAGACTTCATCTTGTCAGACAAACGACAGATATTCAATGATGTCTCAGTGATCAGCAGAATTAAAACTGGGAGCGATCACCGGATGGTACGAGGCACATTGAATATCCATACAAAAGTCGAGCGGTCACGCTTGATGAAGTCTACACTCCGACCTACATCTGTCCAATACCAGAACCTCGAAAACTTTCAACTCGAACTACATAATCGCTTCCAATGTCTGGACGAGTGCGAATCTCCGAACGATATGAACAACAGGTTCGTGGAAACTGTCCACGCGGTTGGGTCGAAATTTTTCAAGGCTCACCGCGTTAATAGACCTAAAAAACTTTCTGACCAGACTCTCGAGCTCATGGAGCGGAGAAAAGAGATGACGGTGCAGTCTGCAGCCGATTGGTCCAAACATAGGCAGCTAAATAGACAGATCTCCAGGTCTGTGCGTCGCGATATTCGCCGATTTAATACGTTCCGTATTAAAGAAGCGATAGAGCGGAATCGTGGCTCGAAAGTGTTCGCACAAGATCTGTCTATTGGGAAAAGCCAAATGACTAAGCTGAAGACCGATGACGGCACTGTCATTTCATCCCAAAGTGAGATCTTGGGAGAGGTCGAAAGGTTCTATGGACAGTTATACAAATCATCCCGAAATCCTGTTGTCGGCTTGGTCCAAGATTCCAGATCCAAGCTAACTCGGCACTATACCGAAGAAATCCCGGACATCAGCTTGTACGAGATCAGAATGGCTCTCAAACAACTACGTAACGGTAAGGCACCGGGAGATGACGGAATTACGGCAGAGCTTTTGAAGGCGGGCTTCAAGCCGGTATTAATAGCCCTTCAGAAGCTATTTAATTCCGTTATCCTCGGGGGCGACGTTCCAGAGTCGTGGACCAGGAGTGTGGTGGTGCTGTTCTTCAAGAAGGGTGACAAAGCTCTTTTAAAGAACTACAGACCCATCTCACTCCTGAGCCATGTTTATAAGTTGTTTTCGAGGGTCATTACCAATCGACTCACGCGCAAGCTCGATGACTTCCAGCCGCCCGAACAAGCCGGCTTCCGAAAAGGCTATAGCACCATAGACCATATCCTCACGCTTCGGCAGATTATACAAAAGACCGAGGAGTATAATCGGCCCCTGTGCTTAGCGTTTGTGGACTATGAGAAAGCCTTTGATTCAGTCGAAACTTGGGCGGTGCTGCAGTCCCTTCAGCGGTGCCAAATCGACCATCGCTATATCGAAGTGCTGAAGTGTTTGTATAGGAACGCCACAATGTCAGTCCGTATCCGGGATAAGAGTACGAAACCGATCCAGTTGTAGAAAGGCGTGAGACAGGGAGATGTCATCTCTCCGAAACTGTTCACCACTGCACTGGAAGATGTCTTCAAGCTCTTAGACTGGACTGGACTCGGCATCAACATTAACGGCGAATACATCACTCACCTTCGATTCGCAGACGATATCGTCGTTATGGCAGAATCCATGGAGGACCTTGGCACTATGCTCAATGATCTCAGCAGGGTATCCCAACTAGTGGGTCTAAGAATGAACATGGACAAGACGAAAGTCATGTCAAATACCCATGTCATTCCTGTACCGGTCCTAGTTGGCAATGCGATTCTCGAAGTTGTCAATCACTATGTTTACCTAGGACAAACAGTCCAGTTAGGTAGATCCAATTTCGAGAAAGAGATCAGCCGACGAATCCAACTCGGTTGGGCAGCGTTCGGGAAACTTAAGAGGATCTTCTCGTCCAACATACCTCAGTGTCTGAAAACACAGGTCTACGACCAGTGTGTGTTACCAGTGATGACTTACGGCACGGAAACGTGGTCCCTAAATGTAGGCCTCATATCAAGGCTCAAAGTCGCTCAGCGTGCTATGGAACGGGCTATGCTCGGGATTTCTCTGCGAGATAGAATCCGGAATACAGAAATCCGCAGAAGAACGGGTGTAACCGACATAGCACGAAGAATTAGCACGCTGAAGTGGCAATGGGCAGGCCACATCGCTCGACGAACCGACAACCGCTGGGGAAGAAAGGTTCTCGAGTGGCGACCACGCATCGGACGACGCAGTGTAGGACGCCCCCCCACTAGGTGGACCGACGACCTAGTGAAAGTTGCTGGGCGTCGTTGGATGCAGGCGGTACAGGACCGCACATTGTGGCGCAATATGAGGGAGGCCTACGTCCAGCAGTGGACGGCAATAGGCTGAAATGATGATGATGATGATAAGAACTTATACGACAAAAATCAATTAAATGACGCTAAAAATAATCCTAAAGAAACCTGGAATATTATTAAAAATCTCACTCATAGAAATAATACAAACAGCCCCTCATCTGATTTAATACATTATACATACATTACACACATTACATACATTATACATTCAATAAGCTGCTACCTCAACAATCGGTTGACGGTATTAACCAGTACTTTATCAATATTGGTAAATGTCTAGCTGAGAAATGTGCTGAAGCAAATAAAAATGAAGTCTTCCCTGACGTGGCAACCTTGTCACAGCGCAACTCTTTTGTTTTGAATGAAGTAACGGAGAATGAAACAGATAAATATATCAGCGACCTTAAAACTATATGTTCGGTTGGATGGGATAACATCTCTAATAATATCTTGAAACAATTCAAAAATATTCTTGTCCCTCCACTTACTTTCATTTTTAATAAGTGTCTTCAAACTGGGATCTTTCCCGATGCATTGAAGAAATCTGAAGTTCGTCCAATCCATAAGGGTGGAGATAAAGATCAAATTTCAAATTACAGGCCTATCTCTATTTTGCCATCCTTATCTAAAATACTAGAAAAGATAATTAATACTAGACTAGTGAGTTATCTAGAAAAATTCAAACTACTTTCTGGCAATCAATTTGGCTTTCGTAGAAATAGATCTGCTGACTTGGCAGTACACAAAGTTACTAATTATATCAGTACATTACTAGACAAGGGTAAAAAATGTTTGTCAATATTCCTTGATCTTGCGAAGGCTTTCGACGCTCTATCTGTCTCACTTTTAATAGGCAAGCTTGAAAGACTTGGTATCAGAGGCACATCTTTGAAACTGCTTAAGAGCTATCTCTTTGGTCGTTCTCAATATATTCGAGTGGGAGATTACACTAGCAGGGAAATGCCTATAACCCATGGTGTTCCCCAGGGAAGCATACTTAGTCCTACGCTCTTCTTAGTCTACATCAACGATCTCACCAATTTAAAACTGTCGGGGTGTGAAATTATATCATATGCAAATGACACTGCCCTGATTTTCTCCGGTAATAATTGGGTTGAGGTCTTTGATGTGGCTCAGGAGGGCTTTGCCTTGGTGCAGAAGTGGTTACGATGTAATGTCTTGACACTAAACGTCGATAAAACCAAAATGATGACCTTCTCTATCCGTAACACTATTACAATGCCTGATAACTTGAAAATTAGAGCTCATGTGTGTGTTTCCAAATCGGACTGTTCCTGCAGGCCTATTGAGCGATTCAACCACCTAAAATATCTTGGTGTCATATTAGACTGTTCACTTACCTTCAAGGAACATATAAGGATCCTGTGTGCTCGAGTACGAAAACTCATATATGTATTTAAGACGCTAAGAAGTGTTGCGGAACCTACCTTGCTGAAACAAATATACTTTGCTTTGTGTCAATCCATTGTCACGTACTGCATTGTATCGTGGGGTGGAGCACCAAAGTCGACCTTAAAAAATCTGGAAATTGCCCAACGTGCAGTTTTGAAAGTTTGTATTTCCAAACCAATTAGATATCCAACCACACTACTGTATCAGTTCTGTCAAGTTCTTACAATCAGACAATTATTTGTCGTAAAGATTATGCTCCAACAGCATAGTATGCTTACCTACGAACCAATCAAACTAAACAGGCGCAGAAGTTTTGCCGTATGCCCCAGACTACATAAACCGAACACAACTTTCATACGGAGATTTTTAATTTTTCTTGGTCCTATATTATATAACAAACTTAACAAAAAGCTAAATATATATCCATTGACTAGGTTACAATGTAAGAAAAAGTTAATTACTTTCTTACAGACCCTTACGTACGATGAAACAGAAGAATTAATATGCATCACGAACTAATAACGGTAAAAAAGAAGAGAATCACAGGTTTACACTCGAAAATGAATTATGCACTCACAAACACACACACATACACACACACACACACACATACACACACACACACACACACACACAGACACACAGGCACATACAGACACGCACACACACACAAAAATATTCACATAGTCAAACACCAAAACATATACTAGTCCTCATAGATATTATATACATACATACACTGACATTTATTTTTTGTTTTTTTTTTTATTATTAATTTAGTAATTTTTTTCTTTTTTACTTTTTTCCCCGATTTTAATCCTTTACTAAATTTACCTTTAATCCATTTCCGTTTTGTTGTTTTCTTTTTTATCTTAATGTAAGTTATTTTTTGTATGTTAGTCCCCATTTTTGTGTACGATTTATTATGTTATTATAAATGAAGATAGACTATTATCTGTGGGGTTTGGCGCTATAAGCCGAGATACAGGCTTTTCCTAGTTCGGCTACAGTGGTACATAATGGTTGCACATATAAACTTAGTCTTGAACTTCGCATTTATGTCATTAGTTTAAGTTTTTATGGAATAATAAAGTTATTATTATTATTATAGCCTGCCAAATTAAAAAATAAAAAGTCATGCTTTATATTTTTTTAATGTTTATACTGACGTACTGATACTGTCATTAACAAAAAAGGGTAAAACACAAAATACTATACAATTCGTGTATTAGTCATTAAAATTTTTCTGACTACTACATTTGTCACTATTCTGTCCCTGAAGGTGAAAGCATTATGTTTACGAGGTTACGTATTCAAATAATGACAGCATTCAGCTTTATCATAACAATATAAGCTAACTTTTACCTGTATTTTTTACTATTACTGTTAAAATTTATAGATATATGTTGTATCATACATATGTATATATAACAAAACTATTTTAATTCTGCTGAAAAACGCAAATAATATAGCTATCCCGGCACGGGCAGTCATCAGGCATACTAAACAATCAACTCTTAAACCAAAATAGCGACAACACACGAAATCTTTTGTTTACCATCGTGTTCAATTGTTTGTTCAAAGACCGGTCCGTTTGCAAAAAGCAAACATTAAGTGAGATGAGAGTTTTGAGCCTCTTTACTACGATCGCTACGGTCGGCTGCTTTTTAATTTACCTTTGCCTCTATAATTAAAAGCCGCGGCGGTAGCTCCCCGGCCAGTTTTTGAAATGCCAACAATAGGTTTTTTCTTACTTTTTCAAGATACAAGTAATTTTAGGTCGAGCAGCTACAAATCAATGCTTCCGTAATGGAGTTGTTTTTATTTGAGTCTTATTTCATACTTTGTTTCTATTTTTGTAGTACAACAAGTGCTAGGTGCATCATTGAAATACTTTGAATTTCTTTCGCAAGTGCCCCATAAATATATAAGAAAACTATAAGTAAAATAAAAAATGTTTATTTACTGATGCACATCATAGATAAATTACTGAAATCGCTTCGGCCCACTGCTGGGCTCGAGACTCCTTTGTAATAGAAGGGAAATTGACCTTACTATACCATGCTGGTCAGACATGTTCATATAGGATTTTGTTTCGAGTTAACCATCTCTTACATAGATGTCATATGCGTAATATATCCCTTAGTCGTCTTTTACGATACCCACGGGTATGAAAGGGGGTGGTGAATTGTATTCTTACTCCGTCACCACACGGAAAAGTAGCTGTAATTTTTATTTTTAATAGCAGTAATATTAAAAATAATTTGCAAATATAAGCTGTTATTTCATATAGATTTAATTGCCGGCTTGGTCCAATGTCATAAGCTATGAAACATTTAACTGAAGATCGCGGAGTTATGAGTTCAAATCTTATGAAAATTTAATATTGCAAACTATGCTCAGTTAGCTCCAATACGCTGAAATTGTAGCAAAATGATAGCACCGTACACGTCTGCTTAGCCCTAGAAGTCACTTCCACGAGATCTTCTCAACAAAGCTTTTACTATTTATGTCTCAAGTAGGTATTTGTCAATTTGCATTATGAACGAACTCACCCTTGACGCAATAATATCGAGTAGATGGTAAGCTCCTATAACCACTTCAATGCTATAATATCATTGTATAGTCTTTTAACTACTATTTTTATCCATTGAAGTCAAGGCACTCGGCACCGATGGTCGACCCAACGACGAAGGCGACGTGCTATACGGGTGGGTTGCGGGTGTGCGTGCTTACGCCCCTCTATCACCCAGGACGAAGTGGTGCGAGGAGTGCGCCGACCATAACCAGAAAAGAAAAGAATTTTTTTATCCACATTTCTGCTTAATCGTTTAGAGGATTTGTAAAATTAAATTCCAAGATTTCACTAAGGGAACAAGAACCGTAAAGAGGAAAAAAATTAAATCAAAGAAAAACTTGAGCTAAATCTATACCTCATCTGCCAGCATAGGCAAAAGTTGTTGATACTATCAAGTTGCATATAAAATGCATAAACGAAAGAATTTGTTCTTATATCTTCATATATAAATTTCTTGTGTACGTAGTATGTCACTGAAGTCTTCCTAACCGGCTGGACTGATGATGATGAAATTTTTTGTATGTGTTAAAGCCGTTCAAAGGGATTCGAGAATGGTTTAGATTTACAATTGGACCCAGTAGGTGTCGTTATTTTATTTGAACAGAACAACGTCTGTTGGGTCAGCTAGTCTTTATATATAAATTTCTTGTGTACGTGTGTATGTCACTGAACTCCTCCTAAACGGCTGGACCGATATTGATGAAATTTTTTATGCGTGTTCAAGAAAATTCGAGAATGGTTTAGATTGACTATAGGACCCGCCCGGACCTCCTTATTTGAACAGAACAACGTCTGTTGGGTCAACTAGTTTACTATAAATTTTGTAGTATTAAGTTATAAAATTGCAACTCTACAGATGCTTAGATCTGATTGTTTTACCTTACAAGAATAAATACAAAACTTTACATTCGTCATTTCTAAAATGACTTTCTCTACATATTTATGCAATTACATAATTATTTGATCGAACAACTTAATGGAAAATATATTCCTTCTTACGCATGATAGATATCAATATTTTTTATTTTATGACTAATAAAATAATTGTGAGATTTATGTGATACCATTGGCCCTATACTGAATTTTAACTTACAAAATCTATACTCAATATCTATATATATATATATATATATATATATATATATATATATATATATATATATATATATATATATATAAATCTTCTGTTCGTGTGTTTGTATTTGAACTCCTTCTAAACGGCTGAACCGATTTTATATAATTTGTGACTGTTCTGATGGATACGAGAATGGTTTAGATTAACTATTGGAACCGGTAAGGTGGCGCTGCAATCGATTGCAAGGAAAAATTCCTTAAGTATTTTTTTAGATTTGAGCAGAACAACGTCTAGTGCGTCAGCTAGGATTCAATAAATATTTAAAGTTGGTTTTTTGTTAAGGCTAAAATACTATTAACAGTCTAATAGTTGTGTACTTACATTATGCAAATATTATATATCTAAGTATTTTGACTCAAGTTAAACTGCCTGGTAGAGTACAAAATGCGCGCTCCCTTTTTATCTAGCACTGAATAAGTTAAAGGCTAAATTTGGTTATGCCCTAACCTCGCCCAAGTCTTCAGGTAGAAAATATAAAAGCGAACATTTATAGTTTCCTTAAAAAGTACAATCTGAATATTAAATGATATGCATTGTGATACAATTTATTTCATACTTATAAAACACACTATAATTAAGGTTATTCTCAGTTATGACACGTTAAACACTTTCACCATAGGCGAGTCCTTATTGTGGCCGTTCATGGTAGGGACAAGTTGACAGCGTGCGGTTGAGCCATTGTTCATCACAATGGTAGAATAACGAAATGCCATGTTTGTCAGGCCTGACTTTCCCCAGCTATAAAACGCTATTAATTATCTAGTTCCACTTCCAACGACGGCGTTGTGATGACTTTGAATGATTCCACCGGTCGTATCGTCGCTTTTATAAAACGTTTTCGTTGTACATATTTATATGTTTTATTTTTTTATGTTTTAATTAGATGTTATGTTATTTCTTTGACTAAACGTTTTTCTCATGTAGTGTCTTTACTACTCATATGGTAAATATGTACTCGTGTCCAATGTTATGCTAATCACATCACATGAGGGTGAAAATTGTGAGTGTATATAATCTACACTCCAAAACATACAAATGTTTGTTACCTTTTAACGCTCTAATGGCTGGACTAGCTTTGATAAAACTTGCCGTGGAGACACCCTGTGCCACATAGGATACTTTTTCCAGTGATTGCGAGTGTTCCCTTGGGATAATACTTTAACTTTGGGCAAGTTACTTTCTGCGTGGGTGAAGTCGCGGGCAGAAACTAATTCTACTTATAGTAGAATTTATATTAAAATACTAACAATATCCTCTTGCCTACTAACTACAGTAATGTTATATTTATAGTTGAAGCGACTTACATACCTCATCTATATTAGGAATTTAAGGCGCTTTTCGTGTGCGTCAATTTGTTAAAGAAGAAAAATAACTGGTTTTCTGGAGTATGTTATTATTTAATTTAAATGTATTTTTACATTCATATTATTCACCACGCTGAGTAAACGATCTCCGTCCTCCATGAGCGTAGGTTTAATGGTACTAGCAATCTATTGGTCTAGCCACTGCTGCTAGACCGGCGAAGGCGGCGCGCAAATGTTTTACGCCTTTCGGTGAGGAAGGTCTAAGTTGACAATATATAAAATATATAAAAGACTTCCAGAAATTACGGCCAAATTATGACGAGCGCAAAGGAATGGAAATGATTAACGAATAATCGCTCGCCCGGTAATGAACCCCTTGGAATACTACTTGAGGTTGTTTGAAAGTAGATTTCAGCATAATCATCTTCATCGGTCCAATCAAGGGAGAGGGTACTCCCTTGGGATATTCTGTCGGGTCGACCACTGAAGTCAAGGAACTCTGCACCGGTGGTCGATCCAACGACGAAGGTGACGTGCTATACGGGTGGGTTACGGGTGTGCATGCTTACGCCCCTCTGTCGCCCCGGACAGAGTGATGGGAGGAATGCGCCGACTGTAACCCACCCCCAGAGATGCTTGTTAGAATAACATTAAAACCGGGCACAAAATTCAAAAATCCTATTTGTTCTCAGATTTTACTACAACTAAATTTTTAATATCTATTAATCAGCGACTTCATAAATTATTGCCTGAAAATACCATAAAACATCTTTTACTAAGCTGCTTAAATTTTCAATTTTATTTTAGATTTTATAGTTTTTTTATTATTATTGTGACAACAAAAATGTACGCCGTGAAATTTTTATCCGTCTACCTATTATAGTTAATAGTTTAAGTAAGGATACTAATAATGATACGGATGAACCGGCAACGTTTAGTAAGTAGGGTTCTGTTGGCATCTTTGAAATTTGTAATATAAAAAATTTAAAAAATGCACGCAAAAATATCGTGTAAACTTTGGGCGCACAACTTAATGACCTGCTATAAATAAACTGTGATAATTATCTTTTAATGCGTCGAAAAAAGTTATACTTCAATAATGCTGAAAAATGAAGAAAAATGTAACAAAAATTAAGAAACTTGAACGGTGTCTACTAAAGAAAATTGGAGTTGGTGAAACATTTACCGCCTTAGTAAGAAACTGAGTCAAACTGTGTTAATTCTCTTTAGCCGTGGCAATTATTCGGTCCCTATCGTTTCAACAATAAACATAGCCAGAGAGCATCAATAAATACAATTTATATTTAGCGGATCCTGTTATTTAGCCACTTAATAAAATAGCGTTCAGTTAAATCGGCTTAGCGACGATTACGGAGCTTATCTATACAATCACTGTAATACCTCTATGGGAATTATACCTACATAAAGAACCAAAAAAAATGCACAAGATTCAGCGTTAGCAACCATTTATGCTGTAGATTTATACGAATAATTATCATGAATTATGAAATAACTATTCTTCCCTATTAAATTAGTCTAGCTATATGTCTTTAATCCTTACTAATATTATAAATGCGAAAGTAAGTTTGTTTATTTGTTACGCTTTCACGCTTAAACCACTGAACCGATTTCAAAAATTCTTTCACCAATGAAAAGCTGGTATATCAGGGAATTACATAGGCTATATTTTATCCCATTATTCCCACGGAAACGGCAACTACGCGGGTAAGGCGACTGAAACCGAAGCGAGGACGAGTTGCTAGTAAACAATAAATAACTCCAATCATTTCTCATGAACGAAATCTATAGGATTTATATAGTATATACAACAAAATGCATTGTCTCCTTTAGTTAATTATTTTACATTTTTGAAGATTCACTGCTTCATTCAACAGGCTATCTACCTAAACAGTCCGTACCAAAAGAGTTTTACAAATAAGACTAGTAGCTCCAGAAATTGTTTCACTCAAGGAAACCAATTCTTAAGCTCTATAATAATTCTAGCGGCGTGCAAGGTTTCACAGAAACTAGATTTAAAGATTTACCATCCTGTCCAGGTTGTAATTCAATATTTTAACGGATTATTTGACATTTATTTACGTTTAAATGCGAAATCGTTCATAAGTAATTATTATCAGTTCCTAATCCTCACTTTGATTGCCCAACCTAATAGAATTAAGCCGGATATTAAGACTTGATATACAGGTAAAAAACATGTCATATTTTATAATGCGATTATATCTTTTTAAATTTAAACTAACATTTAAACAAATCTATAAGCCGGTCTAACGCTATATAATCCCCTACGTAATAGCCTACTACATTATATATCATTATTGTATGTATATCTCCAAAATCTATGTCCGTGTGGTGACGAAGTAAGAATACAATTTTCCACTCCCTATCTTACCCGTGGATGTCGTAAAAGACGACTAAGAAACATAATATGCATATAACATCTATGCAAGAGAAGGAAAACTCCAAATAAAACCCTATACCAACTAGTCTGGTATAGTAATTTCTCTCCTATTCTGAAGGAGGCTCGAGCCCAACAGCGGGACGTGTATGAGCTGAAATGATGATATTTAAAAAAAAATATGTAGAAGTATAACGAGTAAAAACCTAAATAAATGATGAAATGGAAAATGAAGAACGGAATGAATACATGAGATTAGAGAAAAACGAATTAATCGAACAACCGGCGGCTTTTCACTGGCAAACTTTACTAAGCAGTTATCTGCCATGGTCCGGGCGGGGATTAACAGTCTTCATTTATTTGTTAAATATATTTCTGAACAATTTATTAACTGCAAATGGAAAACGAAACGCATCAACTGTGTAATATTATAGGATCAGCACATCACATTCTCTGGGAGTGCGATCTCTGGCGAAACGAGCGTAACCTTAAGTTAAACAGTTTGCAAGTCACCTGTGGGATAGTGTACTATACGGACCTTGTTGCAACTGGAGAAAATTTCCGTGCGTTCATGCGTTTCTGCAATACTTACTGTAGCAATCAATCTTAATGCTCACGTATAGGCCCCGTTAAGCTCTTCCGTATCCGTGTTGCCGTACTGCTGTGCTTATCGTAGCTGTAGGTACACCTCTTTACTTATTGGCTGACTAGTCACTTTGTTTTCCTGTCTCCAGCTTTGCCTAGAAGGGAAGTGGAATCTCTCTTTCCAACTCCTCCTCTTTAATCTTTGCTAATTAAATTTGTTGCGGGTCCCAAGACAATTAAAAATCATATCCCGGGACAGCCTGAGGGTCAAACCTCGGTGTCATTTACGGAGACCATTGTGAATCCTGAGTTACAGGAGTTACATTGGTGGGAATGTGTGGTGGGATTGAATATTATAGGATGATGATTATATATGTATGATGTGACATGCACATAATCATTTTATTTACAACGAGCAACCCGCCCTCGCTTCGGTTTCAGTCGCCCTACGCGCAAAGTTCCCGTTCCCATGGAAATATGGGGATAAAAGATTATAGTTTTCCATTGGTGAAAGAATTTTTGAAATCGGTTCAGTAGTTTCGGAGCCTATTCAATACAAACAAACAAACAAATCTTTATAATATTAGTATAGATTGAAACATAAGTTAACACGATTAAAGTGGTTATAATGGGAGGTATTACAGCAGGTTATGGCGTCGTCGTACGCCGCACTTCTACCACTCCGAACGTTCCAGAAACAGGCCAAAATCTGTTAAAAAAGTAAAATTCATTAACTCTTTTTTATACTTAGCAAATATAGCAACTTTATAAATTTACAAATTTAATTTTTAACTTGTTAGTGTATCCGTAGCCTTTTCCAGACTAAGATCTTGTAATAAATAAGTCAGGCAATTAATTAATTATCAACAATCTGCTTAGTTAAATGCGAATCAACTTCAAAAGTCCACAATAAAAAATGTTGTACTTTTTGAACATTTCTATTAAGAATTTTTATAAAGAAGTTCTATTTTATTCCGAGGGCCTTCGAGTTGTATAATGAGTATAATTACGATATCAACCACTCTTGGAATGGGACTGAATACTAAACATTTGCCGATTTCCAAGGTCGGGGAAGTAAAAATAACTTTGAAAGAGGCTTTTGGTTTACCGTGATTAATTATAATACAATTATCTTTTTCCCTTACAAAATAATTTTATTGTCAATTTAATTATAAATTGTTATTAACTATTTCATGTTTTTAGATGAAAATAATTCTTTGTACAGCGTCCAAATATAACTATACCAATATTATAAAGCTGATAAGTTTGTTTGGTTAAACCTGATAATCTCGGGAACTACTGATTCGATTTGGAAAATTCTTTTATCACAACACGGTCAGCCCATTTATCAAAGAAAGTTATAGGCGATATATCATCACGCTCCAAACAATAGGAACAGAGCATCGTTAAAAAATGTTACAAAAGCAATAGATTTACCCTATTATTTTTGAGGGCTTCCATTACGTTTGTTATGTTGTGCTATAGGTGCCTAAGATCCACTTCCTCTAATGTGATGCAAACGAAGTGAAGCTGATAATACAATCAGCTAGTATGAATTAAAGACGATTTTAGATGATATATATATGAATTAAAGAATAGTAATGTGAAGTTTATTAGGTAATATCTCTATCTTATATCATTGTACGTATATCTTAAAATTAAACAATAATAAATGCCAAATCTAAAATGTTTAAAAGATGTTTTTTTAATAAAATAAGTTCGTATAAACACAAAATTTTAAAAACCTTAATTGCTTGTGAATATGTGAAGAAGAGATGCAAAGGTTAAAGATAAATATCTAGGTATTAAACGGTCATACATTTTGATAAGAAAAATGAAATGGAAACCTTAAGAATAAACGAAACGATTTTTAGGAATTGTGTATGAGGACATCAATTATGATGGCACAGGGAAACGGACGGGGCGTCCAATATTTTAATGCATTTATTTTTCAGAAGTAATCAAAATTATAAGATTCTTTTGATATGAAAAACCTGGAGAATTTTCTTATTTACATTAATTTTAAAAATAAGTAAATTATTTCTTTGAATTATTTCTTTGAAGAATTCTCGTATGGTAGCATTTCGAGTGTGAAGCACCCCTAACCTTTTTTTTGTGTACATCCAAATTAGCATATTTGGATGTACACAAAAAAAGGCTCAATTTGTTTTCAAATGATTTGTGTAATAAAGATAAAATTTCAAAAACAACTAGGATAAACGGCATCCTATATTAACAAAATTGATCCTGGTACACTTACAACAGGGAACATTTGAAACCGCCTATTCAAAATACAAAACAAAACAGAAGGTTTCCAAGTCAAAAATGAACCTGCATTTGAAATTTGCTAACAGCAAAACGATAGGCAATTGGTTACAGGTGCTTCAGTTATGATCTTATATGAAAGTAAAAGCTTCATTGTGAATCATATCTGTAAATAAACACCTTGATGCAGTGGTATTACTACAATTGTGAGATAATAAATTCGAGTCAAGCAAAAAATAACGTAGTTGACGTTTCTGCAGATTCCTTGATTTTTTTTTATCTTAGCTACTACAAATACTGACAACCTTTACATTGCTCGGATATCGTAAAATAGGACTAAATGATTTACATCGACCTGGGCCAATTCGATTTGAGGCCAGCTGGTCAACAATTACATTCCCAAGTAGAATTAACGTCAGGCAGACGGCCGGGTATAAAATTATTGCCAATAACTTTTGGAATATGCACGGATAAGAGCAGGATGATGACGATACCATGGTTGTCAAGGAATCGGTACCAGTGGTCGGCCCAATGGCAATGGGGAGGAAACACGGTAAGTTATGGAGCCGCACGCCGCCCATCCGTCGCCCCGAATAGATTGGGCTGGGTATGTCCAGACCATACCTACCATAAAAAAAGATGATGATGATGATAAATCGAACGATATCTAGCTAGCTAGATAATCGATTTTAAATATAGATCTATAACTATATATATATATCAATAAACGAAAGTATTCATATATAGTGAAACTATAATAAAAGACACGAACGCCTCAGATTAAGCTAGCCATTCAATAAGAAGACGGGTTTCAATGAAATATCTATTGTGGAAAGAAGCTTAACAGTGAATAAAGCTCATTCACATTTTACGAGTAGTTCATAATTTCGTTTTAGGCTTATTCTTATTATTTAGATAAGCATTGATGATGATTGTTTCGCATGAAAAATTCGTGCCTGTTCATAATAGAATTTATTTAGTAACTATTGAGTGACATAATTGGACACCACTACTGCGAAAAAAAAAAGCATTAAACATAACATCCCCCTTCACCGGATTCTGCTCAGCCATCTTATGTAACGGAAGGAAACCGTGAGGCACCCTATCCTGTTTTGTTTACAACATATATTGTTTATGTAGAACACTGCACGACACGGTAACTCTACCTTCGTGCCCAGGTCGTAAGGAACGTTCCGACGCTTTAACCGGTAGCCCTCATTTTGTGTATCAAACTGATCCTTGAAAGACTGACTGTGGCCACGGTTAAGACACCATAAGGCATAGGTGCTCGCTTCTTTGCTTTTGAGCTGCACAGCGAACCAGATTAGTGTGGACGTTATCCTGTTAGGTATAACTATTGCAGGGACTTAACGATACATGGTCGCACATACACAGTAAAGAGAGGAGTGAGAAAAATTATGAAATTTTTGTAACATAATTTATTATTCTCACCGTGACGAACACTCTGTTTTTGACGTTTCAAGATACTGCCAATACCTACTTCTTGTCCGGCTCCGCGCATATGGTCTCGAGTGCAATAAGACGATTATTGTTGAATGCTCCTTTTGGAAACGGAATAATCTTTCTTCCTCTATATGAACTATCTGATATGTCGCCCAATTTACTAAAACGCTGAACAATAAGTATAGTTAAGATGATTTCCAACACCTGAACCGTTTATCGTCCAGCATTGTAGCATGCTGCTCTCGATAATATTAAATTATTAATGAGAATAATTTCCTATTTTTATAACAATTTATTATCAAGACGGCTATAGGACTGTGTCTTTATAATCTTACTTTACAGTGTGAACACAATAACGTTATTGTATTTATAAAATACTTGGATTCACGTCTGTTCTCCCGAGGAAGGAGAGCAAAGAGATATACATATATTTCCATTTAATGTATTTACCTTCTATTTATAATATTTCCACAGAATTATAGCATATAAATAGAGTATAAATAAAGCAATCCTGTAAGTACAAAATAACTCGAGCTTTTCGCGCCGTCTCAGTGATGTCTGATCTATTTATAACCTTGCTACTTCGGTATTTTCTTATATTACTTGCCGTCTTTTGTTTTCGTTCAAAAATAACAGGTATACAGTTCGTTACACTGGCTAAATATACTAATAATTGGCGTACTGACATTGATTTAATTATCTACAGAGAATTCATGAAGGTAATTGATTATGGTTAGTCCATATTATGAATGCAAAACTTTGAGATAAACAACTTTTGACATATTAAGTAACAAAATGCGGCAATTTAATTGTTTTCAGTTTTTATTTATAAAACTAAATGATATGTATGTATATAGTTGTAATGAAAATTGTGCAGTAGCATAGATATATTTGTGGCGGCCCTACGGGCCGCGAATGCCCGCCTCAGTGAGGAGGTCTCCGGCTTGCGGGAACGCAACCGCAAGCTGGAGACGGAGTTGGAGGCGGTGCGGAGAGAGAACCGCGGGTTGGCTAAAGACATGGCCGACCTGCGGTCTCAATTCGAGCGCCTGGTGCCGGCTGCGTCGCCGGCGCCGGCCCCACCGTCTAAGCGGGCCGCGCCAGCGAGGGCGGGCCCGTCGTCTGCGCCCGTGGCGCCGGCTGCGCCCGTCGCGGCTGCTGCGCCGGCTGCGCCCGTCGTGGCTTCTCCACTGCCTCCCCTTGTCGTGGTCCCTCCGCCGGCTCGTGGCCGCGGTAGACCTCGGAAGGGGGAGGAGCCGCCGCCCGACGAGGTGCATGGCGTGTCGGAGTCGGCGATACGCGTCATCCTAGCCCGAGTAGGGGTAATGATGGATGCGCGTATCGAGGCCGTAGCGGCCAGGCTCCCGCCTGAGCCGCCCCTCCGACCGCCGCTCGCCGCGGACAAGACGAGGCGGCCGCAAGCGTCGGCTCCCACCCCGCTGCCCTGTCAGGGTGGCCGCGTGGTGAGCTACGCTGCGGCCGCGGCGGGACCCAAAGGGGCCAAGAAGGCCGGCAAGGCGCCGGCTCCCGCCAAGGCCGGGCCGCGGCCGGCGCCAGCGATCGCACCGCAGGCGCCGGCCGGCGAACCCGCGACTGCGCCTGCTGCGCTCAGCGCTGCTGCCAGGCTCGAACAGGGCTGGCAGGTGGCTGAGCGTAGCAGGAAGGAACGCGGCCAGAAGCGGAGAGCGGCGGCCAAGAGTGCCGCTGTGACCGCCGCTCCCCAGGCAGGAGCCGGCGGAAAGGGGAAAAGGTCGCGTAGGGGCCTCAAGTCGTCGAAGACGGCTGCTGTGGTAATCACCGTACTGCCTGAGGCGGCTGAGAGGGGCCTGAATTATGAGGCCGTCCTAAGACGCGCCCGGCGGGAGCTGGACGTCTCCGACATCGGGGGCGTCGAGGCGAGGACCCGCAAGGCCCGGACAGGGGCTCGAATACTCGAGTTCCCTGGGGCCGAGGGCGCGAAGACGGCCGATAGTTTGGCCACGATGCTGAGGGGGCTGTTCGGGCCAGAGGATGGAGTCCGAATCGCCAGGCCCGTCAAGTGCGCAGATATGCGCCTCACGGGTCTGGACGACTCCGTGGCGGTGGAGGACATCCGGGAGGCCATTATGGCGCGTACCGGGTGTGCCTCGGACACCGTCCGGATTGGCACCATCCGCCCTGGTCCGGGCGGCGTCGGTGCTGTCTGGGTGCAGTGCCCAGTGGAGTCGGTCAAGCAATTGGCCGACTCAGGCAGGCTCCTCGTGGGCTGGAGTTCGGCGCGGGTAACCGTGCTGGAGCCCCGGCCTGCGAGGTGTTATAAATGCATGGCGGTCGGGCATACCCGACCGACATGCAGAAACTGCTTTGACTGCAGCGGGCTATGTTTCCGTTGCGGTCAGGCTGGACACCAGGCGGCATCGTGCTCTGCGGTGCCCCACTGCCCCGCGTGTGCGGCGGGCAATAGGCCTGCCAAACACCGCATGGGCTCTGGGGACTGCAGACCCCCGGCACCGGCGGCCCATCGACCGGGCCAGGCCCCGCTCCGAGCGCGGCCCGATCGCCCGTTAGCGCGGAGGAGGTGACGATGGATACGGACCGTTAATGGACCCCGTATCCATTCGTCTCCTCCAGGCCAATCTCAACCACTCCGCCGGTGCGCAGGACGTGTTCCTGCAAGCCATGGCGGAGTGGTTGATAGGAGTAGCCGTAGTCGCGGAGCCGTACGTGGTGCCCGACCGGATTAACTGGTTGGGTAGCGCCGATGGCACCGTGGCAATCGTCGCCTCCACGTCGTGGCCTTCGTCGTCTCTGACCCTTAGGGACAGGGGCGTCGGATACGTCGCGGCGGACTGGGGGGAGATTACGCTCTTCGGAGTTTATCTCTCCCCTAACTGGAGTGTGACCGATTTCGAGGCCTTCCTCACCATCATGGAGGCCTCGTTACGGCGACTGGCATCGCGCCAGGTCTTCGTCCTGGGGGACTTTAACGCCAAGTCCGTGGCGTGGGGGTCCTCTAGGACGGATGACCGAGGACGGGCGATCGAGGAGTGGGCGGCGGCACTGGGCCTCTGTTTGCTGAACAGGGGCTCGGTGCATACGTGCGTGCGACAACGGGGCGGGTCGATAGTGGACCTTTCGTTCGCTAGCCCCGAAGTCGCCGCACGCGTGGGGAGCTGGCGCGTCGTGGAGGAGGTGGAGACCTTGTCGGACCACCGGTATATCCGGATGGAGGTCTCCCCTGCAATCCCGACGCCCAGCAGGGGTCACGGGGCGGATGGGCGTCCTGCGTTCCCACGATGGGCTGTGGGTCGCTTAGACCGGGACCAGCTAGCGGAGACAGCCATCGTATACTCGTGGCTGTCCTCTGCCCACCAGTCGGACGGGGTGGACGCCGAGGCTGGCCGCATCCGCAGTGCGTTGACGCAGATCTGCGATGCGGCCATGCCCCGGGTACGGCGTCTGCCCCCGAGGAGGGGTGTCCACTGGTGGTCCCGGGAGCTGGCGGATCTCCGGGCTGCGTGTATCCGCGCTCGGAGGGCCTACACCCGCAGCCGGCGGCGCCATCGCGACGCGGAGCGGGAGGCCGTGCTTTACGAGGGCTACCGCAATGCGCGGTCGGCCTTCAGGCTGGCCGTCCGCTCCGCCAAGGACGTCAGTCGGCAGGAGATGCTGGACGGTCTCGACCGTGACCCCTGGGGACGCCCCTATCGCGCGGTGCTGAATAGGCTACGCGCGCGGGGCCCTCCCCTCACCGAGACTCTCCAGCCCGGCCTTCTCACCCGGGTCATCGAGGACCTGTTCCCGCGGCGGGCGGAACACACGCCCCCGGTCATGGCTCCGCCAGACACTGACCGGGAGGCTGACGACGACAGTGTTCCGCCCATCACGGAACCCGAGATGGGGGTGGCGGTGACGCGCATGCGCGCAAAGTCTACCGCCCCCGGGCCCGACGGTGTTCCTAACCGCGTGCTGGCCCTGGTCCTCGAACACCTGGGACCCCGCCTCAGGGAGCTGTTCGACGCGTGTTTAGCGTCCGGACGGTTCCCTGGGTGCTGGAAGGAGGGAAGGCTGGTGCTCCTGCCGAAGCCGGGACGGTCTCCGGAGTCGCCTTCGGCCTACAGGCCTATCGTGCTGCTCGATGACACGGGCAAGCTACTGGAGAGGGTGGTAGCTGCCCGCATCGAGCGGCACCTCGTCGGCACGGGGCCCGATCTGTCGGACGCCCAGTTTGGGTTTAGGAGGGGTCGTTCGACGATCGCGGCTCTGTTGCGCCTGAGGGCCGTGGCGACTGAGGCCGTCACCGGCGGGGGAGTGCTGTTGGTGGTGTCCCTAGACATCGCCAACGCATTCAATAGTCTGCCATTCAGCTGCATCAGGGAGGCGCTCCGGTATCACGGGGTGCCAGTTTACCTGAGGCGGCTAGTGGCAGACTATTTGGAGGGGCGCAGCGTCCTCTGCACCGACCGAGCAGGGGACGTTGTGCGGACGCCCATGACGTGCGGTGTCCCGCAGGGGTCGGTCCTCGGACCCACCCTGTGGAACATCGGCTACGACTGGGCGTTGAAGGGGAGCCTCCCGCCCGGGCTGGGCGTGATTTGTTACGCCGACGACACGCTCGTCACAGCCCGCGGTGGGACGCTAGAAGAGGCGGTAAGCCTGGCGACCTCGGGTACCGAGGAGGTCGTCAGACGGATCGAGGCGCTGGGGTTGAGGGTCGCCCTGGACAAGACGGAGGCCCTCTTGTTCCATGGGCGCACTATGAGCCCTCCCATCGGCGTCTCGATCACCGTCCACTCGGTCGACATCAGCATCCGGGCCCATATGAGGTACTTAGGCCTGGTGCTCGACGGGCGATGGTGGTTCCGGGAGCATTTCCGTAGGCTCGCTCCGCGGCTCGTCGGCACGGCGTCCGCCCTATCGTGGCTTATGCCGAACGTGGGCGGACCGAGCGCTGCGTGCCGACGGCTGTACGCGGGGGTCATCCGGTCGATGGCCCTGTACGGCGCACCGGTGTAGGCGGGGTCCATGACCGCCCGACTTAGGGCCCTTCTGTGGCGACCACAGAGGGTCATGGCGGTCAGGGCCATCCGCGGATACCGCACGGTGGCGACGGAGGCAGCGTGCCTGTTGGCCGGGACTCCCCCGTGGGACCTGGAGGCGGAGATGCTCGCCGGACTATATCGGCGGGTGACGGGGGTGCGAGCGGGGGGCGGTGTGGTCTCGTTAAGGGATCTCACCGCCTGGCGCGTCGACGCCCGCCGAGACGTCATCGCCCGTTGGGCAGTCCGGCTGGAGAGGCCTCGGTTCGGGCTGCGAACCGTGGAGGCCTTCCGGCCGGTGCTGATGCAGTGGTTGGAGAGGCGGCACGGGGTGCTCTCCTTCCGACTGGTGCAGGTTTTGACGGGGCATGGGTGCTTCGCCAAATACCTGCACAAGGTCGTTAGGAGGGAGAGTACACCGTCCTGCCACCACTGCGATTGCGACGAGGACACGGCGCGCCATACGCTCGAGGCCTGCGGGGCTTGGGCAGTGCAGCGCTGTGAACTCGTCGCAATCATCGGTACGGACCTGACGCTGCCGGCTATCGCTAGGGCGATGGTCGACAGCGTCGGGAATTGGGACGCGGTCGCAGCCTTCTGCGAGACAGTGATCTCGCGGAAGGAGGCGGCGGATCGCCTGCGTGAGGAGCGCAGCCTCGATGAGGAGATCCGCCGCCGGCGACTGGGGCGGCGCAGGCGCAACTATCTGCGCCTCATGCCGCCCTAGCCGAGGCCGCGGGTGACGTGACCGGGGATTAGTCCGTCACCCGCCGAGAGGCCGACCGCGTGAGGAAAGACCGACGTCCTCCCCGAGGGGGGGACGTCGGTCGATGGGAGGGTACCCCAATAGGGGGTATTCCGTCGGGCCGACCACTGACGACAAGTTAACGCTGCTCCAGTGGTCGGCCCAACGACGAAGGCGACGTAGTTTTCGGGTGGGTCGCGGGAGTTGCGTGCTCAAGCCCCTCTGTTGCCCCGGACGGAGTGGTGCGGAGGCGCGCCGACCGCGGCCCACCCACAAAAAAAAAAAAAAAAAAAAAAAGCATAAATATATTTGCCGTGTGTTAACAACATAATAGTAGAATTCACCACCTCTTGTCTGTGGAGGTCGTAAAAGACGATTAAAAGGTGACTGTAAAATTTATGCAAGAGAAGAAAAACTCGAAAATATACTCTATTGTCCGACCAGCATGGCTTAGTAAGTTAATTTGCGTCTTATTGTAAAGGAGACTCAAGCCCAGCGATGGACGATTGCGACGAGGACACGGCGCAGCATACGCTCGAGGTCTGTGCCGCTTGGGCAGAGCCACGTCGTGAACTCGTCGCAATCATCGGTACCGACCTGACGCTGCCGACCATCGCTAGGGAGATGCTCGGCAGCGTCAGGAATTGGGACGCGGTCGCAGCCTTCTGCGAGGCAGTCATCTCGCAGAAGGAGGCGGCGGGTCGCGAGCACGAGGAGCACAGCCTCGACGAAGCGACCCGCTGCTGGCGACTGGGGCGGCGCAGGCGCGACTACCTGCGTGCCATGCCGCCCTAGCCGAGGCCGCGGGTGACGTAACCGGGGATTAGTCCGTCACCCGCAGAGAGGCCGACCGCGTGAGGAAAGACCGCCCGAGGGGGGACGTCGGTCGATGGGAGGGTACCCCACGTAGGGGGTATTCCGTCGAGCTGACCACTGATGACATGTAACCCTGCTCCGGTGGTCGGTCCAATGACGAAGGCGACGTGGTGTTCGGGTGGGTTGCGGGTGTTGCGTGCTTAAGCCCCTCTGTCGCCCCGGACAGTGGTGCGGCGGCGCGCCGACCGTAGCCCACCCCAAAAAAAAAAGCCCAGCGGTGGAACATATAAGCTGAGATGACACATACGGTATCTAGTAAAATTATTGATATTGGTTCATTCATACCAATCAAAAACAACTACAACATCTAAAACAAAACAGCAAATCCTGAAGTAGATTTCATGTGAAATCCCCAATTCATTTGGTTCACTATAAAGCCAAGTACACATACATACAAACAATGAGTAATACTAACTGCAGTGAGTCGGTGTCGTCTGCGCGATAAGGCACGTGGCCCGACCTCCGCCCACTAACCACTTTACTTTTTATACTTTCTGCAATTTTAGAGGTACTAGTCATTATTAATACCTACTGCACGTACAATGAATTTTCTGTTTGGTTTTTAGATTTATATGGTTTCTTTTAAGCGTGCTTGCAACTTTGCTGTAACTTCTTTGTTATATTTCATAATATGCTTTGTGATTTTGCCACTTACCATTAATCATCCTATATATGTATTTTTCTTGTGGTGACAGAGTAAGAATACGATTCACCACCTCCTATCATGACAATGGGTCTCGTAAAAGATGACTAAGGTATATAATATGCGTATAACATCTATGCAAGAGGTAAAGTCCGATTATACACTACCTGCATACGGCCGATCATGACGTATGCCAGTGTAGTGTTCGCGCACGTTAGGCCAAACAGGATCCATAGGTTACAAACACTACAAAATAGATTCATGCGACGGGCAACGGGAGCACCGTGGTTCGTTCGTAATGTCGATCTACACATCGACCTCGAATTGCCGACCATCAGGCAGTATATGAAGCGTTGCTCCCAGCGCTATTTTGACTCTGCCACGACTCACCCCAATCCACTAGTGGTTGGGGCGGTAAACTACGTCCCATCAAAAATATCCGCGGTCCGACGACCCCGTCATCTCCTTGAAGAAGGGGATGATGCCATCACGATCGCCCAAGAAAGGGCCTACACAGCTCGCGCAGCGATAACACATAAAACTGCGCGGTATCGGCCTCGCCGACGAGGTCGAAAACCGCGCCGCGTAAAAATCATTAACCTAAACGTGGCCACGCCCACTTTGCTTTCAGCGACGCCCCGAGCCGAGGTCCGTTCCCCACAGGGGGAGCCCTCGGGCGATGTTCGCTTAACTTACTTACCGGGTTGAGAGCCTTCCGCTCGCCCATTGCCCGCGTTAAGCTGTCAAGGTCATCTGCGACCAACAGCTAAATACACACAAAAAAAAAAAAAAAAAAAAAAAAACTATGCAAGAGGAGGCAAACTCGAAACATCCTATCCTATACCAAAACGTCTGATCAGGGTGGTACAGTACGTTAATACCTCTCCTATTACGGAGTCTCAAGCCTAGCAGTGGGATATGTATGAACTGTAAAGTATGAATATTATCATATTCATGTCCACCGCTTTTTTTTTTTTTTTTTTTTTTTTTTTTTTGGGTGGGCTATGGTAAGCGCACGCGCGGTCCTGTCCGTCCGGGGTGATGAAAGGACGGCGCGCGGGCCCATAACCCACCCGTACCCACGTCACCTTGTTATTTGTTGGGCCGACCACCGGAGCAGATGTGACTTGTCATCAGTGGTCGGCCCGACGGAATACCCTTTCGGGTAACCTCACGTCTCGACGTACTGGGACGTCGGTCGCCATCGCGCGGTCAGCCTCTCTGCGGGTGATGGACAATTCCCCGGTCCGATCACCCGCGGCCTCGGCTAGGGCGGCATTAGGCGCAGATACTCGCGCCTGCGCCGCCCCAGTCGCCGGCGGCGGAACGTGTCGCCGAATAGGAGCTCTACTCGCACACGATCCGCCGCCTCCTTCCGTGAGATTACGGTCTCACAGAAGGCGGCGACCGCGTCCCAGTTCCTGACGCTGTCGAGCATCTCCCTGGCGATGGTCGGCAGCGCCAGGTCGGCACCGATAATCGCGACGAGTTCACGGCGCTCCCTTTCCCACGCAGTACACTCCTCGAGCGTGTGCTGCGCCGTGTCCTCGTCGCAACTGCAGTAGTGGCAGGACGGTGTGCTCTCCCTCCTGACAATCTTGTGCTCTTCCCAAAACACCCGTGCCCCGTCAGCACCTGCACAAGTCGGAAGGAAAGCACCCCGTGCGTCCGCTCCAACCACTCCATCAGCACCGGCCGGAAGGCCTCGACGGTCCTGACACCGTACCGAGGACTCTCCAGCCGGACTGCCCAACGGGCAATGACTCCTCGGCGGGCGTCGACCCGCCAGGCGGTGATCTCCTGCAAGGAGACCATACCGCCGCGGGCGCGCGTCTCCGACACCCGCCGATAAATGTCGGCGAGCATCTCCGCCTCCAGGTCCCACGGGGGAGTTCCGGCCAGGAGGCACGCTGCCTCCGTCGCCACGGTGCGGTAACCCCGTATGGCCCTGATCGCCATGACCCTCTGTGGTCGCCACAGGAGGGCCCTAAGACGGACGGTCAGGGACCCCGCCCACACCGGTGCGCCATACAGGGCCATCGACCGGATCACCCCCGTGTACAGCTGTCGGCACGTAGCACTGGGTCCACCCACATTCGGCATCAGCCGCGAAAGGGCGGACGCCGCGCCGACAAGCCGGGGAACAAGTCGATGGAGATGCTCCCGAAACCAAAAATGCCCGTCGAGCACCAGGCCCAAGTACTTCATGTGGGCCTGGATGCTGATGGTGACCGACTTCACGGTGATCGAAGCGCCGGCGGGAGGCCCGGCGGTACGGAGGCCATGGAACAAAAGGGCCTCCGTCTTTTCCAGGGCTACACTCAACCCCAGCGCTTCGATCCGCCTGACAATCTCCTCGGTGCCGAGAGTTGCCAGGCGTGCCGCCTCCTCTAGTGTCCCACCCCGGGCTGTGACGAGTGTATCGTCGGCGTAGTGTATCGTCCACCGCTGCCTGTATGCCTTCTCACGACGAGGTATAATGTCCGCCTACTAAGCGTATAATAGAAACATGGTAAGTTGATTGGTTTATGAGAATAGTGTTGCTCTACTAGTGACCTCTTAGGTGTTTTTTGCGAGTCCCACGGTAAACTCATGGGTAGCATAATATATGACATTCTTGACCCATCATAATACTATTAGAAGGCAATCTCGCGAGCAATAACTGTGTAGACATAATTATATTACACAGAATTTATGCACAGGCCTTTCCAGATGAAATAAGAAGTGTTATGATTTTAGATTCCTTAATAAAAGTGTGGTGACGGAGTAAGAATACAATTCACCACCCCCTATCTTACCCGTGGGTGATCGTACGAGACGACTAAGGGATATAAAACGCATATAACATCTATGCGAGAGAAGGAAAACTCGAAATAAAACCCTATACCAACACGTCTGACCAGCGTGGTATAATAGTAGGTCAATTACCCTTCCATTGTGGAGGAGGCCCGAGCCCAACAGTGGGACGTATGTGGGCTGAGATGATGATGATGATGAATAAAAGCTTATCATAACTAAAAATATGGTGACTATTAAATTTTTAGTATTGCCAAACGAAAATTAGATCTTGCCAAGACTTCAGTGATATTAAGAAGAAATCTCCCGGCGAACTAAATACATAAAAAGAAACAGTCGTAATATTGTTTACCTTTCGGTGGTAAACCCGGTAAGCTCCACTGGTTTCGTTTGCAGTTTCATGTCAGTAATATTAATTACGGAATACAATATTTACAAGTCGGCAAGACTTACATGTCGTTAATGAGGGATTTCCCTATTGCAAACCTCGATTTAATTCAAAAGTGATAGTGAATTTCAGTGTTGAAACAATGGATTGCGCGAATGATTAATGTATGTCTATATTACACACAAAACCGTGCTTATTTTATGGAAAGTGTCTTAAAATCTCTTAAGATTTAATTATATTTGGAGGCGGAAATGCTCGCCGAGTTGTATCGGCGGGTGTCGGGGGTGCGCGGGGAGGGCGGTGTGATCTCGTTAAGGGATCTCACCGCCTGGCGCGTCGACGCCCGCCGAAACGTGATTGCCCGTTGGGCAGTCAGGCTGGAGAGGCCTCGGTTCGGGGTGCGAACCGTGGAGGCCTTCCGGCCGGTGCTGATGCAGTGGTTGGAAAGGCGGCACGGGGTGCTCTCCTTCCGACTAGTGCAGGTGTTGACGGGGCACGGGAGCTTCGCCAAATACCTGCACAGGGTCGTAAGGAGGGAGAGTACACCGTCCTGCCACCACTGCGATTGCGACGAGGACACGGCGCGCCACACGCTCGAGGCAATGTGTGAACTCGTCGCAATCATCGGTGCCGACCTGACGCTGCCGGCAATCGCTAGGGCGATGGTCGACAGCGTCGGGAACTGGGACGCGGTCGCAGCCTTCTGCGAGACAGTGATCTCGCAGAAGGAGGCGGCGGATCGTCTGCGCGTGGAGCGCAGCCTCGATGAGGAGATCCGCCGCCGGCGACTGGGGCGGCGCAGGCGCAACTATCTGCGCCTCATGCCGCCCTAGCCGAGGCCGCGGGTGACGTGACCGGGGATTAGTCCGTCACCCGCCGAGAGGCCGACCGCGTGAGGAAAGACCGACGTCCTCCCCGAGGGGGGGACGTCGGTCGACGGGAGGGTACCCCGCGTAGGGGGTATTCCGTCGGGCCGACCACTGACGACAAGTAAACCTGCTCCGGTGGTCGGCCCAATGACGAAGGCGAGGTGGTTTTCGGGTGGGTCGCGGGAGTTGCGTGCTTAAGCCCCTCTGTCGCCCCGGACGGAGTGGTGCGGAGGCGCGCCGACCGCGACCCACCCAAAAAAAAAAAAAAAAATAGATTTAATTATATTGAAGTTTTATTACTGTTGAGTTTATTTATTTACGTCAATTTGCCAGAAAATATAAAAAATAAAAACAACAAACAAACATTGCACAGACATGAAATATAATTGTTTAATATAATCCAATTTTAGATTTAGACATAAAATGTATAAGCAACTAAAGTGTTTCTTAAGCAATTAAATTATTATTAAATTGCTTTGCTGTGTGTTATCAAAATCTACTTGAGGAAAAAACATTTTATTAATTATAAAAAGTATATCTTGCGCAATATGCGTAGGAGTAATTAAACAAAACATTCGTTCAATTACTTTCTTCTCCCCGAGGATACTAAGAGATATCCTCTAAATAACGTGCTGCTACAAGGATTTTTTGTCTGTAATATTATTTTAACCCGACACAATAATTACCTCACAGTCATGCTTATGTCACTAAGATAACTAGACATATAAAATATTACTAATATTAAATATTGAACAAAATTTATTGCTCACCTATATTACCCATCAAAGCATCATAAAAAAGTCTCAAAACAATTCAAAATAATAAAATGCTAAACAAAGCTTCAAAAAACATTATTATAAGCCACTTTGCAAAATCTATTCAAAGGAATTTATAGGCAAATACTCAAATGTAACGACCATAAAAATTCTGTGACGTCATCTCCGGCCGTGGCGCGCACTCGCAATTATCGCTCTCGTTTCAGTGGACTAGTTTCAAGGACTAGATTTAAAATTGCTGCTTTAGCTGCCTGCTATATTTAACTTTTAAAGCATTTATCAAAATAAAATGTATTACTATTACGTAAACTACGATCGACTAATATGATGAAATACCCAAACACAATCCCGTGTCGCACAAAAAATAATAATATGTAAAATATCTGATTTAATTATAGTACGTCATGGCTCGTAAATACTAATAGGCTCAGACACAAAAATTGTAGAATTAAAAGTACCTATATGTATATACATAGGTACTTATTAATTCTACAATTTTTGTAATGTCGGTAATAGCGTAAGTACTGTATACTTGCGAGTGACATGACCGGGGAATTAGTCCGTCACCCGCCGAGAGACCGACCGCGTGAGGCAAGACCGACGTGACGAACCCCGAGGGAGAACGTCGGTCGATGGGCGGGTACTTCTCAGGGGGTATTCCGTCGGGTCGACCAATGACGTCAAGTCACCCTGCTCCGATGGTCGGTCCAACGACGAAGGCGACGTGGTGTTCAGGTAGGTTGCAGGTGTGCATGCTTACGCCCCTCTGTCGCCGCGGACGGAGTGGTGCGAAGAGTGCGCCGTCCGCAACCCACCCCAAAAAAAAAGTACTGTATACTTGCCTCTACGACGACACGGTCCGGCGCTGGCGACTAGGGCGGCGCAGGTGCGAGTACCCTGCGCCTAATGCCGCCCTAGCCGAGGCCGCGGGTGACTGGACCGGAGATTTAGTTTGTCACCCTCCGAGAGGCTGACCGCGCGATGGTGACCGACGTCCCCGAGGGGGGACGTCGTGAGGAGAGGGTACCCTACGATGAAGGTATTCCGTCGGCCGATCACTGACTACAAGGAACTGCACCGGTGGTCGGCCCAACGACGAAGGCTGGGCTGCTATGGGTGGGTCATGGGGCCGCGCGCCGCCCCTCTTTCGCCTCGGACGGAGCCAGGCTATACTGTATCCACAAGTACTGTATACTTGTGGATCCCCTTTGGTGTTAAAGAGTTGAAACCCTTTAATGAGTTCTCTAGAGGGCCCGTGCTTGAGGACGTAGTCAACTAGTTGTTAACAACTAGTTGAATATAGTCAACTAGTTGTTAACAACTAGTTGACTATATTCTAAGCTTTCAAACGACTTGAATATATGACACAAGATAGATCACTAATCATACAACTAGTTAATATTATTTGTAATCACCATAATAATTTCCCCTTGGTGACGGAGTTAGAATTCAATTCACCACCCCATCTCTTACCCGTAGGTGGCGCAAAATACGACTAAGGAATATAATATGCAGATAACGTCTATGCAAGAGAAGGATAACTTGAAATAAAACCCTATACCAACATCTTTGACCCGCGTGGTGTCTAGGTCAGTTTCCCTCCCATATTGGAGGGGACTCGAGCCCAATCAATTAAAACATATATGGGCCGAGGTGATGAGATTGATGTATTCACCATCAATACAGTTATATTATTCAATCGGAGTGGTAATAGCCTACGCTTCAGTAAACTTTAGCTCAAAGTGGGTTGATAGTCTTACACTTGTAAGTATACGTTTTGATTTCTGATGTTTACGCGAGTATACAATAATAATAACTAAAGATAATTTTATAAATTAAAACCTTTTAGTAACATAAAGTAAGCCGCCTTCAAAATTAACTTTAATTTAGCATCATGTTACCTGAGTTTGCTTGCCGGATCTTTCTCAGTGTGACCGTGTACCGATCCGGTGGTAGTATACTAGATTATTAGTTAGTTTTTAAATATAATTACTATTAATTTTAATGTTTAATTATTACTAACCATAAACAATATAATTTTTTCATATAGAATCATTTTCTTCTTACACTGGCAATAAATTTTGTATCAAAATGTGGGTCAATATTTAATAACTAATTTCTGTATCGGGTAGATAATTATAAATTTTCTGCGGTAACAATGACTTGTTGGACGTGAGACATCTTAGTCCACCCGTGACCATGAACGCTGCAAAGTGTTCGAAACGTCGGGTAATCAAAAATCAAATACAAACGCGATAAAATCCGTAAAGTAGTTTTATTTAAAAAAGTATACGTTTCTTTGACAAATGCTACGACCTACTTCTCTTGGTGTTCTCTTTGCCAGCTTTTACAACTTCCATAAGAAAGTAAGGGCTACCAACACATTTTATTCTCATTCCGTCACCACGCGGGGTTCCTTACCCCGCTACCCGGAAAGTAGTTTCAATAGGGATTCTGGTGAAACTTGAAAGCCAAACCCAGTCCTATTGGAAATAATAAAAGCTTAAAAGATAACGAGTTAATACACCGGCATGCAGTAAAACTACTTTCCTTCATCCTAAAACTGATGATATATGCACAAAATTTAGAACTTTGTCAAAGATGAGTGTGGTTTACTCAATTTCATCGAAGACAGTCAACAGGCCAATAAGTGCTGTTTCTTTTCAATTTTTTATTGTGTACTTGGTTTGTAATAATATAATGTTTTCTTGACCACGTCATCAAACATTCTTTCAGCTCATATACGTCCACTGTTGGGCTCGAGCCTTCTCCACAATATGAGGGAAATTGATCGTACTATACCATACTGGTCAGACAGGTTGGTATAGGATTTTATTTCGAGTTTTCCTTCTCTTACATACATGTCATATGCGTATAGTATCCCTTTGTCGTTTTTCACGACATCCACGGGCAAGATAGGGTGTGGTAAATTGTATTCTTACTCCGTCACCACACACAAAACAGCACGTTTCAAACACCAATTTTCAGGCAAATCGGTCCAGCCGTTCTCGAGTTATAAATAGTGTAACTAACACGACTTTCTTTTATATATATAGATATGTGCCCTTATATTTAAGTTCATGCTTTTAATAGTAGATCATAATGATTTCTGATGTTTACGCAAGTATTACACATTTTAAATAAAACTTCTTTACGGATTTTATCGCGTTTGTATTTGATTTTTGATTACCCGACGTTTCGGACACTTTGCTGCGTTCATGGTCACGGGCGGACTAAGATGTATCTCTTCCAACAAGTCATCGTTATTGCAGAAAATTTATAATTATCTACCCGATACAGAAAATAGTTATTAATTATTGACCCACATTTTGATACACATTCATTGCCAGTGTAAGAAGAAAATGAATCTATATGAAAAAATTATATTGTTTATGGTTAGTAATTATTTAACATTAAAATTAATAGTAATTATATTTGAAAACCCTAACAATCTAGTATACTACCACTGTATCGGAACACGGTCACACTGAGAAAGATCCGGCAAGAAAACTCAGGTGACATGATGCTAAATTAATATTAATTTTGAAGGCGGCTTACTTTATGTTACTAAGAGGGTTTAATTTTTAAAATTATCTTTAGCTATTATTATTGTGGGTCAAATCTATACAATAAGAGCTCACAATGTCTTGCAGTCTTGTGGTGGCCTTTTTGGATTGTTATTAACATTATTAAAAATAATTCAAAACGTCGGGCAATCAAAAATCAAATACAAACGAGATAAAATCCGTAAAGTAGTTTTATTTAAAATGGTAGGTCATGATCTGAACAAACCATGTCCGTTCCGTCCGGGGCGACTAAAGGGCGTCGTGTGTGTGGCCCCAAAACCTACCGTATTCCTCCCAAACCGATACTTTAGCATTAGTCGTCGATATTAAAACTAGTCTATGCCTGCTTTCTGGGACGTTGTCTCTCAAGCCGCAGCTACCCTTAAGAATACGAATTTGATTACCCAAAATACCAAGATTACTGATACTGCCATACTAGACATGTATGGGCAGTATCAGTAATCTTGGTATGTATAGTATACATAGGTTACATTGTAACAACATTCATTATACAAAAGCAATGAATTCGTATGAAACTATGAAACTCAAATATATTTTCCGGTAACTGTGCGACCGTGAGACCATGGCCACTTTTAACGCTGATACTAATTTCCTATAACAAACTATATGTATTACTGAATCTATATAATAATTTATAAGAAATATGCTTTTCTTTATTACTGGTTATCTTTTATTAGTAGCCGTTTGATAGGCTATGGATTCTATAAAAGTCGTGTTTAAACGAGATTAATATAGAGATAATTTAGAAAATTGGTTGGTGTTATTTTTCCGTGTGGTGATGGAGTAAGAATATAATTCACCACGCCTACTTGCCCGTGGGTGTCATAAAAACGTTCAAGGGATATAAATATACATATATGACATCTATGCAAAAGAAAGAGAACTCGTAATAATGGCCAGCCCGTCTCGACCAGCATAGTGTAATAGGTCCATTTTCCTCCTATTGTGGAGGTTCTAAGTCAACAGGATCAGCAGCCAGTGGAACGTGTATGAGATGATGATGATGTTATTATTTAGTATTCCAGCTGAAAAGCTAGAGTTTTAAATTAAAACAATGTATAAATTTTGCCAATAGATGGCGCAATAACACAGCGGTAAACGTTTTATAGACGACCGTAGCCAAAAAAAATAAAACGTTTTAAAGACGAGAATGCAAACAGTAAATTGATTAGATACTAGACATTATTGCCCCTAATGCCTCAATACGCTAATTAATAAATCCGTTCAAACGGATTTATATTAGATATACCTAGTAATCCTGTATATATTTATATGGTTATCGTTTTTCAGATCACGAATGAGTTTTTATACAATTTTCTTTCTCTAGCATAAACATTATTGTTTTTGTTTTCATTCTCCGCGCGTTTTTGCACTTTTCACCAGTTTGCCCTATGATGTTTGTATTTACAGCTTTTAATTATGATGCCGTAAAATATCAAGTAACTAAGCAGAGCTACTAAATACAATAAAATTAAAAATCTTCTTTCATACCGTAATCTATTAAATCTTCCTAGCTTGTAGGAGTGTTCTCTTTCTAAACATAATCCAATAACAATTCGTAATATATTAATACTTCTAAGCTTGTAGCAATGTGCCGGCACTATTCAAATTCATAGTTTCCATCACAATTAAAGTAAATATCATAAAAGGGAAAAGTTTGCTCATCTGAACATCAATCTAATGTAGAATGTTTTATTTCTACATTAGGGATTCCTTCTGTTTTACCCGAATTAGTCCGACCAGACCCTGTCGTTCTATTTGGAGCAACAGAAGAGCGATGAGACATCGCCATCCACAGCGCTTCTTCTCTTATACTTTAGTTAAGCAAACGTTCAGTATTGTGAGCATTATTAGTTGTATATGAACCGTCGTGCTAAATAACTCAATATTGAAATTTTCAACAAATACTAAGAATTTCTTGCTATAAAACCTAATAACTTGCAAGTCCGAGTTAAAACTGGCAAGTTACGATGAGCAAACGCGTGCTTACCACTAGACCGACAAGCTTTTATTATTAATTTATGTATAAAAATTAAAATTCAATCACTAAACTGTTTTATAGCTGTATTCCTTAGCATATTCATTCCAGTAACCTTGTCTCAAAGTAAAGTTATTATGTGCCTTCACGTTTGGTGTCAACGTGGATAAGTTGTACCTCCCTCGGGCTCCCCTCGAACTAGGTCAAGGCGCGTACAACATTGGTTTGCAATTCAATGCTTGAACAACCTTCACCAATTCTCTGTTTACTCGTTTAATACTTTATAAAGGGCTGCAATAAATTTATATACTCAATATAAATCCAACTTTGTATGTTTAGATGAAAATTACGAATTAACATTTATTTTATGTATAAGGAATCCGTGTGGTGATGTAAGTAAGAATACAATTCAGCATCCTATATCCTGCTCGTGGGAGTCGTAAAAGATGACTAACAGTTCATAACAAGCAGATAATATATATGTAAGAAAATGGAAAATAAAAGCCCATACCCAACCCATCTGAGGAACATGATATAGTACGATAATTTCCTACTGTGGAGGAGGCTCGTGCCTAGCGGCGGGATATATAAAAGCATCGTTCCCCACGATGATGATGAAAGATAATTTGACTAAACCCATTGCTAAATCCCACTTAAATCTTATTTACCAATCACCAAATAGCCAGCCAAGCGTTACAAGTATGGCACTATTAGCCATATTTGTTGATACTATTAAAGCAGTCCGCTATTTGGGCATGTAACTTTTCATTATAAGTGAGTGAGATTGAACAGGTGTACCACGCTAACAAGAAGTATTGGGATCAGGATTATTTAGAGCTTTTCTTCTCTTGCAAATAGTGTTATCTGCTTAACCCTTAATTACTCGCATGGGGTCAAAGCACTTTCTAGCTTAAAAAAGTACTTGTCGTGTTCAGAATTTCACCACGCCCCCGCTAGCTTTCTAATTCGTCTTAATGTTTACATATTAGTACTGATTCAGTCACGGGAGTGCAAGTATACGTCGCTGCACTCTTGACGCTTGACCCCGTGCGAGTAATTGCGTAACTATTTCGAAAAAGGTAAGTGGCTATATGTATTATTTATTTTTGTGTATAATACTTCAATTTATATTGTCATTAGTCCAGTGTGTAAATTAATGTAATAAATATACTTTTCATAACGTTATATGACGAAGTTATCCAAAAATTATGTGGTAGCAAATGTTGCAATGGTTGGCTGAAGCTTCGGACGAAGAACAAGTTGAAGGCTCAAATTCTGAGTCGAAGTCGGTTGAAATAATCCAAAGTGATCACCATAGTGCTATCGAAATAAATGAATCTCCTGCACGTTCAAGCGATTTGTCAGATATTGAAAACGACACAGTGCAGTATGAAAATATTTATTTTACGATACTTAATGGCAGGAATGGTCCTAAACAAAAATGCTCAAAGTCACCTCCATCAAAGGCTATAAGAACACGAGGCCATAACATAATTTTACACTTATCAGGTGTCAAGTCAACAAGTCAGCAGCAAATCTCAATATAAGTACAAAATGACACTTTTTCTAACTATTTTAAGTTTGTTTATTTTTTGGCTAATAATATATTAATTTGGGTTGTTTTTTTTAATTATAATGAACAAAATAAAGTACTTTATTAATAAAATAATTATATTTAAATATTTCTTCACTATATATTAAAAATAACTCTTCAATTTGGGGTCACCTGAGACCCCATTCAAGTAGTTATGTGATTTTCTTAGTGCGAGTAATTAAGGGTTAAATCACTTGTCTATGTGACAGCCTCGGGTAGAAATGTCTGTTAACAATTTGTTTTCTTAGTTCATCACCATTCATTAATTAAGAATCACAATTTTTTAAATCATGTCAGCCAAGTATTTTTAGACGTCGTTCTCAATCAACTTTTAAATATGTATTACGTATATTGGAACGAATAAATATCGACAACAACATCAAATAGGCCGTCTACATTATAATACCAGCATGAAGTAATAATGGACATCTATCGGTGCGAAGTGACTCACTGACCGCGTTTATCGTGGACAAAGCTCACATTATGGTGCTAATTGATACCATGCTTACGGTACAATTTGTGATTGGTTCCAGTTAAATATGCGTTGGATAAATAAACATAATAAGGGGCTTTGTAAGCTAAGAATTTTAATGATTGAAATAGTCGTGTTATCGCTAAATCGATTTAACGGTGAATTTGAAATTCGTGGAAAAATGTTGAAATAATTTATTCAATTTGATATCGACTTTTTGAAATGAAACTTAAACTTACTTTTCCAATCAAATGATCCATAAAATATAATGCTTCTCTCAAATATTTATTATTTTCTGTTGATCAAAATAAACAATCGTTAAAGTCCATTTTGGACTATGGTCTAGACAGACCACGCCCAATCCGTCCGGGGCGACGGATAGGCGGTGCGCGACTCCATAACCCTCTGTAGTACGCCCCATCACCATTCGGCTTACCACTGATACCGATTCCTTGACATCCATGGTTTACCCTTTTGGGTACCGTCCATTTCGACGTCTTGGCAATAAAAACAGCGTTGCCGGGGCGACGGCCTAATAGATTCTCTGCAGGTGGTGGACAATTCCCGGTCCGTACACCCCAACCTCGACTAGGACGTCATCAGGCGCAGGTACTCACGCCTGCGCCGGCCGCTTCTTTCTGCGAGACCAATGCCTCGTAGAAGTCGATGACCTACCGAAGTAACCATGCCATAAAGATCTGCACCGGTCGGTAGGAGGTCGTGCCGCCGATCCAACCACTCAATCAGCATCGACCAGAAGGCCTCAACGGTCCAAATCGATCCGAGACCGATCGGAGACCTCGCCAGCTGAACTGCTCCTGGGCAATGACTTACCGGAGGGCGTCGCCCCACCAAGCGGACAGCTTGCAGGGCGAGAGATACCCGTCACCTCACCAGCATCGCCGACATCCAAGCATCTCCACCTCCAAGTCCCACGGAGGAGTTCTGGCTAACAAGCACGCTGCCTCTATCGATTCCTTGCGCGTTACGCGTATCCGCGTATGTTCCTAATCGCCATGGCCCTCTGTGTTCACAACAAAACGGTTAAAGTATAGTAGGTTAAGTTATTTTAATAACTTGTCTATATGCTTACGGATAAAGGTCACTATCATATTTTCTCACGTTAATGTGTCATTCAGATTTTCTCACTTGACGGTTTTTAGTCGTTGTCGTGGCCGGCTGTTTTTAAAGATAAGCTAGGGAGCAATAGGTACTGGTCTGTTCATAGACTTCTTTTGTAAAAATGTCCCTCCTCGTCGGCTCATCTTGACAGTGTATGTAATACATTAAATAACAAAGAGGACATCGAATCCGCGATCGACGCCCTCACCGGTCACGTACAATCGTTAGTTAACGATTGTTCACGGAGAGTGCCCGACACGAGCAATCGTAGAAGGTGCTTACCCGCTGACGTCCGCGACCTACTGAGGCGTAAGAACGCAGCCATAAGAACCTACGACCGCTTCCCCTGCGAAGATAACCGCTATCACATGCGGTCACTGCAGAGGGCGGTTAAAACGGCTATAAATGAGTTTCGACAAAACGAATGGGACGCCACCTTAAGCGAACTGGAGCCTTCGCACCAGGCTTACTGGCGGCTTGCCCGTTCTTTCAAAAAGGATACGGTGTCCACCATGCCACCCTTAAACCGCCCCAACCAACCGCCGGCGTTCGATGACGATGAAAAGTCTGAATGTCTGGCGGCCGACCTTGAGCAGCAATGTACGTCGAGTACACAACACACAGACGCGCGACACACCGACACCGTTAACAGCGAAGTGGAACGATGTACATCGCGTACGCGTACCGCAGACGCTGAGCCACAAGAGCCTATACCAATAGCGACAGTGGAGGAGGTTCAGTCGATAGTTAGAGGTCTCCACCCTAGAAAATCCCCCGGTTCGGACGGTATTTCTAATAGAGTTATTAAACTCTTCTCTCATTCATTATTATTAATATTAACAGCAATTATTAACGCCGCATTAGTCAATTACATATTTCCTAAACAATGGAAAAAAGCCGTGGTAATAGGTATACCTAAACCCGGCAAGCGAAGTACCGAACCGTCATCATATCGCCCGATTAGTTTATTAAACAGTTTAGGTAAAATATATGAGCGCGTACTACTTAGTAGGCTAAGAAAGTACGCTGAGGAAAACAACCTCATCCCGCCGATTCAGTTCGGCTTTCGCACGCAACACTCTTGCGTTCAGCAAGTACATCGAATAGTCGAGTATACAAGTTATAAACTGCAACGCGGTCTATATACGGGTATGCTTCTATTTGATGTAGAAAAAGCGTTTGACAAAGTCTGGCATAACGGCCTTATTTTCAAGTTAATAAAGCTCAAAATCCCCCACTATTTAGTTATGATAGTTAGAGACTTCCTACTCGAGCGTAGCTTTCGCTACAGAGTGGAAGGTACTTTATCAGCACCGCACAAACTAGAAGCCGGCGTCCCCCAGGGATCGGTGCTCTCTCCAATTCTCTTCTCGCTGTTCACCAGCGACATACCCCAACATAGTAGAATACAAACAGCATTATTCGCTGACGACACTGCCATCTTCTATGCAGGTCAATCTCCCTCAACAGTGACAACCGTTCTCCAAACTGCGGCTACCGCGCTAGCCAAATGGACTAGGAAATGGAGAATCGGTATAAACCCCACCAAAAGCCAGGCGATCATATTTCATAAGGGGATAGATCGCCGCTACCCAATGGCTGAATATCCACAGATAAAGATGTTCGACCAACCCATCCCCTGGACAAGGGAGGTCAAATATCTGGGTGTGACCTTGGACAGACGACTGACCTTCGGTCCTCACATAGGGCGAGTCCGCGCGCGCGCAGCCCTAGTGCTAGGATGGTTACACAGCTTAGTACACGCAAAGTCTAAGCTATCTCTCCGTAATAAAGTTAGATTATACACCGCTTGTATACGTCCTATCATGACGTATGCAAGTGTAGTGTTTACACAAGCGAAGCCACGCAGGCTACATCGGCTACAGGCATTACAGAATAGGTTCATGCGCCGAGCGACGGGAGCACCGTGGTACATGCGCAATGTGGATCTTCACATAGATCTTGGCTTGCCGACCATCAGGCAATTCATGAAACAGTGCTCCCGCCGCTACTTCGACTCTGCCGCGACACACCCGAACCCATTAGTGGTAAGGGCGGCTTCTTACATCCCCTCTAAAATGTCCGCGATTAAACAACCACGACTAATACTCGACGAACCCGACGACACTATAACGCTCGCCCAGACTGAGGCATACACAGCCCGCGCGGCCTTGACAAATAGTAGTAAATATCCACGTTACCGCCCCCGCCGACGGGGAAGGAAGACGTGTCGCGTTAAAATCATAAACGTGGGAGTGCCCACTTTGCCAGCGACCGCCCGAGCCGAGGTCCGTACCCCACAGGGGGTGCCCTCGGGATGGGTCGCTTAACTTTAAGCGGTTTGAGAGCCCTCAGCGCTCACCCACCAGTCCGGGTAAAGTTGTCACAGCCATCTGAGGCTAACAACTAAGTCACACAAAAAAAAAAAAAAAAAAATGGACGCTAGATGACCATATTATCTATAATTAACCACACTGGTTAATAATTACTTTTACAATTAGTCTATAAATGCTTATTAAATTGCTTAATAATTTCGCTACTTAATTAATGTTTTATTTCGTGACCTATAAACTGTCCACTACAACAATGTGTATTCCTATCATTTCATCATGATTGTATTTTTTATTTATAACGTAGTGATTCACTCGATCGTTCTATGTTACAGATAAAATCACTGACTGACTCTGTGCAGCGATTTATTCACGTTTACGATGTTTATTATCGTCTATCAAGATGAATACGAAAACAGAATTTTAATAACTAGCCGTTTGAAATCTGTCGTCTTCATTCTATGAAAATGTTTTGCCGTCCTTTCTGTGATGGATTTATTTTGTAATAAATGTAAAATGATCTATTTTTAACAATAAATCGTTTTAACAAGTACATCAAAAGACGCGCGGTAACGGACTAAATATACGATTACAATGATTCTTTGCCCTTCCTTTGTATGTCCTTCCGTAGGTATCGTAAAAGTTTATTGTGCTACATAAGTACATAATAGCTCTGCAAGAGGAGGAAAATACTAAATAAATCCCACACACACAACCCATCTAGTCGGCGTTGTGTATTAATTTAGTACTAATTTTCTTTATTTGAGGGATTACTATTCACAAAAGAAGGATGTAATTGGTGTAGGAAATAGAAGAAATTCTTATTTATCCAAATTGTGAGCCTTCTCTCGCAATTATATTATCAGCTTCCATCTTTTAGTTATCTTTTATATCTATGAAATGAGTGGTAAAATTAGTTTTTACTCACTAGCATTCAGAAAGAGTCCCATCTTTCTGCTTATTAGCTGTAAAATATTGACAGTTTGAAATCAACCCAGCTAATTTGCAGAGTTGTTTTAAAATTAAATGAAGGCACAACTACATCAATTAAATTTTCTTTTTATTTCATTTCTTTACCTATAAGCTTAATACCGATATGAGCAGGAACATGAGGCATTAACTATATGTATAAAAAAAATCAAAATACAGAACTGTATTAATCAGTAATTATTTACCTCAAGATATTCTCTGGACAAATTTGCAATTTATAGCACAAAACAATTTGTTGCTTATAAATCATACGATACAAGGTAACATCCATGATGTTTATATTTACGATTTTGTCATTACTATAAATACGGATATATTTGCGTGCGGTAACGGAGTAAGGATACAGTTATACACCTCCCTCTCTTGCCAGTGGGTGTCGTAATAAAGGATTAAGGGATTAAATATTCAAATAACTTCTATGCAAGAAAAGGAAATCTCGAAATAAAACTGACCTATTTAACCAGCATGGTATAATAGATTATTATCCTGCTTTTGTGGAGGAGACTCGAGCCCAACACTGGGACGTTTATAAGCAGAAATGATAAAGATGATGATATGGTAACCGAGTAAGAAGTGCCGTAAACGGATATAAAATTCTGATAACATTGATGCAAGAGAAGGCAAACTCGAAATAGATATCTATACCAAGCGATTTTATCAGCGTGGCATAATAGATCAATTTCCTATTGTGGAGGAAACGCGAATCCAGCAGTTGGACGTATATGATACTTTAACTTTCCGTAGGTACCTACTCTAGGTCCATTTGTCCATCCATCTAACAGCCTATCGGCATGAACTGGACATAGACCTCCCGAACTGGTGAATAATACCATAATTACCAGGTTTTGCACATAGTTTGGCTGTTGAATTAGGATTTATAAGCTTTCCAGGAGTACTATATTTACGATCTACATATGTGCTCTTACTAAATACTTGAATTGAAAAGTAATCATGACTTGATGTATTTTAATTCGTACGGAACACCAATAGAACTCAAATTAACCTTGAACCCAACCTATGTCTACATATCATGTTTGTTATCATGGACTAAATAATTTGAATGACCTTGCCACGAGTTTGTGATAAGACCAACTATACAGACGACGTGCGTCGGTCACTAGAATTTTATTTACGAACATTCTAGATTTTTATCGAGATTTCTTGCGGCATACCCGTTTAAAAAAACCAAGTAAATGTAATGTAATTATAGGTTAAAAGGAATTAATTAGCACTACGCTATCGTTTAACAGAAAACTGATACCGGGGCTTTTATTGCCTACTCCGGGAGAATCAACGTCAATAACAGGTGACGTCATGGCAAGCACGAAACTCAAATATGAAAATAAAATTTGTTCTCTATCTCTATTCCATGCTGATTTTACGCACATATCATATCGTGATCGTGAAACAAACTGCTAGTCATTTTTTATCTCTTATATATTGAACAATCCATACTCATATTATAAATGCAAAAGTAAGGATGTTTGTTTGTTTGTTTGTTTGTTTGTTTGTAACGCTTTCACGCTTAAACCACCGAATCGATTTAAAAAATTCTTTCACCGATGGAAAGCTATAATATCAGGGAGTAACATAGGCTATATTTTATCCCGATATTCCCACAGGAACGGGAACTACGCCACGGGTAAAGCGACTGAAACCGAAGCGAAGCGTGGGTGGGTTGCTAGTAATAAATAAAATTTTCGTTTAGAATGAAGGAATTCACCCCTTTGGCATAATTTGGGCTGACAGACGGCATATAACTTTGAGAAAATTACAACAAATTTTTCAGAGAAGTAAGTAACGGAACTCTGTAATCGAAACTGTATGATATCCGAAATAAAATAGGGGTTGGCCCTTACTGTCACTTTGTTTTATAGGAAACATTACAGATTTGCTGGACGGTTATTATGTAACTGCAATCAACTTACATTTGAAGATGTCGACAGAATGGCTACAATCCACCAATCCGCTGGGTGTAATTTGTGTACGTTAATTATATGTTTGTTTATTCCCTCGCAAAACAGTATTTCCTTTGTGCAGGGTGTTTCTGTGTCTTTTAAAAAAACCTCTTTGATTGAACCTAACTTTATCATGGATATTTGATTTTGAGTTTCTATCTCCTGAGTGACGTCCTAATGCACATCAAGAACTCGCACCGGTCTATTATACCTTTTTGAAGATAGTGGCATTACGGCTACGCGTTCTTACTTTCTTAGCTAGTTCTGTATCTGGGTTCACGCCTACGTCACCACCTACCTCCAGCGACGGGTTGAGGCAACTTTTAAATATTTCTCCCAGACTATTCCCACTAGATTCTATATATAACTTACAAAAATTAGGTTTTCTTTTTTCGATTAATGAGGATGTTATGATGTGCCCTTCAAATCGCCTAGACATGAAACGACACTTCATACCATCTTTCTACCTCTAAAACTAGGCTCAGGCAGATGAGTAGTGGTATTATCGCACAGCATCTCTTGGCCGTGAATAAATAGCCAGCACCAACCAGTAGCATTCCTCCGCTGCAGGGTAGAAGGGATTTTGTCGACCTCCCACCCTCTCAAGGCCGGTGTCCCACAGGGCTCGGTCCTCGCCCCATTTTTGTTCACGCTGTATACCAGGGACATGCCCAAGTTTAGACGTGTACACACAGCGCTTTACGCTGATGATACCGCACTCTTTTGTGCAAGTATGTCCCCGACCGTTTAATACCGTTTAAAGTTAAATGAATTAAAATACTTTTACGCTCTTATAAAATTGTTTTTTTTTTTACCTTTACCTTTCTCCTTCTTTTTATAGGATCACTATGGTTGTTGGATGCATGCCATGCCTGACCCCGTTTTCAAATGATGGAGCCATTTATTTTCTACGTGAATTTAAGCAATTTAAACAAGAGGCAGATTCCCTTTTATCTTATAATACGGTTGACTGTTTCTGATAGAACTTAATTTGTTTAAAAGAATACAATAATCCGTTATATCATTGTCGCTAGAAGATTATGAATATTTCTTAAAATAATATCATTTCTAATTTCCAAACAAAATCCTATTAAGTAAGATTATTAAGTATAACATAAAACGTCTAAAGTGTTTGGATAACCTCATTTGAAATATTCACTATTGCGAGACGTCTTAATCTTATAATGTGAATTTTCGATATAGTTTTTCAAAGAACAGACATTTAATACCTAGTCAATACACTCTAGAAAGTGGTTACCGCCCTTGCCAATTGGTATAGGAAATGGAAAATAGAAATCAATCCCGAGAAGAGCCAAGCGGTCATGTTCACTAAACGAACTGCCCGCCTGTGCCCTCCGGACAGCATCCCCCCTCTCACTCTCTTCGGCCGACTTGTCTCTTGGAGCAGAAAGGTCAAGTACTTAGGTGTGACCCTTGATAGCCGACTCACTTTCGTGTCCCACATGAGGCAAGTTCGCGCGCGCGAAGCCTTCGTGATGGGACGCCTTCACTACCTATTAAACGCTAAGTCAAAATTATCACTCAAAAATAAAGTCCGATTATACACTGCCTGCATACGGTCGATCATGACATATGCTAGCGTAGTGTTCGCGCACGTTAGGTCACACAGGATCCGCAGGTTACAAGCATTACAAAATAGATTCATGTGACGGGCTACGGGAGCACCGTGGTTCATTCGTAATGTCGATTTACACATCGATCTCGAACTGCCGATCATCAGACAGTACATGAAACGTTGCTCCCGGCGCTACTTTGACTCTGCCATGACTCACCCCAATCCACTAGTGGTTGGGGTGGTAAACTACGTCCCCTCTAAAGTATCCGCGGTCCGACGTCCCCGTCATCTTCTTGATGAAGAGGATGACTTCATCACGATCGCCCAAGAAAGGGCTTACACCGCTCGCGCAGCGATTACAAATAAAACGCCGCGGTATCGGCCTCGCCGTCGAAGTCGAAAACCGCGTCGCGTAAAAGTCATTAACCTAAACATGGCCACACCCACTTTGCTATCAGCGCCGCCCCGAGCCGAGGTCCGTTCCCCACAGGGGGAGCCCTCGGGCGATGTTCGCTTAACTTTCTTACCAGGTGTGAGAGCCATCAGCGCTCACCCATAGTCCGGGCTAAGCTGTCAAGGCCATCTGCGGCCAACAGCTATACACACAACAAAAAAATAAAAGTAGCATTCCTCAGATGAACAGCGCTACTAGTCGCTAACTACTCTGAATAAAGAAGGTATCCTATTCAGAACCCTGACGGATTGTCAGCAAATCATTAAGGTATTGTTGTTTCCTTACCTCACCTTTCCTTACCTCAATCATCATATATATAGCGCTTTTGTATCCGTTTAATGCTATTGCCACACAATATCGCTATTGTACCATATACTAGATTTTAAGGGATATGGGGAGCCTCACTCTCTCCAGATTTTCACTACAAGAACTTCCGGTAACTAAGTTTGCCGCACGTATGCTTCTGTTATAGCACATCGAAAAGCTATCAAATAGCTAATTCATTAATATAAAAGCTTTTCGAAAAATTAAGAATTTATCTTAGTACTTCTTCTTATTTGCTAAAGCTATGTGGTGGTGGCTATGAACACTACCAACCCTTACATTACTCTTAAGTGTCGTAAAGACAACTAAGATTTTTTTGTCGCAGTGAAGTCTTGCAGGTAGCCGGTCTAGTTATAAAACCATTGTTATTGCAATATATACTATGAAAGAAGTAGAAATACATATTAAGTCGACCCCAAGTAATTGGGATACGAGCAGAGTAATGATGATGACTTTTTGTTTCTTGTTTAACTTTTCTAGTCTCTGTTGACTTTGTCTACAATTATAGCAGTCCTGCATTTTACTGAAACATTTATCATAATATTATAATGATCATTATACGAAACCTAAACTAATTAATATAAAATCAAGTCTCTTTAATCGAAAGCCTATTATTATTCCACAAATACAAAAACAATTGGACATTTCACTTGTTGATTCCTTTTATATCCCTATTTATATCACAATACGCTAATGCTGTCGCAATATTGCATGAATCAGTCAATCTATGCGTCAGTCGAACACGATACCTTGAGTCCGACACTCCTATATTTTTTATTATATTTTTGCTTTTATTCACATTGTCTATAAAGAGTTAGTAATCGACACAGTTTAGATTCAATTGGTGTTTGTTTTGTTCAATACTCATAGAAATATCTTGATACTGACTACTCTAACCTATAGTGTGACAGGTGCAGTTTCCAACAAGATTTAGATATAAGAACTCTCATCTAATTGATAAAAAAAGGTTGTGAGATAGACCTTCATTAAAAATGCGTGCGAAGATTATACAGTCTATAATGCCGGCATCAATGAAAGCACTAACTATTTGTGCACTAAGTGGATTACGTGTTCTTGAGGATTCCGAAAACGTGATGTGAGGATATATTTTTTTTAGTCCAGTCTCGTGACTTGAACTCCCTTGTTACGTGTTTGTAAGTTTAAAATCATTTCTTTTTGTGGAGATCGTTAATATTTGGATTAAAATAGCAATGTATACAAACAAAATGCTTCAATAGCATGAAGTCCTTGTAGCACAACTGTCAGAATTAAATTTTAATAAGGTGGGTAATTCATCAAATCTTCATCGCATCTTTGTATTAAAAGCAAGGTATTTTTATTGGCACTATTGTCCTTTTTAGACGTGCGAAATAGGCAACTATAAAATTGCTACCTAATAAATGGTTTCTTTTTTATTTCACAGTATTTTGTGACTTGTGTCAACATCATTAAACTATATTCGCACCTTTGTAAGTTTCGCGTGTGTAACTGTAATAAGTCTTTTATAACAGGATGTTTGCCTGCCTTTTTACCGCTATAAATAATTAATCTGTCAGTATGAATCTTGATGATATTGCATTAGTGTTCAAGTACTTCTGATTTTCCAATTAATTTTAAACTTAGTACACTTATTAATATAATAAATTCTTAATCAATTTGAGAAATAAGAAATAAAAAGTATCATCATCATCTTGCTCTTATCCCAATTACTTGGGATCGACGCAATTGTCATCTGTTTTGACATATTGCAAAAAGTTTCGGCAATGACTTTTATGACCGGCCGCCTGCCTGACGTCAACCCTCCTTGGGAATGTAATCGTTGACCCAAATGGTACCAGATGGAGTTGGTCCGGGTCAATCTAGGGCTCTTAATCGTCTTTTACGACACCCACGAGCAAAGCAAGAGTTGGTAGTATTCGAAGCCGCTACCACACAGCATACAGCAGAAATAAAAAGTATATTTATTAAAAAAAAACAAACGATAAGCACTCATTATTAACACAATAAATTTTGCAATCACATATATTCCACTCTTAATTTGCTTTTTTTTTCATAGTATTTTATCGCGCAAATTATCGTTTCCCATTACGAAATCAGGCAAAAGTGTGTGAACGTGAAGATAGGGACTTGATTTCGCTATCCCCACAAGACAAATACATATTTATCTTACAGATAGTAATAAATTAATAACACTAAGACTGCTTAGTTATTAATAAAACTATGTACTTTCAAAAACATATATGTAATCCTTTCGTAAAAAGTGTCAATTATGAAGATTTTACTTGGTTACAGCGTCATACGCTTTAAAGACCACATTTTGCATATTTGCCTCACTCAAAACTATTCGCCGGGAATTCCACGAATAGTTATACTTACACAAGGGAAATCGATTGTTCTTAGTTCAAGACTAACAAAGTATAATAATAAACTATTACAACTATAAAAATACCTGATTTATTATACTTTTAGTTATGCTGTTTTGGTAAATAATGTTTTACTTTTCAAGTTGGTCTACTTCACTTAAGAGACAATGGTATAGTTGGAACAATAAGTTTCGGTTAACCGTCGCAGGTAATGGTACTTGCTACCCGGGATTCTCCCCGTGCATTTTTGAGTTAAAGGCGCTAACATTTTAATGGACAATAACATTTTTTACATTACTAACTCATCTTTTGTTAAGAAATAGTTATTTAAATACCCGATTTCACTTGTCTACTGATTGGTTTTTTTTATGAATGACATATAGCGGTATATCTTTAGAGCTGTACTTCAAATAGATCCTTAAGCCGTAATAAAGACAAGCAGCTTTAGAACAGTCAACGGCTTAGTACATGTGTCATAAATTTTGCGGCTAGTAAATGCATTGCCATCCTATCGTCATGGTCTATCATGATGCAGCAGCGAAAGTTCCTACGGCCGTGCTATCTAATGCACTTTATAATAAAATATAATAATATAGTGTATTATTTGATAATAATCAACCGACCGAAAACATAGAGATAGTACATATTACGAATATGACCCCGTCACTGTTGTCTAATATCTAGGAGTCACTTTTTTTTTAACCACTGTTCTAACCCACAACAAAAGTACCTATATAATCTATTATCATCATTGTCATTCAGCCTATTGCCGTCCACTGCAGGTTGTAGGCACCTCTTATGTTGCGCTACAAAGTGGCGGTTCTGTGCCGCCTGCATCCTACACTGCGTCGTCGGATACGTGGTCGCCATTCAAGAACCTTTCTTCCCCCGGCGGTTTTCGGTTCATGGAGCAATGCAGCCTACCCATTGCCGTTTTTCAGATTCTATTTCGCAGAGAAATGCAGAACATAGCCCGCTCCATAGCACGCTGAGCATATATAATCTATAGATAAAATAAATTTGTTATTATTAATGTGACCACATGTTTCACGATAAAACAGGGCCCTTGAATAACTTGCCCGTTACTTTTGCGTCAGAACTGGATACTTGCACAAATAGATAAAAATATGAAATAAAAAAAAATATTAAAAAGCAAGGACACGTGATAAGTTTGACAGAAATAGGAAAAAATATTCTCTAAAAGTAATCAAGAACACGTCCCTATTAGGATAATTAATGCCTATTTATGCTGTGTTTGTAAGAAAGGTCATTTTTGGCCAACGGGACCGAGAATCTGAAAACGGGACCGTTGCGTTCAAAACGAGACGCGTGATCATGTTACTTATGAACTTGAATGAACTATAATGTGAACTTCAATAGCCATAATGATAAAATATTGTTACGTACCTACTAAATACACAAATACGTATGTTACACTATCAACGCTGTTGAAAATTCAATGCCGTTGTACGGAAAACCACAAAAATAGTTGTATGACTCATACTTGCTTGCTCCATCTTACATTTATTACCGATACACACATAAAACACGGAGCGGACATCATATATATTGCCTGTTAGCATATATGTTCTCTCTATAAGAAAAATAGAGATAGTGTAGAAAAATTCGTACCCACTTTTACACAAATTGAATTATAAAATGTTTTATTTGATAAATAAGTTGTATATGATGATAAGATGTCGTATGTTCTTTGAACTTTGGCTCATAGTCTGGCCACAGTCCAATCGTTTGAGGCAACTGAAGGGTGTCCTAGGGACTTATAACCTGCCGTATTTCACCTTTCCGGTTATACATAGAAAGAGCACCGGAGTCGATTCCTCTAATTCCTGGCCCTCGGGTGGGTTACACTTTCTGGATCCTTACACTCTTTAACGGCCCAGTAACAAAGCACCGGGACCTCGCCTTCAGGTAGGCGACAGCCCTGCACGTGGCGGCCTATACAGAACTACATTGCATCGGTGACTTAATATAGATTAGCATCAGGCGTAAGTACTCACCCTTGCGCCGCCTAGCCTTCTTTCGTGAAACAACTGCTTTAGGTAAAGTGTCGTCCATATCCTAGTTGTTAACGCTACTATCCAGTGGGCACAGATGATATAGCGAGTTCCCGACAGCCTTATAAAAGTACCTCTTAAAAATATCATCGCTGGCAAATGAAGTGAAAATATCAATACAAATATCGTGTCGTATTACTCTGCTTATAAATTTCCCGAACTCCGTTTGAGCTAAAACATCTGATGAAAAACAGTTCAAGAATTGAACGCATTTGACTGACTACTAAGGCCAATTTTCTGCTGTATTTGGTTGCATTACCGAAAACTCGGTGCTCTTCATGTGAAATTGGCTGCATTAGTTGAAGTTATCAGCAATTTGACTAGGGTATTTTTTTAATTATAACTTTATTTGGCTGACTAAATGTGAAAGAGGATAAAAGAGCGGCGTATAGCACCATAGCAAGCCGTGATACTTTTTGCCTATTGAGCCATAGAAACTGAACCAAAAGTCTTGATTCTTAAAATACGATAAGTTTAAATTTCTTGTTTGTAATCCTATGCTCGCACATACATAGAATATGTGTAACTCTGCTCCGGTGGTCGGCCCAACGACGAAGGCGACGTGCACGTGGGTGGGTTGCGGGTGTGCGTGCTTACGTCTCTCTGTCGCCCCGGACGGAGTGGTGCGAGGAGCGTGCCAACCCACCCAAAAAAAAAAAAAAAACATAATATGTACGAACACACATCATGTTTTCATCACCATCATCATCCTGCTCTTAACCCAATTACTTGGACTTGCCTGATGTCAACTGTTCTTGAAATTGTAATTGTTGACCAGGCGGCATTATACGGAGTTAGTTCAGGTCGATGTAAATACTCAGGCTCGACGACACTTACGAGCAATGGCAATAAAATATATCTTTTATTATCAATGTCTAATATTTAATCCTTGTAACCGGTATTACTTTTAAGATAATATTAAAGATAGAATAATAACATTCACAGAATTACTTAGATAAAAGTTGAAAGAACTGCGTAGGCGTCGGATAGATGCGAGTTGTATGTATTTTTATAAAACTTCTATTCATTTATTATTATATTAAATTTTAGAACCTTTTTTGTTCCAGGTAAGAAGTTTTCAATGTATTTGGAGCTTTAGAATAAGTAATTAGGTCTTCAAAAGATTAAAGGTAAGGTCAGCATATTTTTTCATTCATTTGAAAAGCGAAGTATTCGATAAATTGAAAAATGTGAGAACTGGAATGCAAATTTGTGGTATTTTTTAAATATAATTTATGCTCGCCCTCGCTTCGCTTCGGTTTTAGTCGTTTTACCCACGTAGTTCCCGTTCCCGTGGGAATATCGGGATACAATATAGCCTAGGTTACTCCCTTATATTATAGCTTTCAATTGGTGAAAGAATTTTTGAAATCGGTCCAGCCGTTTTGAAGATTACCCGGAACAAACAGACAGACAAAAAAAATATAAAGTAATTTTTAGGCATGTGTATAGTGCAAATAACCGTGTGAGTATGAAAAAAGTCCATTATTTTGACATTACAAACAGACACACCAATTTTATTTATTGGTATAGATGTTTAATACTCTCGTAAACATCAGAAGTCATTATGAAGAAATAGTTGTTATTTCTGGATATTGAAATTAATTGTTTGATCTTAAATTAAAATTTGTAATTTACAACTGTTTACTTTTATCTGGTTTAGACATGTATCGGCATACATATACTGACATTGACATAGCTGCAGATATAATACTAACACGTCACGTGACTATGTCGATGAAGACTTACACGGATTTAGTCCTCATCCTAGCTAGGCAATAGCCAGGTTTGGTTTAACCTATAGCAAAAAAAATTAATAAACTTCATAAGTTTATATACCTATCAATTCACCTGAAAATATAGGTATTGCTTCGACCTTAGTCCACCAGCCTTGGTCCGCCCGTGACCATGAACGCTGTTAAGTGTTCGAAACGTCGGGCAATCAATAATCAAATATAATCGCGATAAAACCCATAAAGTAGTTTTATTTACAATGTATTGCTTCGATATAAAAAATATTATAAAATATTCACCATAACTCAGGACCTACACTAGAGTCAAGTTCCCCATTTACTGTTCATATTCACTACTACCCTAAAACTTATCACATGTAAACCTTATTCCTAAAGATAAAACAATTTTTTTTACAGTTATAGCAACTCTATGTTAATAAATAAGCTCTCGATTGTTGGACCTCTTTGTGTGATACAATTAGGAATAAAAACACTTCGCTGTGTTTCAATCGGACTGGGACTACGCGAATATTGCAATCTATTCGGGTTCGGGGTACCGCTATACATATATGTATATTTTGATATGAAATTATTGTAATATATAGTTTAGTCAATAAGTTAAAAACGTGCTAATTCTTGATACTGTGAATTAAAATACTTAAGATAATTTGTAGGACTCGTGACGTCTAGAAAAATTTAAATAATATTCAAACACGCACATAAAGTCAAAAGTTATAAAATTAAAAACGGTTCAAGATTCCAAAAAAGTGGTTTACTTTTCTGGAAATAATTAAAAAACCATTGATACTAGGGGTATTTAAAAAGTGTTCTGTAAGATGAAATCGCGTAAAAAAGAAGTCTATTAGACTTCTTTTTTACGCGATTTAAGAAGAAAAAGTTTTAAAAATTTACACAAAAATAAAGATGTTGTTTGAGCAATTTGTAACTAATACTACAACATTACAATAATACCTGGAAATACCACAAAGCGAAATAATTTAATTACCACAAAGTCTACACATACAAACCGAAATAATTTAAAGACCTTTTGTTTGCCTAATAATTGTCGCATTTGCGCTAGGTACCTGAGAAAGATTATTAACTAAACAATCCATAATTAATAACAAAACACGATATTTTGTTGGCGGCAGATTATTGTTTATTTATCCGTCCTCTATTTTCCGTGTGGTAACGGAGCAAGAATACAATTCACCACTCCCTATCATACCCGTGGTAATTGTAAAAGACGACTAAGGGATATAATATGCATATAACATCCATGTAAGAAAAGGAAAACTCGGCATAAAACCCTATACCAACATGTCTGACCAGCATGGTATAGTAAGGTCAATTTCCCTCTTACTGTGGAGGAGGCTCGAGCCCATTAGTGGAATGTATATGAGCTGAAATGAGCCGTCCTCTACAGTACGTCTTTTACGATATAGGTACCTTCTTCACTTTTTTGCCGTCTTTTACGATAGGTACTCACGGTATTTATACAGACGCTTTTGCCGTACTCGCCATATGTATTAGAATCAATCTTAAGGCTTCCAAATAGCCCCTGTTAAGGCCTGTTATATCCTTGGCGCTTTACTGCTGCTCTTATTTTCATTTCAGTCTATATCTTCTCTGTCTAGGTTGACGGACATTGACGTACTAATTCCACTCTGGTCTCACGTGTACGCTACTCTTCTTCTTAAGAAAATTCGGTAAAGACCCTATGGTCTTTACCGAATTTTCTTCTCTTGTATCGATTTAACCTGCATATACTCTTTAGTCGTATTTTACGATACCCACGGACTAAAGAAGGGATGATTAATTGTATTCTTACTCCGCAACAACACGGAAGATTATTTAAATTAAATAAAGAATTTATTGGCTAACCAGTTAATTTGTAGCTCGTTGCTTGCATCGTGTAGAACGGAAACAGAACCTTCACAACTTCTACAGTTTAACTTGTATAATTTAATTAGTTGCTGAAATAAACTAGCTAGCATCTAAGAAAATAATAAATTTCATGGAATCGATTGCACCTCCATCTGCCGGGTGCAAATGTTAATATAATTCACCTGAACACACAGAAAAATCATCCAAATCGATCCAACCGTTTAGTAGGAGTTCAATCGCATCATCATTATATTAGCTCATATACGTCCCCTTGCGGGGCTCGAGCCTTCCCAATTCTAGGAAGGCTATTGACCCACTATACCACTATATATCCCGGTGAGATATTCTTACTCTATGACCACACGGCAAAGTTTAGTCGCATAAGCGCCTAAATGTTAATAATTAAAAAAAGGTATAAAACACGCTTAAATTGACCGTCTGCTGCCTCCCTTGGATGAGATAGCCGACTCTCAGATTCTCTCTCCGAAAATTGTATCTTATTCGAAGTCGATAACTTATCCGCGAAATAGGTCATCGGCGCGCCTAGTAGTTTTGCTTCTTGGTCAAGGCGTAAAGACTACTGGATAGCAGATACTAAAAAATCGCTCATCCTGACAATGCTGGTAAGGATATCGGTACCGTAACTGTTTAAAATATTGGATTGTCATCGGTCCTTGACAAGTATGCCAAATTTTGAGTCAATTCTACTTTTTGAAGAAGGGCAAAATCTTGTTCTAAGTTTCAGTTTCATAGGCACATACGTATGAAGCTAGTAAAAGCGTGTTAAAATTAGAACGTCTCACAGGACTGCCTGACATTAATTGATGCCAATTAATTAGAATTATGGCAATATTTAGTTAATTCCAATGTAAATAAAATGCTCTCCAAAAGCCCGTCATTATAATTTTAATTGCCAAAAAATATACGCTTATCTTTGTACAAGGAATTTAATTGATAAACGTTGTGACCTTCACTTTGTGATTGTTTTGGTAGTAATACTTAGTTGCGTTCTGATAAAATATCATCATTATTACTTTGATAAATATTAAATAAAATTTACATTATTAAAATACATACATTAAACGGATTTATTCTCATTTATATCTGTTTTGTAAATCCCTTTTTTAAATAATCACGAGTATTACAACACTATGAAAGGGATTTATGCGTAACCTTAATGTTAAACACCGTAATTTTCATAGGTATATCATCATCCAAGCCGGCCACGAATGTCCAGGTATCGGTAGCAGTAGTCGGCCCAATGGTGATAGGGAAGGAACATGGGCTATAGGGTCGCCACGGACGGAATGGACGTGGTGTGTTCAGATTCAATGATCAGCATAGGATGTTAGTATAGAATAATTAGTGTGTTTTGAATTTATAAAATAATAGACATTTTATATCTTCATTTTAAACAAGTTTTAATATGTTTCTAACAAAAAAAAACTGTTAAATAACAGTCAATCATATCAGCTAAAATTTTAGATAAATATACCCTCGGAACATAATATTACCTCAGGACTTACTAGATGTGTCGCAACAAATCCACGGCCGAAAACTCTCATCAGGCACTGTTTAGTCAGGCATGCCAATGTTCACCTCGTGGCCGTCCATAGACTATTCTCAAAGTGCACTTTTACTTAGGCGAGTGATAGATTATATTCTTGGTCAGTCACAAAGTCACAGTTAAAATGGATCGTAGGTTAAAATTTCGGTACAAGTACACAAAGTAAGTAAATAGTATAAAATCTTTGAAACATTTTTATTCTACAGATATGTACTTAGAGTATTAATACAGTACCTACGTCAAAAACAACAAAATCAAGAATGTAGTGCACCTTCGCCATCTATACCAATAAATAAAATTGGAGTGTCTGTTTGTAATGTCAAAATAATAGGCTTTTTTCATGCTCACGCGGTTATTTGCACTATACATATGCCTAAAAATCACTTTATATTTTTTTTCTGTCTGTCTGTTTGTTCCGGGTAATCTTCAAAACGACTGAACCGATTTCAAAAACTAACTAAAACCGAAGCGAAGCGAGGGCGGGTTGCTAGTGATATAATATAATAATCTTTATAATAATAAAAGATTAATATAAATAATAGAATGTTCCATGGATTATCCATCGGCCTATGTCCCTTCAAGAGGGTATAATGCTATAATTACGAATGGTAGACGCATCAGCGATTGCAGTTGAACTTATGTTTCCAGGATTTTTGTTCAGCTATATTTCACGACTCCCATCCGAAAATATGAGGTGGTGTGGTGACTCCTGATTTTGTATTTTCAACCCGTCATGTCACTTTCTTCCCTCTTAACAAGCTCATATCTTCGAAACTAAAATACAACGTGAATCCAAAATCCAGTTTATATATACCACTCATAAGAGTAACATTTGAAATAAATAGAAGTAGATGTAAACTTTTACTAATAACTTGTACAAAAAACTTTAGTAGAAAAGTCACTAAAGATTTTACTTAGACTCAAGGGTTAAACTTTTACTTAAGTCCGACCTCGATAAAACTTGAACTTTTTGCATAAAATCTTAGTCTATGATAAATAAAGTATTATTTTTTACACATAATGAACATTCATTTCAGCTTATACACGTAACATTGCTAGGCTCGAATTTCCTTCACAATAGGAGGGCAATTGACCTACTATACCATGCTGATGAGACATGTTGGTATAGGATTTTGAGTTTCCCTTCTCTTGCGCATATATTATAATATACATGTTATATCCCTTACTCGTTTTTTACGAGATCCACGGGCAAGATAGAGAGTAGTGAATTGGAGCCTTTCCCCGTCAACTAACGGGGTGTGTCCGTTAATTATATGTGTAAAGTCTCACGCAATACAGGAATTAATTCCTAAGTGCATGGTATTGTCTTTAAAAAAAATATCTGGTCGATCCAACTTAGTACCTCCCATCTCCACAGCTGCGTGTTAATATCACTCCACCAATGATGCTTCTTATACATCCTTACTAATATTATAAATGCGAAAGTAAGGATGTTTGTTTATTTGTTTGTTTGTTACGCTTTCACGCTTAAACCACTGAACCAATTTCAAAAATTCTTTCACCATTGGAAAGCTATAATAGCAGGGAGTAACATAAGCCTTATTTTATCCCAGTATTCCCACGGGAACGGGAACTACGCGGGTAAGGCGACTGAAACCGAAGCGAAGCGAGGGCGGGTGGCTAGTATATGTATATTTTACTTATTAAATACATAAATATATTTTCCACGCAATAATTAGAGCTCGTAGTCTCAATTGGCGCGTTTCAACAAAGAATCTCTTTTACATTATAATGGTAACTAGATATGCGAACGATTTCACACATATTTAATTACGCACTTTGACCATCACACACGCAAAGTACACTCAACTCGTCGTTGCTCTACATTTAGCCGGATTTGTTGGCATTTATTATCACTGCTCCATTCCTACGTACTGTTTGTTTTATTGTCCATAGCTTTTCCTGATAAATTTTATTTTACATTTGGTTATTTAAAATAATAGTAATTTCCCTTGGAACTAGTATAGAGTATTAGTTTTAAGCAAACGAACTCTTCAGCCTTGTGCGTATAATAAACATTATTCCTCGTGGAGGCGATGTAAGGATACAATAGCCGCTATACTTTTCTTGCATATATTAAAAAAAATAAGTAGATATCAATGCAAGAGCAATCTAAATAAAAAACCCCTGACCAGTAGCCCAACTTTCTCTTATTGTAGAACAGACCCTCTGTAGTAATGGGACAGATGTTTATGGACTCAAGAAGAAAAACAAAAAGTGTCTATTTCGATTATCCCCAGCTGTACAAAAAAGTCCCATTTTTGAAAACGGAGTACAAATGATTATTCGTTATACTGTTAGCAACATGTTCTTGTTTTTATTTAAATACATAGTTTTAGCTGATCCCGTAAGATTATCCCTTGTTCTTTGTTTTATTTTTTAACTTTTAATTTCATATTTTGACGTATTTAAGCGTCTCGTTTCAAATCACATTAATTACGTCTTGTCGAAGTCATACTGAAGTATAAATATAATTATTTATCTATCAATAAGACACAAACATATACTAAACAACTGAAGTGTGTTCGGTAAACAGAAACGGTAATTGTGTGTAAGCTAAATGAAAGTTAACATTCTCTTGACGAAATAAACCGTTACGAATGAAACATATAATTTAAAACGAGGAGTACCATTTGTAAGTTATGTATCTATTCTATTACCAAATGTTTTGTGTCGTCTAATTACAAAGGTGTGTCTAAACGATAAGTGAATGGCTCGAAGTGTAGAGCGGAACTAACGAGCTAAATGGATCGTGGAGGGATCAACAGGCTTACGCATATGGGACATGTCGTAACGAGCTTTAGTTATTAGCGCTATGTTAACTTGTTATTTGATTTCTCGCATCCGTTCATTATATTTGATTTAGGAATAGATACGAAATATGTTGGAGTTGTGAATATTAAAAATGTGTGTCCAAGCGAAATATACACTAGCTCAGTCTATATGGGCTAGGATATGGCGGCATATAAGTCTCCTTTTGTCATATTTAAAAATGTAAATGTATTAATATTTACATTTCTGCTAACTATTGAAAACCACATCCTCTCCTTACTCCAAATACTTGGGTCGACTCATAATGTACTCTTCTACCATCACACATATTGCAAAAGTTATTGTCAATAGTTTTATCACTGGCCGCCTGTCTGACGTCAATTCTCTGTGGGAATTCAATTATTGACCAGATGGTATAATATAGGTTTTGCTTAGTTCTATGTAAAGCATATTTTACGACACCCACGATCAATGTAAGGGTTGATAGATATAGTCGCTACCACACAGTTATTAACTACTAAAAACATGGGTGTTTAAATTTGACTACAATAGTTTCCGAGTATTTTCAAACAAACTTTCTAGGCTTTATTTAATATTATAGATTTACAAGATTAAAGTTTCAAAATTATCTTTGCGTCGTTGATTACTTTACAAGCGGTTCATAAGTATCTCCAGACATCCGTTACGGAAACTTTTAAAGATAAGATAAAAGATACTTCCTACTGGGGCTCCTTTAAGTTGTTATATTGTGATACGCATAATTATGGTATACACATGTTAAAGTATAGATATATTCTTAGCAAGAATACTTATCATCAACGGACCGAACTGGAAGAGAACTATAGTATGAACTCTTTAATAATATCGGTGTTACTCTACCAATATGATTAAAGACTTTAGTTTTCTTCCACTGCGTATATGCTCTGGCCAAAACCCTTTATCGTGTATTACTTCCATACTCATACGATTCTTTTAAATATTGCCTTTCATACATATCCACCTTTTCTTGCATTTTTGTTGCATTCCTCCACATTCAAACTCAGTCTTGTCTTCACACGTCTTCGATTAAGAGGCGGACCAAACCCTAGCTTACGGTAGGCATTAACAACAATCTCTCACAAACTTCGCACATACTCGTACATACTCCCACTGTTCAGAGACACCGCTAACCAGAAAAATATGCTGTTAGTACATCTCTATGACTCAAACATAGACGACAACAGATTTTTAAACGGTATTATTTAGCTTGCCCTGCTTGTTTTTTGTGTCTAAGCTACTAAATGAATTTTTTCACCCTTTCCGTTGACCAATTAATCTGAAATGGTACACATCATAGTTCGGATGACAATACATTATTCTGAATTCAATATAATTGTAGCACTAAGATGACGTCCAAAGAAATGGCGGATCACGTTTTTTTTGCTTAATCTCCTAAATATGAGTATCAAATGAAAGGGCTTGATTAGTAGAATAATATACATATAAAAAAAAATGCAAAACCAATGTGGTCACCAACAAAATGGCGGTTTACATGTTTTTCCACAATCGCTTACATATGAGTAGCAAATAGAAGGACTTCTAAAATTTATAATTGCATTTATTATGATTGTTGATGGTTTATAAACCTTTTCACGCACCCCTCCAATTAATTTTTTTAGCGGATCAATGCCCTAGATCGATGCCCTTGATCGGTGAGAAGTGTTGTTGAATGGTAACTAAGATCTACCTAATTCTATATTCGGCCTTAGAATATTATTCATGTCATTATTTTCAATAAAACAGTTTACCTAAAAAATTTCTGACCAATTTTTTTTGACAATGTTCATATGCAAGATATATTTGTGTATGACAAATATATCTTGCATATGAACATTAAATATATATTTTTTCATGTGCTAAAAGTTCTTAATGAAATTAATTTAAATAGAATTAATTTAAAATTCGTAATAGTTACCGCAATATTGAAGTGTGAAAACAGAATAAACTCATTAACATTTTTATTATTACAGAACATTCTCAGTCACTATAAAATAAATAAAATCACACAAAAACTCCCATGGTTTTTTATCGCCATCGTACATTGTAATTATACTAATAAGGTGATTATCATACTAATGGTCATACGTGATACAATTATGTATGAGCCCAAACAACTACTTACTCAATTATTTACAATGCTCAAAAGCCATATAGAGTGTGCAGTTGAGAATATAATGTCTATATTAATTTTGAAATTAAATAATTTTGTCCCTATATATTTAGTTATGTTCACGGAAAATTGTATAACTATCTTTATGACTAGGGTTTTCGAGTTTAGTTTCACTTGAATTCTTATGAATATAGATACTATTTCCAAATTTCTTCATGAGAGATAAAGTTACAATCTTGTATTCTAAACTATGTAGCTATGTAATTAAAGATATGCAACTTACAAACTTCCTCTATTACAATCATCCTTATTTTATCCATTCTTTTCACTATATAAATATATACATGCGTTTTATGTAAAAAAACCCATGTGGAAACGGGTTAAGAAATGTAAGGTATCGCCACCACGTATTTTACCATGGAAGTCATAAAAACAAGAGAACACCAGAAAAATACGTAGCAACAGGCTCCTGAGAACTTTAGAGAGGCCTAAATATAAAATTTCTCCATATGGTTACGGAGTGAGAATACAATCCAGGGCTATCCTCGCGGTTATCATAAAGGACAACTAAGAAATTTAAATGAATAACATAAATGCAAAAGAAACTCAAAACAAAACTATATCAATGCTGACTGACTAGGGAAACTGGTTACCGGGTTGAGAGCCTTCCGCTCGCCCATTGCCCGCGTTAAGCTGTCAAGGTCATCTGCGACCAACAGCTAAATACACACACAAAAAAAAAAAAAGAGAATCTGGCCATTGGAACTGAAACTAGGATATTGGGCTATATTCCATCCAATATGGAATATAGTCAGGCTGAACAATGAGACGCATACAGCTAAAGAAGAAGAAAATGAAACAAACATACCGATGATTTCAAATAGGTCTTTATAATGTCATTCCCGTGATATGTCGACGAATAATTTCACAGTTTACGTTCCAGCTTGTGACCGTTAAACTGGTTTGGAACAGTTTGTATCTGTCGAACCGAGACAGGAACCCCTTAGGGGAGCTGTTTATCGGGAGCTTTCGAATATTATTGAACAATGTGATATAAAGATGCATCTCTAATAATGAAAACAAAATAATATTGATGTGTTTTCTTAAGTATTGTACAAAGTTGACAATATTAATAAATGTATTTAATTCCATTTCATTACTCGGCATGATATTATCCAACATCATCATCCTGCTCTGTTCCCAATTATTTATGGTCGATGCAATGTGTGCTTGTCTTTCACAGTACATATTTCAAAATTTATTGACAATAGTTTATGACCGACCGCCTGCCTTACGTTAACCCTTCTTGGAATGCAATTGGAATGCAAATTAACCATACGGCATCAGATGGAATGGCCCAGGTCGATGCGCTTTGCATCTTAGTCTTGTTTTATGACAACCAGCAAAGGGTTGGTAGCATTCCCAGCCGTCACCACACAGCACGATATTATCCAACATATTGCTTTATATAATCAGATGTTACACATTCACCGCCTTCTGTAAGGTAGTCGTCTCACAGAAAGAGGTGATGGATAGTATGCAGTAAGAACTCCTCTACAGCGACATGATCCGCCGCCGGTGACTTGGGTTGCCCAGGCACGAGTACTTGCGCCTGATGCCCCCCTAACCGAAGCGGCGGGTGACTGGACTGAGGGTTAGTCCATCACCCGAAGAGAGGCTGACTGCGTGTTGACGACGCCCCGGAGGGGCTCAAGGAGGGACAGTACCCGAAATAGTATCCCGCCGTGTTGGCCGCGGACGTCAAGGATTCGATGCCTGTGGTGCGTCAATAGTGAAAGGGATAGAATACGGCGAGTTAGGGCTCGCGGGTTACCCTATCGGCGTGCGTCCGCAACATAATTTACCAAAAAATGATCTTTCCATAGAAGCCTAGACGAGAAGACGAGTATGTACCTTACAAGCTACGTATCTGATGGTTTGCACATACTCTTTGAGGCATTAAAAATATTCAACTTGATGACGATAAAGTCAAACTTGCTTTGTTGAACTAATAAATGTTAGTTTTTTAACAAATTCCAATAAATGAAATGGTTATGCATATTAAAAATATAAAGTGTACTAGCTTTTGCCCGCGGCTTCGCCCGCGTAAAAGTTGGCTTGCATATTTCTTTTTATTGTGTTATTGTGGTGACGGAGTAAGAAAACAATTCACCACTCCCTATCTTGCCCGTGGATGTCGTATAAGACGACTATGGGATATATACACATAACATCTATGCAAGAGAAGGAAAGCTCGAAAAATGAAACCCTATACCAACATATCTGACCAGCATGGTATAGTAGGTCAAATTCCCTCCCATTATGGAGGAGGCCCGAGTCCAAGAGTGGGAAGTATGTGGGCTGCGATGATGATGATGATGATGATATTTCTTAATTTAAGAAATACTCTATCTGTGTGTCAATTTTCATCCAAATCTGGTCAACAGTTTACGCGTGATCGAGTAAGAAAGGTCCAAATAACTTCACAAATTTTTATATTTGAATATTACTTCCACCCTTGTAGCTCAAATTCACGTGGAAAGACGATGATAAATATGGCCATCCATCCATGATAGGTTTCCATTAGTGAAAAAGAATAATATTGATCAAACTCCTGTAGTTTCACCCACGTAGACCCCATTGCCATGCGAATGCCGAGATAAAAATTGCCTATGTTACTCGCTGATATTATAAGTCTACATAGGTGAAAAAAAAATTGTACTAACAAATCCCATACAAATATCCAAGATAAAAATTGCCTATGTTACTCGCTGATAACGTAGCTTGTTGAAAGAATTTTAAAGATTGGTCAACATCCACCGCTTTCTCTCGCAGAGTTCTCGTTCTGGGCAAACACCAGGATGAAAATAGCCTTTATTTGTTATTCGCTGATAATGTAGATTTTCATTCGTAAATTAATTTTTATATCCATTAAATGTCCGCGATTTCACCCACATTGTGCCCGGGCCCGTAGTAATATTGGGATAAAAAATAGCCTAAATATGTTCATCATCATTTCGTCTCATATACGTCCCACTGCTGGGCTCGTGCCTCCTCCATAGTAGGAGGGAAATTAACCTTACTATACCATGCTGGTCAGGCAGGTTGGTATAGGGTTTTGTTTCGAGTTTTCCATCTCTTGCATAGATGTCATATGCGTAATATATCCCTGAGTCGTCTCTTACGACATCCACGGGTAAGAGAGGGGGTGGTGAATTGTATTCTTACTCCGTCACCACACGGAATAAAACCTAAATATGTTACTCGCTTAAAATTAGCTTTCCGTTAGTGAAATAATTTTAAAATCGATTAAATTCTCACAGTTGCTCCAGCCACACCGGGATAAAATATAGCCTTGGATAAAATATAGCCTAAGTTATTCCTTATGTAAGGCTTGGTAGACCTGGTGGTAAAGTATTATTAGTATTGGTCCAGCCGTTTTGAAGATTACCCGTATCGAATAGACAGACAAAAAAAATTGAGCCGATTTTAGGGTTTCGTACCCAAAGGGTAAAAACGGAACCCTATTACTAAAACTTCGCTGTCTGTCTGTCCGTCTGTCTGTCACCAAGCTGTATCTCAAGGACCGCAATAGCTAGACAGTTGAATTTTTTACAAATTATGCATTTCTGTTGCCGCTATAACAATAAATATTAAAAACAAAATAAAATAAATATTTAAGGGGGGCTCCTATACAACAAACGCAATTTTCCCCTTTTTTATAGATAATGGTACGGAACCCTTCGTGCGTGACCCCGACTCGCACTTGGCCGGTTTTTTAGACATAGGTATCGTGCAAATAATTGTGTGAGCATAAATAAAACCTATTATTTTGACAACAAATAGACGCTTCACATTTGTTTATTTCTAGAGATAGAAAATTGGATTAATATCTTGATTTTAACTTACTGTCTGGTAGCGGCTAGGAATATTATAACACTTTCATTGTTTGTGGGTGTCGCAAAATACTACTAAGACAAAGATTTACATTGACCTGGACCAATTGGCGATGCCATCTAGCCAGCTATGTCGTCTGGCAGGCAGCTGGTCATAAAATGTTGCTAAAAGAACCTTTGCAATATATCTACGATGGCAGAGGACCGGATACATATTGCGTCGATCCAAAGTAATCTTGATAAGCGAGCATTAAGAAAAAATAATGGGGTAACCCAAGAAAGCCGATCGTGTACTAAAATGATCGTTCCTAGGCTCAGTGATATCGGTTTTACGCTTTTCACCTCCTTAGGGGTAAAATTGCAAAAACTCTTTTTTAGTGAGCACTTTCCCCAAGAAAGAGAACTTTGTACAAAATTTCACGTTTCTAGTAGGGATGTGACTTGGAGGGAAAATAATCGATTTTTTAAATAATCGATTTTTTGTTCTTCAAAATAAATCGATTATAAAATAATCGATTAATTAAAAATAAATAATCGATTATAAAATAATCGATTAATTAAAAATAAATAATCGATTATAAAATAATCGATTAATTAAAAATAAATAATAGATTATAAAATAATCGATTTTTCCCAACAGGATTATGATGACTTTTTTTAGGAAATGTGAGCTTCATCTTCTAATATAATATGAAATACTGCGCGCAGTATTGTGATGACCTTATTTTTTTAGGAAAATCGATTTTATTATAAAAATAATCGATTTTCTATTATTTTGAAAATCGATTGTAAAAATCGATTATTACAAAAAAAAATCGATTAATAATCGATTATTATAAAAATCGATTATTTTTTCACATCCCTAGTTTCTAGGCCTAATGATTTCGGATATACATTTTTCACCCCCTTAGAGATTGAATTTCAAAAACTAATTTTTTAGAGCTCATTTACAACAAAAGAAGGAGAATCACACAATACACAGAAATACATAGTTTCACGTTCCTAGCCCCGATAGTTTCGGCTATACGATTTTCACCCCCTTAAGGGGTGATTTTCCAAAAATCCTTCGTTAGAGCTCGTGTTCCTCAAGAAACACAACGGTGTAAAAAAAAATTACGCTTCTAGGCCCAGTGGTTTCGGCTTTATGCTTTTTTGTCTTTTAGGGGTTGAATTTCATCCCCAAATAAATGCAATTTCCAAAACGCTAGAATAAATATTTATTTATATATTATCAAGTGCCTTAATACAAAGATTCATGGTTATATCATCGAAAATGATAAATTTGCATACTAAATGTCAACCCCTATTTCAACCCCTTATACTCATTTGTTCACGATTTCTTTGCTAGAGCTCGTGTACCCTAAGAAATTCTACGGTGTAATAAAAGAATTACGTTTCTAGGCCCAGTGGTTTCGGCTTTATGCTTTTTTGTCTTTTAGGGGTTGAATTTCATCCCCATATAAATGAAATTTCCAAAACGCTCGAACAAATATTTATGTATATATTATCAAGTGCCTTAATACAAAGATTCACGATTCTATCATCGAAAATGAAGAATTTCCATACAAAATATCATCCCCTATTTCAACCCCTTATACCCATTTTTTCGCTATAAAAAGTAGCCTATGTCCTTTCTCAAGCTTTAGTCCATCTCTGTACCAAATTTCATCAAAATCGGTTCAATGGTTTAGACGTGAAAGCGTAACAGACAGACAGACAGACAGAGTTACTTTCGCATTTATAATATTAGTAAGGATTATGATAACAATTTATCATTGTCTAATATTATCAGCATAATGTATATTAGTCGTGTTATCGTACTCTTTAATCTAATGATTTGGTTCTTCTTTCGTCCACGATGGAGCTTGTAACGTTAATTTCCTTATTTATTTAGCTGCAGTGTTATTATTCATATAGTTTGGTTCTAATGAATAAAGTTATGTTTAATAAAAGGTCCAAGTAGTTATATAATACGTTATATTTTACAAATGGAATTAATTAGCTATTTAAAGCAGCATCTATAAATTGCGGTTTACTTGTTTATAAAATTACAAAGTAGTAAGTAGTTTAACTTAAATATAAATAATGATAATACCTAATAACATTACGAATTTAAAATAAAACATTAATTAATTATGATCGCTTTATAAAATGCTTTCTTTATATTTTGTATCCCTTGCAGTTCGTAGGTCTTTTCGAAGTAATTAGTAATATGACGAAAAAAGCTGATTTTTTATAAAAACTAATGAAGCTGATTTTTTATAATGTGCATGCGAAGCGTAACAATATCGAGTGGGTGACGCTCTTAGCAAGTGAGTAAAGTCCGTGTCATTAAAATAATCCCAGTATAAAATAACTTTGTAAAAATAATTAGAATATTATAGACGTAAACAGGAATACTTTGATCTATCCATTCAAACTAGAAAAGTGTATGTATTTGTACAATTACATTAAGATTTTACATTTTCTTCATATAATGTAAATATGATATTATAAAATGATATTGTTATTATTATTTTTATTGTATCTTTTTTTTAAAGACACAAATAGTAGTTTTAGTCTGAATAGATTCTACAGAACTTACACTTTCGTATCTATGTCTATCAAATAGACTATTTGCTTAAAATAGGTGTAAATCTTCAATAATACAAGTATTTAGAAGTTCGATATAGAGATCAAACTATTATACTTGCTACCTTAATGATAACTAATTTAAACATGAACAACGCTCCAAGTCCTATTAACGTTATATTAATTTAGATGATAATGCTAATATACTTCAAATATATTCTATTACAGCAGTGATTATTAATAACCATAATATCTTGTTTGTCACTTGATATAAAATATATCACATTATTAGAGATGTGCCGAGTAGTCGGCGACTAGTCGGTAAAACTGACTATTCGGTTACTATCGTAATCGGTGAATGGTCGGCGACTATTCGGCAAAAAGCGCCGACTATCCGCCTTTCTTACTGTGTATGTATTTCTCAATAAAATTTACGAGTACATAGGAGGCATTAGGTTTAATACGTTCCTTATAGTTGTAGTATTTGTTAGTTTTATCTGGTCACCACTAGAAATTATCATATGACATGCCATCGGTTACACTTCACTTTTGCCATTGTCCAATGGCGAAAGAAAAGCCATACCCAAAAATTTATTTTTGACATGATTAAATTTTGATTAAGTTCTATCACTTTAATGATTAATAACAATATTACAGCCCCATTACCCATTGTATTCCTTCCCTATTGTCATTGGGCCAACCCGAATAGCAATACCGAATCCTTGACGTCCGTGGAGGTAGTGCGTGTGCATGAAGCAGCTGTAGGTAAACGAATCGTCACGGAAATATCCGAACATCCCCAAAACCGTGATCAGCTGAGCCGACTATTCGGCCGGTTAGTCGGCCATAGTCATAGTCGGCACATCTCTACAATTTATTCAAAATGTATCACTTGAACTTCGTTTTTCACAGAATATTTAGAGCTGAGAGGGGTTCTGATACCATTTTATGGTGTTTCAAATACCATTTTAGATATTTATCTCAGATTAATATACTAGATAATGGTGGAATAGGGAGTCACTACGTTGGTATCAGTATACAGACTTGTGAACTGTACTTATAGCATGTTCTGCGCAGTTGGTTGGTATCCGTTGACATTGGCCGTCATGGTTGAGATGCCGGCTGGAGGACATGTAACATACCTATATCTACTAAGACATATCACATTTTTTACATTTATATATATATATTAAAAGCGTTCTCCCTTTCTATTCCATGATTATCGGATTGTGTATTCTGTAACGTACCTATCATCATCTCAGCTCATATAAGTCTAACTACTGGGCTCGAGCCTCCTCCATAAATGGAGGCGAATTAATCTATAATACCATGCTTGCCAGACGGGTTGGTATAAAGTTTTATTTCGACTTTTCCTCTTCTTGCCCAATTTTTATATGCATATTACATTCCTTATTCGTATTTTAGGACATCCACGGGTAAGAAATGGAGTGGTGCACTGTGATCTTACTCCGTCACCACGCGGCAATGTGACACTATATCAAACAGCCTGAAACGACAAAATTTCTTTTTCTCTATTTATGTTAATTTTGAGTTAGTGGTAGTTTATTATCTTTATCCTCTATATATACAAGGGGACTGAAATATGAAGGAAAAAAACTTGCAACAATAGGACGTGTATGAGCTGAAGAGCATTAAAAGAAGATATTCTTATTTATTTTTACCAATGAAGAAACTATAGACCATGAATAGAAGCATTGCTACATTAAATAGGAATATTAGTAATGAAATATCAAGATTTATTTACAGAATGTTTAAAAAATAACACAATTTTACTTCAGTAGTAACTTAAGGAACGAATTAATAGTAGCGAGTGAATAAATATTTATGTCATTCACTGGGCTGAGAAAAACAAATTACGGCTAATAAATGAGCAATTAAAACCATTTTGTTGTCTAATCGGTAGATGATTATGTTAACTGTATTTGTTTACTACGTTCCACTCCAAACCTCGGATATTCTTATTCTATGGAAGAATAGGACTACCCACCTCTCCAATCACATTTGGCATAGGCATGTGTCATAGTAAAATAGCTTAATTCGATTCCATGAAGTCTATGTTGAGAATGTAGACGATTCTGACTGGAGAGGAAACGTCGCTTCCAATTACCAAGAGTCCCAAGGGAACATGACGACATATAGATGTTTCGGAAAGTACCTATGCCATACAGAGAGATATCGCAAGTTCATCACTGCGGTAACCGTCTTGAGATGACAATGCAGCATACGGTGTTGACACTTGGATTAAATAATGCCTAGGTCTTACTAAGATAATTGATCAGAAAAATTTCCTAACGGCATTAGCGGCATAAATACACAACTTTGGATAAAATGGTGACTAACGCCCGCCAAAGCTCCGAGGTCGCCAAAACTAAAAATATAGGTCTAAATATCTGAGGATCAGTCAGGTGGCGTAATCGATATTAATATGCAAGTGTAAGGTGGTCATAAGTCAAAAAATAAAAAATATGGGTGGACTCCAAATTTTGTACCAGAAGAGGGGGGCTGCAATCCAGACCTATACTTGCATTGCTTTTCGATTTAATTTCTATGGTTGGAGTAGCCTCAGATTAGATCATTACCCTCCTTACAGTTGCCCTCTTGGATCTGTTGTTACGCGAAGAATATCCGAGTAAGGAAAATCATCGCGTAATTTAGTCGGGCAATTTGGTAAAGAAAAAAAAAACAATTTAAAACGGTACACAATTTGACTTATTATTGTAACTAAAAATATTAAAGCAATATTACTTTTATCCAAAAAAATTTATGGTATATATTTGATCTTTTGATCATTTTTATTGTTAACAATTACTTTGTCCATTCTCATCACAATGCAACGTAGAACTGTATGGTATCCACCATTATTGTACATGTGATACACGTTAATTTACGAACATTCATAAATGTATGATAACGCCATCATCACTGCAAGTTGTATATTATCATGACGATAAGAACAATAATAATAGCATTATTGGTTGCACACCAGCTTCAAGATAAGCATCGTATTGAAATCACCAAAAAATATTTTTATCTTCGATTTATGCAGTTTGGATGAGAAAATTTTAACACATGTATTTAAACACTTTTTGTTAATTTATCTTTTCACATACATCAATATAACCGTCATTCGTTATCATCTCAGCTCTTATACGTCCCACTGGTAGACTCGCGTCTCCTCCAAAACAAGAAGGAATTTGAGCCACTAAATCAAGCTGATTAAGTGGGTTGGCAGAGTATTTTTTCGGGATTCCCTTATCTTTCATAAATATTATCTGTATATTATATCCCTACACACGGCAAAGGCATCATTATAGAGATTGATTTATTTAATTCTATTGCCAGTTTATATGATCATTTGGTTAATACAATTGGGCAAATATTGAAGCCAGAGCAATCTGGCTTCAATATTTGCTTGGCGCCGATAAGTATGTAATGCTCAAATAGGTGGCTGTTTATATGCAATTCGTGTAAAAATTGTTTTCTCTTTAGTGTAAAAACTGTATATTTGCCACTGTTTTGCCGCCTCTGCCTATCCTAAAACTATCATATGAGACTATTCGGGCTCATAAATGTTAGGGTTACTATAAGAGAAGAAATATTCTAAACAAAACTATGCTAGTCGTGGAATAGTAGTTCAAATTACCTTCTATTCTGAAGAATGTTAATACAAGCGTATATGTAATATTGCTAGGTATGGACAAGTAAGACCCTGAACCTGACGAATTAAAACCTTGCTACTCATACAATGATTATGGATTGACCAATTGCTACATTACTAAAACTTAACTATTTTTATAAACAACAAAAGGAAGTTGACGGATTACATCTATTAATAACCACAGCGGAAGTCAATATATAACTTATTACTTGAACTTCGTAATAACCTTAGTATACTTCCTCTTCCGTAAGTCATATAACATTCCTGTTTGGATTCTTCTTTAACACATTAGTGACATAGTAAGATAAAAAAATGACCTTAACCACTCCGATATCAGTCAGTGATAATATAACATGATTATGTGTAGGGTTGTCACATGGTGTGGGGGTACGGACCGGGCATTAGGCCGCCACCGACAGAGAAGCCGACCGCGTGAGTTCAATGTAGTCGAAAGGTCCGCCTGGCTAGATGTGCTAGAATCCAATGATGATGGGGAATGGATACGGTGGCTTATGGGGCCGCACGCTGGCCTTTACTCGTCCCGGATAGATTGGGTAAATGAGTTGAGACCATAGCCTAATACCAAAAATAAGAAAGCAAAGCAGAGCGCAAATGAGGACTGCCGACGGAAACTTAAAAATATTAACGAACAGTTGTTATTTTTGGATATTCATTTTAATTTGTATTTGATCTTAATTCAAAACTTTTGATATCTATCGACACGGATATAATTAATAATACGTGACTATGTCGGTGGAGACTTACATGAATTGACTCCCCATCCAAACTCATCCAAACTTGCCTATAGAAGTTTTCACTTATACACTCATTCTGAATACATCTGTTAATGGCGTAACTTTAAAACTTTCTTTAGTCCCTAGTGGTGATGTGAAGTATCCACTTATTATAATAAATTACATGTTATGTGTTTGATCTTGTCTTTTTTTGTAAAAAAAAAATTGTCTACTTTGTTCACAATACAGCATAGAACTGTACCGTATCCAATATCCATCATTATTATTTTTAAGACACTTTGAACTAAGGAAATATTCGAAATAAAACCCTATACCAACCTGTCTGACTAGCATGGTATAGTAAGGTCAAATTCCCTCCTTTTGTGGAGGACGCTCGATCCGATCGAAGTGGGACGTATGTGAGCAGAGATATGATGATGAGTAAACAGACACATTATGTCCAGACTCTGAACATTTTGTGAATCGCACAAAATGTTGTCTTGCGTGGGATTGGAACCCCTGACACTGGCACTGTAGGTCGGTATCTTACTCACTACGCCATCTGTGCAGTTATGTACATACGTGATACACGTGAATTTACGAAAATTCATCAGTGATGAATCATCACTGTATGACAATATCATCACTACAAGTTCTATATTATTATGGCGATAAGAACAATAGTAATAGGAATAGCATAGTAATTGGTTGCATACCAGCTTTAAGATAAGCTTCAAATTCGTCTGTATAAAATCTATTATATTATCGCTGTATTATATTTTTCTTATTCCCTCCGTGTATGTCGTAAGAGTCGACTAAAGGATATCCTTTACTATATATATAGTATACAGATAACATCGATACAAGAGAAGAAAAACTCTAAATGAAACCCTATGCCAACACTTCTGATCAGCGTGATATAGTAGGTCAAATTCCCTCCCATAATGTATGTAGAAGACCCGAGCCCAATAGTGACAAAGTCGTAAAAGACGACTGAGGGATATGATATGCAGGCAATGCATAGATATGGAAGAGACGGAAAATTCGAACGAAAACTACCAACACGTTTGACCAGCGTAATATAGTAAGTCAATTTCCTTCTCATAGTGGAGGAGGCCGGAGCCCAACAATGAGACTTAAGTGGACCGAGTTGATGATGATGATGATTATGTTTATCAAATAGAATAGTATAATTTAATTGAGTAAAGCAGATTTCGCGGATAGCTTGACAGTTCTCTGTAAAATTCGTTGCTTACACGTTAAAACCCTCAGTAAATCTTGACAGGTAATCAATCATGTGTACGTGTATTAGAAGACGATAATGATGACTTGTTTAGAAGTAAGACTATTTTTAGATTAGAAGCAGGACCTGAACCTTCAGAAAATAGTTCAAACATTTGTAGAGCAAGCTTTGTTGTTTGCTTTCACAGAATTCTAAAGTGGGTCCAGATTTGCATTAATTTGGCACAAATAACGTTTAAAAAGTGTCTAGTAATAACTAATCAATTTATTACATCCCGCATAATATATTTTCAGAGTTGGATCTGAGCCGGGTACATCTATATATCATAAACTTTTTTAAGAATTTGATTTGTTTTCGTTTCAGTAACTCGTTTTTGCGTTTATAGTCCATTTTAACAGAGAAAACAGTACAAATTATGTACAATATTTTTACTGAGAGCTAAGAAATAGATATTACAAAAATTGACATAATGATGGTATATCGTGTTATGTAATAGGTATCGTGGATGGAATTTTATAATTTTATTTTTTTTATCTCAGCTCGTAAACGTGCCACTGTTGGGCTTCAAGCCTCCTCTAATAGGAGGATAATTACACCACGCTGGTCAGACGGATTGGTATAGCATTTTATTTCGAGTTTTCCTTCTCTTGCATGTTATATGTTTACTACATCCCATAGTCGCCTTTCACGACAATAACAAGCAATCACCACACGGCCAATACATAGGCAAAGAAAAAAAGCCCGCTAATAGCTCGTTATAAATGAAAATAAGAACTTCCGCGTAGTTACAGTAATTGAACCTACTCGTTCACAGTACTTTTAAGTTAATACCATCGCATTTAACCTTACCCTTTAAAACAGGTTGATTATTATGACTTCTTTTCTTAGTATAGTCTCTTGGCACATCCCTAGCTAGTGATGTACCGGCCATCTCTCAAGTCCATTATCATCAAAAGTTGACAATTCAGAGATAACAATATACATAGTTATTATACGCAATCATTATTTATGTTTAAGATTTTGGTACCTAATAATAATTCAATTTGAAAACGAAGTATTAATAAAATGATTTGATATAGCAATCAGCTTCAGATAGATACGTATTCGGAGATTCGCAATACCCGCAATTCATGCATATTACTTAAAATGAAAACCTTAGTATAATTCGTTTTTAATCGCTCGAGTGACAAATGTTCCACAAATTTTTACCGGTTGCGAATTTCATTTAACAAGCTCAACGTCAATGCGCTCAGCCAATTGTGTCATAACAATGACAATTTACTGAGAAGTGAACGTCTTTTGTCCTATGCACCCTGGGACCAGTTTACACCCAAATAAAAATCAACATTACAACAAAGTGCATTATCAAGGAACAACTTTGCGGAAGACTGCCGTTATTATCTAGACGGGGCAACACTCATTATGTACATCCTATTCTCCCACGAAAGAACCCCGTTCGATAAGAAAGGATAGATATATGGCGTCGTGATCAATGGGTGAAAAAAAATGTAGTGACGTCGACAGGATGCTCGGGCGCAGCTGGCTGGCTTTTGTGTTTTGTTTTTTTTTTCTTTTTCCACAGATAAAAAGAGGTTCGTTTTGCGCAGTTTAGCTTCGAACAACTCGCGCCTGTTTCCGTAATGGGAACGGAAAATGTTAATGAAGCATACGTTTCTGTAGAACGCGTGTTAAATTATATGCCCGTGCCATTAAGGCCCCTGCTATTTGTGGCAATTACCTGTTGAACATATACAGGATTAATTAGATTTACTGTCAATTTGGACCACCAAATCGATAAACTTAAACTTTTTCTTTAGTTCGGAATAATTTTAAGGAATTGAATTTTAACTTGGGGAGTCACAAAAGTCCAATTTTACTGCGACATGTAAGAGTGGCATCATTCTTGTAAAACCATTTTTTGTTCTTAATTTTTTCAATATTAAGCGCCACCTTTTGCGACAATGTTGTCCGCGAAAGGAGGCGGCGGTTCAAATCAGGAAGGGATAGCCTCCACACTGACAGGCTACGTAATTATGCGTTGGGCGGTACAGTCCCTAATAGTTAGGCAATGGGCAACACACACGCCGCCCGTGCCGTTCGGAGTGATAATAAATCGGAGCGCGGCTCCATAACCCACCGTATCTATGCCCTTCGCCTTTGGCCGACCACCGGTACCGAGTTCCATGTCGTCCGTGGCCAGCCCGGAGGTACCCTTTGGGGTACCGTCTCCTAATGCCGCCTTAGTCCTCAACCGCGGTTGTTCGGAATGCCATCCGCAGAGAGACTGACCGTGTGAGGGCGACCATTTGATAAATAAGCGCCGAAGCGTCGAAGAAGGTTGGTTCCCAAAATGGTAAGCTCGATGTGCGACCACCGAAGTCAAGCAAACGAAACCAGTGGCCAACTTATTTGGCTGTGAGGGATTATGCTGCAGATTATAGAGCCGCACGTATCCGTCACTCTCCCGTTGCCTTGGATAGGTTGAGCGGAGTGTGATCATGTATCAATAATGAGCGTAAAAATCTATAGGATATCTCACATTTTGCCCTCTTTGAATGTGAGTTTTCGCTTTGGAGTTATGGTTGGGGTCATTCGTGTTATTAGGGTTTTTTTTATCAATAGACCACAATAGATTCGTACTTATTTGATAAAGGTCTAGCCACCTGGACGAGTATAAAATCTAAATTGGGATCATACAATTTTCATTTGCATTCACCAAAAGTTTTAGTGATACGGTAGCCTAAATAATTATTTCGTTAGTGATATAAACGGTGACTTGTCTAGTAATGTTTATGATGCCAAAACACATTGACCCAGTTCCGCAAACGGTCCTGTAGTTTGCTATTCAACTTTGTAGAACTTAAAATATGTATTCGTTTGCATACAGCCGCTGTGGTCGACCTATGAATTTGCTCAGATATCCAAATTGTTCGATTAACTACGAGTATTTGTTGTTTGATATGCTACAGCGTATTTTATTTGTGCTTCAATAGTTCAATAATGTTTGCGTTTGAATTTAAATGAATGTTTTTATTTTTGTTTACATTGTACCTAAACATGTTGTGTAATTTCATGGTAAACATTTTAAACTAGAATTTCATAAATAATCATGTACATATGTAGATATCATTGTATCAATATGTTTTTCGAATGAGTTATTTTTCACTAACCGAAGTTAATGATATCTGATATTTCCGCGAGTATTACACATTATAAATAAAACTATTTTTACGCATGTTTTCTCGTTTTTTTTTTATTTTTGATTGCCCGACATTTCGAACACTTTTTTTTACTTTACAGCATTTATGAACGAAGTTTTGCATACAAAGCTAATTTAGTAGATAATATTAGGAGAGTTTTCTGTGTGGGGACAGAGTAAGAATCCAATTCAAAGCCTTATAGTAAAAGACGTCTCAAACAAATGATGTAGTAGATTAGGTAGAGAAGGCAAACTCGGTTTGAGTTAGTGCAATTGTGGCATATTCTAAATCCGTCACTATATAGACGAATATTCATGTGCCTTTATTTTCTGAATGCTGTTCCTTTTATTAATATTTAAAATCCAAAAATGTTATCACATCTATCTATATACTTAATATTAAATTTACTATTCAAATTTCGAAAAAGAAAATATTCTTAGAATTTTAAATTACACATCCCGCTAAAATGGTTACAAGGATTTTTTTAATACTCGTGTCTTCTTCTTCCTCTTTTATGTCTTGGAAATCAGCTACAAATACGAGCCATTTTTGCCAGTGTCAAGTTATAATTATCTTTTCAAGTTCTCAGTTTCTTCATGTCAGTAATGGTCTGTCAGTAAGTCAAAGTGTCGCCCTCAACAGTGTAATGGTCACTGTTAAGGGTATCTTCTGAGAATTTTGGTGGTAACAAAAAGGTATGTATAGCAATTTTATATCATATTCACTACACCGCAGCAGTTTTGCCACTATATATTACATAAAATGCCATCAAAATTATTTAATATAACACGTTAAAACACTAAGATATTGAATATAATACAAGAACACCACATGACACTTCAGATGCCCGCCAAAAACTCCATACTCGTGTCTATTATCATAGTAAGTAAGATACAGCTGTATAATATAATGAAGCTAAATTCAATTTAAACTATGTACCTATTTGCTTAATCGGACAGAGTGACGTTGGCGCATTATCCGACTATCGCCGTATGTCACCGGTTAAGAGTGACAAGGACAGAGTCATTCGTTAATAATTATTCAATCGTTTCATTACCACAGAACTAATAGTAGATTAGCTCAGATATGTATATATATTACATTAGTTATTTATTATCAAAAAATCTTTGGAGCTTCCTTCAAAACATCTTGATGGTTATCAAAATCAATTTATATTTAAGTACCTAATATTCCCAATTCAAATCGAACATGTTTTATTTAAATTTATGCTTATTGGAACCTCAATAAATAAATTCTACATATTTTACTCACAATAAAATTCTGGTGCTAGTTCACTGTATTTACTCTGTATTTATCATTCGGGTTTTGAAACTGGATTCAAATCCAATTAGTAAATTACTGTCTAAACTTTGCTTTATTACAGAGTTTGGATTTTATCAAATCATCATCGCCGCACATAAGTATAGCCCACTTTAAACCTCCTCCATAGTGGTAGAGAAATTGACCTATAATACATGGTTTTTTTTTTTTTTTTTTATTAATAATAAAAAAAAAACAAAAAAAATACATGGTATATTTTAGCTTCCTTCTTTTGCAGTGAAGTTATCTTTTTACGTCTTTATTCGTCTTTTACTCATGAAGAAGAATGGGCCGATGACCATTGTGTTCTTACTCCATCACCATATGGATAAGTGATCATACGGTTTTAAGATTAGGTACTAACTTATTTGTATGGTTATAGTAACATATTTTTTTATGTGAAACATGTATAGGCGATGGTGAACCTGATCGTTGGCGTGGCGTTAACGCCACGCTTCGATATGGACATTTGTGTAACGAAACCATAACGTGTTTTAGAATTCTGTACAACGCCATTTAGTGAGCTCAAAATAAATTATTAAACTAAATACATACCTGAAGTGTATACTAATAAAAATGAATGATAATTGAATAAAAATCATCATTTTCCAGGCGTCCTAAGCAACTGTTCCCTTTTATTCTTTATAGACTTAAGACATTATGCTCTCTAAGCATAATTAAAATATGTATGCGTATCTATCTTCATTTACTTAATAAAATGCCGGTAACTCTTGCTAGAACTCTATGAATTAGATTGAAAGAAAAAAAGAAACCACTTCGTTCCCACAAAGACTTGGTAAAATGATCATTGTATTATTTGTCTGTCACGTTAAGGTAAATAATAAATTTAAAAATAAATAGCAGAATGAACAAGTCATAAATAGGTAATTAAAGATAAAGATATATTTCGTACCGGAAAAATAGCCAGCCCAGCATAAACTACTTCTATGGTAAGACACTGTGCTAATTTCCTCTGTTGATCTTCATGCTGAGAATCATTGAATGCATTTCCTAGCCAGCAGTCGCTGTTAATTAACAAGTACATATTTATTTTTATTTATTGATTGTTAATATATTTTTTTGCCTAATTATAGTCTATTATAGTAATTGATTAGTTTTCGCTGTGTGGTAGCGGCTTCGAATACTACCAACCCTTGCTTTGCTCGTGGATGTCGTAAAAGACGACTAAGAGCCCTAGATTGACCCGGACCAACTCCATCTGGTACCATTTGGGTCAACGATTGCATTCCCAAGGAGGGTTGACGTCAGGCAGGCGGCCGGTCATAAAAGTCATTGCCGAAACTTTTTGCAATATGTCAAAACAGATGACATATTGCGTCGACCCCAAGTAATTGGGATAAGAGCAAGATGATGATGATGATGATGATTAGTTTTCGTTGAAACTTCTTTAAAAACTGCTGTCGTTAGAAGAACAACATCTAATTTATTTAACGATCATCATCATTCAGCCCTTCGCCGTTCATTGTTGGATGTATAGAATATCCATGGCGTGGTAATTCTTTCCTTTTTTTGTTTTTGGGTGGGCTACGGTTAGGGCACCCGCCGCCCGACTCTGTCCGGGGCGACAGAGGGGCGGCGCGCGGCCCCTTAACCCACCCATGTAGCACGTCGCCTTCGCCGTTGGGCCGACCACCGGTGCAGAGTTCCTTGACTTCAGTGGTCGACCCGACTGGTAATTATTTACTAGGGCTATTGCAAACATCGCCACACAGCGGGGTGAGCGGGTTGTCGATCGCAGTATAACGCTGTAGCCCAATCTCGTGTACTCTCAGCCGATTTTTACAACCCCCCCGAGCCGCAGTCGATACCCCACAGGGGGTGTCCTCGGGACCAGTCACTTAGCTTTAAACGGGTTGAGAGCCCTCAGCGCTCACCCAACAGTCCGTACAGGTAAAGTTGTCACAGCCATCTGCAGCCAACAACTAAGTCACACACAAAAAAAAAATTTATAAGGTGGCGACAAATATATTCAAAGGAATAAATAACCTTTGACTTCTGATGCTTACGCGTATATTACACATCTATACCAATAAATAAAATTGGAGTGTCTGTTTGTAATGTCAAAATAATAGGCTTTTTTCATGCTCACACGATTATTTGCACGACACCTATGCCTAAAATAGCATTTAAAAAATTTTTGTGTCTGTCTGTTTTTTCCGGGTAATCTTCAAAACGGCTGGACCGATTTCAAAAATTCTTTCACCAATGGAAAGCTATAATAACAGGGCGTAAACTAGGCTATATTTTATCCCGGTATTCCCACGGGAACGGGCACTACGCGGGTAAAACGACTAAAACCGAAGCGAAGCGAGGGCGGGTTGCTAGTCTTTAATAAACGCACGACAGGTCTATTGCCCATTTTACCAGTGACCACTATTTTCAACCACGACGAGAAATTAAGAATGAGAAACGAGAGAACGAGAAATTTTATATTCTTAAATACGTTACGATACTGACACGGATAATATTAAACTAAAAATAATAATTACATCCGTATATCGTTGATAAGAAGAGATTTTGTATTACGCACGACACGCACTTTCTATTGTCGAGAGAAAGTGACTTATGTATGTATTTCAAAGGCCTCGCAAAACTAATTTTTGATCGCCATCAATAAAAGCGAACAATGTCCGTGTTTTATAGAACTATATCTAAGCTTTATAATGAATGGTTCATCTAAAATAAGACTATGCCCCGCCTAAAATCTTTTTTATTTGTACTTTGTATTAGGTACAAAGCGATACAATAAATGTATCTTATGTAGCATCTTCATAGCTACAGCTTGCATACGTCCTATTGCTGGGCTTGAGCCCAGCAGTGCTTCTCCTCCACAACGGGTGGAAAACCGAACTACTACACCACGCTACTCAGACGGGTCGGCATAGGGTTTTATTTCAAGTTTTCATTCTCTAGATGCTATCTGCAAATTCTACTTTTACGACATCCAGGGGCGAGCAATCCGGTGGTGAATAATATTCTTACTCCATTACCAAGCGAAATATCATGTAGCATGTTATAAAATTTTAAATGAATATATAAGGATTTAAATAAATATAAGGGATTATTAATTTATTTACTAAGAATAACTAGTAAATAAATCTGTTAACCTCGTAGTGAAGCGGAATAATGATGTTCGTAAGATATTGTTAGAAACAGGTAGCAAGTAACAACATTATTTTTAGAAATTCTATGAAAAATAGCAAAATATTTATTATCATTTATAATAAAAAAAATCTTATTGATTTGTCTAATCAATAAATATTTTATTTTATCATCATCATCATCTCAGCCCAAATATGTTCCACTGATGGGTTCGGGCCACTTCTATTGTGAGAAGGCATTTGATCTACTGTACCACGTTGGCCAGATGTGTTGTCATAGAGTTTTGTTTTTAGTTTTCCCTCTCGTCGTCTTTTACGACACCCACGGGCAAGTGAGGGGGTGGTGAATTGTATTCTTCCTTTGTCACCATACGCAAAAACTTTATAAATATTTATAAAACTATATGTATATACTTATTGAATAGACGAAAAGCTAAATAAACTAAATAGCGATCACGATACCTAATGTAGTGAATTTGACTCCCACGAAGACAATTCTTAGAGCTGCCAACAAGTGCTTGTTTTAGAGTCTAGTTGCAAATCTGAATTAGGATGAACAAAATCCAAGATATCCCCCCAATTTGATATAATTTAACTAATATGACCATAATTTTTGTATGTCAAAACGGGACACTTGAGTAACAGTAAGTTTGATCGAGACACTCGCAGGAATAAATAAACATATAAAATTAAAAACTAAAAAAAAACAAGAACATGTGCAGGGTAAAACTATGAACTGATGATAATTTATGCTGTTTGTATATAATATATAATATTTCTGTACATCTCGGGACAACGGGACAGACCACCTGAAAACAGAACTAGCCCGTTCAAACCAAAACATATAGTCACATTGAGTATAACCATTTATTTCTAGCGAGCATTTACAAACAAAATTATTTTCGTCATTTATAGCATCAAGGTATCTATAGATTAATTTCACCTGATTGATAATAGCAAATAAATATAGTGATAATAATTATGTATTATCAAATAAATCGTAAAACGTTCAGAGACTTGGCATTTAATTACGATGATTATCTTATCTTCACATTGGTTATTACTTCATATAGGTAAATCCTATCTCTTTTTTTTACTTTTGAATTGACAATATAATTTTTACCTCTCCCTACTTAAAGTCTTATAACGTGTAGATATTAGGTACAGTCAGCTTCTTAAATTTAAAAAGCTAAAGCCTCTTCAATGACTTAAGTTTCTGAGAGGTTCACTTAAGAAATATGAAGTAGATAAGTATCTATATAGGATGCTACCTATGCATCATACGATGCCTACGTAGTTAGCTACTTAGATAAGATAATATGAATATTTTGCAATTGTAAATACACACATTTAATTTAAATACCTAGGCATACCTACCTATATTTTCGACACTTTCTCGTTAATTCCCTGAGCCTGCAACTGTTGCATGTGCGATTTGATAAACGGTTCGAGCATTTTCATTTTATTCTTCAACTCTATTATTGGATATGGGCCTGCTTACGAATTAGATATCGGTACTATATAACGCTAATCCAATAATTTGGTATCGGATAACGTGATGATACGTCCCGTTTTCAGGTTGCCTGTCCCGTTGTCGCGAACTATTCAAAAATGTTCCGTTTTTGCGAACAGAACATAAATGATCATTTGTTACAGTGATAGGAACGTGTCCTTGTTTTTGAAGTTTCTTCGGGCGCTTTTGTCTTTTTTCAGATGAGCAAAAACAATTAAACTCGCAACACCGTCATCGGTATCAACACCTATATCTTGAGCCCGTTTACACGAGAGCTAAGTTTGGGTTGAGATACATTGATAATATAACTACATATAATCATCATCAGCATCATCATCTTCATCTCAGCTTATGTACGCCCCAATTGTGTGATTGAACCTCCTCCATAATAAGAAGGCAATTGACCTACTATACTACACTAGTCCGAAGAGTTATTAGGTTTTCTCAGAGTTTTTCTCTTGTTACATAAATGTTATATGCACACTTAATCCTTTAGTAATCTTTTACGACACCCACGGACAACATAGTGGTGAATTACACTTACACAGTCGCCACACGAAGAATATATATGTATGTATATATATATTTTAAACATATATTTTATATATACATACAACATATATGAATATTCATGTCGGAACTTTTCGAATCGAATAAAACTAACTGTTGATCCACAAAATTCAATATACTGCATATTGTTTGAATAAGAAAAATAACTTGATTCTGGGTGCTATTTGTGTTCGTTAAATTATATCCTCTTCGTGTATGGTATCAAGAAAAGAAAAATAACTGTGGTTACGCTATTTTTGATTTCCTGCTGAATAAAATATTTCATAACGATTCAAAAAATATAGCCTGACGATTCAAAAAATAATACCTAATGGTTCAAAAAATAATGCCTGACAGTTCAAAAAATACACACGTAAACAATTACGTGTGTATTTTTTACAAGTTTTCGCTTAAGTGTATGTTTTTAGGTTTTTTAATCCATAGTTATACATATTCCTGCAAGACTTACGTTTACTTGTTTTTTTTTTTCGCTTTTAATTTCAATTTTCACCTATTTCTGCAAGTGTACCATTCATCAGAACGGTAAGTATTTGTATCAACAAAGAAAACGTGATAGTAGTTACTCAAATGTCCCGTTTTAATGTGAAAAGAATATGGTCACATTTTTTTCACAGAATACGGTAAACATACCTTATCAGTAAATACCCAGTCAGATAGCCAGTATTATGTACTACGGTAGCAGCTACCGTTTTGTAGTAGTAGAATTAGGTATATAACCAACTAGATATACATATCTGTCTATATTAAATCAATTGAAAACGTGTCATTATTCATTTGCCAATTATTCACAAATGGCACTAATTTTATTAAAGATGTGCGCGCGCGCAGGCGATTGTAAGTAGATACTTCAGGGAAACTCGCGCACGAGGCAAAAGCTCGAGTGTGAATTGCTTACATGTAAGTTGTCGTAATGCATTGCATTTAATGTGCAAGCAGAAAAACAAGCTTACGGTCACACGGTTAGGCGCGCCTAATGAGAAAGTTTATCGAGCGTTTATTGCGTAGCAGCGGGAAGCTTCGCTGCGTCGCCAAAGGCAAGAGGCGCTCCGCCGCCCGCAGGTGTGCCGCACCCCTCCCCCTTCATTGCCTAGCCGGCGTTCCCCGCACCGCGCACCGCGACACAGCTTTCTTTCGTCCACGATCTGCCGCCAATCCGCCATTGCCGCATTTGCCGTCAGTCGACCAGTCGACTGTCAACCGCGGAAGCGTGCGGTTGTTTTGTATCGTTACTTTATAAAACGCCGCGGCAACTGTAAACACGACGCATTATCTAAGTGACGCTTCCGTTCGCGACCAAAACTGATTTCAGAAAAACATTTAATTTCTTGTGTCGTGTTGTGCCAAACCAGTGAATGTTTTGATAGTCTTATGGATCGTGAAACGTAACAGAACTTCCAATACATGTAAATGTCACCAGAGTTGCGCGTATGTATCGGTGTGGTGTTGTGCTGGCGAGTTCCGTTGATCAGATCGTGCAAAGAAATTGTGAGAATTGTGGTATTGTGCGAAACGGGTTCTAGTGGACGAGGTCGCAAAAGCTACCGAATTTACATACAGCTACTGGGTGTTGCTGACCGGCTTTCATCAAACTACGATCGCAATCGTGCCGGCAACACCAAACACACATTGAGTCTAGTCACAGCAGCCTTTGCCATGTGTACGAAATGTCATGATTAAATAATTATATGATAGACAAAGCACAATTTATTACTTCAATATATTGAATATTTACATATGCCATTAATTTGCTAGTTTACTGCTTAGGTATATATTGAATATTTTAAATTCCTTATGTACAAATATTTCGAATAATTACAAAAAAATAAAAATTACAAGGCAAGGCCTTTCTTGGTTAAATTTTAGATAGGTATCCAAAATCAGTAGAGGCTGAATCATAAAGTTTTGATGCAACTAATTTAAAATTCGGTTGTTTACTAAAATTAAATCTGAGCATTATCCTCAATAAATATAGACATTGATACCTAAAATAACTGGAAGCGTCGTTAACGTAGTCTGCACTATATGCTAAACTTGTCAGCGCTATCAATTAATGCCTTCGAGGTAGTGCCGTCTAAGACAAAAGGCGGCAAACAAGCTATTAGGATGGCATAGAGAGTCGATTAGGAACGTTATTATTGGATCTAGCAAATACATACATACATATTTATAATTAATACATTGACTTTAAATATTTAATTAATCTGTTTAGTTCTGTAACTATAATATTCTTAGATTGACTATTTATTAAACTAATGAAACTCTACATAATTAGCAAGTCTTTTTTTAAGAATTACGCACATGCCCTACCTATTTGCTCTCTTACTGTCGAAAACAAAGCAGGAAATTTGGAAACGTACCTACATACATTTCACTCATTTTTGTTAATTCCAACCTGTGTGGAAATTATTATCAATTATATTATTTATTTCCTGACGGAATACATTTGAATTTTTTTGTCCGACAAGGTTAGAACTTAAAAGTTATCAATCAGCAGCACTTGGTATGCCCATAGTCTTCCTTATATTTAAGAATAATTATGCTAATAAATATGATTATTTGTGTAGAACAAGAAACAAATATCTGACATAATCAGGTTATGATTCATTAACATATAAGTAGGTTCCTATATCGTGCAATAGACTATAAAACACAATCGTAGCTTCAATAGCCTTTTGCATAATTAAAGTTTTAGATTTATAGTTTTCTATTTATTTGTGCTAAATTAGAAGAAGCTGTACTGATTTAGATCTTAGTAATAAATTGTTATGTCCCTCAACCCGCGGAAAAGAAAAGGTTTACAACACATTTTACTCCGTTACCACAAATATAATATATTTATTTATTAGATAAACGTTATTTTAAGATAAACGTTTATTAGTTAAACGTGTTAACCGATGCCATAAAGTTATTTATTTTTAATATTAAAATTGAACCAGTTCTGGCAATGTTTTTAATTGATTATGGTGTAAATTTTACTAAAGGGGGACGAAACTAATAGTCAAGAATAATTGTAATGCAATTTTATTATACTATCAAGATTTTCACATCACATTTCTTTAATTTGAAGCAAATTGCTTTTTGAAGGGTTTATCGTTTCCATTTTCTTTTGATATCTGTGTCCGTCAATAACGGATCGGTATATTCTGATGTAGCTACCAATATCTAATTAATTAGGCTACCTTATTAGCTATTTTGTTTTTTAAATTGTTTGCAATCGTTCCTGCAGATTGAATACAAACATCATCATTTCAGCTCATTCACGTCCCACTGTTGGGTATCGAACTATCGACCCTCCTCCACAATAAGCAGGAAACGGACCTATTATACCAAGCTATGGTTTCATTTCGAGTTTTCCTTCCCTTGTATAGCTGTTATATGTAATATGCAATTCTTTAGTCGTCTTTTACGACACCCATTGATAAGAGAGGGGGTGGTAAATTGTATTCTTACTCCTTGTTATTCTTACACAGGGAAATCATATAAACAAAGTTTTTAGTAGACCTATGGGACCTTAAGCTTCTTATTTCATAATTTACATACTTACCATTAGATAGTGTGCTAGAATAAACTACAGCCTATTGAGAAAACTGCTCTACGTCTGATTTTTTTAAGTTTCGTCTATACATATATAGGTGTAAAAACATTGTAAAATGTGTTTAAAACCTGTTGAAACTAATACTATGCGTCGTAATACTCGTCTAATTTGAATACTATTACTCGACGAATAGTATTCGTCTAATTATTAAAACAATCTATGCATACATAAATATGATACAATTCTAAATAAGACGCGACTGTTTGTGTATTTATTTCTTCGCTAAATATTTCAGTGGTCACGGGTACGCTATACAGTTTGGTGTGATATCAATCGATTTTGGTGTCGAGTTATACTCGACCATGGTAGGTAGATCATGCTTATTCTAGTTTTTTATGATCAAAAATAATTTTGAGTTTAGTTTTGTAGTCTCAAACTCGGTAGAATATCAAATAACATTTTGTTATGCCGAAATCAAATAAAAACTTGCTATTTGATAAAAATTGCTATCCAATCTCCGAATCAAATCAGTTATTCTGTATAAGCCTTTACATATTGTCTTAAGGGTACTTTTATATTATCAAATTTACATAACGTTTGAAATTTATCTAATAATCTGTCACCGGGTCGAAACCCGGTCACTAGTTGAAAAGATCCGACAAACACTCGGCGAATAGTCTTTTTTAAAATAATTTCTATTAAACGGAATTGTATGATTACAACATATAGTATTAGTTCCAGTGTGATGCCTTTTACAAAAGAGGATACTTTTTTCAAAATCTAATGCAAATTATATAAATATGGTTTGACCAGATCCCACTAACGGCATCCGATCACGAACTACTAGAGCAGCAATCACTCCACTTAACCAAATTGGAGGAAAAAGAACGACCTGCTTCACGTAACTACCGCAAGCAGAATCTCTTTAGTAAGCAGGACTAAACCATAAACTTTAGTAATAATGTTAAAATAACAAAAACCTAAATATGTTAGAAAAATAATAAAAAAAATTCAGGCATTTGAGCCCGTCATCTATTGCTCAATCCACTAGTCTTCCGCTGTTGTGCATAACTGAATCTGCGGCATCATAACTAATAAAATAACTAATTAGTAAAAACAAAATCGGTATAAATTGAAAAAAGTTCAAGCGAACGAAGTTGCGGAGCCAAATATTTCTATCTAATAAATAGGTGTAATACTATAATAAAAACATTTCCTTAGTATTGAAAATATTAACACGTTAAATGGCAGATACCTGTAACCATTAATGATGCTGCCGGAAGCACTAATTGCTTATATGTATTTTTGGTAACTCCTCAAATATACGTCAGCGTTTTCATCGATTAGATGAAATGATAAGGTCACTTGTATTTGGTTTTACGATACTGTTATAAATAAAGCTACATACTAGAATTAGTTCTATAATGTTTATTGTAAGAGCTGAAAGCACAAGTAATTTTGAAATGAATAAATATTAACAAATAGACATAGCTGCGTATGATTGCTTAGATTAGTATTGCGAGGCAAAGTAGGCTCGAGTGAAAGGCTTACTTTCTCCAGCCCTGCGGCCCTCTTGTAACGTTGTGGCTCTATTGCAAAATTTCACACTCTCCTAACCCCGATGGCTATCGATTACATTGATAAATAGATTTAGAAAACCTATAACCACTTACCGTATCTCAAAACTTAAGGAATTATGATATCATTTAGACACGTTTATTAGTTATAATATACTAATTAAGGAATTGGAGTAGGAAAGGAATTAAGGTCTTGATAGGCACTTACATTATTTTATTTTGTAGGCATTATGGACATTCCTCCCTTTGTCTTAATTCGCTTACCATTTTAAAGAATGGTTTCCTAAATTAGCATATGCTTATAACTGATGTACAACAAGTATATCATATAATCAGTAGTATCAAATTGCCCATGTGTGGCGTTAAGAACGAAATGTCTTACCATCCTCCTTACCTTCACGTAGTAGACGTAAGCGTTCGTCAATCCGACTGACAATGATGGCAATTATAATATTATCAATTTTTTAATTTAACATCATCATCAATCGGCTGAAAGATAGAATCTATACCAATAAATAAAATTGGAGTGTCTGTTTGTAATGTCAAAATAATAGGCTTTTTTCATGCTCACACCGTTATTTGCACGACACCTATGCCTAAAATAGCAATTAAAAATTTTTGTCTGTCTGTTTGTTCCGGGTAATCTTCAAAACGGCTGGACCAATTTCAAAAATTCTTTCACCAATGGAAAGCTATAATATCAGGGCGTAAACTAGGCTATATTTTATCCCGGTATTCCCACGGGAACGGGAACTACGCGGGTAAAACGACTATAACCTATAACCGAAGCGAAGCGAGTTGCTAGTTAGTAATATTTTTTAAACTCGGTTCCGTGTGATGACGGAATAAGTACACAATTTACCACACCTCGCTTTTTGAAAAAGAAAAACGACCAAAGGATAACAAGAGATGGAAAACTCGCCATAAAACCCTATACGTCTGAACAACGCGGTATAGTAGGTCGATTTCCATCCCTTTGTAGAAGAGGCCCGAGCTCAAGAATGGCTCTTATGTGAGTGGAGATGAGATTATAACTTGCGTCCTTAATTTTTATAATATATTATTGTAGATAATTGCACCTACATTAATAAATATACCTACACATTATGTATTTTAATAGGTGTACGTTTGAAACGAATGTATGTATATTTTTATATTTGAAAAGCATCAAAGCTTATCCAAATAGGGTCGAAGTGGACGAATGAAAAATGTGTGTTTCTCATCGAAGCAATTTAACCAGTGCTATGGTTCGATGAGCAGAGAACATCGCGCCTCTATTATTCTTTTCTACCCAGGTACCTCACGTATGTGGGTCATCACGAATGGCTTTGTTGCTTCTACATTTTGTTTCAATATAATTCTCTTAATTGCAGTCTATACTTTTCTCGTTGTTAGATACTTTTACTTAGTCTATAAATTCAATTTGCTATAGTTATTGTACGGCGTAGTATGGGCTTATGGACTAACGCCGTGTTTGACAGAAGAACCTAAGGTTATAGTTTGATGTACCTAAAGCCCTTAAGTTCCTAGCCTATCTGATGGGATACCTGCACCGCGCTACCTAAGGTGACAGGTAGATGTGAGATGGATGTTTGGGTGGAGGATTGGTAATTCTCACTGCCGGTCAAGCAGACTCACAAGACCGATCAGAATTGACGGCTAAGGGTGTCTTGGCCACAGTGAGATGGAGGTTTGGGTGGAGGATTGGTAATTCTCACTGCCGGTCAAGCAGACTCACAAGACCGATCAGAACTGACGGCTAAGGGTGTCTTGGCCGCAGTGAGAGTGTAGTAACTGAGAGATGAATAAATTCAAATCTGATTTATTTTACAATATTTACACCTTATATACTATTTATTGCTAATACACACATATACCATTTTGTGTTAGTGTGTCGTGCTGCTGTGTGGTAGCGGCTTCGAATACTACCAACCCTTGCTTTGCTCGTGGGTGTCGTAAAAGACGACTAAGAGCCCTAGATTGACTCGGACCAACTCCATCTGGTACCATTTGGGTCAACGATTACATTCCCAAGGAGGGTTGACGTCAGGCAGGCGGCCGGTCATAAAAGTCATTGCCGAAACTTTTTGCAATATGTCAAAACAGATGGCATATTGCGTCGACCCCAAGTAATTGGGATAAGAGCAAGATGATGATGATGATGATGTGTCGTAAGTGTGAAGTGTAACGCAGCGTCTTTAATCATGTCAGTGCAAATCTTGCAAATCTGCGCTGTTGTATGTTGACATGCTCTACTTATGAATTTGCTGCGTTGCATGTTCAATGTGCATTGAACAGTTATCGTAACGTAAATAATTAAAATAAAATAGGTACTACGTTTTAAATACCAAGTTGAATATGATATTAACAAAAATTTTTTTTGGGGTTGGGTTGCGGTCGGCGCGCTCCTCGCACCACGCCGTCCGGGGCGACAGAGGGGCGTAAGCACGCAAACCCGCAATACCCCCTATTTGGGGTACCCTCCCATCGACCGACGTCCCCCCCTCGGGGAGGACGGTCTTTCCTCACGCGGTCGGCCTCTCGGCGGGTGAAGGACTAATCCTCGGTCACGTCACCCGCGTCCTCAGCTAGGGCGGCATAAGGCGCAAGTACTCGCGCCTACGTCGCCCTAGTCGCCGGCGGTAGATCGCCTCATCGAGGCTGCGCTCCTCGCTCAGGCGATCCGCCGCCTCCTTCCGCGAGATCACTGCCTCGCAGAAGGCTGCGACCGCGACCCAATTCCCGACGCTGCCGACCATCGCCCTGGCGATAGTCGGCAGCGTCAGGTCGGCACCTATGATTGCGACGAGTTCACGGCGCTGCGCTGCCCAAGCGGCGCAGGCCTCGAGCATATGCAGCGCCGTGTCCTCGTCGCAATCGCAGTGGTGGCAGGACGGTGTACTCTCCCTCCCAACGACCTTGTGCAGGTATTTGGCGAAGCACCCATGCCCCGTCAACACCTGCACTAGTCGGAAGGAGAGCACCCCGTGCCGCCTATGATATTAACTAAATACCCATAACAATACATACTGTATTATTAAGCATGTTTGATGAAAAGTCGACTTCTATAGTTATATTCTATAATTCCTATCCAGGTTAAATCTAACTATATAACCTATATTTCTAGAAAAATCTTTAGAATTTGATAAATAAACCCTTGACAAATGCCACTTTTAGCTATAGTAAATTTATAAATGCATTTTCCAGTTAACTATAGTGAATTTAAAAGTGTATTTTCCATATATCCGTGCCCTTGAGATATTATTATAAACTTTTATAATAAAAATCGCCAATTTGATTCCTATCGCACTGATTAGATAAGAAACTGTTCTAATAATAATAACGATTTATTTTTTTTGTCACGAGGCAACGCGCGTGAACTTAAAAGCTAACTTACGATAGAGCTGCGCCTAAGTGTGGTTTACGCAAGACGCCTTTAGCCTTATGTAAGTAGCTTGTGATTCTTGTGAAACTAACCAGCGCTTTCGTTACACAGACATGGCCATCGACAAATTGTAAATGATTAATGAGAGCGTGATTTTATTTTGAAATAAACAATCTCTTTAAATTAGTGATAATCAATAATAAGCGTCCTACAATTGTATAACACGTGTAAAATAGTAGTGATAAATGATTAACGCTATATATTCTTATATTTATAGTTTGTTAACAAAAGTCACGTACGCATGTGATATAAAAATCAAAGAAATCTACATAAAGGAAAGTATTTGATTATCTACTTAGTATATATACATTGTATTAAGTTATCGTATTGTCACGATAACACTAATCGATATCGGTATCCATAGACAATATAGATAGACTGAATTATTATTTAAGAGCGGTATCATCATTGATATGTCAAATTTAGAGTATGTTTTGGGTACACGGTCAGCTCTTGTAACAAATACATATTTGAAAGGCACAGCTATAGAATAGGGATGTTACGTATATGAACTTTCGGATACATTATATCGGTTACGGATATTAAATAATTTTTGGTTATTCGTAGTTTCGGTTACGGATATTGGATGGTAAAACGGAAAATGCTAATTGTGGTTATTATCGTATCATTTCCCTTTGCAGAAGCTTACGCTATCGATTAGGCTTGTTTGTAAAAAAAACTGTCCTGCAATGTCTGTCAATGTCTCATACGGATACTGACTCTATCTGAAATTATCCGAAACTTCTATATCAGTTTCGGTTACGGTTTTGGATATATTTGCTTTCAAATACCCAACAGTTTCGGCTAGGAAGTTCCATAACATCCCTGATATAGAATATAACTGTTTATTATAAAATATGAGTAAATATTTTATAATAATATTTATTTCGTCTGCTGTAAGTCAGTACGTGTATAGAACCATAGTTGGAATAATTTGGGTTCTCGCCAGCATTGGTTGCCAACTGCAGCGAAGGGGTTGCGACTTCAGGCGATTGATTGTATCAAACAAATCATTTTTGCTATTATATCAACAAAATATTATCTTTAAATTGAAAAAGCAATTGCAGTCGCAATTATAATGCATTAAAATTGGCAATTCTTTCAGTGTGGTTCCGTCTGTGGAGTCAGAATACTATTCACCACCGCCTTTCCAGCCCGTGGATGTCGGCTAAAAGACGACTAAGGGATTATAATACAAGACTAAGGGATCAAATAAAACTCTTTACCAATACATCTGACCAGCTTGGTATAGTGGGTCAATTTCCCTCCCGTCGAGCTGTGATGATAACGATGATGGTGAGAACTTTATCTATCTATGGGTGAGTCCATCTATCAATAGTCTTGAATCGTTATGGTAATAGAGTAAGAATAATTCATCATCATCTTATGTAGTCTTTCATCATCCGCCTAGCCGTCTTTTACTACTCCCGCATTTGTTCCGGGCGTAGTAAAAGGTGACTAACACAAACACTAGACATGAGAAGTACAAGTCAATATGAAACGCTATACCAACCCGCCTGAAAAACCGAGAATAGTAGGTAAAATTCCTTACTATTGTGGAGGTTAGCTGGGTTACATAACGGTAGGCATATGGGCTGAAGCAAGCACTCCATTCCGATTAATCCAATCCAGTGTCAAATATGACCTACTCCAAAAACACGGATTCTGTGCCGTTCACATTATAAGACTTCCAAATATTTGTCGAAATAGGTATCATTCTAAAAATTGATGTTCGAGCTTCAAATTGTTTACAAACTTACAACAAAATAAAACAATGCTACTTTGTTTCAACTAGTTTTTTTATAAGTAGGCATGTCTATTACAATCCACTGGATTTCGGATCTTTATCGGCTTTATATTATTTTGAATTCCAGATATTTTCCGGTACTAAATCTTTTGTTTTTGTTATGAAACAAACGATTATGTATTGTGTTTTGCACAATATAAATATAATTATACAATTTTATTAGTGGTCCACATTGATGACAGTCTTATGTCTGTACTCATAAATGGGCCGGCACGTTCTGGGTGATATCACACCCTCTCAAAATCGAAGTCAGAATACTAGCAATTTTCTACTACGCTTTGTCTATGCCCAATGAGCGAGCAAGAGAACCAGAGAGCCGAGCTCCATCTACGCGGTCACAGTAACCTGGCTGGATACTTTTTATTTTGAAGTTACAAAAACACTTATCATGATGTGGATTTCTTGCTTATCTATCACCAAATAAAAACTATTCTTCTCAAGTCATATAATGTTTTCCACGAGCCACTTACACAATATGAGGGAAATTGGCCAATATCATGCTCATCAATATTTTAAACAACGCCAATAGTCCTTTACATGTTTGAAAGCGACCACCGTCACGTAAGCTCAATTACTCTCGTGTTCTAGGTCCTTGCAAATAGACCTTATTGAAGACTCATAAGCATTGGGTGACCGCCAGATAACACTGCCAAGTATTTACAGTGTTGTACTAGAACTTTGGATTGAAGCTTCAGTTTAGATTGAACTGACAATGAATTCTTTCAATACAAATCACATACGATGTTACGCTATTCAATGTGGAAAATATATTGTTTTCGAAATCATCCATTCATAATCATCATAATTTCAGGTCATATACGTCCCACTGTTAGACTCGAGCCTCCTCCACAATAGGAGGGTAATTGACATACTATACCACGCTGGTCAGACGTGTTGCTGTATGGTTTTATTTCGAGTTTTCCTTCTCTTATATAGATGCATATATACATAAACCATAAGTCGTCTTTTACGACACCCATGGGCAAGGGAGGGGAGTGGTGAATTGTATTCTTACTCCGTCACCACACGGCAAAATCAAGCCTTATTTTTTATTATTTTAAATCATGCCATATATTGAATTCATATTTTTTATATTGATGGAGTAAGAATGCTACTCTACTTAGGCTTTTCCCGGGGGTATTCTATGAAATCACCAAGGCCCGTAAACAGAAAATATTTATTTTAATAGAAGCAAAATTCGAAATAGCTAAAACTCTAAATATTAGGCGTTATGAGGGAGAACTACTAGTCTGATTGGTTATGGAAGTGTTGAAGTTATGGTTAATGATAACCATAATTTGTATAATATATAGAGTGTGCCCGAGTCAGGTGGGACAAGTCAGGTAGGCTAGCGGGTAGTGGATGGGAGCGAGGGCGGCAGGGGACCTTCCGTCGACAACATCTGTCACGACAGCTGCTTCCCCACAATCGCACGTGCGGCCACACCTATATAAACTTGTTTTTTTGGGAGAACCTCGAAAATTGTTATGAAAGATCCTAAAAGAAATTACTAGTATAGGCACATCTCGTTTTAAAAATAGCACAATTATTATAAACACGTGAAATATTGTGTAATTTAAATAAAGTATTTATATAATTACGTTTACAATAACTTATCACACGGCTGTGTACCTATAAAACAGAATAATGATAAGTAATCCTTACGCTCATGTATCGTGAGCACGTGACTTAATAAATACGCAGAAGACGAACCGAGCGGGCAGGAAAAGATTGCAAGCCGATTTTTAATGTTTCCACGGGCGAACACGTGACTTTTGTTTACCGGCGGGCTCAAGGCCATGCATTATTGTGACGCTATTCCATATATGTACATAAAGTAGAATTTGATCAAAGTATAACATGGAATTCGAAACAAAATTTATCCTGTATATATTTCTGAACTACGAAATTCCACTAATAAGGTAAATTATATATAGCCATCGAATGGCACTCGATACCACTGCCATTATTTCTGAAAGTATAGACAGAGGTGCACATTTATATTGCGCCAATGTTACTTTTTCACTTATAAAAGCGATTGTATCACCAACATTTGAAGTTCTGAACACAATACAGTGATAAGAAATTAATTAAGACCTCACGGTTATTATCTTTTTCTTGAACAAATTTACAGGCAAGACAATCTTACTTAGAAAAATTACAGTAAAATAATAATGATTGTCTAAACTTAAAAAAAAAGTATTAGACATTTAGAATTTCACTTACAAACATCGCGATAATTTAATAACCGCAACTGGGACATACTATAATTTTGTAAACAAACAATAATGAATCATCGTTCTATTCGACTAGTCACAATAATCCCAGGCATTCTGCTGTTAGAAATAATTTGATCTTGCTAATGTGAACTATGTCAATCTTAGAATTATCAATAAACAGACTATTTGATGTAGTAATAAATAATTTGTATATTGTTCTATTTCGAAGTAGCATTGATACTGTCGGGTCAAGACGGCGTCAAGGCTGTCTGAAAACAATGATCAATGTGTGGAATAAATAAATTTACTATGTAGACAATTACAATTTGTTGATCCAATGCTACTGTCGATTTTGAAGTCCAAGTATTAAATATACATTCGAAAATATTATAGTTTATGCGCAACAACTTTGTAAGGAATTCTGAATTACTATTTCGTAATAATAGCTACGGCAGAAATAGGCTTGCCTACTATTACTTGAAACTAAAAAACAATATGGCAAAATGTGGACTTGTTATAGGTTATACCCCGTGCTTAATAAAAGTGACTATAAAAATAAAAAAACAATATTAAGTGGTATAGGTATTTATTAGACGTTTGTATTATAGTAGAATTAGTATTTAAAATCAAAAACGCAGTACAAGTAATTTTCCGACGACATTTGTACCTTTGACCCGACAAATCCGCAATGCAGCGCTCCTCCGCAAACACCACACCGGAACAACGTTTAATGTTTACTAAAATATACATAATCGCATACATATCTCAATAAGGGGTTATATAATATTTGGCTGGCTTGTACAAGTTGTAAAAAATCCAGTTTTATATGATTATTTTAAAACAAATTAGTAGAGAGACGATTTTGTGTATCTGGCTAGACTTTTCTTTTGGCGGAGCCATATCTGACTAGACTCCTTAAATATTCTTCTATAAACGTCAATATAGTTTTGAATATTACAGAAAGTTACACAATAATTTAATATTCAAACAATGCAAAGAATAAACTATTTGCGGACGTACCACAAACGATTAAATGTATATCTTGGTAAACATCCACTTCGCTTCTAAGAAATCCAAATCTCGAGCAACAGCTTCAATAGATACATTCTTAATACAAGACATGTATCTATTTAAAAGCTGGTTCAAACAAATACGTATTATGTTTTTAACAGGACCGGATTACAGACGAACGCTGTGATAACTTCTGTGATGTGCGAGCCAGCCCACGGATATTTTTATATGTGATTTACTAGTGCCCAGTACAAACCGAGTACAAAAAAAACGGAAATTATATAGAAATATTTTTATTAGTGTTATTGGAACTATGAAGGAAGAGTGTAAGTTATGTAGTGTTAGTGCTTGGGGTGGACATTGTGCGCAGACGCCGACAGATTTTTCGATTTCTTCGCTGATGAGGCCGGCGGCTCCTCATCCACACGTAGAGCCCAGGCCCGATGGGATGCTGCTGTCCACGGTGCGGTGGTACAACTTTAAACTAGGTGACTATCCATTGTATACGCTTCACGATTACTACGCCAGCGGTGAGTATTACGCACATAGCCGTAGAGTCGCACTTGTCAATTAACAACAACGAAGGGAATCTTATTAATAAGGCGTATTATTGCGATTTCTATAACGCTAACTAACAGTTTAGTTGATTAAGTGTCTCTTTCCACCGTTCCACTAATAAACTAAGCGCTCTAGATAACTCACAATGTTACGTATGTATTATAATAATTCTGGAAATGTTTCCTTGACATTAAAATGTGTTTATATGTTTTGTGAAGTTTTGGTTTCCACGCCGCTCAATTCGCAATGTTAGTGTATATAAATTGTATCTTCTCATACGCAATTGTCGCCTTCAACTTTAAACAATTTTCTGATGTGAAATCGAGGTCAAATTCATTTACTACCCTTTGACATTGCAAAAGTCTTATGATCTTTTCATATATATTTAAATACTACATGAATTCACGTTACTCTCTATATTATAACTATCTTATCAAACACGTTCATTCATATTCTTATAAAAATATTACTACATACATATTTATCATCATCATCAACATTTTATCTCATATACGTCCCACCGTTGCGCTCGACCCTCTTCCACAATAGGAAGGAAAATGATCTATTGTACCACGCTGGTTAGGTATGTTGGTTTTACTTCGAGTTTTCCTTCTTTAGCGTAGATGTTATATGCATATTTAATCCCTTAGTCGCCCACGGGCGAGATAAGGGTTGGTGAATTGTGTTCTTACTCCTTCACCTCCAAAAATCCAATTTAAGCTTAAGTAATAATAATTACTGAATATCTCGACCACATCAGTTACTTATACAGTCCGTAAATAGTATTCTCTTAAATTAATCATTCCAATGAAAGATCTTGTCCATCGGTAATGTTTGTTGAGCATGTTACTTGACAGGCAACATTATGGATGCACAAGGCATAATTTGCGTCAATGCTTTGTTCATAAGCTAATAATGTATTACTATTGTCCGTAGTTCTGCTTTGTTCAAGATTATGCGTGACCTCATCGTTCAGTTTTTTAAGTGCGGAACCGAAAATTTTAAGACTGCTGAATATATTAAATATCTTCACAATACATTAAATATTAATTTAAATCACGCGTGATCAACATCCGTATTTAATTTACACAAATTAATTATAAATACATTCGAATAATATTTATGTAGATACATTGAAAATCTACCTAAAACTTTTTTTACTATTGACATATGGCGTTTTTATAATTTAAATGATCTATAAATTGTCGACAAACTAGCGTTTAATATCCGCCTGCTGCAACATTCATATTTTGAACTATTTTTAGAATGGCTAGTGATCAAGACCTACTAAAATGTAGTACAAAAATAAATCGACTCCAATCAATAGGGATAAAGTCAGGATGATGATGATCATTTGAAGAAGAATAATAAAGATAGATAAATAATAAAGATATATAAAGAAGGATAAAGAATATCTTAATATCTATATGTATAAGTGTTCTATATGTGACGTGATTTAGTAACAATTTTCTTGTATCATCAGTGCAGTCATAGATGATTTAAGCAAAGTCCCACTGTAAGGATTGTGAAGGACCATAATGAGAGGTGAAATGATCTATACCGGGAACTACAATGCACTACAAAATACTGCTGAAATTTTATTTATTGCTACCAGTTCTACATTGTTTCTTATACGAATGTCCGAATAACAGTGAATCGTGATGAACATACATTATTATATTTACATTCTACTGAAGTACAGTTTAGATCATACACTATTATTGTTTTTAGATTCTATGAGGTTTCCCTTTTGGGATCAGATAAAAATAAATACTACATATTTGAAAAAAAAACACTGCATTTCAAATTAACAACATCTAAAGTTGCGGTACTTTTTAGAAGCAATCATAATTAAACAACACAACAAAATAAAAGTTTCTTGTATTACTTTTCATTAACGTATTGAACTACCTTTACCTAGCCTAGGTAAACTAGATACGAATTTGTATTAATTTACCTCATTATGTATAACGTAATAAACAAGCATTAAATAAAAGAGGATATGTCAGGATCGTTGCAATGGGCAATTCGTAGACTGCCAATCCTAAAAATACGTAGCACCGCACATTGTATTATGAACCCCATTTTTGTTACATGCTATTTTTATTGTAGAAATCGATAGTTCTTATCATTTTAAGCATTAGAGTAAAACATCGAAGTCGATACGACAAGTAGGTTTTTTTATAAAAATTGCCAAAGTTCACCTTAATCTGGGTCCGAAAAATCACAAAAAAAATAATAAACAAATAAATAAACTTCGACCGGACCGGGGATTTTAGTCCGTCACCCGCAGAGAGGCTGACCGCGCGACGGCGATCGACGTCCCGGGAAAGACTTCGACAGGAGAGGGTACCTCCTCAGGTTATTCTGTCGGGTCGACCACTGAAGATAAGGAACTCAGCACCGGTGGCCGGCCTAACGACGAAGGTGACGTGGCTACGGATGGGTTATGGTGCCGCGCGCCGTCCCTCTGTCGCCCCAGACGGAGCCGAGCGGCGGTTGCGATGACCATAACCCACTCCCAAAAAAAAGGATAGGGAGGGGTGACTTGTCTTCTTACTGCGTCACCACACGGTGTTTCCTTTAGGTAGTAGTTATAGATTTTATTAAGGACATTAATTGTATACGGCGAATTATTTTACGATTACAATTTAACAAAAGATAAGCTCATGCATATTTGGTGCATTTATCTGGTTTATTCCAATGCTATCACAAATTATATGTCAGCACGATGTCAGCCGACCTCGCACAGATCCGTGAGTGAATCCGGATCTGTTCAAATATATCTTGTCTCTTCTAGATTTATTCGTATCATGCTACGGTACTGCCATTCAATAGAATAATATTCCTGTCATCGCACAACATTTAGTTTCGAATGAGCGGACGGTAGACAGCGTAATATAGCTATTGGCCTACTATTAACTAGACGTATTGAATACGCAAAGCATGTATCAATGTTTTGAAGGAACAATGATTGAATACAAACTGAATAACGTCTGCGTAATTTTTATTCTAAAACTTTTTGATGAGTAAACGAATAATAAATAGATACTGTTTTATCGATTTTGTCGCGTTTATGCAAGTTGTTGACTATCTCAACTATTCGAATAGTTTATAAAATCCATAGTCACGTGTGCATTAATGTATTTCATGCTGAAAACGTCATCGCTATTAGAGACGTATTGGAATTGGGGCGACGGATTTGGATATTTGATACTTACGCATACTTATGGTACACATGTGCCGTCTGTGGTATTAATTTCATATTCATAGTTTTACCTAGAATTGTCCATGTCTTGTTCCAATTGTTGTGTCTGCTTACGTTTCTTAGTCATCCCAACCAATACTGGAAGGAAGTACGGGTTGAGAACCCTGTGCCCATTCACAGTACAGTAAGCGTTTAAAGCGGCTAACACACAAAAAAAACTGGGGTACAAAGGAATGGTGAAACATTGTATTCTTACTTTGTATAGATATTTTCTTTTCTTTAAATAAATATAAATAGTTTAAACGCTAAACTCGTTATCGATATTGTTGGAAAGAAGTTCGTTTTTTCGTATTAATTTACTAATACCTAGGTGACATGATTTTTACAGTTTAATTTAGACAATCAAATGAGAATGTAATATACTGACTGCTTATTTAATTAGATTGGTGATGGTAATGCCCATTTTGATCTTCATCAAAAAATACAAGATGCATTACGTTAACTTTGTCTATATATCTATCTGAATAATATATATTCGCTATGGAACATGGGCATGGACCTCCTTCACAATCGGAGGGAAATTGAGTTACTTTACCACAGTAGCCATACGGTTTGGGATTGTGTTAATTTTGAGATTACCTTCTCCAGCAGTAATGTGCTTATATAAGGGATTGTTCGTCATCATCACGATTCCGGGTTGAGAGCCCTAAGGGCTCACCCATAGTCCGGGCTAAGCTGTGAAAGCCATCTACGGCTAACAGCTATACACACACAAAAAAAGAACATCACGATTACGCTCGCAGTGAAGGAGGGATTGATGAATTGTATTTTACTTCGTCACCGCACGAAAAAAATATATTCTCTATAAAGTTTGATTAAAGCTCATAAAATAATTTGTCCAAAATTTTCTTCCTCAGTAAATAGTACCACCTATTCATAATTCAGTATAATAGTTGTTTCCCTATTTGCGATGTACCTACTGTGAATTAATAGCCTATTAAGCTTGATTGAGTATGGGATCGCTTTCCTAGTATACTTGTCCTCAAGCATTCACTAGTATGTTTCCAATCGAAAACAAAGCGCCTGTTCTCAGAAATGTGTTAAAGAGCTTCACTGCGAACGATAGCCCTGTTAAATTGGGTTTTAATGTTTACATTGTACGATGACGTCACTGGTACTCCCCCAGGCGTGGTGACTCACAAAATCTTACTACATATAATCTCTCCTGTGTGTATTCTGTCCCCCTTTTTCTTGCAACAGTGTTACGAGTGCAATAAGGACAGAAACAGATATTATCGTTCTTATTGCTCCCGGAAACGCTGGGGCATAATCAACTCATTGAATTAATTCATACGAATCTAGAATCACCCGGGAAGTGGATTGTCTTCCTCTTTGTATTTTAATTCATATTGTGTTTTGTGAAGCTTTTTCATATTGTAAATTACATTTCGAGAAATTGTTAAGTAGGTAGGGTATATTTTAATGGCAATTGTTATAGTTTCACACGTTTAATTTTCGACTGCTTATTTATACTAATATACAAAGCGGAAGACTTCGTTTGTTTGAACGCGCTAATCTCATGAACTACTGGTCCGATTTGAAAAAGTCTTTCAGTGTTAGATAGCCCATTTATCGAGGAAGGCTATATATCATCACGCTAAGATCAATAGGAGACGAGCAACAATGAAAAATGATTCAGAAACTTTTTTCCTTCTGAGATCTTCCGCTGCATAAACGTTTAGGTTACGGTACTACATAAGCGGTTAGGTGTTGCAAAAATCATGTGTGTCACAATAGTATTATATAAAAATATTTTCACCTTCTACATAAACAAAGTTGCGGGTTAAAGTTAGCATTAGCCCAAGGTAACTTTTCCACACGGACGAAGTCGCGGGCATAAGCTAGTAAAACATATAAAACTTTAGTCAAAGTAAAACTTTTAATAATAAATAAGTACATTATATTTCCATCAAAATACATAACTATTCTAAAAGTGCAGTGATATGTCGCTATTCAGAGAATATGTACAAAATGGTCTCGTGATTCAATAAAGCGATCAACTGAATTGTAAAAAAAGTAGCAAACGCAATGAATACGTGTGAGCTTTAAGTTGCCACTCCAGTTTGGTGCAGTCTCTTGCGCGCCACGCCGCGTCGCTATTGCCATTAGAATAGCCTCTAGTAGGGATGTAACGATTCAATTGTGATGTCGATAAATCGGCCCGGATTTGCTATTGTGGCTTCGTATTCGCTCACTGAAAAGTCTCAACTTGCGGCAGGTAAGTGGCGCTGGTCCTCTCTGCTATAGTAGTGAGTCTCTCTTTGCATTAGTGATCGGGTGTGACTTATGGCATCAGCCATAATTTTTGAAGTGAACATTTCTATAGACAGGTTTGGATGGGGAATAAATTCATGTAAGTCGTCATCGACATGGTCGCCTGACGTGTTAACAATAACAGTCTGTTACAGCTATCTCAATATCAACTATATCTATGCCAACTATATCTATGCCGATGGCTGTCACAACCAGATCACTGTAAAAAGTTTCATGTGTTACAGGACAAACAATTTGAATTGCTAAAAATAACAATGCTTTTTCATAGTTTTCAATTTTGTCGGCAGTCTTCGTGACTGCATTGTGTTCGTATTTTATTATTTAAAAAAAATGTTCCTGTTCCGCGAACTGCAGTTAATATGCCATTTTCTAAACACGTTGTTATACAATTATATTTAAAAAGATCTAATTTTACAACAAAAAGCAGTACCTAATGAGGACTGCCGACATCTATCTGATTCACCTTTGAGTTTTCACTCCTGTGAAAAATAAAAATATAAAAACAATGAACCACAGTTGATATTTATTTATATACAAATTATTTGTTTGATATTAAGTTAAAAATTTTTAAATTTCTCAGTTGTTGATAACTATTGGCGCAAATACATATTAGTTATTACAGATAAAATATTATCGTTAACACGTCACGTGACCATGTAGTGACGACTTTCAGGAATTTACTCCCTAACTATAAACCATTCAAACCAATAGAGATTTTCACTTCAATAGCTATAGGTAAACTGCTGGCTGGCTGGCTAAACTGAATTCTTGCCGGATCATTTCGTTGACAAATTATTAGATTCATTTAAGACATAGTGCAAAATGAATATGTATGGATTGACATAACATGCAAGATACTAAAAAAAATTAGGTCTGCTTTCTTAAAAAAATCTGCCAAAAGTGAAATTTAATTACTGACTTCACACATCGGTTTTTTAATTTACTTAATGATAATTACTTTCTTGACAACTCATAATAAATATTTTCTTTTGTGAGTTGATGTTATCATTTATTTATTTTTACACTCCAAAACGTTAAATCACTGTTAAATATAAATTAAAATAACATTTATTCATAATAAAGATTAAAGATATATTTTCCTTAATATACAACTCATTATTTGTTTTTATTTAATTAATTTAATATTAACTTATTATACAATAAAACCTCCTACTAATATTATAAACGCGAAAGTTTGTAAGTATGTGAGGATGTGAAGATGTTTGTTGGTCTTTCACGCAAAAACTACTGAATGGATTTTAATGAAACTTCACAATAACATAGCTTACATATCAGAATAATACATAGGCTATAATTTTTCCCGATATTCCTATGGGAAGTGGAACTGCGGGTGAAACCGCAGGGCGCTGCTAGTCCTTTATATAGCAACAATAATGGTCGCCAAATTACGTATCGCTACATCCCTAACCTCTAGAAACTTCTTTTAATGTCAAAAATTATTTTCGGCAAACGCTTAGACGCTAGTTATTCTATTTTTGAATGTTTTATGAGTAAATAATAATAAAACAGATGTTGTAATTTTGGGACTTGTTCTAAACACATCGTAATTATGTATTTGATTACTGTAGGTAGCATAATCAAATCATTTTTAATTACTACTATTAAAATAATAAGAAATACTTACTTTTATATGTAAATAAATCAGTTTAAAGACTCTAAACGTTAATTACCTACTAGAGCTGGTCCATGTTTTGGTAAACTTGTTTTATGACTATTTATAAAAACAGTAAAGTCTTCTAACAGTTTTGTGACTTGTTCTGAACACATCATATTTTTTTTTGTTTTATGTAGCGTATCATATTTAAAGGTATTTTTAATTACTGCTAATTAAAGAGAAATAGTTTTATGTGCCTATAAAACAATTTTAACACACTGAACCTAAAATGACATAACAGCTATAAGTTTTCCTAAAGTTATTTAGATTTAAACAGATCTCTATAGAGCTATATAAATAACGAGCAACCCGCCCTTGCTTCGCTTAGTTGCCTTACCCGCGTATTTCCCGTTCCCGTTCGTGGGAATACCAGGATAAAATATAGCCTGAGTTACTTCTTTATCGACCGCTACCTGGTAGTAAAATATTATCAAAATCCATCCAGCCATTTTGAAGATTACCCAAAACAAAGGGACAAGCAGATAAAAAAATACATCAGATTTTAGGCATAGGTGTCGCGCAAATTATCGTATCAACATGAAAAATGTCCATTATTTTGCCATTACAAACAGACACTTCAATTTTATTTACTTGAATAGAATGTATAAGATATAGGAAAAAAAAAATTCAAAGCTAGCAAGAACTATTCAAACTAGTAAGAACGCATTTTGTCCTAACACGATGAATATAGCCATAGAACATTTGTGATGATCGTCAGTAGCCTTGTGATGGGCTATAAAACGTTAACAAAAACAATAATAATCAGCCGAGCGGAACCCTTGGCCCTAAGCCCTTTCTTTCCAACCGTAAACATTCAGTCACACCTTATGTATAAACTTTTTTATAAAATCTACATTTAATTTATAGACGAGATTATAGATTATAATATACGTCAAAGTGCAATCATTAAACTCCGAAGCCTTATCCATATTTAAAATAAATTTCAATTTTTAAGTTTTTATAAACACTAGCAATGTTATAAGTACCATTATATCTTATATATATGGGTGAGCACCCATAGTCCGGGTAAAACTAATAAAGGCATCTACGGCTAACAGCTAAATACACACAAAAAACGACTATGTTTATTGAAGTACTATATTTCTTTTGGCGCGTTAGGGAAATATGATGAGAGTAATTTTTTTCGTTGCGCGCGCACACTGTTACGTAAAACCAACACCCTAAAGTTAGCTAGTCAACATTTTTTACGATGCGCGCACACATAGTCACAAATGTCAACTAGATAATGCGTTATAATAAAACTTTCAATGTATTAAATACCTTTTTTTCTATTATTAGCAGCGTTTTTTTTCTACAAACGTAGGAAAACGCGAAGGAAAAAAATTTTGAGAGATTTTTATCTTGTTATGCCAAATAAGGATAACGTCTTACGTGCGTACATAAGTACACACACTTTTTGATGTGAAACATCTATAGGCGAGGGTGATCGTCGCGTGGCGTTTAACGCCACGCTTCGCGGTCCCCTAATAATTAAATATCAAATAAATATTTGGATGCATATACCTACATTTTTGTAACGAAACCATAGTGCGATTTCAAATTTTGTACAACGCCATCTAGTGAACTCAAAGTAAATTGTTACTTATAATGTATATTAATGAAAATAAATGTTTATTGAATAAAAATCATCATTTTTTGGAAAAAAATCGCGATATTTTATTAATACTTTATGCCTTAGTTTTATCGTATTAGTTCCTGTCGTAATCTAATGTTCTTTTATGCATAAATACTTGTTTTATAAATTAATGTAAAATTCTCTAACTTAGTAATATAAATATACCAGTAGGTATGGTATTTAGTTTACTTTCAGCTACGAAAACTGGAGAACCGTTTTTTTATAGGCTTTTATTAGTTTCAGGTGTATATATATTTATTTCTTTGTATATTACCAACTTCATAGGAATTGGATTTTAACTCACTTTAAACAGTCAAATTTCATTTAAAAGTTGAAAATTTAAGGAGGACCAATGACGTTAAAATTATTTAGATAGCTTGTCTTATTATCATTACAGGATTAAAAATTTCTTTATTAAATATATTGAAGCTGAGAGTTGGTCGTTAGCTCGATAAATGTCGCCATTTCTGTTTCCTAAATCACACTCTTCGTGCGGAAAGAATGTCTGTGAACGGACGAAAGCATTTTTTTTTTTTTTTTGTGTGTGTACAGCTGTTGGCCGCAGATGGCCTTGACAGCTTGACGCGGACTATGGGTGAGCGCTGAGGGCTCTCAACCCGGAGAAAAGTATGCTAAGCGACATCGCCCAAGGGCTCCCCCTGTGGGGAACGGACCTCGGCTTGGGGCGTCGCTGGACGCAAAGTGGGCGTGCCCACGTTTTTAGTAGTGACTTTTGCGCGGCGCGGTTTCGCACCTCGACGTCGAGGGCGGAACCGCGGATATTTATTTGTTAAGGCCTCGCGGGCCGTGTAGGCTCTTTGTTGAGCGAGTGTGATATTGTCGTCCTCTTCGTCGAGGACGTGACGAGGACGTCGGATGGAATGAAAGCATTTCATTTTTTATAGGCTTTTATTAGTTTCAGCTGTGTATTTATTTGTTTGTATGTCACTAACTCCTTAAGAATTGGATTTTGACTCACTTTAAACAGCTCGTCTTATTATCATTACAGGATTAGTGATTTCTTTATAAAATATATTGTAGCTTAGAGTTGGTCGTGTGCTCGATAGATGTCGCTATTTCTGGTTTATAAATCGCAAATTATTTCAAGCTACGTTTTAGAAGGTTCATTTCGTTTGTACTAAATGACGTTACCATAAATATGAGTCGTAAAGTAATTTTTAAAATGGATAATTTATTCAATACGATACCTACCAAAAAGTAGTTATTGACTAAAATATCCAATACAAAAGTATCGGTATCGAAAGAAAAGTACTCGATACCTAAAGATAAAGTAAATAAAAGTACTTGATACTTTAAACAGTACGTTACTTATCTTTCGATACAATTCATGAGTTCAGTATCGATACTTTATATTCGATACCGTGTCTCTACTCGTACAAAATTGTTTCGATGTTTCACATCTGTCAGGCGTCCTGAGCGACGGCTCACTTTTTATTTAAATATGTATATACATGCTAATATTATTAAAAATATTTTTAATATCTCCGATAACCAATTGCAGGGATGAAATAAAATATGTATATTATATACAAACAAACTAAATAGTTTCATCAATACATCAAATGACATACATTTCCATATTACACGATCGATAATTTTATATTTCAATTATGAAAACATTAATTTTATTCCGACGATAAATTAATTGAACGCATTTTTGTTATACTTGTAGCGCATTTAGAAGGACAAGTTAATGAATTATTTATTGTCGTATTGACTGCGGCGGCTTTTGCAATGCTACCTAATGAATTATCGATATCATAAAACATTATGGCCACTTGTTACCTTATAGGTAGTTATTTGTCGTCGAAATAAACATATAATTCATTTGTACATTTGCCTAGTCTAAGCAATTTTGAATATGCGTTCTACTTTACGTGTTAAAGTTTTATACAATCCTAACTAATATTAGAAATACGAAAGTAAGTTTGTTTGTTTGTTACGCTTTCACGCTTAAACCACCGAACCAATTTCATATATTATATTTGTATATTTAAGTTTAGGGTACGATATTCATAAAGAATAAAGTTCCCAAATAAAAAAGGGCAAAAAAAAATTCTTTCACCAAGGGAAAGCTATAATATCAGGAAGTAATATAGGCCATATTTTATCCCTGTATTACCCACGGGAACGGGAACTACGCGGCTAAGACGACTGAAACTGAAGCGAAGCGTGGCCAGGTCGCTAATTTAGGCATAAAAAACATTTTCTAAAAGATAGCACACGTCTTCCATAAAGATGACAAATGCGAGTGCTAATTTGATTGAATCTGGATACGCCAGTCCACGCTAGTCCAATCGATATGACGGTTTTTTTTTTTTTTTTTTGTGTGACTTAGTTGTTAGCCTCAGATGGCTGTGACAACTTTACCCGGACTGGTGGGTGAGCGCTGAGGGCTCTCAACCCGCTTAAAGTTAAGCGACCCATCCCGAGGGCACCCCCTGTGGGGTACGGACCTCGGCTCGGGCGGTCGCTGGCAAAGTGGGCACTCCCACGTTTATGATTTTAACGCGACACGTCTTCCTTCCCCGTTGGCGGGGGCGGTAACGTGGATATTTACTACTATTTGTCAAGGCCGCGCGGGCTGTGTATGCCTCAGTCTGGGCGAGCGTAATAGTGTCGTCGGGTTCGTCGAGTATTAGTCGCGGTTGTTTAATCGCGGACATTTTAGAGGGGATGTAAGAAGCCGCCCTTACCACTAATGGGTTCGGGTGTGTCGCGGCAGAGTCGAAGTAGCGGCGGGAGCACTGTTTCATGATTTGCCTGATGGTCGGCAAGCCAAGATCTATGTGAAGATCCACATTGCGCATGTACCACGGTGCTCCCGTCGCTCGGCGCATGAACCTATTCTGTAATGCCTGTAGCCGATGCAGCCTGCGTGGCTTCGCTTGTGTAAACACTACACTTGCATACGTCATGATAGGACGTATACAAGCGGTGTATAATCTAACTTTATTACGGAGAGATAGCTTAGACTTTGCGTGTACTAAGCTGTGTAACCATCCTAGCACTAGGGCTGCGCGCGCGCGGACTCGCCCTATGTGAGGACCGAAGGTCAGTCGTCTGTCCAAGGTCACACCCAGATATTTGACCTCCCTTGTCCAGGGGATGGGTTGGTCGAACATCTTTATCTGTGGGTATTCAGCCATTGGGTAGCGGCGATCTATCCCCTTATGAAATATGATCGCCTGGCTTTTGGTGGGGTTTATACCGATTCTCCATTTCCTAGTCCATTTGGCTAGGGCGGTAGCCGCAGTTTGGAGAACGGTTGTCACTGTTGAGGGAGATTGACCTGCATAGAAGATGGCAGTGTCGTCAGCGAATAATGCTGTTTGAATTCTACTATGTTGGGGTATGTCGCTGGTGAGCAGCGAGAAGAGAATTGGAGAGAGCACCGATCCCTGGGGGACGCTGGCTTCTAGTTTGTGCGGTGCTGATAAAGTACCTTCCACTCTGTAGCGAAAGCTACGCTCTGTGCTGCTCTACGGTGTGTCGCGCGTCTGTGTGTTGTGTACGCGACGTACATTGCTGCTCAAGGTCGGCCGCCAGACATTCAGACTTCATCGTCATCGAACGCCGGCGGTTGATTGGGGCAAATGTGACGGTATACGGATGCCCAATAAGTATGAGTTCGCGTTCCGCGTGTTACATTTATTTTTCACTCGTAAACATGTTTGTATAACTAACCTAGCATGTCAAATGCTGAAGTAAAATACTGATATTCTATATATTTCTTCATCTTTCAACAGTCTCTACAGAACACGGGCTGTACAACCGAAGAGATATTTATTTATTTTTTTATTTAATAAATGATGACGAGTCTGTGTGAATAATGTTGTATTACAACTTTTCTTGTCTCTAGAAGTCTTAAGAGACAATTTAGGAACGTAATCTGGTGACATCACTACACGCGTAAGAAAACTCGAAAAACTCGTGTAATCTGACCAGGTCTAGTCGCCCCTCATTGTGACTCATTCATTTGCTTAAAAATGTTAAAAGAAACAATCCATGCTTATTTCTTCAGTGGTTTATTTCCTAATTGTCACCACAACTCATATACGTCCCACTGCTAGGCTCGAGCCTACTCCACTATGAGAGGAAAATTTACCTACCATATACCACGATGATGGCATAACGTTTTGTTTCGAGTTTTCCTTTTCTTACATAGTGCCTTAGTCGATTTTTACGATATCCACGGGATGATTCATCCGGGGATTGTATTCTTATTTTGTCACCACACGGAAAAAATGTAGCTTTAGTATGGTAATATAACTCTTTGTAATATACTCGTATATTATAACTCTTTGTAATATACTCGTATATTACAAAGAGTCAATACAAACTCCAACTAAGTAGCATTTAAATAAAATTTATATTAGAATAAAACCAAGCTATTCATAAATAAACTGGAACAGCGGCGCGAATGATTCTCGTGCATTTAATTAGTTAAATTAGGACCATCGTAGGTGGACATTGTAAACAAATTGCAAACATATTATTATGTATATATGTATCTCAGTTCTCACGGAATCCATTACAGAACTTCACAAATAGACGTGTCAAATGTTTTATGTTTGTTTAAAATTTGTTTTGTGATTAAAATCGGGGCAACTAAACAGGTCTATCAAATAAAATGATGGGACATTATAAGTAATAGCAATACAACACACATCAATTGGACAAGATAAATCCTTTCCTAATGTATATTGTTTTGTACTCTTCATAACGCGAAGCATTGAATCAGTGTCGTCCTCTATCTAGCCTTACCAGAATTAAGCAATGGTTCGACTAAAAATATCTCTAATCTTTTACTATTGCGCTTATTAAATATAATAAAAAAAAACTTGTTTTAACGTTTTTTTATATAAAGGTTTATTTGTATTGTTAAGTGTCATAAAACTCATTGGAAAGAACGAGGACGTCCGGATGTCTGTTCGTTGATCACGATTACGCCTATTATACTTAGGTAACAATATCGAAACAATTTTTTCTTAGCTTTAGAATATAAATACGCTGCTTCCTATTGCAAATAAATGGCTGGGTAATTCGGTATCATATAACTACACAATCATGTTGGTGTAATAATTATAACTATATTTAATACCCCCAACTATATGAAGCAGCCACATACCCATCCAACTCGCCCAAGCACCCTTTACACCCGTCGTCACAAATCTGTCTCTCCATTCAAAGCATTAAAACGAAATATTTTGTTAGTCGCGATCGTCTCGTAATAGTACGCACTTGACTGCTGATATTTTTTACTGAACACCACTTCTGCCGTAACGCTTTTTTATTCTGAAGAATCTTCAGGCCGACCAACGACGTCAACAATTCGGCACTAGTAGTCGGTCTACTGGCGATGAGAAGGGTATACGGTGGACTATGAAGTCGATCGCCGTCCTTTCTTTGCCCCAGACGAAACGGACGGCGTGTGATCCAGACCATAGCCTGCCAAAAATAAAAAAATCCAGTTAAATACCCCGCTTAGTCGTGCCTAGAAAAGTTTAATCTCAAAACATACTTATATGTTTTGCATTAAAATTCATAGAATTTTTGTGATAAAGTAACAAATTAATATTCAAATACCAATTGCTAGGAAATTTATTACATGTATATACGTATTATACTAAACAAATCTAAATTAATGCTATACACTAAAAGTCATATTACGACTGCTTCACTGACAAATCAAATCCTATACCACTGTAATTTACGTCGTCATCTGTAATTGAATACGTGCTCCTTATTTCATTATCTGCGTCAGACACTCTAGAACTTTGTTGTAATTCGTTTCCCTTGAGCTTTATACAATTGTTTGACAAGTACATATTTTGTTTCAGGTAAGCCGATCTGCACCTGTAGCGTGTGTCACAGTATGGCTCGTATCTCGTCGTACGGTGAGTTTCACAATCAAATTAAACCAACCTTGACCTTTTAACACTGAACGACGGATACAAATTACGACGCTAAATTTACATATTTAAAATCATTGCTTCAATAAGGGTATATACTGAATATAATAGTAGATATTAACCGTGTTTTGTGCCTTTGTCCAATAGTGCTCGGTGCAGTAATCAAGTGGGTATGAGAGTAGGTCAGCGGGTCGTTCCGATCCGCCGCGTGCTCGCCCGCATCGTCCCGTCGGATTCCCGTGTTACATTATTCACAAATAAAACTCACGATAAAACTGTCCTGATATATCTAAAGCTGATTTTAACGCATAAACATCCTAACAATCAAACTTCACACGTACATATGTATATATTCAATTCATGTTTCCCATTTCCTTGTTCATATTGCATTCGGGATTATTATTAATTGTTATTTATTTTAACCTTTTATATGACAGTTCATAGTCGATGTGAATTATTCAACAACCTTATTCTATGTGCATTTATATTTAAATGATACAGCTATGAGTGAGTACATATTGTTAAAATCGACCTTTCACGTTTCAATAACTTAAACATACTTAACTTTCTGGCCTTCAGCAGCGATTCGTATTATGTTTTCCCATACTTAAACCAAACTATATTTAAATTCGTTTAATATCGGCTCAATAAACCCCGCCGCTAATTGCTCGGTAAACGTTAACGGCAATTTAATTTCGTCATTGCGGGCCACGGTGCAACCCTCGCTTCATTGAGAGGAAGTACGCACCGGTTGCTTCCCTCGGTTAACTTGATTGCACTTGAAAATCGGGTTGTGCCATTGAATAATTGTATATTTTATCTCAAATTATTCGTTATATAGTGGGCAATTTTGGACAAGTCTGGTTATTATTTGACACCCAACATCTAAAACAACGATATATGGACCACACATAAATTGACAGATTGCATAGTCATAAGTCTCATCTCCCCTACACTTTGTCAACTTTTTTAAGTGAAACTTCTTTAGGATCGTTGTGATTTAAAACTTGATGAATCGAAAAAGCGTCCATAGAGATACAAAAATTTAAATGTATAGGATTCAACTGGCAAGAGAATGAGATAAAGGATAAGGGATTAGAGATATTTTATGTATTTATAAATTTACAGTTTACATGAAGCGATTGTATATTTTTTCAATAAATATTTTCAATCAGTAACTTTTCTGAAGTTTCACTTCTACCGTGTGTGGCTTGCGCGCACACACATTTTTTCTTGTTTGTTTAATCCACAAATGGTTAATTTGCATCTGGGTGTAATGTCTAATATGTTTGTAAAGTCCTCAGCGACTTATCCTTTAGTTTTAAGCGTCAAAAAAAAATGCCTGTGTATTTATGTACGCACGTAAGAAGTTTATACTTCTTTGGCGTAACAAGATAAAAATCTTTCTAAAAATTTTATTCTTCGCACTATCCTTTGCTTGAAGAAAAAACGACACTAATAATAGAAAAAAGGTATTAATACATTGAAAGTTTTATTATAACGCATTATCTAGTTGACATTTGTGACGATGTACGCACACATCGTATAGAATGTTGACTAGCTAACTTCAGGGTGTTAGTTTTTCGTGATGGTTGGCGCGCGCGCATCCATAATTTACTCTTATCATTTTTCCTAACGCGGCAAAAGAAGTGTACTTTAAAAAAGCATAAATTGTGCTGCATGTGAATTGAACATTCGACATTGAAAAATCACATTTAGGACCAAAAGTCTTTGATTCCACTTAAAGATCTTTCTGTGTCATCTTATGATTAATATGTAAATAATATTATTTGTTGGCCCGCATACCGCTTGTTTCACGTACATAAATAACGTGAAAAGGAGTGGTCGGGGCGACGTGCCACCTCTGTACTCCTCCTACACCTAATCTATTATTTCAACTATAATTATAGCTATTCTATTTGTATCGCAAGCGGCACTTTCTCAGATTGTCGATATAATTAGCCGTAGGGAATCTCATCACTGTACATTGATGAACTAATCGTGGTAACAACCCACCCACAAAACGTTTTATGATTTAAATATACACACTTTATTACTCTCCTTTTTAGGACTTTATCTTACATCTGGTAATATAAAATGTGTATTTTAGATTATATTTATAAATAAATAATATTTGGTATTATGCCTCTATGTGGTGACCGAATTATTAAAGTCACTATCCCTTCCTTTCCCATAGATATCGAATAAATAAAGGAATATAAACAGATATCATCACTACGAGAGCAGGAAATCTCAAAAAAACTATACGGTCAGTCTGTATTGTGTAGCCGTGTAGGACACCCCTTTGTCTTCTGAAAAAGTAGCGTCCAAATTTTGAAATATATAGATTGATAGGCACGACGTATAATATTGTCGACTGTTAGAGAATAAGGCTTAGATTCCATCGGCCTATCGCCTATAAATCCACGCTTGAACATAGGATTTGCCAAGGAGTGATAATATTTTGCCAAGGAATAATAATGTTAGCAATCAAATTTAGTGATATAAATTGCTCACTAGAGTGCTGCTTCCCATTCGCCTTAATTCACCTATTTAATTACCTAGTGGTTAGCGACTTTAATTACGTATCTATACCAATAAATAAAATTGGAGTGTCTGTTTGTAATGTCAAAATAATAGGCTTTTTCATGCTCACACGGTTATTTGCACGACACCTATGCCTAAAATAGCAATTAAAAAATTTTTGTTTGTCTGTCTGTCTGTCTGTCTGTCTGTTTGTTCCGGGTAATCTTCAAAACGGCTGGACCGATTTCAAAAATTCTTTCACCAATGGAAAGCTATAATATCAGGGCGTAAACTAGGCTATGTTTTATCCCGGTATTCTTACGGGAACGGGAACTACGGGGGTAAAACAACTATAACCTATAAACGAAGCGAAGCGAGGGCGGATTGCTAGTCTACACTAATAATATTATAAAGAGGAAAGATTTGTATTTTTGTATGTAACGAATAACTCAAAAAGTACTGGACCGATTTTAAAAATTCTTTCACCATTGGAAAGCTATAATATCAGGGAGTAACATAGGCTATATTTTATCCCGGTATTCCTACGGGAACGGGAACTACGCGCGTAAGGCGACTGAATCCGAAGCGAAGCGAGGGCGGATTACTAGTTATATATATAGCAGTAACCTAGGAACAGAAAGTTTATTAACTTTTATAAACAGAAAAGAGAATCGACAGATTTTCATTAGACAACATCTTATCACATTGTTTTCATATTGGCATAGCATAAATTAAAATTGATGCCGTATATGGAAGATATTTCGTAATACCTTTGAGAAATTATGTATACATATATGTACATTATAGATGATTAGTTTATTTAAGCTATAATAATATTTTCAATAATCAATCAATATCAATCCCGGGTAACTACTATCGATGTCTATTTAATGGATAAATATTGATCGATATAGTACTTATAAATTGAAATGAACGTAGAAAATCCGAGCGTACATTATTGAAACTTACAAGCATACGAAATTGGCTTTTCCTTTAGTTGCTAATATGACTGACAGCGAGGTAAGTCAAGACCTAAGGCACTCCATTAGACGATGACGACGGATGTTCTTGTTCGCAAAGTAGGCGTGACAAATGTTCCAAAACACGTTGAATATTATTTATTGGTTTCATACCAATTATATATAAATAATTTCTTTTATAGCTAATTTACCTTTCACTGCTAAGCACGATGCTCTTTCACAATGAGAAGGAATTTCACTTGCCGTTCGGTGAACTGATTAGCGTAGGGTTTTATATTTAGTTTACTTCTCATTCAATGTTATCTGTTTAGGTGACTTAATTGCTCGTTACGAATGAGTCTGTAGTGAAAAATAAGTGGCAATACATTCTATATTTAGTCAATTGCCACATGCGAAAGTCGTGCTAATACTAAATTGTGTTCATTTTAGTAGTTGTAATAATCTATTTAGCTCATGAATTTCTGGACTGATCTTCCTCATAGCTCCATTTTGATTTTTTTTGTTAAAAGTTTATTTAGCGATTTCTTGTCCGACGCTTGTACTAGCTGTACATTCGGCAGTGGATCGAAAAGTATTTAAAATGTATATTCGTATTTAAAAATGCAATTAGATAATAACTAAACATTTCCTATGTTTTTGAAATAAGTATCACTATTCAATCGTAATAAGTTTTCCGCGAATTCTTTTTGTTGAATACCCAAAGATCCTTAATATTACAACGTAGTTTTATTTCTACTTTATGTAAATGTGTACACCTTTTTCTTTATAAAGTAAATGCTTTCAACATTTGTAGTATTATTAACTTTACCTCAATATTCTTACTATTAAAGCTTTGTTTATATAATGTAATATCTATCTTGTTTTCACAAAGTAAACCTACGTAATATCAGGAATGATCGCTTATATGCTGTAAACGTTTCTACATCTTACTTTATTTTATACAGCTAATATTGGGTAGCCGATTACTTCAAAGCAGAAGGTGGCTTACTATGTCACTATATAATAGATTTGAAGAGACGAATGGCATTTTTGAGTTATCTTTCACCAGCGGTGATGTAGTCTACCTGTCTTAAGTTCATCTGCTGAAAAGGGAGAGATATCATTCTGTTCTTAGTCTGACTGCGCACAGATTTTTATTAAGGGGTATATCATGCATATAACATCAAGAGAAGGAAAACTCGAAACAAGACCCTATACCAACCTGTCATGTCCAGAATGGTATAGTAAGGTCAATTGCCCTCCTATTGCGGAAGAGGCTCGAGCCCAACAGTGGGACGTATGTGTGATATTGATCTACTATACCACACTGGCCACCACCATGAGTTTATATAATATACTAGCAATCCGCCCTCGCTTCGCTTCGGTTATAGGTTATAGTTGATTTACCCGCGTAGTTCCCGTTCCCGTGGGAATACCGGGATAAAATATAGCATAGTTTACGCCTTGACATTATAGCTTTCCATTGGTGAAAGAATTTTTGAATTCGGTCCAGCCGTTTTGAAGATTACCCGGAACAAACAGACAGACAAAAATTTTTTAATTGCTATTTTAGGCATAGGTGTCGTGCAAATAACCGTGTGAGCGTGAAAAATGCCTATTATTTTGACATTACAAACAGAGACTCCAATTTTATTTATTGGTATAGATTTTAAATATTTCTTCACTTTCTCCGTGTGGTGACGGAGTAAAAATGTATTTCACCACCACCTTTCTTTCCCGGGCTTATCGTAAAAGATGACTAAGGGATAGTATGCATATAACTTCTATGCAAAGGAAGGAAAACTCGAAATAAAATCTCTGACCCGCATGGTATAGTGGATCAATTTCCCTTTGCGGATGATGGGCTCGATGCCCAACAGTGGGACGTATGAGCCGTGTTAATTTCTTCTCTTGAATCGATGTTACCTGCATATCATATCCCTTAGTCTTTAGAGCACCCATGAATGAGGAAAGGGATGAAGAATTGTATTTTTACCCCGTTTACGATACGTATAAGAAAAGTTTTATTAATACCCTAATCGTATATTTGTTATCGACTAACAACCCGCCATCGCTTCACTTCGGTATCAGTTACCTTACCCGCGTAATTCGCGTTGCCTTGGTCATACCTGCATAAAATATAAGTTAGTCCCTGATATTATAGCTTTCCATTGATGAAAGAATTTTTGAAATCGGTTCGGTGGTTTAGGCGTGAGAGCGTAACAACAGACGAACTTATTTTCGTATTTATAATATTAGTATAGATGTAATCTTAGAATAATCACGTACATTTATATTATCAATATCCGCACTTGTCCAAATAATATAAATGTACCTATATGCGTTATGTAAATCGCGTTAATTTTTGCGAAGGTCATGCTAAGACCTCGCAAAAAGCATATTCAACCTCGCGTTTATCATTGTCGTGATATCTTGATAGGCGTGTAAACTGCCTTTTGATAGCTTTACTTTTGGTGCTTCCTACTGTCCCGGATAGACGCGCCGCCGCCGTCGCAAACGCAATATTTAGTTCAGAATAATTTATTAATGTTTTTAATGTGTGATTTTCACTTCTAAATTTTTAATATGTGGAAGAAAACTTATAAGGGTGAGTGCATTTTACGCAATTAAATAATTTGATATCAATTTATCTGTATACATTTAAATGTAGTAGATAATTGAAAATATATTCGGTTTTGATTTGCAAATAATTGCTAAATTTTCAAATGTATATTAACGTTGCGATAAAGTGTCAATTCAAAAATAAATTTTATGACACCCATATAAATTATAAAATGCAATGTGATGTGTAATATTTTTATCATCATCCTTTTAGGTTATAAATGTCGCACTGCTGGGCTCGACCTTCCTCCGATATAAGAGGGAAATTGACCTACTATACCACGCTGGTTCGATGAAGTGGTATAGGGTATTATTTTCGCGACGACGAGCGACGTCCCGGAAAAGAGACATCGAGACAAGAGGGTATTCCTATTCCCTCAGGGTATTCCGTTGGGCCGACCACTGACGACAAGGAACTCGGCGCCCTTGGTCGGCCCAACGACAAAGGTTGCCTTTGTGCTACGGGTGGGTTATGGGGCCGCGCGCCGCCCCTCCGTCGTCCCGGACAGAGCCGAGCGGCGCGTGCGCTGACCATAGCCCACGCAAAAAAATAGGGTATTATTTTAAGTTAACCTTCTCTTGCATTTTAATTATGTATAAATTAATATTACAAACAATACACGAGAAAGATTTTTATACAATGTTTAAATGACGTCATGATAGAACGTGATAATGTTTGTTCAGTTGCTTAAATATTAGCATCAATGCAGTCGCAAAATCCTATCGTGTTTATTATTGCTGTATGATGAGGAAGTAAGAATACACTGTATGAAACTTAAAGCAGTAGTCTTTTACAACATTCATGGGAAAGAGTAAAATGGGCAAAAGTAAATTGTGTTCTTACTACATCATTACACGTTAATAATAAACAAAAATAAATCTTAAAATATCTTTTAAAGAAAATATATCTTCATCATCATCATTACAATTCATATACGTCCCACTGTTGGGCTCGAGCCTCCTCCACAATGGGAGGGAAATTGACCTACCCAGCCTTTACCTTAATCATTACCTTACACCACGCTGGTCAGACGTGTTGGTGTAGGGTTTTATTTAGAGTTTTCCTCCTCTTGCATAGATGTTATTTGCGTATTATATCCCTTAGTTAGTCTCACGGCCAAGAAAGGGGGTGGTGAATTGTATTCTTACTCCGTCATCACACGGATATATCTTAAAGTATAACAAATATAAATCTTAATATATTTATATAATCCAGAAATTGAATGTTAATACATATTCATTTATAACATATAGCTTTGAATTATATCATTGAACTAGCTGACCCCACAGACATTGTTCTGTTCAAATCTAAAAAAATTGTAACAGAAATTTACCTTAAAATCGATCGCAGCGCCACCTACCGGTTCCAATTATTAATCTAAATCATTCTTATATCCATCGAAACATCCACAAAAAAAACATCAAAATCGGTTCAGCCGTTTAGAAGGAGTTCAATTATAAACACTCGAACAGAAGATTTATATATCATCATCATCTTGCTCTTATCCCAATTGCTTGGGGTCGACGCAATATGTCATCTGTTTTGACATATTGCAAAAAGTTTCGGCAATGACTTTTATGACCGGCCGCCTGCCTGACGTCCTTGGGAATGTAATCGTTGACCCAAATGGTACCAGATGGAGTTGGTCCGGGTCAATCTAGGGCTCTTAGTCGTCATTTACGACACCCACGAGCAAAGCAAGGGTTGGTAGTATTCGAAGCCGCTACCACACAGCACAAGAAGATTTATATATGTATATAAAAATAAAAACATAAACGGCTACGCAATTTATCAGTAATAACAAGTTAGTTGTTAAAACTTTGTTACTTACTGTTCGATGAAAATGAGAAAATAATTATTTTTATCTTTATAATAATAAGAATAATTTTTAACTTTAATATTTATATTATACTCACAACGTTTACAGCTAAATTAGTTAAGTGTTAATAAAGAATTTAAATGTTTAATTAAATCTAATTATGATTTTGTTGTACCTATTTCATATATAAACATATATTTTAAATTTATTATCATATGTATCTAATTCGTTTTCCGTGTGGTGACAGACTAAGAATACAATTCACCACTTCCTATCTGCCCGATGATAAGCATCGATGTTTTTTTTATTGAAACATCGGGATGTAAACGTGTATCGTTTAGCTAGTTAGTACCTATTAGAGATCCATCGGTCTCTCCAATGATCGATACTGATTGCTTTATTTAATACAAAAAATTATTAAAACTTAAAATTAAGCCAGTACATGTTGATAATACTAATTCCAATACAATAACGGATTACGATATTCATATTATGATAACAGGCCGTTAATGATTTCCTCTAGATATTATCCATAAACTTGTTTTAATAAGATACTTTATTAATTAATGATTTCTGATGTATACGCGAGCATTACACATTGTAAATAAAACTACTTCACGGATTTTATCGCGTTTGTATTTGATTTTTGATTACCCGACGTTTCGAACACTGCATTCAGCGTTTTCAGTGTTCAGGCCGCCCGTGACTATGAACGCTGCAAAGTATTCGAAACGTCGAGCAATCAAAAATCAAATACCAACGCGATAACATCCGTATAGTAGTTTTATTTACTTACTTTATTAATTATTCATTATGTACTTTTATCTTAACAAATTGTCTACTATTTTTTTATATTAATAATAGTTTGAATAACTTCTTCATCATTTCATCATCAGCTCAACATAATATGTACTATTCTTTCTTAATAGGTACATATTGAAAAATTTTTGGCATTTGTTTTATGACCGGGCGCCTGTCTGGTAGCACCTTGGGAATGTAATTGTTGACCAGACCGTAAGATCTGGAGTTAGCCCAGGTCGGTCTTTAGCACAATACGATATCCACGAGCTATGTTAAGGGTTGGTAGTATCCGTAGCCGCTACCACACAATACCTAATATTCATAACAGAATATAGTAGAACTAATTATTTAATTAATTGTTTAAAGGTTCTTGTCGTATCTGAACTAGGTAATCTTGTATTTCAGGTATTAAGGACAAAAATTTAAATAACTCCATAAGCCTTTTTTTTTAATTATGATATAACTTAACAGTTGTCTCATCATAATTACAATCTAGCCATGAGGCTAATAAGTAATTTAAATCGAACTTAATTTGCTAAGATTTACAGAGTAAGAATGTGTCCATTGGCACTTTTCTTATAGTCTCTAGTAATAATAAAAAACACTGTTCTTGTGTTCTTCAAAGATAGCACTCGCTGCACTACACTAATACACATCCCCGGGTTTTCCCCCTGGGGAGTTAGGTATATACAAACAGCGCGAACCAACTCATTAAGCCAACCACTATGGAAGGCACATCACTTCCCAACTGGGAATTCCTCCTCGCGGACGAGGAGATCTACGCCGTCCTAAAAAGGCGTCTAGGGAATATGATTCCCGATCGCCCCGCGAACGCGAACACCGAGCCCGTATCCGGGCCGGTGCATTTTGACTCCCCCGCCTCCCCGGACGAGGAACCAACTCCGTCCAACGAGATGGAGACGGAGGAAGCCACCGACGACGAGAACGCCGACACGGCGACGTCGTCCGCCGGTTCGGAGTCCGAGTCCACCTCGGCGGACTCCGATTACACTGTGGTCAGCTCCCGTAAAAGGGGGCGTAAGAACCAAAAAAAGGCGCGAAAGGCCGCCAAATTGGGCGAGGCGAGCACTTCTGCGCCAATGACGCCCTCCCCCCCACTCCGTCACCTAAGCCACAGGCCGCTGTACAGCAGCCCCCGGCTAAGGTCTACAAACCCACCACCCCGCCTCCCCTTGTCATTAGAAACAAGGAGAAGTGGATGCCCGTCTCGGCTCGGTGTAACACCAACCGAGTACTATACCGTACGGCCCGTTCAACGGCCGAAGGTATTAAGGTGCAGTTGTCCACATCGGACGACCACCGCAAACTAACGGCTATGTTACGTAGCCAGAACATTCCGTACCACACTACTGAGGCATACACAGCCCGCGCGGCCTTGACAAATAGTAATAAATATCCACTTTACCGCCCCCGCCGACGGGGAAGGAAGACGTGTCGCGTTAAAATCATAAACGTGGGAGTGCCCACTTTGCCAGCGACCGCCCGAGCCGAGGTCCGTACCCCACAGGGGGTGCCCTCGGGATGGGTCGCTTAACTTTAAACGGGTTGAGAGCCCTCAGCGCTCACCCACCAGTCCGGGTAAAGTTGTCACAGCCATCTGAGGCTAACAACTAAGTCACACACAAAAAAAAAAAATCGCTGCACTACTAATCACTAATTTCGCTAAGGCTTACTAGGTAGTTGTGTGACACTACCTTCTAGTTTTTTCAATCTTTGATCAAAGGAAGTTAAAATATTTAATATTTTATTTATATTGTTACTTAAATCGGAGTCTCCATCTTGGGTGATTGTGTATCGTGTACCAGTGTTTGTATATGTGGCTGCTGTGCTTTCGTGGCTTGGGCATCTGTCTGTGTAAGACGTATCGAATGATTTTTATTAACTCTAGGCGCCTGGGTGGTAGTCGTAGTAACTTTTTTAGAGATTTTTGTCTTAAATATTATTGCATATTACACAGTACCTTCTTCAAGCTTCATGAAGAAGCTTTTTTTTTAAACTAGCTTTCCTTTCTTCCAAAAGATCTTTAAAAATTGCGGACGATGATTTTGCATGATAACGTCGTAAGAAAACACTGATGAAAAACTGCATACATTTATAAATTGAATTATTATCATAATTTTTATAATACAAAGGAGTTAATTCAAAATTATATTTTTTCCGATAAATTAACACTTATTTGCTATCGTTAAATCAAATGTTTTTTTTTACATTAATTATACAGATTAATTAGAACTAACAATGTGTTATTAACATTTTTTTACAACTTGGTATTGGTTGTCTGTAAAGCATCACAAGCCGAACGCTTAGGCCGCTCGTGCCTCTCTGTCGCTTGTTGGTTCTCACTTGCGCGTTCGGCTCAAGCGGAACGTGACAATGAGTGTGCTTTTTTGTGCGTGCAGCTGGCGTTTATCAATTTATAGAACGTTATCCTGTCAAAAATAATAATAAACATGTCAAATAATTTAAAACCAGGTATATTTCCATATATTAATGTCAGTCGCATGTTCATAATTCCAAAAGCATTATATTAATGAGCTGCATAATCAATGTATCGTTACTTTACAATTATTTCAACTACACTCTAAAGTTTTTATCGTAGTAAGTAGAGTCTTCACATGTCCGGACTATTAAATAATTTATTCTATTAAGAATTCTTATGTATCAAAGGGCGGGCGACGTTAACGTGTTAACCATAGAAGTACCTTGTAAACACGATTGTAATAATAATGTGTAGGTTATTTACGACAGCCCGTAACGGACCAACCGCACTTGAGCAAAACGGTCAACGCAGATATGATTGGGTTTTCGTATTGTTTTGTACCTATTTAATGTTAATATATTATGAAGTTATTATTTAAAGTTATTCTTGTGATTTTTGACTTCTGCATTGTCTTATCTTTTTACTGAGCTTTGACAATAATTAAGCCAGTTGGATCGCAGGCATCATTTAAATGAATGCTTTGTGATTTTGAAAGCCAAAACTACTGAAAACTCCCTTTTTAGGGACCATGTTATATTGCGGTCACACCCCGCTGAAACTGTCTGAGGTGGCAGTAGTGATGGCATGCCGATAGAGAGGTGATATAAAATCACCTTTCTATCGGCATTTGGGCGGGCCATCCGTATCGACTCCTTCTTCGGTGGTCCGTCCGTCGGGTTACCATTTCGGAGGTAACAGATAATATACAAAAATACATGCTTAGGTTATAATTTATAATATAACCGAATTCCCAATAAAAGATAGAGGTCTTAACAATAGTTTTATTTAATTATTAAATTAATTACTATAGCATGCTGTTTAAAATTAAAGCTAAAGTAACAAAATCTCTTTAAATTGTTGTACTGACTCGATACTACCCTGGCTATGTTAAATAGTCGCCGCTAAAATTTTAATTGTTTGCGACTAACAGTGTCATAAAATTGTAATATGAATTAAATAAAAAATAAAATCAAATAACAGATAATTGATAAATAAATATTTTAATTATTTTTTATTTATTAAACAAATATACATACATTAAGAAAAAAAAATCACCATGTGTACATTTTTTTTTTGACAAACATTACCGTAATTGTACAAGTGAGTTAATATTTATTGCAGTATACTTGTTTTGTAAATGCCGCAGACCAAGGCTAGTCGTAAAACATATCTACTTGCCAAATCTGAACTTGAACACGCGAATTATTTTACACTAACATTAAACTCATGATGTCATCATATTATTAGTAGTTTCTTTTTCATGTTTAACTAATTAGAATGATTCTGAATATGTGTATATATTTAATCATAAAAAAGTGTATTTTTTTTTATTTTTTGCAAGTCGTTAGCATTGTATCTTCCTTGTATAAGTTATTTAAATATAGTAAAAACGTAAATGAGTATTTAATAATTCACCATGATGAAGGCGATCACCCTATTCTTTATGGAATATTCAAAATTTAAATGCCGAATTCAAGAATAAATTACATTGAATGAAAACTACAGAACAAGCAAACTTTTGAAAAATTGCCGAAATTGATTGTTTATCAAAAAGGAGTTAGAATCTTGGCCAACATAAGAAATTATCCTGTTCACGAAAGTACTGATACTTTATAAACAGACAGGTTTATTATGTTTTTAAAGTACTTTCACCATCATAAGCCAATCCAAAAGAGTGTCTATTATTTAGTTCTTAAGATTCGCCATGTTTATTATAAACTAATTTTATATTTGAATACATAATACAAAAATTAATTTGGTGTGATAAGATTACAAAATTGTCTTCATTATTTTCTTAGTTGAAGGAGATCCGCTTAAATTATAGTAGGGACTTATACTTCCGTTGCTAAAGGAAATAGTTCAAACGCTGTGTTTGTAGCCCATTTGACATAGAACAAAAATGACTCTAACTTTCCTTTTGGTTGTCGGTTGAAGTAGCAGAAGCGAAAGGGTCTCAATTTAGACAAATCCAGGTCAACGTTCTAAAGAAAGTAAAAAAAATGTTCAAATGAATAAAATTTAATTTAAAACTCCGGATGAGTTTCATAAATATTAAATTTCAAATCCGGCGTCCTCTTCACATTTAAAAACACTTGAACAAACTAGTACAGCAACATTTGTACGTACATTCCGAGTATTAATCTAGGACGTTACTTTTACGATGGTAATAAAGTTTTTCGTCGCAATCTAAAATAAATTTAAAAATAATTCTCAATAAACTCGCTCTGGGCACATTTAACAGAATGGCAAATAAAACACGACATGAATCCAACTATCAATAACTGTGTTGTTTAAAATTCCTCTACCGTCAGGGATTTGGCACTTCAACGCGAGTTTTGAATTCATAATACTTTTTATAACCACCATCTTGATTTGAATGGATTTGATGTGTAGCTCAGTTATTTGTACATTAAACTTTGTATTTTGAGCTGTACAATGTATAAGATATGTCAGAGCTTTGTACATTGAGTTATGCGATAGTTTGGTAATCCATTGTTATTCTTTAATGGATTCCGAGTAAATTACACTACAAACGTGAATATTCAATTATACAACTCAGCGTCTTACTCGGATAGTTAGGCAACAAATTAATAATTTGTTACAAAGTTGTCTTATCGTGCATGCTAATAGAATAGGTAAAGAAAGACCTGTAAAGGGGAAGAGAAAAGGAATATACTATACCACTTTGGTCGGACGGACGCATTTGCATACGGGCTGTTTTCAAATTGCCTTGCAGCAATGTTATCTACGTACATACCTTCGTCATCTTTTACGACACCCACCGGAATAGAATGTTAACTTGCTTTTACAAAAAATCCCACCTTCGTCATCTTTCACGACACCCACCAGAATGGAATGCTAACTTGCTTTTACAATAAATCCCACCTTCGTCATCTTTCACGACACCCACCGGAATGGAATGGTAACTTGCTTTTACAATAAATCCCAACACGGCAAGTGTTATTGATTGTATTTACTAATTTAGTATCTTATTAAGGACACAAAATAATAATAGGAACTAGCGTCGTCGCTATAAAATAATTAGAGCCCGCTGTTTTACCAATATTCCAATCTACTTTTTTCATTGTCTTCTAATCTTTCTAGTAAGCTTTCCTTATGGTGACAGAGTAAGAATACAGCTCATTATCCCAATTCTTGCCCGTGGGTTAAGACGAACAAGGGATATAATAAATGCAGATTATACGTATGCAAGAGAAAGAAAACATTATAGCAACACGTCTGACCAGCGTGAGCGTACGGGCTCGAGCCCAGCAGTGGGCCATATATCCGCTGTGATGTTTATGAATATTCAAAACAAGTTCACTATGTCTTAAATATCATATGTTAAATTGATTTCAAGAAATATCAAATACAAAGACTCCAATGACTACGTTATCAACGATAAATCGCAATTTATTCTGAATTGTAATGGTTGAAAGTACTATGTACATTGGTCCTGTATTCTATACTATAACTGTATTCTTTTCTATTTGTAGAAATCTACTTCCCACCGACGGTATCGCGAAAATCTATCGGCAAATTAGACATATTTACATAAGTATTGTACAATAAAAAGTTATAATACTGAAAAAATACCTAGTATATATTAATTACTATAACAATCTCTAATCTAGAAAACTACTGCTTTGATATGATTGTTTCGTTTGTATTGAAGTACATATCTGATTATTGACAGATATTTCCGGCACAAATATACGGTGATGGTCTATACAAGCTAAGCAATAATTATAAATGTCAACATAACCATCTAATTGCCCTATAACAACGCGATGAGAGTGCTTTTTTTTTTGTAGGCTTTGGTCTTGGTACATCCCGCTCAATCTGTCCAGGCGACGGAACGACGGGTGTCCCCATAACCTACCGTATTCCCTGCCTATCACCATTGAGTCGACCACTGGTACCGATTCCTTGACATCCGTGGCAAGCCTTGGCGGGTTATCCTTTCGGGTAACGTCATCTTGGACGCCCCGGGGATGAGAGTGTTATAGACGCTCTCAACCCAGAAAGTCCGATGTAACCGTGAGCTCAAGTACACGTGTTGTAAAGTGACCCCATATTCCAATTCTTGATGCTAATAACTATATAATTAGTAAACGATAAATTTAAATCAATTCGTTACGTTGTAAATTTCGGCCTAATCCTAATTTTACAGTGTTTCAAGTCAAAAACTCAAATATAAAAGACGAATACAAAAAATCGTCTAGAAATCAGATATATTAATTGCCGTAGTTAATTCAAAATTAGTACATGCAAACAGAATCGCCTGTTGATAAACGGTAACTGCTGTTGATGAACATGGGCTATATAAACAACAAGCACATAAATTAATTTGGCCTTGATATAAAGGAATATATATTCGGCCTTACTTTATAGGGAAATTGCCGTGCGGTGACGGAGTAAGATTACAATTCATCACCCTCTTTATTGTCCGTGGATGTCATAAAAGACGACTAAGGGATTATAATATGCATACAACAACTATGAAAGAGAAGAAAACTCGAAATTAAAGCCTGTCCCAATCCATCTGACCAGCGTGATGTAGTAGGTCAATATCCCTCTTATTTTGGAGGAGGCTCTAGTCCAACAGTAGCACGCATGTGAGCCCATATAGATTATAGAGATATTTTCGTGTGGTGACGGCGTTTGAATACAATTCACTGAACTCTTTCTTGCCCGTGATATTTTTTTTTTTATTGCCAACGGTGGCAAACGAGCAAGCAGCACACCTGATGGTAAGTGACGCTGCCGCACATGGACCTTTGCAATACCAGGGGCACAGCCAGGCCACTGCCTACCGTGAAGGAAATACTCTTCTTAAACCTCGTTTAAAGAAGGACATGTCATAGCGCTCGGGAAACACAGCAGCAGGTAGTTTATTCCAGAGCTTGCACGTACGTGGGAGAAATGATCGCTGGAAACGTACAGTTGAAGACCATAACGTTTCCAGGTGAAATGGATGAACCCTGCTACGATGTCGCGTGGTACGTTGGTAGAATGGTGACGGTGGTACCAAGTCAAACAGTTCCTCGGAGCACTCGCCGTGAAAGAGTCGGTAGAGTACACAGAGTGACCCAAAGTCTCTCCGCTGCTCCAGCGACTCCAATATATCCGTAAGATTGGGATCCCTGATGATTCGAACAGCCCGTCTTTGCAGGGAGTCAAGTGGGTCTAGCTGATATTTGGGCGCACCTGCCCAGAGATGCGAGCAGTACTCCACATGAGGACGAACTTGTGCTTTGTATAGTACAAGACGCTGTCTCGGTGTGAGTATCGTAAAAGGCGACTTATTCTGTGCATACAACATCTATGCAAAAGAAGAAAACTCAAAATAAAAGGTCAATAAAATAACCCGTCTGACTAGCGTGGTATAGTAGGTCTATTTCCCTCCCATTGTGGCGGCTCGAATTCAGAAGTAGTCGTTATATGAGCTGATAAAGGGAGGTTCAAATACTAAAATAAGCCATTCATTGTACCTAAAATAAGGCTACCTATTGATAATGTCTAATAACCTTCATAATCTAAATTTATCGATATTGCCATTCTATTTCATGGACACGAAAATAAGTACGCTAATAGAATTTATAGAAAAGATTTTGAATTAACTACTGTTATGAACGGAATCAAAACTGGTTGTTACATACCAGTAAGCTACGGGTATACCCGTAGCTTTGCTTGAGTGGATTACATACCTATTTAATTATATTATTTTGCTCCTTCGTCTTTCAATTGCATTATCAATAATATCAATATTAAATTAAAGAAATAATATTTATTTCCATTATTTTAGCGATTGTGACGCATTGAAAGCGTTTATCTTCAACAAATGCAACTAATTTAAAATGTTTATAACAAATATATTTTTTTGAAACACGTGGCAATTATTATGAAACAATATAAAATAAGACTATTTTTATGCATTTTATCGCTTCAATTTGCATTTTATTATCCTGAAATTATTTCAAATTTAGCTCTTTTATTGAATTAGTCTTAAGGGTCAGATGTTGCCGTCGGGCCGAACACTGAGGGCAAGGAACTCGACACTGGTGGTCGGCCCAACGACGAAGGTGACGTGGGTACGGGTGGGTTATGGGCCGGCGCGCCGTCCTTTCGTCGCCCCGGATGGAATGGACGGCGTGTGCGCTTACCATAGCCCACCCATAAAAAAAGGGGTCAGATATTTTATTGATTTAAAAAATACATATAATACAAAAATTTCAATAAACAGTAGTAAAGAATAATTGCGTATCTGCCTCTACTATGGCTTAAGTGTGCGACAATTATTTTTATACTCCAACCCTTATTTCCTGTCTCTATAACTCTACATATTTCGCTAGATTATTACTAGAACCTTATGAAGTACCAGCCTATTATCGTCAATTGACCACCAGCTTCAAACTTCTAAATATGTCGAAAATCAGAACTAACATTTTTGTTTCAACCAGATTTTGTATCCATGTCCTACTTTACTAGAACCTATTATACTAGAACATCAAAAGCTAGGTACTTTGTTAAATTGAATATAAAAAAAAATCAATGTAGTATGTGAAGTAGTATATACTTCGTATAAGTCGGTTAGTGGAAACGTTTTACCTAAACATTACAGTAATATCCATTAAGATGGACAACTTGAGAAATGTACGATGTTATCTCAAACTGTTTTTAGTTGTTACTTACTTACGCTACGATGTGCCAACGACTATACACACACCTTATCTTTCATCTTGAAAGTTTAAAGTTGTAAAGTTTAAAATTGCTTCAACTATACGCCGTATCCGCTTCGTGTAAAGTTCATTTTCTTTATTATATTCACATTAATACTTTAATTTCTCATACATTTTTGGGAATGGGTCTTCTCTATAATGGAAGGAAAGGTTTCTTTTTTGCAGTGACATTATTTTCTTTCTGTGTGGTGACGGAGTAAGAATACAATTCACCATTCACTATCTTGCCTGTGGAAGTTTTCAAAGAAGACTAAGGGAAATAATATGCATATAACATCTATGCAAGAGAAGGAAAACTCGAAATAAAACCAACCTGTCTGACCAGCATGGTATAGTAAGGTCAATTTCCCTCCTGTTATGGAGGAGACTCGAGCCCAACAGTAGATTGTCTATGGCTTGATATGATTATTATGAATAGCCTATACGCCTTCCTCGATAAATAGGCTATCCAATACTAACATTATTAGTATAGATAATAGCCAACAAAAGAGGTTGCGGGTGGACGGGTCGGGGATTAGTCCGCCACCCGCAGAGAGGCCGACCGCGTGAGGGTGATGCTCCGGCAACACCGTCGAACGGGATGATACCCTAAAGGGTAACCCGACGGGCCGGCCACGCATGTCAAGGAATCCGTACCAGTGGTCAGCCCAACGGCTATTGGGAGGAAATACGGTAGGTTTTGGGGTCGCACGCCGCCCATCCGTCGCCCCAGACGGATTGGACGGGGTGTGTCCACACTAGGGCTTCCAAGCTACCGAGATCTTGGGGGATCCCGCGCCATTTTCCAATCCCGCATCTTGCGGGATTACAGGCGCGAGATCCGTGGGATTTACGGGACTGAAAGAGCGTGCATGCAACCTCAAACTTAATAACTCTCAAACTCAAACAGTAATATCCTTACTAATATTATAAATGCGAAAGTAAGGATGTTTGTTTGTTACGCTTAAACCACCGAACCGATTTCAAAAATTCTTTCACCAATAGAAAGCTATAATATCAGGGAGTAACATAGGCTATATTTTATCCCAGTATTCCCACGGGAACGGGCACTACGCCGCGGGAAAGGCGACTGAAACCGAAGCGAAGCGAGGGCGAGTTGCTAGTATTCTATATAAATTTACAGTTTTTAAATGTGTTTTATTTTGGTTGATTTTTAAATTTTGTATGTGTATTTTTTGAAGATATGTTTTGTTTTGATTAGTTTTTTTATTCAGTAGATATTTGTTACTGTTTTTTGTGAAGAAAAACAGTGTAATTTGATTGTCCTCATACTTATGGTAATACGTAAATAAATGTGGAGTTAGTGGATTAAATCACTCTTTTGTGTGATAAATAAACGGTGTAATTGGATTGATCTCATACTGGTTGTAATACTTAAATAAATATGGAGTTAGTTGATAATTCATAGGGTTTTCGTAATAAACGGAGTAATTTCATTGATCTCATATTAATAGTAATATGTACGTAAATAAATGTGGAGTTGATTAATTCATTGATTTATTAGCCTTATATAAATGTGAATATTTTTGATATGCGGGATCCCGCAAATACCGAGATCCCGCGGGATTGAAAATTCGTAGTCCCGCAAATACCGAGATTGAATTCAGGCTGCGGGATTGGAAGCCGTAGTCCAGACCGTTGCCTACCAAAAAAAAGGATGGGGAGTAACTTAAGTCGTTAACAACATAATCACGTGTCGTGTTAATAATAACTCTATATCTGTAGCTAAGTCAATGTCACTATATCTGTGCCGATAGATGTCAAAACCAGATAAACGTAAAAAAAATAATGTACAAATTTTAATTTTAAATCAAACAATTAATTTGAATATCCAAAAATAACACCTGTTTGTTCATAGTTTTAAGTTTTAACTTCTATTGGCAGTCCTCGTGAGTGATTTGTTGTTTTTTTACGACTTCCACGGGTAAGTAAGGGATACATATAGATTTAATAGATAATAAGCTATAGCTTTAGTAACTATCGTAACCATCCATCTCTCAGTCCATATACATATACGTCCCACTGCTGGGCTCAGGCCTCCTCCACAATGGGAAAGAAATTGATCTACTATACCACGCTGGTCAGATGTGTTGGTATAGGGTTTTGTGTCGAGTTTCCCTTCTCTTGCATAGATGTTATATGCATATTATATCCCTTAGCCGTCTTTTACGACATCCACGAGCAAGGGTGGTGAATTGTATTCTTACTCCGTTACCATACGGACAGAGACAAACTATCGTAAAGTTTTTATAATAATACTAGTAAAAGCTTCTAGTTTCTTATTTTCATATCCTAACATAAACATTAAATCTATTACGCAAACGATGTTATTACTGTCTTGAAATAAAATCTAATATTTGAAGTATCATCGTTTGAATAAATTAATACAAATTAGTTTGAATAGTTAAATATCAGGGTCCAACTCTGTTTTGAGGAACTTGAGGTCATTAAACCTAAACACCCCAGCTTTTACCAAATCACATACATTTATGTTTTAGATATGTAGGTACATCTAATTTATGTATGTTTTATCGGCTTATATCTAAAAACACGTTCATAAAGATAAATAAAATTCCAGATATTATGTCACTTAAAAATCGGCATATAATTTTATGTTTTACATCCATTAATTACGCTTATTTAATCAACCCTGTGGTCAATATTTTTTTAATCATACAATCATACCCGGATTCTATTTATCAGATAGTAAATATTTAAATGAAATACTATGACATTAATTTTTATTACTTAGTAAGTGGTGTGATTTGCTGAATTACCTTTACAAGCTTAAGTACAGAAAATATCTAAATTATAGGCGTTTTTTAGACATTAATAAAATTTAAGCCTTGCTAATTTCCCTGTATAGTCGATACTATAAGGGGGACATTCATAATCAGATTAATCGGATTAAGAATACAATATGTCACCAGCCTGCACTTTCCTATGGCAGTCTTAAAAACAGGCCGAGGTATCATTTAGAGAATGACAGAAGAACTTTTGCAAGCCGCCTGTTAAAGGGATTAAAGCAAATAACTGGCTGAACAGTTTATCTACATTTATCGTAATAGCTAATATACGTCTCGCTTCTAGTCTCCTCCACAGTGGGAGGGTAATAGACCATAGGTATAGACCATAGGTATAGATCAAACGTATTGGTATAGGGTTTTATTTCGAGTTCTCCTTCTCTTGCATAGATGTTATCTGCATATTATATCCCTTAGTCGTAATATATGACCCATGGGCAAGACAGTGAATTGTATTCTTACTCCATCACCACACGGCAAAAACTTTTAATCATCATCATCATCATTTCAGCCTATTGCCGTTCACTGCTGGACGTAGGCCTCCCTCATGTTGCGCCACAATGTGCGGTCCTGTGCCGCCTGCATCCAACGACGCCCAGCAACTTTCACTAGGTCGTCGGTCCACCTAGTGGGGGGGCGTCCTACACTGCGTCGTCCGATGCGTGGTCGCCACTCGAGAACCTTTCTTCCCCAGCAGTTGTCGGTTCGTCGAGCGATGTGGCCTGCCCATTGCCACTTCAGCGTGCTAATTCTTCGTGCTATGTCGGTTACACCCGTTCTTCTGCGGATTGCCGTATTCCGGATTCTATCTCGCAGAGAAATCCCGAGCATAGCCCGTAATAAACTTTTAATATCTTCCTACAATCGCCAACCCACCTGCCAAGCTTAGCGATTAAAACATAACTCTGGTTGAAGAGTTTATTTACATAGGTATACTGTTGCTAATAACATAAATTCGAAAATAGATTTGTCTTTGTTATTTACTTACAACTTAATGACTGAAACAATTTGACGAAATTTGGTTGATTATAATATAAGGCATTTTGCATTTCAATTCATTTTCTTGTAATTCATTTCTTTAACATTATTAATAGATTAGTAATCTTTTGAAATAGAAGGAAGGAAGGAAGACCCACCACTTTACCAACGTTGATCAGTATACCGCAGACCATAATGAAATGGAAGGTATGCGGAATAGGATCAAGGTGGCATAGAAGATAAGGGATTGTTACTCTCATTTGACGAGCACCCTCCAGAAAATTGCAATTTTGCACATAACTTCGAATATTTATTCGACATGTGTTACGCCTCTGAACTAGGCATCCTCAGGACGGTTCGCCTTCATGTGCATTTGAAGCCGTAACGTCCTCGAAGTTCTGGAGAGTGTTAATCATGTGAGGTAAAACTTCCTTAACTCCTATTCCACTACCTTATTAACCGTGGAAAGGTGTTAGGGCTCCCTTCCTTACTTTAATTTTAAAGTAATAATGGATTGCCGCTATGTATCGCCATGTACATATGTATAATTCAATCAATTAGATTAGCAATCATCGACATTTATTGTGTCGTATATTCGCAACATACTAAAATTAAAATCTAAATATTACATAACATATTTACACATATATTTAGAACCACGCGTTTCTTGTTTGCAACAATCAAATTTCAATCAATAAGACGCAATTTGCACTTGCCTGTAAAACGTAATTTTGGTATTCATAACGATTCTTCAGACACTGTTTACATACCAGTACGTAATGCCGACTGGCCTTGAAAATACAATATTGTATATAACAAAGCCAATTGAAAACTTAGTTATAATTATTTATTGTTATAGTTTACGCTTTTATTTTCGTTATGCAGAGATGACACGTCAACATTATGCCATATAACTTCGTTCTCACGTAAATTAATTACAAACACTTACCTTTCTCGTGGGTGTCGTAAAAGGCGACTAAAACCTTTACATAGACCTAAACCAACTCCATCTGATTCCATCTGGTCAACAACTGCCAAGGCATTAAGTCGACCCGAAGTATTAAGAGCAGAGAAATTATGATGATGTACTTTATGCCCACTTAATAGACGAGCCCAGTCTCTCAGTTGCAGTTCTAGGCTATGTACTTTTTATTGGATAGTATCAAACTTAATAAACCTTTCACCAAGATTCGAAACCGGCATTTCACTATTGCCAATTGCGTGCTGTTTAACCGACAGATCAAGGAGACAATATTACTGGCTTATTTCATACTAGCTTCTGCTCGCGACTTCGTCCGCGTGGTTTAGATACTTTGGGCTAACGCTAACTTTAACCTAAGACTTTGTTTACGTAGAAGGTGAAATTATATTTTAAAAATACGATTCTTTCACACATGATTTTTGCGAAAATTTTGCCGTTTACGCAGCGGAAGCTCTCAAAAGAAAAAAATCATTTTGAAACATTCTTCATGGGTGCTCCGCTCCTGTTGGTCTTAGCGTGATGATATATAGCCCTTCCTCGATAAATGGGCTATCTAACACTGTAAGAATTTTTCAATTCGACCAGTTATGCCTGAGATTAGCGCGTTCAAACAAACTCTTCAACTTTATATATTAGTATAGATTGCATTTAATATTCCATAATACAAACACCTGAAGAATGAAAAATACTTATGTAATATATAAACGTAATAAATATACTGTAAAATAATAATTACATCCTTATGCGTAATAGTTATTTTCAATACCAATGTGGATTGTATGCAATTGGAATTTCCATTCCTGTACTCTAACTCCGCTATATAAATAATTAAGGAAAAATTACTTCTTACATTGTATCGTTATAATAATTATTTAAATTTTTAAACGATTGTTTTAATATACCACGTTTAATTAACGATGTTTCATTGTTATTCTACTTAAACTAGTAATAACTTGCTAGTTATGGACTTGTTGATAATACTTAATAAGAAACATGACTATTTTAATGAATAAATATTAGTTTAAATTTAACACAAACCCATCTTCATAGTAATTTGACAAACACCTAGAATTTATGTTCTTAGTATATACCTATCATAATATATCAGCATGTCTTTTATACTTATTATATGAAAGCAATAAATAGAAGTCAATAATTATTTAGGCTGCGAGGCGGCCTCTTTCCCCTTGATCACTCCAGTCTGTTCGTAAGTAGGGCTGCCACCCATTCTATCGGATACGGACAATGTCCCACTTTATATTAGGAGTTCAATGACCGTTATATGTGTATCCGAAAATATTTGCTCTGCAAAATCGTTCAATCCTATAAACAGTATTAAATGATTATATGTATACAAATTAATCTGCCCATCGACGTCTACTGTTGCACTCTCAACTAGTAAGTCTCCCTTAATCGCCACACTCAAGAGAGCAAATGGCGATCGCAATTGAGTGTTATATTTCTCAGGAGAGTGATGCTAACCATCTTCGTGTTGACCCCTAATCAGTTTTAATGATTTCCATGGAAAGTATGATACATTGTATTCTTAAACCGTCATCACACGGGTAACTAGGGTGTAAAATCCAGTAATTCGGCGTAATTCTTAAAGATTTTTTTTGGTTAAGTAAACCACTAATAATATTACCGATTGCCCTTTTTTTACCATGAAAGAGCCCATTTATACATAATTGCAAACTTTAGTGTTTATGTCTATCTTCATTATGCCATAACTTCGAAACCTACTACTTGCATTTTAATACGACAATTACATTCCTATAATTTACACAACTTGAAATGTCAGCAACCAAATAGATATATCGCAAATAGGCTTGACAAATTTCTAACGAAATCAATCTTATTTTTATAGCTCATAATATTTCTTTCAATACATATTCATCAGAACAAATAACTGAAATAACAGACCAGTCTCGTAATATTTTAACGACGTAACAACCCTAACGATAGGATGTAAGGCATGTTGTCGGCGCCCTAGGAGTACCCGATTTCGTGAACCGTCCCGCCAGTCCGTCGCTGTTGATAAACTCATTGTCAATACTGCCTCATCTGTCTGCTGCCTAATAACTATATCTATTCAGTACACTGGCACACTGTGCTATTTAGGCGATTATATTTGGAACAGGGCGTCTACACTTTGTCATTTACTCTACTTTTTTATTAACATTTCGATCTATTGCCTGTGTGGTCACGAATTAAGAATAGAGTATGTCACCTTCCCCATCATGGGAGTCATAAAAATTGGCTAAGAGAACAATTGTAATTGTTAAGCTGTCGAGCGTGGCGATTATGGTATTAGTCGTCCTCCACGTGGAGACGTATGCCCAATAGTGAACGTTGGTGAGCTAAGAGATACTAATCTATGATGGCAGCTATTAGCCCTTATGTTTAGATTTTCAGTCAATAGGTCTTATTTTTTTGTAATTATATTAATGTATGTGATGTATATCACCATCATCATTATCCCTCTCTTATAGATATCAATTACTTGGGGGGGTCGACGCATTATGTATTCTGTTTCCATCGAACATATTGGAAAATGTTTTAGCGATGGTTTTATAGCCGGCCGCCTGCCTCATGTCAACCCTCCTTGGGAATGTAATTGTTGATCAGATGGCATCAGATTGGCACAGCTCAATTTAATACTCTCAACACCCATGAACAATGTAAAGTTTAGTAGTATTCGTAACAGTTACCACACAGCATATAGCATGTGTGATGTATCTTCCTTTTCATTGCTATTAGTGATAATTGAGCAAACAGCACATCTTAAGGTAAGTGATGCTGCTGCTGATAGTTCTTAGCGATAGGCAGCCACCTAGGCTACCTATCGTGAAGAAAATGAATTGAGTGTTAAAGCGTGTAATGAGGTTCGGTGATACTAATACTATCACTAAACCTACCATACGCAAACACCCTCAAAAAGTTGTGTTTATAATTTTAAAGCAGTATTTCTATAATGATTGAAGATATATCTGCTATTAAAAATAACCAGTTAAAAAGATACTTTGAATAAAAATTAAATTAAAACTTCATTATTATACCTATTTAAATACAAACTAGCAAAGTGCATTAAAAGCTGTTTCACTTACAAAAACATTAACTATGTACGTACAGCGTTGACTGCGCGATACTCGACGAATCGCTTCGCCCATCGGAGGGGGACAACCCTACACGTCCAAGGTCACAGGGGTGAGCCTACTGTACGTAGATACTTGTACGATTTGTTTTATTTATGTAAACTACACCGCAGTTTACGATGCGCGCCCCTTATTTTTGTACCTTTTTGAATAAATAAACGTTTTAGTAACATTGTTACAACACAATTTAGTACGTTTTCCTCTAAATTAATATCCATATTGATGTTTATATTTTAGGTATCGTTTCATGAAAATATTATCTGTCCTTATGGAACAAGAATACAATTCATAACACAAGTCTTTGTCCCTGTCATAAAAGTCAATTAAGGAATATAAGCAGATAATATGGTGATTATGCAAGAGATTTGAATTAGAAACAAACCCTTATACCAACTCGTTCGCGTTTGAGATTGCAGGCCAAATTCCCTTCTCATTTCGGCACCTAAATAAGCAAGTAGATGTGATTGTTAAATTAATTCCCCTCGACTCTGTTCAACTCAAATTATCTCGTAATGTTTGAGATAATGAGATAATACGTGAAGCGTTTAATTGATTTAGATCACATATATACGAATGAATCTATTATACATGTCTACTACGGAATAGAAGCCTGACTAACATAATATGTAGTTTTCCAATTATGGAAAGAGAATCGAGGACTTAAATCGTTCAGTGCCTACGCATGCTCTTTATATATGCATTTTATAAGAACACCGACAATCTTTTGTACAGCTATCTTCGAAGTTTACAAATTGTTTTATATTATGGGTCATCATATCGTGATTATTAGGTACTTATCTTTTCTTTATCTTATCTTTACTATTTTTTATTGCATTTGGTAGCAGACGAGTAAGCAGGCAAATTGGACTGCTTGCCAGTCCATAAACAGCAGTTGCTGCTATGGACTTCTGTAATACTAGGGGGCATAGTCAGGGTGCGGACCGACCGGCCTGCCCATTATGTTAACATGGTTCTACCACGTATATACATCCTTCTAATTTGAATTGAAAAAAATTAAATTCAATTAGAACTTCCCATTTATGAAGTATTTTATTTACCACCATAATAGCGAAGTGCCATAAATTTACATTAGTGTACTTTGTATCGCATGAAAAATATGGTTATTTTTTATTTCGTTCCATTTAAGCATAACGTCTTTACGCATGCTAGATTTAGGCAAAGAATAATTCTGAAAATAGTGATATTACGAAAAAAAATATAGTTGTAAATGAGAGTGGCGAGTTGAGTTCATAAAACGAAAATTTAGAGCAGGTTTAGGAATTGAGAAAAAGGAATGTTTACTGCGGTGACAGGCTTTCTATGCTGGATTAATTTTAAAAACTTATATTTCTTTAATTATTTCCGTTATGACTTTAGTTAATGCCTTTCACAGCTTACCCGGCCTTATGCGAGCGTTGAGGGCTTTCAATTGTCATCATTGTGGCTATCAGTCGTACTCGATGAATATGTAATCGGTGAAGATTAGAAAACGCTATGTCCAGCCATATATTTACTATAAAATCTGGATGCAAATATAAAATATCGAATCGTCAATCGCGCAATGTACCCAAAATAAATAAATCTAAATTTACTAAATATTATATAACTTGTCTTGACAGCAATGTCCAGCTATCCGACGTAATCCTAAATATTATTATGAGATTTTTATTCAACAGACTCGAGATTTAATTTTGTTGTTACCAATCATCGACAAGCAATATAGTCACCTCATTTGATATGCTAATGATTCATTTGCCACCAATGACAATAAAATATTGGCTAGAGGTTAATAACTACCCGGAAAGTACAGAAAAGAGTTCACAGACAGTGATGGGAGGCTAACGCACGCGAGAACGACAAAAAATCGCGTCGAGAAAACAACGCAGCGTATAGTCGTGTCTAACCAATTTTGAGGGCGCTGACCTCGCGTATCCGTATAGTTTACCTACACGCTTTTTGCTATTTCACGTTTTTGGCCACACTCGAAACAAACGTCAACCATAGAACTTACATATACCTATAGCCATTTATAAAACAAGCTTCATTATTGGATAGTAATAACGAACTGCCCCGCTAGTCTAGTAGCATAAGTATACGAATGCTGTATATAAAGTCGTGGATTCGATTTTTAAAGTGTATTTCTGTCAAGAAATTCTCAGTAAGAGCAGCATGTAGTCTAAAATTTTCACTGGTAACCATAAATAAACTCGCCTATACTAGTTTTTTTATTGTCTTTGGTGGCAGACAACTTGACGGAGGTCACCTGATAGTAAGTATTAACTGTCGCTGATACCTCTGCAATACCAGGGATACAGTCTGGTGTCTGCCTACCGTAAAGGTTTAGACCACCAACTGTCTCACTAAACGAAGCCAGAAGCGTAATAGCAAATTATTTCTACTTACTCCAACGTTGATTTTCTGCGAGAAAGGGGTAGTTCTTGACAAGTGGCCATTTATTACTACATATTGTATAAAAAACTATAAGGGGCGAGGCACTACCACTGAAGAAAACATTATTAATTATCACAGTACTTACATATTATGTAGATGAAATGTGGCTCTCGTAAGAAAAAAAAAATACTTGGATATCAAATTTATTAAAATAAAACTAATAAAACATGCTATATGTTTGGCGTTAAAGACAGGCTATGGACTGGTCACAATCTAGAGCGCCAGAAGGGCGACAAGCAGCTACATAATCTGCCGTATTACCCCTCACCACCAGTTGAGCAGGCCACCAAGACCGATGCCTTAACTGCGGTTGCCCGTACAGCAGCTTAACATTTCGAGTACCTACCTCCTTCGAGGCCTTGGCAACAAAATGCCAGGACGTCAGCCTCCCGTGCCTGGCGGATGACAATACACCTTTTGTTGGTATTCCATAAAATTATTCGATTAATCTTAAAGGGCTTGGCATCAACGCAGAAGAAGAGGTCATTAAGAACCCTGCATTGTCCTCACGCTGACACAAAAAAAGCGCGGCTTATATTTCGTAGTCCATTTCTGTAAACTAATTATATTATTTGCTTAGGACCTTTAGTAGCGTAACTCTTTCAAGAAGCAATCAACTTAAATTGTATACATTTAGCGGTTTTAGATCAACAGTTTTTTGGTCCTTTTAAATGATTCTTACTAACTGTTATCACTTGTAATTGTAAAAGTAACTAGCAACTAGTAAAAGAGTTGGGTTATTTTTAATGAAATATTTACTACAATCCATCAAATTTTATATCAGACTTGTTTTTTTGATGATTTCAAATGTTTTATTTTATACTAGCTGACCCGACAGACGATGTCATGTCTTAACAATGAATACGTATTTGTATAATTAATAAAAAAAATATTCATTAGCAACAATTTGGTTTTAAATCTAATAGATTTCCTCGTTATAATTAAATGCAACACGGTAAGGGTTAAAAGCAACATTTCCATGATTACAATTCCATCGATTCCTTTTAACTTCATTACGCGTTTGACGTGCTCTTGTATGTCTTTAACTTGCAGCATTGCGAGTTTTGCGTATTATGTTTGTACGTTTGATTGCTGGCATTTTTAAAAACAATCTACTAAAATTAAACATATATTCTATCATATTCTTTTTTATATCAAATCAATGAAAACAGTATATTAAAAGCTACCACAATTTCTATATTAAATTCAACTTTAAATATAAGCGTGATGAATAAATATTTCTTAAAAACTTACTGTATAATTGAAATTAAATTACACAAAATGATAAATTAACTGATCCATCTATGTCAAACAATATTTGCAGCGCACGTTCAGTCAATAGTATTTTGACATTTATTTCAAACGACTCGCCGTTATGTCAAACAACAAACAATCATGTAAAATTAATATTGTTGTTAATTTTTCTTAAATATTCTAATGTTCTGCTCAACTTTCCTATTTTTTTCTTTTATAAAAACCTTCTCCTGACAATAAAAAACACAACGAAGAAAGAATTAGCGAAATTGTTTCATCGGTTCACACGTGATGCGATGACCAAGGGAAATAGAGATTCATTTTTATATATAAAGATTAGTAAAAGGCCATTAAATCGTTTCTCGTATAGATCTGTAGCATGACATAGACATAGCATGACCCATAGAGCACGCAAATAAGGCTACGAAATTAGTAGCATTATAACGTTACTCCAGTGAATTCTCTGTATATTACAGGGATGTTATCTACTCACATCCTTTAATCGTTTTCTACGATATCTGCAGGAAAGAAATGGGCGGCAAATTGTTTCCTTACTCTGTAGAATATCCACACGTAAATATGAATTTTCTCTTTAAAATAAATATTGCATTTGCTTTTAAACACGCACACCCAAGCAATACCCTAGTGCCTCGTAGATATTACCTTTATGCAATAAATAGAACGCATAAATATAAAGATATCATCAATAACAATATGGTAAATGCTTTGTCTTTTTGGGAAATAGTGTCTGAACTCGCGATACATCTACATAATATATGTCGAGTCTTTATTTTGACTCTTTATAATATTAACTCCTTATTTCTAAATTAGTACCTCATTTGAAAAGATAAATCATTTAGAAATGCTTAAAACAAAAATTTAGTATCGAGTACGCACTATGTTAGTGATGAAATGAGGGCACAACTAGAGAGTGGCCGATAAACAGGCTAATTAGGTTATCATCCCGATATTTTTCTAGTTGCAAAAGTGGTCCGGCCACAGACTACGGTATATTTCAGTAGATCCAACAAGACTTTTATAGTAATTCTTTTTATACACTCTTAGAAAACACTAACTGTTAATTAAAAAATATAATTCATAACAAAATGGAAAATATTGGTTTGCGGAGTATCAATAAAATGGCATCCAAAGCGCTCAAGTTGGAATTGATATTGCTCTCTACCCTTTAAGTCTCGTGAAATATAGAATAAAATCTGATGAATCATCAGAAGAATGGGTAGCCCGTTGATAATTGACATCGTCAACCCGTATGCCCAGCGTGACTATTATGCCATTATGCCTCTCTTAGAAAGGCCCGTGTTTAACAGTAGTCGTCGATGCGCTAATAAGATGATCTCCAAAAACATATGAAATCCGTACATATATAATAAACCATATATCTTGTGGGATTCTTAATCATTTGGTCCAAATTTAGCTTAGTATTAGCTCCATGGTTACAAATTTTTTATTGCCTTTGGTACCTACCAAAGGCAATAAAAAATTTAGGTGGGCAATAGACCCAGGTGGGTCTATTGCCCACCTAAAGTTAGTATACGAATGATAATCGCGGCAGGTTATAAGTTTCCACGTCACCTCAGGGTGAGATCAAATTATAGAGAACTAAAAGAAAAAAACAGGATGAGCATAATATAAATGTCTGTCTGGAAATGATATAAATTGTATTGCTATTAGCATCTAAATATACAGTTAGTTTATACTATATTTATCTACGTAACTAAATTAAATATGACGCTCCTCAACGCCAGTGGCACATCAAAATAAAAAAAAATCTGGAGCAATGGGATTATTAATAAATATTAACCGTAGTCTTTTTCACAAAGCACATTCATTATTCTGAATCATTATACCGATTGCCGCACAATTGCCTGCGGTCGTTCACATTGTGGCTTGACCCCAACAAACTGAATTCCCATTCAAATAACCGTGATTGTACCGGGTTGTTCCAATACTTTTTTTATAACCATCAAACTTGAAACGACAGTTACACAAGTTGCGATAAGATAAACCTTTTAGAATGTTTCATTTTTACTATTGCAGATTGAAGATGAGATAAGTTATAGACTGCATTAGAACGGACGGTAGCAAATTATGAAGTAATTAGAATATACAATACAAATTTTGCAAAAGCTCTTAGCACCCGCTTTCTTGCCCGAGTTTCGTAGAATACGACTAAGGGATTAGAATACGCAGTTAAAATTTATGCAAGAGAAGAAAAACTAACTAAACAGTTAAAATTTTTGCAAGAAAAGAAAAACGAAGGAGAACTAAACTATACCAATCCGTCTGGTGTTCCGTGTGGTGACGGAGTAAGAATACAATTCACGAACCACATTTCCCCCCCCCCCATTTCTCTTGCCCGTGGGTGTCGTAAGAGTCGACTAAAGGATATAATATGCAGATAACATCGATACAATAGAAGAAAAACTCGAAATGAAACCCTATGCCAACACTTCTGATCAGCGCGGTATAGTAGATCAAATTCCCTCCCATAATGGAGAAAACCCGAGCCCAATAGTGGTACATAGGGTTGAGATGATGATACTAACCCCTTTAACCAGCGTGGTATAGTACGCCAATTTTCCTCCCATCGTAAAGAAGACCCGAACACAACTATGGGACCTATGTGAGCTGAGAGATAGTTTTCATACACACATAGCCGTTCATTCATGAAAATTCGTTGTTTATCCGAATTGATATACATTGTTACAATATCTTTTTTGTTACGGGTTTACGCGGCCTTACGCTTTTAGCCATTTGAAATGAAAGTTTATCCGATTTGATAGAAGTCGACCGACGAATCTCTGTCTGTCCCTTAGTCAAGCCGTCATTAGCAATGACAAGGGTTGTCATTCATGTAAAATTTGTCTTAGGAGTTATAAAAAACTAGCTGGCCGAGCTTAAATTACTTATATATTAAATTGTTAACATAATTTCATTTATTATAATTTAACGTGGGTTCTGGTCAAAAATTACATTAACAAAAAGGGTTGACATCGGACTTAAAATTATTACCAAAACTTTTGCAATATGTACGATGGAATTAGAGTGAACATTGCATCGATCCCCAATTATTTGAATATGAGCAGAAGGAAATAAATGATGGTAATATGTATAGGTAATATAAAATTCACTGTCAGTTCCATATTTTATATTATTACGAAGATTGTTCTTGCAATTTTGTACCTAGCAAGTCATGAAATATGTCCTAAAACAATTTTCTGCAATTCATTATGGTCACAGCTTGACTGTTATATATATAGCTGACTTAAGTTGTCTCAAGCTATTCTCGATAAACGGATTATTTAATAGAAAAAAATCAATTTCAACATCTTATTCCCGAATTTAACGCATTCAAATAAACAGATTCTGTATTATAACAAAGATAAATAATATATTATAGATGAAAACACACATTCAAAGTTATTTTTTTTACACTTGACATCAAATTTAATATAACACACACATTCAAATTAATATATGTTATTTGTTTGTTTGCATATATGATACGAGTGAAAATTGCAGTCATAAAACTCTGTCCATTTTCTAAATTGTTTCTGCTTCCTTTTTGTTTATAACAATTTATTATCATCATCTCGGTCAATATAAGTCCCACTGTTGGGCTCGGGGTCCTCCATTAGTCGTCTTTTACGACACCCACAAGCAAGTGAGGGGGCGCTGAATTATATTCTAACTCCGTCACCACATACATCATTAGTAAATTGAACGCAAACAGTAATTAATATCTTAATTAGTCATTATCAGTAGCAAAGTTTTGTGTACCGTCTAAATACTTCTAAAACCGTCTAAAACAAATCAACTAAATCCGATAGATTTGAGTTAAATCCATACACTTCATATATCTATTAGAATATATTACAAAAACGGACCGGTTTAGAATTGTACATCATTAGAAAACCCGTGTGAATACTTTGCACCGTTATTTTTTTTTATTGTACTCATTTTATAATTACTACATAATTTTTGTAATATGTATTAATAACATTTATTAGCATTTGTTACGAATATACCTACATGTAATCTGACAATTGGTGTATTTGTATACTTTGATAAATGATTATTACAGGTAATACGCGAAAAAATCAACTGATTTTGAATGATATTTAAATTTTGTGAGATTTACCTATTTTTTCGTTATTATGTAACATTCAATTCTCCAAAAGGGTATATTAAACTAATCATCCATCCGTTGTTAAACATAGGATTTTCCACGCCAATCAGGACGATCCTATGTCACTTGTATTTAAAATCAACGTCCCCCTACGACATTCAAGATGTCGTCAGGCCACCTAGTAGGGGGTCCTCCTACGCTCCGTCGTCCGATTTGTGGTCGCCTCTTGAGAATTAAATCGAAAATTAAACTACATAATGCGAATGAATATTAATGTATTGATACAATTTTTAAATAACGCGATACTGACAAAAACACTTAAGATAAAACAAATAATCGCATTTAATTAAGAGAATTTCTTTTAATATGAATAAATCAATAAAGTTTTTATTTTTAGTGTTTCTACGTATGGATTTGTTTTACCAACGACTGCCCACGCTCTATTGACCCCGCGGAAACGTTATTCCCACGGGCCGTCAACCGAAACTATCTAACGCCCGCAGCAATTAAAAAATCCTTAATTTGAGATATTTAGTTCGTTTATACAGCACGAAAGGCTAAATAAAATCGACTCCAAGGCACTTAATTTAATTATTTTCGGTAGTTATTGTGTCGGTTCATTTGGTAAACTATATCCGCATACAGCCGTTTCATGTATTACAAAATACTCTAATGAAACAGACAAAAACTGAATTTATAAAAACTTAATAGGCGTTTATTATATAGACGTTTTTACGTATCTAGAAAATGCACCGGGACGAAATGTTAGCAATATTATGTAGATACGATAGATTGTTTTCATTTCACGGTCGATCAAACTAGTGTGAATAAACTCCGCGACACGGTTATAAATTTAAATCATATTGAATGGCTAATTTGAAATTCGAACAGTGTTTGTGCGTTAATTTTTCGCGGGTATTTTAAATTTTAAATCTGTTATTAATATTTGAATATAACTGTTTAGTTACCAATCACTTTATATATTATTTAAAAAAAACTTAGTCGACGAATTTGAAAGAAGAATTGTGGGCACGTGATTTGGTGGCCTTGTATTCAACATTTTAGTGATTTAGGATGTTATAAATAAAAAAATATGATATTTTATATAGTGCAATGCAAACAGTGTTACGGCGTTGTGAATGTAGTACACGGTAATTTAAATGCGTCTTCAAGTTCTAAAAGCTACTGAATCATTCAGATAGCCAGTTGTTCGTTAGTTGTTCATAATTATGTAAAATCTCAACTGTTTATAAATGACAACCCAGACATAAGTTCATAAGGAAACTTCAAGCACATTTGTTTTAGTGACACGTTAACGAAATAAATCCACGTAAAAGACAAAATTTTCGACAGTAACAGCAATGGTTAGTACCTAATAAGCAGCTGATTAACAAAATCAAAAAGAAAAATACAATGTTTACCTACTCTTTTGGGCGGTCTGTGATGTGGCCACACCCCGTCCCAACCGTCAAACAAACGAAGGGCGTGGGACACCACAACGTGCCATATTTTATCTTCGCCCATTGAGTGAGTCAGTTATTTGATTTCTGGTTGACGTCCCGGCACCAAAATACCAGGGCATAATCCTTACACGCTCGCGCTAAAAGCCGAGAAGTTTCCGTGTAAAAATACATTTCTTTTTTCCCCGAGTGTAACGTAAAAAATATTATCCTGTACATAATGTGTATTTATCCCCGCATAGAGTCGTTCTTTTTTATTGCAAACGGTGGCAAACGAGTAAACAATAAGTGGATGGTAAGTGTTGCTGCCGCTCATGGACCTTTGCAAGGGCGCTGCCTACCGCAAAAAAATGCTGCTATTCGGATGTCGATTTTTTGCGAGAATGTGATACTACCCCAAACGGACCGGACCGCGGCTGTAGACAGACAACTGTCAGAGTGTGATAACTGTCATAGTGTGGTCCTACCACTATTAATTAATAAGTTGTGTTGCGTGGTGGCTGTTACGAATAATACCAACCTTACTTGTGGGTGTCGTAAAGGACTACTAAGGGCTAACTCTATTTTATGCCGTCTGGTCAGCAATAACATACTATGGCCCTGTTAGGCAAGCGGCCGATCATAAAATTATTGTCAATAATTTTTGCAATGTGTACTATAAAAGAACACACATAATATTGCGTCGACTGGAAGTAATTGGAATAAGAGCAAGATGATGATGATGATGACTGACATTAAGGATGAAATGGTCCCACATTTCTCATAGGTGTCGTAAAAATCGTACAAAACAAATAATATCTTTCTCAAAATAATTAAACCTAGACTAAATTTTAAGTCTTATATCCGACTGATATAGGAGCCTAATTTTCCAAATGTGGGGAAGGCTGGTTATATCAGCTAATGAAAAATTATAGGTAAAATATTCACCATTGGTAAATATCGTATATTACTTATTAAAGCCGCATGAAATGGTCAAGTCATATAAATTATGTATGTGACAAATTGCGCGCTATCCTTGCTAAACTCACGCTTGTCAGAAACAAAATACCCTATGACATCCGACTTCTACTCTACAAAGCTCTAGGTGAATCGGTAATATCTTATGGACTTAGTAGCTACGGTCGCACTTATAAAACTCACCTTAATCTAATATATCACATTCAAATCCAAATATTAAAGCAAATTGTACCGCTAAAGATAAAAAAACAATATCAGTCAGACTATGCGCAACTTTTCTCTCATTGTAAACTCATTCCGATACATGAAAAAGTAAAACTAGCACTACTTTCTGAAAATTATTTTAATGACTGTCTTAAGAAATACAACACTAAACCTAATATGACACTACGTAATACTTTTACAAAACAAATAATACCCACATTTAAAAACTTTTTTGGTCAAATGTGTTTTAGTCATATCATACCGGTACTAATTAATAAATTACCACCGGAATTTAAAAAAACAGTTACACCAAAAAACTTAACTCACAAATTAAAAAAACATTACATTGAAGAAATAACACTCACTAATCAACATATATTTAATAAATAGAAAAGGAAACATGCTGTATCTGTGTCACATTAATATTAATATGTAATAACTTGAGGGTATATCTATGAAGATGTGCGGGTATGTATAAGTATTCTTGTAAATATTGTCGACGTTTCCTAGGTGTACAGATAAACCTAAACTGGTTTTTGGCTACACCTTTTAATAGAATTTAAGCACTTGATGTACTAATATGAATAAATAAATAAAAAAATAAAATTGATTATGTATAATATGTAAAACGAATCTGCTTTTATTACAATTAAAAGATTGTTATAAAGTACTCTTAGATTCTGCTAGTATATAAATAAACTGAACAATAATTCACAAAATAAGACACTGTTCAAGACCAAGCAGAGGTTGTGTAGTGTTTAAAATAAATATGAAAACGTTTGTAACGAATTTTTGTACGAATAGAAGTTTGTAACTTCATGTTCAGCAGAGATTGGCTAGTTAAATATTAAAGTCAAAAATTGAATCAATGCTAGCAAATAATAGCAAATTATAAATAGAAAATATCTGGTTATAGCGTTGAAAGTATTTTAACTGAATTTTATACAAACTTTTCGTGTGGTGATTGAGTAAGAATACAACTCACCACTCCCTATACCGTAGATGCCGTAAAAGACAGCTAAGGGAAATAATTTGCATATAACATCTATGCAAGAGAATGAAATCTCGTAATAATATACCAACCCGTGTGAACAGCGTGGTATATAATACACCAATTTCCCTTCCATTGTGAAGATAGCTCGAGCCCAGTAGTGGGACGTACCTATATGAGTTGTGACGATATAAATGGTATAATTATATATTTCTCCAATTTATCTAACTTCGTAGATGCAACATTACAAAGTGCCTCAAGCGCTGCTGAATGAGTAAATAATTGAAAGCGTATTGTCCCACGGTGTGGTTAGATCACATGTCGAAGAACGGTCATACTGTTAGTCATTAATTACTATTGGCCCTCATGTCCTCTTGTCTTCAACTTTATATACTAGCTGAGCTAGTGGTCAGACCGACCAGCGACCATTATTAATATTATAATCAGTAATATCTATAATAACTAATTACAATTTTCTTTATCTTATTATCATGATCATCGTCTCGGTATATATACTGTCTCACTGCTTGGCTCGACCCTCTTCGAAGGTAAATTGACCTACTATACCACGCTGGTCAGACATGTTATTATAGGATTGTATTGCCAGTTTTTCTTGTATAGATATTATTTGCATATTAAATCCCACAGTCGTCTTTTACGACATCTGCGAGCAAGATAGTGGGTTATGAATTGTATTCTTACTCCGTCACCACACGGAAGATTTTTATCTTAGCAGTTGGCATGATAACAGCGATTTCGCATAATGTATAAAAGCCATTACTGGACAATTTAAAAACATTTCTCAGTTTTTATTTTTATAATATAGATAACAAACATTACCTCAGCTTATAGGGAGTAATTTTAGCACTACGGTGGTGATACTATTATCTACGCTATCTTGGTTAATCGGCCATCAGAGGCGAGAACATCGTCGTTTTGCTTTTTGCAGTGCAGTATGGGGTGGCCTAATTGGCCCGACATCGCTAATTGAACGGTTAGCCAACACCAGCCGCATGTTCGTATAATGATTAAGTGGCTTAAAAGATTTGCAAGTTTAGAATTACTTTTTGTTCTAAACGACTTCGAATACCTTTCGGTAGTGAAGACGGATATAGAAAACATTATCTGATGATGATGATTTCTATATTTGTCATGTTTTCAAATGTGGACTTCTTTTCTGAAAAACTTTGATTACCTTTCGGTAGTGAAGACGAATACGGAACACATTATCTGATAATGATGATTTCCATATTCGTCCCGTTTTTAAATTTGGACTTATTTTCTAAAAGACTTCGAATACATTTCGGTAGCGAAGACGAATACGGAACACATTATCTGATAATGATGATTTCTAAATTCGTCATATTTTTAAAATTGGATTTATTTTCTTACTAGCAACCCGCCCTCGCTTCGCTTTGGTTTCAGTCGCTTTAACCCGCGTAATTCCCGTTCCTGTGGGAATACCGGGATAAAATATAGCCTATCTTACTCCCTGATATTATAGCTTTCCATTGGTGAAAGAATTTTTGAAATCGGTTCTGTGGTTTAAGCGTGAAAGCGCTACAAACAAACAAACAAACATCCTTACTTTCGCATATATAATATTAGTATGGATACCTATCGCTAGTGAAGATGAATAGAATACATTATGGTCCTACTCTTGTCCCATTTATTTGGAGTCGACGCAATATATACTGTTCTTCCATTGTATAAATTACAAATTTTTGCCAATAGTTTTATGATCGACTGACGTCAACCCATGTTGTTTTATTGTTGATCAAACGGCATCAGATTGAGTAGGCCTAGGTCGATATAATGCTCTTAGTTTAGTCTTGACACGAACAATGTAAGGGCAATATAGATTAAGATACACCTTTCTCGTGTATTGACTAGTTAAGAATATAATATGTCACTATCATTACTCGTCCGTGCGAATCGTAAAATTCGACGGAGAAATCACTAGATAGGATCAGCAACACTCTCGCGGGAAACTTACAATATCAAACTCGATCACCAACACTCAAATTGCCAAACGTGGTGATTATACCAATATCCTCGTCTAGGAAGAAGTATGCTTTATTAGGCACACTTCTTGGACATCGATAAGTAAGATGGATGTTATCTATACATTTTCCTTATAACAACTAGTGTTGCTCAAAAAAGTCTTGGTCTTGCGATAAATGCGAGACCAAGACCGCTTAATTTTTGCAAGACCAAGACTGGCCCTGCAAGACTTGAGCAAGACCAAGACTGAGCCTGCAAGAGTCTCGCGCCCTTGCATTTAATTCAAATCACCATTCCAGCTTATATACGGTGGAGCTCGTGTCTTCTACATAATAGGAGGTAAATCAGCCGTGGCTGGAGAGGAATCGCCACGGTGATCGGCCGTGTTGTTACAGGGTTTCATGTCAAGTTTTCCTTCTCTTACACCGATGTTATATATTATAGCCCTTAGTCGTGGGTTCGCACTCGCGGGTAAAATAGGGGGGTGATGAATTGTATTCTTACTCCGTCACTACACGACATGTCAAATTAGTCTTGAGATATCCATCTATTTGCCAATCGATGCCCAATGTTGGTATTGGCTTTTCAGAATTACTCTTCGGAAAGGCTTAAGGACAAAAATACCGTAATCACGAGAATGCTCTTGCCCATTATACATATTTATATATCCGTTTATTCATTAGCCCAACGACGTTCACTCTTGGACATAGAAATATGTCTACAATTAATCTACATAAATGTCCGTGTAGGGACAGAGTACGAATACAATTCACCACTCTTTTACCCGTGGATGTCGTATCAAATCGGACCGAGGCAATGGTGTTAGGAAGCCGCGCGCACGCAGGGTCCATTCCGTCCGGGGCGATGAAAGGACGGCGCGCGGGCCCATAACCCACCCGTACCCACGTCGCCTCGTTGTTGGGCCGACCACCAGAGCAGGGTGACTTGTCGTCAGTGGTCAAATAACTCCGTCGCTTGCCAATCAAATTGAAAAATCTTTTTTGTTGGAAAGGGTGAATGTTAAATGAGATAAAATGTATTGTATCAACTGCCCCGTGTGGTGACGTCTTAAGAAAACAGGGTCGAAATCCCTTCCTTTGTCATAGGAGTAGTAACTCTATCTAATGTAACACCAGGGGATTAGGAGAGTAATTTTCCCCAGTGGTAAGGGTTATATTCAATAGTGGACTATAGGCTAGCAGATAGATAGGTAGGATAGGATGATATTTGATTAATTTAGTTGGATTTTTCATTGCCATGATAAATGACTGTTACGTTATTCCAACTGAAAAGACTTGCAAGACTTGGCGAGACTCTTGCTGCAATACCAAGACCAAGACTCGAGTGTGCAATACCAAGACGAGACCAGGTGTGCTGTTGCAAGACCAAGACTGGTCCAAGTCTCGTCTTGGTCTTGCATTTGGGCAACACTAATAACAACATTAGCTGAACCGCACAACTTTGTCTGAGTCACATAAGAGAGAGTTAAGAGAGTGGCTCGTAGGCACTTGTAACGCGTAGCACACACGCAACAGAAGCTCTCAAAAGAGGCCGTCCATTAATCATGTGATGATTTTAGCATTTTGTAAACCCCTCCCTTCATGTAGGTGATATGTACTGAGGTTTAAGACTAACAATCACGTGTATTTTTAGTACCTACCAAGAATCTTAAAACTTTAACAATATTATTTCTTTAAAGTAATAAAATATAAAGTATAATCTAATTTTATTCTGAAATTAAGGATCCTGATAAAAATGTCTAGACAAATCGGTTTAGAAACCGCACTTTTGACGAAATAATAAATAAATGTGATATCTTAGTACATACAACCTTGTGATATTTCGTGATTTTTGCCAAACCTCCTCCCAATTCGGCCTTCACGTGATTTATGGATGGGCCCAAAGTAATAGGCTTTTCCCCCTTTTTGTGACGTTTTCATTGATGCTCTGCTCATATTTTGATCGTAGCGTGATGTCATATAACCTATAATTTGCCGCGATAAATGGCCTTTCCAAAAATAAAATTAGTTATCAATTCGAACCACTAGTTCCTAAGATTAGCGCGTTCAACCAAACGAACTCTTTAACTTTATATATTGTATAATATTAGTATATAATATATATTTTTAGTCCTTCATCATTCACACGATTTAATTATGATAATACTAATCTGAAGCTTCAAATATTCTTTGCATATCTTCTGGTGCCTACTTATGTACCTACCATATTTATAAGGCGAATTCTAATAAGCACCATTATCTAAGATATTGCCAATATCGTGACTTGTTGACAATTATTTAAATAAATACATAATTTTAAAACATAGTCACTAAATAATTTGTTTTACACATTTTTAATCCAGATACATATCTAGTATTTGGTATAGCCTTATAAAGGTATAGGAAGTAGGTACGTGCCAATTATACATTTAGATATGTAAACCTCTTTTCTAATTCAAATAAGTAACTAACAGAAATGTTGGGTTTTGGTTATGTTTCAGCTGTGCCCGCGACTCCTTTTTCGGTTAACTTTATATATAAATAACTAGCTTTTGCCCGCGGCTTCGCCCGCGTAAAAGTTGGTTTTCATAATTGTTAATTTAAGAAATACTCTGTGTCAATTTTCGTCCAAATCCGGTCAACAGTTTACGCGTGATTGAGTAACAAACGTCCAAATATCTTTACAAATTTTTATATTTGAATATTACTTCCACCCTTGTAGTTTAAATTCAAGTGGAAAGAAAGGCCTCGGCGCTCACTCGACAGTCCAGGTAAACTTGTCACAGCCATCTCCGGCTAACAACTAAAGTCACAAAAAATAATGACGAGTTTGATATTAATATTTTAAAAGTGAGAATACATATTTCAATACACAAATACATACATCGATACACACCAAAATTGTCTTATGGAGTTGCAATGAAAAGATTTAACCGGCTACTGTAACATTACAATGGAACCGGTAGATAAGTAAATAAGCACAAAAAGTTGTTTCAGAAATAGAGAGCCCCTTATAGAGGTGCAGCTGCCCTCGTACCGGCTCAAGGCAAACCGCCCGCTTCTTTTAGGCCCCGTTTTGCGATGTAAATTATTTTTTTATTTATTGAAGTGACTAGAGTTTACAGTAGCACAAGTGAGTTTTATATCTCCTTAGTACATCATCTGTAATGTAGGACGCTCCCTGTACTTAATTAATTTATACACAAGTACTGATACGATAATGTATCGTTACTGTTACATTATTTATATCGTGCCCTATGTGATTAAAAATTGTAAAAGAAGTTTTAAAACCATCTTTTAAACATATTAAATTTTATAATAAAAAAAGAATATGAAGGCTTTTGCACAATTTACAAGAATTGTATTACGTGTTTTTAAAATACAAAATTACAAGTTTTAAAACTTTAATTCTACGTAGTCGCCAAATTTTTAAATTGTATTAGTGTTCATATAATAATCATAATTATGTCATAACTAACGATGAAGTAGAAAACGTTATGAAAAATGAATTCCGTCTAAAAGACTTTCTCAATATCATATTATCGATGTGTGCCGTGCCTCCTTTTTAATCTGAATGGAAAGCAGTGTTCAACTGTGAGACGAAGAAAATATTTCTGATTTAATAAAAACTGAGTTACCTATATTATAGCTGGAAACACAGATTCTTGTGGTCGCCAAATTATGGATATATACATATGAGGGAAGGCAAGTAGGTAAAAAAATAGTTTGGGCAGTCTTCAACTAACCTCGTTAAAGAATAGCTTATTAAATTAATTCTAAGATGGATGGATCATAAAAGATAGCTGCTGATAAAATCACTGGAAGCTAATTTCAAACTAAAACTGCGCCAATCAGTTTTCGTGGTATTATTATCCCTTTCGTTTTGTAATATAGGCTCGTGCCTAACACATTGCTTCTTTGTCCTTAATCACTTTAAAAAAGATAGAGAAGCTCGTGCACTAATGCCTCAAATGTTAAGGAACAATGCTATATACATATAGGTAGGTGTATGATTTACATCTGTAAATAGAGGTGCCCATAATTATATCGTGTTTAATTTGTATTTTTTGCATTTTTATTTGTTGAAAATTATGATTTAAATTAGAGCCACTAAATAAAGTTTAAAAACATCTTTCCATTTAAATTCCTTTTAACGCCTAAACAGTCAAGCTATTTCGGTTAACATCAAAAAGGCATTATTAATATATTATATTTCAATTTATTTGTTTCTAAATTGAATATAAAATTTATAATGATCACATATTCACAACCGCCACATTTCGAGAGGCGGTACAATTGGAGTGCCATACTCTGAAGCTAGCCGCTTCCACGCCCTCGCTACTTCAGCGAACCACAAAGCTTGCAAAGTAACGGTACAAAAACACACTACCGCTCGCGTGGAATATTTCGAATCTAGTCCATCAACATTTTTAATAATTCCATTGCTTGCACACTTAGTTTCGATATTTGGTCAAAATATAAAACAACCAATTACTTGTAGTATTTTAAGTTAAACAACTAAAATAAATATATGAAATCATGTTTGAAACTATAAGTAGGAAATAACAAAATGAAACAGTGTCACAAAAAGCTAAAAACGATGCAAGTTTACGCAATCGGAAGTGGTTACGAGCGAACACTTATATTATCTATGGAGCATGTGTAAACTTTGATGCCCACGACATTAGACCGTTTACGTACACATACCACATCCGTTTGGAGGTTAGATGCGCACGGTGCATCCATAAATATTTCGTTCTTTTTAATGTGCATTCGAAATAATGTGGGAATATGTTGTATTGAATTAAATTGCGTGTACATCTTTGATAACGTCCCTTACAAAGTAATGGCATTGATTGGAGTACATTTACAAAACTGATAAATGCATCAGAGAAAAGCTGTTGATTACTGAATCCGGTCTTTTATTGTGGTAAGTGTAATCGTGTTACGTGTTGGCTATCCATACTAATATTATAAATGCGAAAGTAAGGATGTTTGTTTGTTTGTTTGTAACGCTTTCACGCTTAAACCACCGAACCGATTTCAAAAATTCTTTCACCAATGGAAAGCTATAATATCAGGGAGTAACATAGACTATATTTTAGCCCGGTATTCCCACAGGAACGGGAACTACGCTGCGAGTAAAGCGACTGAAACCGAAGCGAAGCGAGGGCGGGTTGCTAGTCTATAATAAAGGTATTAATTGTCCCTGCCTTAATTTATAGGCAGGGAACTAATAAAAGGGTAGTTAAAACTGATAAACAAGGAGAAAAAGGTAGGCGCCTATTGCACACGATTTTTTTTTTCATTTTTGGCATTAATGAACCTCTTGTAACTTCTAAACCTTAGGTCCAATACGAATATATTAACGAAGAATCTATTGATACGTAATCAGATAATTATATAAATCTGTAATTCGGTAAGGATAATTAATAATCAGAATAGGAATGTCAACATTTTACATCGTGTTTTAACGGACTAGTTTGAATAAAAATTGATTATTGTTGATCAACTAGTTTTAACTTAGTTTACATACAGATGGATTTTTTGTAGGTTTTAAAAAAATTATTCAATAACTACAATATTACATATCATTAAATAGTTATCGTAGCACATGTTAAGTTATGAAAATATAACATTTATAAGCAAGTATTTAATAAATAAATTATTTCTCCGGAATATTGAAGCTTTAACTAGCTTTTAAGTTTATTCAATGGAAACAATTGGCAAACAATAAAATATTTCCTCTTTATGATATTAATATAGACTAGATATTCTATGATTAGGAGCGATGCCCATATCTCATAAAAATATCATCTTAAGTCCTTTAAATTAAAATATACCATTATGAATTAAGATCTTGCACTATCTACATGGCGATGGTGCATTTTTCTTCTAACAAATGTCATCTTTGACTTTACTATTTCTATACACGTTATCCTTTAAACTATGTCATTCTGTTTTCTATTCTCTTTTCTTTTGGGCTGTCTATGGTCTGGTCACACCCAGTCCAACAGCCCGGGGCGATGTAAGGGCCAATAATCCAGTGCCTTTGTTAGCTGCCTATTTAGCGGTGTACTCAATCGATTCGCCTGCCTAATTGTCTTTCGAGTATCAACTACCCGGAGCCTCGCGACCTCATCGTGAGCAACATCAGGCGCAACTAGTCGCATATCATAGAATGGATTTGTTTGTAGTTTCGAGATTATAGAGTAAATATGAAAATGTCATATAATTTTAGTTTTTAGTTCGACTTTACTTTGTGAAGAAGAGTGTATAAAGTCTTGCTCCCTTTGCTTGTCCGAATAAATTGAAAAAAAGTGATTACGACTACACCCTCAATAATACATATGTATCGTCACCCAAATACTATATATTAAGTATCAAGATATGGAAGCATACCAGTTTCTAATTTTTATTTTTTAGCATTTTATCGTAAAATTATACTGTAGATAATGTATTCTTATATATCGATCTACTAACGGCAAATATGTAAATTCCTAGTGGTGCGTGCTAAAGGTGGACAAAGATTGCACATTGGGCTGTCACCGCCGACGGTTGAGCGGGGTGCGTTCCAAAGATAGTTGAAGAAGTTCGAACTGCCTTCAAAAACACCAAGGTATTAGAAAGCCTATAATATGTTTAAAAATAATATGATTTCCTACCTAACCCCATAAATCAAAAAGTTTTAAAGAATAGAAAATGATAAAGTTAGCGACATCATACTAAATTTAATATGGCCGCTGTTTATAAATGGCGGATTAAAATTTCTTCACAATCCATCGAATCAATTGAAGGCAAAAATCGATACAGTTAGTTACATCACACTAAAAACAATCCCAAACATTACGGTGCTAACGCAAAAGCAATGCAAGGTAAAATTAAACTACATAATATATAGATATTTTGTAGTCTTATAAATAAAAATATAACATTTTATTAAAGTAGCTATTTTACTCACATAATGCTCCAAAGTTCAAAAAATATATGTAAAAGATTTTTTAAAATGGAGGGAAGGGAGATCCACCACTTTCTCACGGTTAATCAATGTACCGCACACCCCAATGGAATGGAAGGAATACGGGATAGGATCAATGGTGGACTGGGAAATAAGCAAATCTTACCCTCACGTGATGAGCACCTTCCAGAACGTCTATTTGTAATTGTCCGCAGAACTTTGAATATTTATTTGACACTTATTTCGCCTCTAAGCGAGACATCCTCAAGACGGCTTTAAATTGAAGGCGCATTCGGCGTGAGAGTAAGATTCCTTATCTCCTAGTTCATCTTGACCCTATCCCGTATTCCTTCCATTTTATTGTGGTATGCCGTATATTGACGAACTGTGGGAAACTGATAGGTCTCCCTTCCTTCCTTACATTTTAAAATAATAATAGATTTCCGCAATGTATCGCCTAATTCAATCAATTATCGTAAATAAATATTTTAAAAAAGCTTATATATTTAAAAAGGACAAAAAAACTAACTGCTCAAGAGCGATGAAAAAGCCAGAAATGCAAAGATTCAATCAATTATCGTAAATAAATATTTTAAAAAAGCTTATATATTTAAAAAGGACAAAAAAACTAACTGCTCAAGAGCGATGAAAAAGCCAGAAATGCAAAGATTAACACTGTTGTAACTATGTATCAAAATTAGAAAATTTTGATACCTATTTACAATAAATCAAAAATAAGGTTCATCGAAAAATCCAACCCTCAGCTTTGCATGTTTTTTTCTTTCCTATCGAACACAAATCACTATATCGGCAACTTAACTTATCGTTGCGACTCGGGCGGCGCAGGCGCGAGTATCTGCGCCTAATGCCGCCCTAGCCGAGGCCGCAGGTGATCGGACCGGGGAATTGGCCGTCACCCGCAGTGTGGCTAACCGCGCGATGGCGACCGACGTCCCAGGATGTCGAGAGGTGAGGGTACCTGAAAGGGTATTCCGTCGGGCCGACCACTGACGACAAGTCACATCTGCTCCGGTGGTCGGCCCAACAACGAGGTGACGTGGGTACGGGTGGGTTATGGGCCCGCGCGCCGTCCTTTCATCGCCCCGGACGGACTGGACCGCGCGTGCGCTTGCCATAGCCCACTCATAAAAAAAAAAAAAAAAACTCCCAATCGTTACAGAGATGTACCATCCATCATTAGTTTACCTGAATAACATAAAGGAATACTACTAAAGGTCTATACGATGCATATGATATTTAAATAATTACCGTCCAACTCCTAACCGCTAAGGAGATATACGCTGCGAGATCACTGCCAGATGCAAATACTTGAATAGCTTTAGAAAATATATGAAAGTCTTAATATCTGGCTATAAAATTTGAGGGTTATCATTGATTTGCATGAATTTCCTTTAGCAGATCCTGACTTAGCGACAGTGGGATCACATCAGGAGCATATTTTTTGAAATGAAAAAAATATTTTGACAATCAGTCCTCAATTAACAAATATAACGGTGAACAGATAAAAAATACATAAAGTTGGATATGAAACCTCTTCTCTTTTTGAAGCCGATTACAAAATGCACATTACAGTTGCACTGCCACGCATTTCATCCGCGTGTGCAACGTCGAATGGCATACTATTTTAAAACCAAGTATAATATGTTTTATTAAATTATTACTTATTTTCTGGATAGGCATATATTTCTATAACCTATAACGTTATCTTACACAATTAATTTCATAATTCGAATGCAGTAGACCTATATATTCAAACACAATTTTATTGTGCGTCATGCTATATCACTAAAAACCCGTAGCCGGCTTATCGCATCTTGCTCCGGGTTTCCATTATTACTATAATTTTATCAACGTTCTTCACGCGTCAACGCTACAATCGTATACCTTCTGGAGTTATATACTCCAGAAGGTAAAGGGAGATGTATAAATACTTAAACAGGCGATAATATGTTCATTTAGTAATACATAGGAAATGTGACATGATTATGCTTTGCAATTATCACAAGTACTTAAAATAACACAGTTTTGTATTTAGAAGGACAGGACATAATTTGAGTCAAGTTTGTAAGCTTGGCCCTTAGCTGTAAATCAACTCCGTTATGCACCTGCTTTCCAGACCACAAGTTGAGGCGGGGCCCACATCATTGTTTGTACCTTTTTAATAATTTTAAATGCTTTTTTTGTATTTGTTATATCAAAAAAAGGATATTTCTAATTCTAATTATTTTTTAATTCTTTCCATCTTTCTTCTATAGTAGTGGGAGCTTTTACTATTTTAAAAATAGAATCCCCTACGTCAATGTAATTATTTAAAAAAATAGGTGAGATAAAATAAATACTTCTATCTATCCTAGCAAAACACTAAGAAATATTTTTTACGCGCGAGGTGTTTTACAAACATACTGTGAATACTCGCTAATTACGCCCAGACTCAATTGTTTGCAGCAAATTATCGTTTAAGTGGAAATTGAATGTACGTCCCTTGACAACAGAGTTTACCGTCTATGCCTCAACATTATCAGCTAAATCGATATTTGTCATAATATCAAAAGGCAAGAATCTTCATTTTCCTTTGCAAATCTTTATTGACTCTAAAGAAGTTGTGTAAGTGAAGCCTGCCTCATGTGTCTGGAAAACGTTATAACTACTATCAAATATCATACGACTCCATTTTCTTCAGCTTTTTGTGAAGCGATTATTTTTGTTTTTTATTTATTGAGAATCTGCACATTTCCATTAGATGATTGTGGTTGTATTCTCAACATTTCCTGATTCTGCCTAATTCACTCTTGGATATTATTAGGTGCATTTTCAAAAAAATATTTCTGTCAGCCTATCACTGCCAGTGCAATTGCTGTTAGTTCAAGGTCTGGATAGGTTCAGCTCATTGTAAAACATACCAAACAAAGTAAAGACGATGCTTCAATTTCCATACAGGACATATGTACATATATTAATACTACAGTTAGCTAAACTTTCATCTATCCTATCCTATCGCCGCTCACTATTCGATAAGGGCTTCCTCAAAGAGGAATAATGGCATAATTGCTTTGCAAACGGTTTCAGAATCGGAGCTGGTATTATAAGCTTTCCAGCAGAGCATTAATTGTCCCTATATTAATTTGTTTATGGTTCCGATGGGAAAAGAAGTGGTGTATTGTATTTTTAGTCACCACACACACTAAAGTTAGCTTATTTAATAAAAAGCACATTATTAACCGAGTTGTCTATTGTTACAGGATATTTTCAACCGGCCGGGCCACTGATCAATAAAGAAGCGAACGTAGATGCAGAACGTGCCCTGGCTAGATATCATCCACCGCCGCACTACCATGCCCCACATCCACCCGTAAGATATATTATCTTTTGATTACCGTGAGAGAATACTCAACACCCCCATTTAATTGTAATTTGTTATTATAGCGGCTGATCTCTGTGTAAAGCCCTTTAACTACGACTTTTATCGTCATCAACGATATTATGGTACTTTTGGATACGGGTCTCATAAAGGAGAGGAGTTTAATATATACATAATCGATACTTAGTTTTAAATGTTTTAAATAACTAATAGTTGTAGCTAAAAGCTTTAATGTTATATGCATTATTAGTCGTCTTGTACGACACCCACAGATACGATAGGGAATAGTAAATTGAGTTCTTACTTCGTCCACTGCACGCAAAATTGATAGCATAGAATGTTTAACTGTTTGTCATTCCTAAATAAATTAATAGACATTGTAAGTAAAGTGTTCCATACGGTGACGGAGTAAAAATACAATTTACCACCTCCCATCTTGCCCGTGGGTGTCGTAAAAGGCATATCTTGTGCATATAATAACTATGCAAGAGAAGGAACCTCGAAATAAAACTATATGAACCCGCCTGAACAACATATTCTTTTTTATTGCAAACGAGCAAACAGTACATCTGATGGTAAGTGTTGCTGTCGCTCATGGACCATTGCAAGGCTGCCTACCGCGAAGAAAGTGAAGGAAGTGTGAATGCATGCAATGAGGTTTTGTGATAATAAAGGTATTTAAGGTATCTCTAAAACCTACCGCACGTAAACACCCTCAGAAAGTTTGGCTTCCGGCTCTCTCGGTCACCGAACGAAGCGCAGTAACAAATTGCTACTACTCGGACGGTTCGTACCCAGCAGTGGGACATATATGAACTGAGATGATAACATTGATGCAAGAGAAGGAAAACTCGAAATAAAACCCTATACCAACATGTCTGACCAGCATGGTATAGTAAATTAATTAGGCCTCCTTTAGGGAGGAGACTCGAGTCCAGCAGTGGGACGTGTATAAGCTGAGACGACGACGACGACATATATTTTAAGTTGTCTCAAGTGTTTCTATTTTTGCAGGTGCTGCCTCAATACGGGCCGTATTACCCGGACCTCTGCTACAACCGCTACTACAGCAGACCACCGGGATCTTACCACATGCCACCGCCACAACCAGATGGACAGGTACATAACAACATAATGAGGACTTTTATTATAGAAACTAGATATTTATAGCTGATAACTAGATAATGATTCACTCTTATTTGCTTTTTAGTTGATTTAAAAAAAGGATGTCCTCAATGGGACTGTATTTTTTATGTTTGTTACTTCAAACCTTTCGACTTCGTGAACCGATTTTGATGATTGTTTATTTATTTGAAACCAGTTTTAATTTGGCCCAGTTCTACCAATGGCATCCATGAGAAAACTAAATAACTCTTATTGCACTCGACCGAGCGCAACCATGTGTTAAACAGTTTGCAAGTCAACTCTGAAGTAGTCAACTCTTTCTTGCGTTCGGGCGTTTCTGCCATACCTACTATCGCAATCAATCTTAAAGCTCACATATAGGCTCCGTCAAGCTCACCCATATCTCTGGTGCTGTGCGGCTGGGCTTATCGTAGCTGCACATTCTCTTAGTTATCAACTAACTAATCAATTTTGCTTCATGTCTCCCGCATTGCATAGGAGGGAAGTGGAATCAATCTCTTCCAACTCCTTCTGTTTAACTATGCTAATTAAATTTGATGCGGGTCCCAAGACAATTAAAATCATTTCCCGGGCCTGCCTGAGCCTCAAACCTCGGTGTGATCTATGGAGATGGAGACCATTTTGGACCCTGGCTTAACAGGAGTTACAATGGTGAGAATGTGTGGTGGGATTAGTCCCAATAAAAAAAGTCTGTTTCAGTCGTTTTTCTTTTGTTATAATTTTAGATTATTACCAATTGTAGTTTTTTTTAATAGTAAGTACTATTAATAAAGTCGTTAATTTGCCTGAATCTTTATTGAGTATTGTGATATATTGTTCATATTTTAGTTTAGGCTTAGGTTCAGTTCGGTTTGATATATAATTTTTCGCTTGAGATTCTACTTGATTCTACAGCTTATCAACAGAATATACTTGAAAGATAGGCTTACATTAGCAACAATAGCTCGCATTGGTAGATGATTTTGCCGATATAAAACGGAGTGCTATGAAAGGCTACCCTGTTGCTTTAAAAATAGAGTACATATATAGCTAAGCCGATAATCAACTCAACTGACTTACCGATTCAATTTAATAATATCGTCCCTTAAGGCAATCTTATTTTAACCATGCAATCAATTTTCTCACCATGATATGAATAAAATAAACTTATTTTATGACAACGGCTCTACTCTTGGTAAATGATTACTATCCGTCATTCGTAAGAACGAGGCAGTTATGTTATAGCGCTATGTAAAATTTATAGAATTGTCTCGTAGTCTTTAGATGCCAGTAATACTATTCTATAGCTTGTCGATTTTATGACATTACAACAATATTACTTTTTAGAAATGTTCGAAATTGAGTAATAATATTTAAATGTTGAATTAAAATGCTCTAAACCATTGTATAGATCAAAAAGATTACGTTGTGTCAAATGCCGTTATTTCGAGATAAGCGCGGTAACATAATAATAGTAATGCTTGTGGAGTTTCATTTTCCGTGTGGTAACGGAGTAAAAATACAATCCACTACTTCCTATTTTGCTCGTAGTTGCCGTAAAAAATAACTAAGGGGCTATTCATATAACTTCTGTGTGATAACTCGCAATAAATCTCTATAGTAACCCGTCTGACCAGCGTGGTATAGTGAGTCAATTTCCTTACTATTATAAAGTAGGTTTGAGCCCTAACAATGCGACGTATGTACATGAGCTGAGATGGGATATCGTACCAGATTCACCGAAGCCAGTGACCCAATCAATATGCGGTAAGCAATAATACGACAGTGCTCCAGGTCGACATTGCATAGTGCCGAACATTTTGAGTGGGATATAGGAAAAGAAGTACGTAAATTCGTGAGAGAGCTCCTCTTAACTGGCCTTGGCATTGTAACTTACCACCTGGACCTATCTGGGGGACCCCTTTCATCTACAGAGGGACTGCTGTCTTTTGTACAAATAGTATACATATGTGTATTTGATTCCTTAGTCGTCTTTTACGACACCAATGGCCAAGAAAGGGGGGTGGTGAATTGTATTCTTACTTCTTCACCACACAGTAAATTCATCATAGTATTTTATTAATTAAAATATTAATTTTCAGATGGTAGGCGTTGGCAGTGAACCGTATCCACCGCCGCAATACTACGGTTCACCACCTTGCTATCAACATTCACCACAAAGAATACCTTACGTCGGTGAGTATAGAAATTGAATGAAAGCTATTGAACTTATAAACATCTTAGAATACCATGCCTTTCTGACGTGACGTTAGTACCTACTAAATTTTTTACTTATAGTCCACGCCTGATCCCTGAAGTTGTAAGCATATCACCTATATTAGTTACTTGCCTAATATATTTTCTGTTTAGACGACGAGGCCATTGCCCTTAACTAGGTAATCCCATACTTCGTATATTAAAGTGTGCAGGAAAATCCATTTTTGTATGCTAGACTCTAACCTAAAATCCCCGATCGGCAGTCGTATGCTTATGCCACTAAATTAAATAAGCTCAAGCAAGTAAAAAAGGGACCCTCAAGATAAAACCTGGTAGTATCGTTAATATTAAATGATATGTCTTACTCAAGTGGTCTGCTAACATGTTCGCTTTGTGTTTTAATCATGGGAGAAAAGAATCCATTATTTCTATTGTAATATAAGTCTTAATTACAATTTTTTCTTGACTGTAGCTTGATTGTGATTAAGATAAATTTTCACTTTCCTTTAATTGTTGCAGAATACAGAGGATGTCCATGCCCATTAAATGCGTGTCCAAAAAACGTCCTTATTGGGCCCGTTACTGGTAAAGCCCCAACCGGTGGCGGCCCCATAGAAGTACCCTCAGCACTCGTGCCGCCCGGGGGCGCCTTTCGAGCAAAGGTGCGGGTTGGCGCATTAGAAGCTGTCGCAGACACACATGGCAGCGGCAAGGTATTATGCACCTTCATAATATTATTACATTACACTATTCAATTAAAAGAGAGGAAAATCTCGTAAATTCCGTATAGTGATAGAATAAGAATACCATGTCTAACTAACTACCTTGTGATCGCGGGTGGTTGCTGTAAGAAACGATTATGTAGACGTAGGCAGATAGGTAGTAGGCAGATTGCTGAATGACCTTAAATAATTGAAATAAAACCGTATTCAAACAAGTCTTATTATTACTATTAACAATTTGCATTACATATCGAATATTATTTTTCTGAAACTGAGATTCAAACCGGAACACTCATGATCAGCATATGAATTTAATAACTATTCGTATTGGATTGCAGGATCCACCTTTGGAACCAGAACCACCAGCAGCGGCAGACGCACCACATCCTTGTGCTATGCCGGCTATTGATGGCGTCTCACCAAAACGTGAACTATATGACGTCCGGGATAAGATCCTCATCGCTAACGATATACCCGGACCAGCAGAAGCGTTAGGGCCTCCATCACCAGCGCGTGGATCTGCAGGAGCATGCGCTCCGCAGCCTCCACCAGTTGCCCCGCGACGGGCGCGTCTTGGAAAAGATATGGCTAGGCGATCTTTAGCAGGCGATGACACTGGTTTACTTCTTTTCGTGCCTCAACCTACAATAGCGCTTCACAGTGATGCTGAAGACGATGTTCTCGCCATATCACCTCCAGCCTGCGTACCCATAGAACTGTCTTCATCAGATGAACGATCAACTCCATTAGTAGACGTTAAAAAAGAAAATGAAGGTCCAACTTATGCTACACCAAGAAAACCAGACGCCCAGGCGCTTAGAGAACACAACAGTAGTACAGTATTGGAAACAAATGTTGTAACTGATAATATTAGAGGCGTTAAGCGCCGATATTCGAAGCCCAAATTGGAAATAGATATGAAGGATACTCAGCTCGAGGATGCATGCAAGACCAATGGAATTGGTGAACATGTAAAACTGCAAAAGCGAAGAAAAGTTTCGATTGATCAGACGGATATTCCAAGGACTGAAACCGTCACAAAAGAACCAAAAAAAAAGCAAACACCGAGCAAAAAAAATCCGAAAACACCATCACAAGAGGAGATAGGCGAGAAGAAAACTACAAAAAGAAAATTAGAAAATAATTTAGGTGGCCCTAAGTCAAAGAAATTGCAGCTAGATAATTCAGTTGAAGAAGATGTCAAATTTAAAAATATAGCAGTAAAACCAGATGATTCTTTATTAGCTAAACCAAAAAATAAAAGTGCACTACTACTTGATAACTTAATTAGAAAGAACAGCATTGACAGACCAGACGCAAAAACTTATTCCGATGCTGATATCAACCCTGCAGAATTGTTTCTAACTCCTAATGAAAGTTGCGTTAAAAAAACTAATATAAACAATAACATAGTTGAAAGCACCGGTACAAACGGCGTTCACGCCAACACAATTGCCGCCGTAAATCAGATTATAGGGAAGAAACTTGCGTACAAGAATGCCTGCAAATTGGAAAAAGTTGACTCAAAAGTGACTCATGGAATCAAGTCGACTTTAAAATCGCCAACAATAAAGTATGTTCCGAAAGAAGAGTGTAAAATATTAGGTAAACCTGAACTGACCAACGATAATGTAAGGATACTTGGTGTTGCAATGCTAGAAAAAGAACCAGGAGGTGCTCAGTCTGAAGCGGAAGTAGTAAAGGACAAATTATCTCTAAATTTGACTCCTTTGGACGGCTCTGTTCTACCTAAGATTGCTAAGAGTTCGAAACCTCCGTCTAAAACAAAAATGGATGTTGAACTTCAACCACCCAGCGTAGAAGCGCCGTGCAAGGACGAAAACGTAGAAAAGCTGAAGGACGGGGATCTAAAAGAGACGCATGAGACTGACAGATTAGAGAGCGTAAAACCTATAGACAGGGCAGGTTACAAGAGATGCAAACTATCTAACGGGGAATTAAAAGCTAAGAATGTGGAGAAGGTAGTAAAATTGCTGGTATCGAAGAGGCCGCCAAAAAAGACGGATGAAGCTACTCTGTTAGTTGAAGAAGCGTGTGCATCGCCGGCTCCTGTTGGAGGCGTTATGAGGCGGGCACGACGTCGAGGCGCCCACGCCCCACGGCGCGGTCGCCGCCTTCTCGCGCCTCCTGCCCTTCCCGCACTTGATCCTCATGCGCAACCGCGCTGGAGTAACGGCTGGAATTGGGACGGTGAACACTACCTATCTAAAGTCTACCTCAACGTAAGTTTATTGACGTTTCTAAATGTTATTAAAATTTCTACCGACAAGAGTGAAAACTTAAAATTATGAACGAACAGTTTCTACTTTTGGAATTAATTGTTTGATATTAAATTAAAATTTGTTAATCAAAACTGTTTACATCTATCAGTTTGACATCTATCGGTACAGATATAATGACTTAACACATAGCTTTAGGTATAATTGTTAGCGTTAACACGTGACCATGTGGATGACGAATTACATGATGTTTCACTTCAAAAGAATTCTGTCCAATTTTTTTAGAAATATATTCCTAATCGATATGAGAGAAAAAGAGAGAAGAGATACCAATAGGCGAATCATAGTTTCCGCCGCAGTCCAATGGCTTTCGTCGATTATGATAGCTTTACTAGTATCCGTATTTAGCCGTTCTTGAAAGATAATAATTGTGTATGATAAATGCAATAGAAATATACAAGATATGCAAATCGTATTAATTTTTAATGGTTGTTTGTACTACAGAATAACACCCGACAAGACCGTGCGGCGCGCTGCTGGTCTCGGATGACGCATGCGAGTGGCGACAGTGTGTCACGGGGTGATTGTGTGTTGCTACGCGCATCACTAGCGCGAGCGCAACCCTACGTCGCTAGGGTGGCCAGCCTTTGGGAGAACCCTGATGATGGTTAGCATTTTATTTATCACATTATATTAATTACATATTGATCACACACCGCTCGGTATGGAAGAGCATTGTTTTAAATTCATATACAAAACAAGGACAATCTTTTGCTTGATTAACACGTGCTTAAAAATGAAATATTTTGCTACTATGGATGGACATTTTAACATGGCAAATCACAATTTTATTATGAGAATGACTTCCATCTCATCTCAGCCCACATAAGTCCCTCTGTTGGGCTTAGGCCTCCTCCAAGATAGGAGGGCAATTGACCTACTATACCATACTAGTCAGACGTTGGTATAAGGTTTTGTTTCGAGTTTCCCTTCTCTTGCACAGATCTTGTATGCATATCATATCCCTTGCTTACAGCATCCACTGTCAACAAGGACCAGTTGCTATTGTACTACGCTTTGCTTTTATGATATAATTCTGTTTTATAGGGGAGATGATGGTGTCCCTTGTGTGGTATTATCGACCGGAGCATACAGAACGAGGTCGTCAGCCGACCGATGCCCCCGACGAAGTGTTCGCATCACGGCATAGAGACGCTAACTCCGTTGCTTGCATAGAAGATAAATGCTACGTGCTTACCTTTAATGAGTATTGCAGGTGAATAAACCAAAACTTTATTATTAACATTGAAAATAATCATCATGTCCCATCTTGGCTCGAGTCTCCTTCACAATGGGAGGAAAATTTACCTACTATACCAAGCTGGATTGTGTTGCTATAGGATTTTATTTCGAGTTTTCCTTGCATAGCTAGAATTGAAGTATACTATCCAGGCTAATAAGGATGCAAATTAAAGCCAATGAAAGGTATGGATTATATTAAAATAAGGTACAAGATAATAACAACAACACGCGAACGATTAATACGGCGGACAAAGGTGCAACGGTGGCAGGCGCGAGCGCAGTTCTCGCCCCCGGATACCGCGCACCGCTCCCCCGTTGTCGCCCAGGGTGTGTTGATTCTCGAACATAGCTGTTATTTGCATATGTATGAGGAACATACCTTTAGTCGTCTATTACGACACCCAGGGTGAAAAAAGAGTGGTGAATTATATTTTTACTCCATCATAAGAATAATTGAAAATAATTTATTTCGCTGCTTCATTATTATTAGGGAAATTGATATGTGACCTCGGCAACCCAAAAGTATGACAATGTTTTAGGATTAGACTATATAAATTGCACGATTTTTGACTCTCACAACGACTGTCATGAATGTCTATGACAGCATAGATGTTCGTGACAGCCGAGACCCACGTCTTCATGGGCTCTCTAAGACGCCGGTTTCACACAGCTACGAAAGCATATTTTTCTCGGATTCAAATATACGGGTTCCTTACGATGTTTTCTACATTTATACGCTCATAATTTACGATTAAACAGATTCAAAAGTTATAGTTATGTGCCGTAGAAATGTCACCTGAAAAGCTCTGAGTAGCAATCTGATAGCGTGCACTCAGCTATTGCAGCTCCCATCAGGACGTCAATGTCCACTGTTGGCCTTAAATATCCTCCATTTTTTACGACTCCCATGGGATAGCAATAGGCGGCGACAAAGTGTATTCTTATAACCCATCATCACACGAGACCTGTTGTTCAGATGATTGAATGTGTTATTGTTTTTGATACAAGTGAATACACTAATACTTATTTATATAATATTTCATGACAGGTATCGCAAACGACTAAAAGCGGCAGAGGAAGGCGTAACCATAACACCGTCAATCGTTCCGCCTATGCCGGCAAGCGAAGTGAGCCCCGCATTAGCGCCAAACGACTCCAAGTTACCACCTTCCGTCTCACCCGAGCTTGTACTATTCTGCCGCAAGATCTATGACTTCAGATCCAAGAAAATTCAAGTTCCCAACAAATGAACTATGCCAACAAAACATTTGGATATAGTTCGATAGATCTGCGTCGATCTGTGCTAATGCGCTCCGTCGAGCCGTACAAATCAATTTTTATAAGTATTTTATCGAAAGTGAACACCAAAGTTACGTTACGAACTTTGACTGTTGTCGGAGATACTTGGTGGATAATACTTTGTGGTACAACCCGAAGTGAAGACTCGATCATTTCTTATGCTGTAGTGTCTCAACCCTAAAATTAGTACAAAAACGCGTTCCCGGGTTTCCAAAACGTAGAATGTGTGACCTGTGGCCATTTTATGTGAAAATATTAAAAAAAAACTACATATTCGTTGTTTGATTTAGGGATGGGCAAATATACAAAATATATCGATATATAGTGTATCGATATTTTTAGACAATATCCGATGTATACTGATATTTTTACTCCAAGTTGCTATTAACTGAAAAAGTGTTAAAATATTCAAACAAGAAAACATTAACGTACCTATATTGAGCAATCTTATTTATTATTAAAATGCATGTTTAAGTATTATTAGTAAAGTAAAAAAGGTAAATAATTTACAATAAAGCTCTTAAAAAATATTGAATTTGATACTCAGAAATAAATATAGAATATCGATATTTCGAAATTAAAAATATAGCCAATATCTATTAATTATTTTCAGCAAAAGTATCAATGTTTTGATATAATGATATATTTTGCCCTTCCCTAGTTTAATAATCGCCAATCATATTTTGCTTGTATTGTGGTGTTGTAGAAGTATCATTTAATTAGAAATTATAGTGATTTGCGGTATTGATTTTTATTTGGATAAATAATGATTTTTATCAAGTGATGCCTTTTATAATGTATAAGTAGTTTTTAAGGAGATCATGTTGAATGAAGATGCATAATTATGTATAGCGATATATTTTGTCTTTCTCATAGTAAAATGAGAGAATGTCCTATTTATTCTCGCTCCTACACGCGATGACGAATGCTAGGGGAACTGATTAAGTAGCTATTCCCTATAGTTGATACGACTTGTATGACAATTAAGTTTTTTATTTGGCTACTAAAGAAGATAAAATTGAAAGGCATTTATAATGATTACAATTATATTTAATTTAGCTGTTTGTTATATTGTTATCAAGGTAGAGTCTATATTAAATTATTCTTTTAATGTTTAAGTGCACAGAGTTGCGCGTGAGTAATGACAAAATAGTAATTTAATGTGTGGGTGTATTCTGTTTCATGGTATAAGATTAGATGACCGGCGATAACCATGATTTTTTAATAGTACATCATTTTTGTAGATGCGATTCTTAAATATATAATTAATAATAAATACAGCCTAGCCTGTAGGAAATAACATAAGCCAATTATAAAGGTATTTGGGCTATACAAATAAAAAAGTATAATATCGTTAACAATTATATTGGGTGACCATTTTATTGGTATGTCCGTATCGACCGATGTCAGTGTTGTCACAATGTTAATAAATATGATATTTACAACATTATTAAAGTATACGATTTTTTGAATTAAAAAATTCAAATTAATAAAAAGAATACAATATATTTAATACTAAACAAACGATCTGTTGAAATTTGTGTTCTTAACGAACACATAAAAAAGTAAAAATTATAATACGGTGTTTGTCATAAATACTTTGTCTAAACAACCGCAGTAGACACGAATATTAAAATATTTAATAACCAAGCTCCTTGGGCGTGTTATGCTTCAATCAGGCAATAGAGCAATATGAAGTCAATTGGAAATTATTTTACTCATTAAAGCGAACCAATACAAAGTTCTTTTTTTGTTATAGAATGTACAATACAAGAACCGGAAAAAACATATTATGAAAAAAACCATTTTCACGCAGTTTATCGCGTTTGTATTTGATTTTTGATTGCCCGAGCTATTCGAACAATTTTCAGAGTTCATGGTCACGGAAGGACTAAGGTGTCTTACGTCCAACAGGTCATCGTTATTCTGAAGATTTATATCTATCCGCTAAAGTATTTGTTAATAATTTTGAACCCATATTTTTGATGGTTATTTTTCCAGTATAGTAGAAAATTATTGATATGAAAAAAAAATTGGATTTTTTGTTATTAATAAAAATTCTATTTATGGCAATTATAATATTATGACAATTTATTAATTTAAATCTAACAAATCTAATATGCTACTACGAAATCAAAAATCAAATACATACGCGATAAAATCTGTAAATATTATTTATAATATGTAATACTCGCGTGAACAACAGAAGTCTTTACGGAAAAACATACATTATTAGATTTAAACAAAAAAAATACGCACACAGTACCTTAAATTTTTTTTAAGAATGGGTGACGGCATTGCGCCCAATAACCATTATGTCGCTACCATTATAACTTTACTAGCTTTATAGCGTAGCAACATACTAGATAATTTTTTGGAGCATAAAAAGCACATTAGATCGAAAAGAAATCTAACTTTGTGCTTATTATCTATGATGTGCTTACCTGTCTTGAATACTTACTATTTGTATGATAGACCGTACTGTATTTTAATTATAATATCAAAATGGATAGGGTAATTTTTAGCCTGATCAATTCTAAACATTTATTTAAAAACGTTCAACTGACTCTCGATAATTTGAAACTCGAGGGACCAGAGAAAATTTTTAAATTACCAAGAGTTCAATATAACATTAGTTTAAATAACCAAGAGGGAGAGAAAACAAAATAAAGTATTGTCCATCATTGTCATCATCATCGTTCAAACTATCGCCTTCCACTGCTGGACTATAAAAAGTGCGGCCCTGTGCCGTCTGCATCGAACGACGCCAAGCGATTTTCACCAGGTAATCAGCTCACCTGGATGGGCGTCATCCGAGGCGTACAGTCTATCAATACGCGTACTGCTTACTCACTTATAAATGAAAATCATTTATATAAACAATCGATAGGTCTGCAACTACAGTTTTGTGAATGATAACTTTTCAGATTATAAAGGGTCTTCATATTACTGCATGTTGGCGGAAATACCTTCCTACAATTAAGACGAGAGGACTAATTAATATTGATTTTATTCAATTTATCTAATAATTTTTAAGGAAGCAGGAAGAAATTTCAAATTATTGACATAATTCAAATTATCGAAAGTCGACTGTAACTATTTTGCTGTAACTTTAAAATATATGATAATTTATATCTACTCGTGTGACCACTCTTATATCGGTCTATGCAACTTGGCCATCGAATCGCCCGCTCAATAACATTATTTTACAGCAATGTTTATTCTGTGTGCGATTCTGTATCATCATGCAAACTACATTACGTATTAGGAGGGAAATATCTTTTCAAGCCATAGTTTTCTGAATTCTTGAAAAGATTCTATATAATTCAATTATTATCAAAACATCATAAACTAACAACTTTATAATTTTTATTATTCAAAGGAATACAAAGCTGAAGGTTGTCTCGATTAAGTTCCGTGAAATAATCCTCCAACCTTTAAAGTGTATTTCTAAAACTGCAGTACTATTATTAATCTTTTTAATAACAATTTTAGAAAATATTTAAAGCCCTGCCTTTTAAGGAATTGATTTAAAATTTGCGATTCGGCCTTAATATCAAAGTAGGCAGTGATTATTTTCGTAGCTGCGCTCCAAATAAGCTACAGGAAGACTGATTTTGCAGAAAATAAGCATGTTATTTCGTTACTCTTAATTCTGCAAAAAAGATCAAGAAAAATTCTTTCATACACATCCTGTTTATTTCATCTTATATTCAAAATAACAAAGGGGAACAGTTATACATATATAAACTTAGTCTAGGTCTAAAAAAAAGGAAGCGCGTGTGTTATTTGGAGATATATTGTAAGACTATAATAGTGAAATCTCTTTATCATTAGATACATAATTATAAGTAGTATGGAAATAAAGAAAACATGTATTTAAAGTTATATTTCCCATGTTGGAAGATTAAAGGGCATTTATACATTTCTTGTGGTGTTATCTGATTACTTAACCTCACTATTTCCTACAATGTATCTCTGTATCGTGTCGTCTATAATTATTTTTGTACATAATATAATTTTTGTTTTAGTATTCGCTATTCTTTTTTTGTTATAAATCCAGTGAGATATGCTGTATAACGATGTTCTGAATGTGTTTTTTCTTTCAATGCAAATATAATTGTATATAATTAATGATGATTATTAAACGAACGGTCGTAGTTAAATCTGGTATTCCAATCTAATATCCCACCAAACAAAGTAAAAAGTATAAGAGTTGAACTCACAACACAGATAATAAAAACTACCAAATTAAATCTACTACATAATTTAATTCTTATTTGGCGGATATTACATTTCCTTAATAGAATTTCAATGATTCTATATTACCCTTTGAACTTGGGTCAAGTTTTTTTAATTAACATTCCACATTATTTTAAAGCATGTTAAAAGAAAATACCCTTACGTTTTTAGTATTAACAATGTTATTGCTTTTAACATGCAAAATAATGTACATAATAATATTGAGACGTGCTGAATTTTCATATAAAAGATATATTTAAAGAAATGCCATAACAATGGTTAATTTTAATTGTAACGGCCTTGAATTGATAAAAAACTGTATGATTACGTTTAGTTTTTGCTTGCAATAAATTACACGTTACAATGTGATTTTAAGAGATTAAATCAAGATCAAATCAATTGATACCGTATTTCGTCATGTCTGTCGAAAAGCGATTAAAATGAACTCTAGGTCTGATACTGATATCAAGAGGAACTTTACTATTTTTTTTTGTAGCTCATTCATTATGTGGTGTTAATTTACTAAATAAAATTGTCGTGAGGTAATGTCCTATTGTAAATATCGTTACTCATTTAAAACTGTCACAATACAATACTTAAAGAATGTAACCCTATGTTGGAATCATTGCAAAGTATACAACTGTTAGGTATTCAATAAATACCTTTTATGAAAGTTTACAATAATGTATCGCCATAAAATCCTAATTAAGTATTTATGTATTGTTAGTAAATATATATACCTAATATTTAATTAAAATATTTTCAAAACTACATACCAATAACAATTATGTAGTCAAGCCTAAAATCTCACTGGTTATCTGTCCCAAAGCTTGAGGTTTCTATTCTCTTTTCGTTGCTTGATGCCAAAAATTTAGCTGCAAAAATTCTAATATTCAGTAATTGATGTACCTAATACCACACTTATATTTAGGTTAAACAAGATGGCGGGGGAACCGGCGCATATTTCAACGAAAATATTCGGTTTCTAAATAGATTTAAATGTGTTTTCTTTTATTTGAAAGTACAAAACGAAATCCCTTTAGCGTGCTTTTATCGTAAATTATGTATCAACTAGATGTGTGATCAAATGCTGAATCCCTCGACATCATTACTCATTATTAATTAATCATAGGATTAATAAGTAAATTCCATAATAATAAATCTATGAGTAAAAATCCTTGCTTGTAGCAGCATTATTTTAAAGAATGTTACCTGGGTATTTCGCAGTTGCAACCTTCTATAGTCAATGATTTTAGCATTAGATCTACTAATAAGGAAAAAAAATACCTTGTTTTTATTATTTATTTTGTTTCAATGAAAATTATATAGGTATATTTTATTATTGTGACCTACATAGTTATGTTGGCTGTAATTTAATATTGATGTAATTAATATATGTATTTTTATTTCAATGAAGAGTTTTATTTGCCGAAATGTCAATACAAGATTCAACACACCATGCCATACTTGTGCGTAATAATTGTGTTATTAATCTTGACTTTACAATATGCCTAATACTTTCGACTGCTTTAACTTTAATATTCTCCATGGAGTAACGAGTTAAAATTAATTTCCCGTGGTAGTCGTGAAAACTGGTCAAAGGATTAGTCAGTAACGTACTCCTGAGCATCTCATAACACTACGTTCATTAAACGTTGCGATTATGGAATTGCCACCTTTCGTGTGGAAGCCTATGTACTACAGTGTACGTCATCCATTATGGATGAATGGTGCTAATGTGCATTGAAAAAACCAAACCGATTACATACTTCTTTGTTATCCCTGAAAGCACATTATAAGACACCCACAATTCAGCTAATTGCATCGAAATTGCAATAATTTTAATTTCATGCATAGAAATTGGAAGTCGCAAAAGCACATGACACTTTCGCGGCACGGGTGAGTCTGACTGGCAAGTCAGAGGAGTTGGTTATAGGATTTTATTTTGATTTCTCCTTATGCATAAATGTTATGTGTATATAATGTCCCTTAGTCGAATTTTACGACACTTACTCTTACTCCATTATCACATGGAAAGCCAAAATATTGACGGTGATTATTTAATATTACGCGGTGTGTTGCGCATGACTTTACGTCGGCTGTGCTCAAAACTCCTCCGCAATGGGAGGAAAAATTACCTACTAATAGACGCTGGTCAGAAGGGTATAAGGGTTTATTTCAAGTATTGCTCCTCTTAATAACTATTATCTGCACATCAGATCCGATTTGGTAGTATTTTATGTCAGCCACCGGTATGAAAGGGGGGTGGTAAGGTCCTACTCTGCCACCACACGACATAAAAAATATGACCTCATTTGAATTTTTATAGGGACGACACAACATGCTGTATTCTTTCTCTATGTACAAGTTAATGAAAAACCCTTAACATTACGTGGAGCCGCTAGTGCTGACGGACGCGCACCATCTACCGCTCTGCATGCGGCTGAGCGTACCGCGACCGATGGCTGAGCGGACTCGACAGCCTCCGCTGCAATACAATACAATACGACATCAAACATCTAAGGCATTATTAACGTTGTTAGTATAGATACAACGTTTAACGTTTTTATAGAAACAACGTTAACAATGCCTTAGATGTTTTTATTCTCATCTTAAAACTAATTATAAATAAATTAAAAGGATGGTTTTGGAAGGTTTTTATATCCAACATACTATACTTCCGAAATTATTGAGAATATTAAAAGTAAACATTTTCATTTAAAAAAGTTCCTAAAATCGAATCGATTTTAATAAAGTTATGTTCAAATACAACGGACGAAGGAATTGATAAAGACAGCACACGCCAACTTTTTACACCCTACCGAGGCAGGTATAAGGAAAGACCCATTTTACAACTTTATTAAAACCCAGCGTTCCTCGTATAACTTCCGTTCTGAATATGAGTGTGTTAAATTATTGGCACAAATATATTAAAACAAAATAGAGTTAATATGTGTGTGTCGCATTTTTAAGTCTTTATCAATTATTTTTAATTGTATATTTCTATTATGTTGTTTCTCATCACGGAAAGTCTTTTAAACATGTAAAAAGGGCTTGTAATAATAAATACTGTATTTGTAATCATGACTAACAAAGATCACAGTTTAAATAAATTGTCGTTAGAATAAGTGGCGCCGCCATAGTGTATAAAAAGGCTTGTGGCCGAATAATCGAGAGATCCATCCGACGTCCTCGTCACGTCCTCGACGAAGAGGACGACATTATCACACTCGCTCAACAAAGAGCCTACACGGCCCGCGAGGCCTTAACAAATAAATATCCGCGGTTCCGCCCTCGCCGTCGAGGTGCGAAACCGCGCCGCGCAAAAGTCACTACCAAAAACGTGGGCACGCCCACTTTGCCTCCAGCGACGCCCCAAGCCGAGGTCCGTTCCCCACAGGGGGAGCCCTTGGGCGATGTCGCTTAGCATACTTTACTCCGGGTTGAGAGCCCTCAGCGCTCACCCATAGTCCGCGTCAAGCTGTCAAGGCCATCTGCGGCCAACAGCTGTATACACACAAAAAAAAAAAAAAAAAAAAAAAAAAAAAAAAAAAAAAATCGAGAGAGTGTTTCCCCGACCAGCGAGCCGTGCGGAGCTATTGATTTGTACCCAAAAAGTTAAGTAATTCGATAGTGTATTTACTTATAGTGTACTGATGGCGTGTTCTTGTATTATTCTTTGAAATTGTTCTATAAGGCCCCATTTACGGAGACGCGGGGCGTCGTGTGGCGTGGCGTCTCGCGGCGCGTCGGACGTTTTTATTGTTTGCGTAGCGGCGGCGCGTGAAGCGGCACGTATCATCGCACGCGCAAACACAAACTTGTAGCAATATGCGATGTTGTTTATAGAGACGCGAGGCGGGAAGAGTGGCGATGCCCGCCGCTGCGCCCGCGTCGTATTCTCAAGCGTGTAGCCGAGCACGCGGCGGGCACCGCTGCGGCGCACGCGGAGTTCACAGCAGTGTGACCATTTGTGGCAGATTTCTGCCATTTGGGCAGATTTTGCACCAAAATTTTAGTTGTGGCAGATTAAGCTAACGAATTAAAAAAGTGGCAGAATTTGGCATTTTTCTCGAAAATCATTATTTTTGGTACGTATATATGGGCGCATATCGCCCTCTATCGGCAATATTTGTATGTATGTGTTATCAATTATAGTTATAAACGTGTTTGAAATATTTGCAACTAATATTTAAATAATTATTTGTAGTAACAACACTGCTATTTATCATGCTATGATATTTAAAAGACACTTTTTGAATGTATTTCTAGATATATTTGATTTAGTTGTTTAAATATTTATATAGTTGATTAAATTAAAATCGATTAGAATTAATGTAATTATTTGTAACCGTATTTAGTTGTTTTTTACACAATAAATGTTGCAATTTATTTCTAGTTACAGCGCCGTCTGTTGAACAATATATGAGAACAATATTTCCTTTAATTACATGAAAGTCATTTGGAATTATGTTAAATGCATTAGAATATTTATCATTATTATTTAGCTATATGCCGATAGTTATTTAATAGTTGTTTTATTTGTTTGTTATAAAAAGTAATTGTAGTTGCTAAGATTAGACCGTTTCATTGTAAAGCGAAGGTTATAAAAACATTGTAAGATTAGAATAGAGGACAGTTTTATTTCACTCACTTCTCCGGCAAGAACTCCTAATAAATACAGTGATTACATACTCGGTATTTTACTATCATCGTCCAAATTCCTGGCGCAACGCCGACATATACATCCGCATATAGTATTATTTCAATTTAGAATACTTATATTTTTGTATGTCTTATACATAAATATTTTTGTGCATTTAAATGGGCAGGCCACTATTAACAAGCTTAGATATGACTTTATTGTGTTTAACTAAAATCATGCTACAATTAAATTAATTTCTTTAATTGGCTATTTGTTATGAAGTCATGAAGTCATTATTCTTAGAATTGGATGCGGTGTTGTATTTTGTTTACTATGTAATCAAAAGTTGTACTAGACATCCGTATATAACCATGAAATACATCATAACCTCTTTCTCTTATCGACTTATAAAGAGTTGCATATTCCCTAAAACTTCTCATGTTCTGCTGCTGTAAACACTGGGCCACTCCTTATAATAAATAATTCACTTTTTAATATACAATTTTCTTCTAAAAAAAGTCAAATCATATCATACTCCATTGCGACGGTGACTACGTCTGTGTTGCACGATTACCAAATGAGACTGGCAGGTTCCGCCACAGGCATCGCTTCATCGAGAATCGCCGCTGCGTGCGCCGCCGCGATAAACGCCGCGTGAGACGTGACGGTGCCATCCGCGGGCTCGGCCGTAAAAAACGCTCCATTTCAAGCAAACGCGTGTAAAATCGCTTCTCCGTAAACACTCATCCAACGCCCTACATTTGAATTTAGTGCGGGCCGAGCAGCGCATCGCGACGCGCAACGCGCCGCGTCTCAGTAAATGAGGCCTAACTCAAATACTATATGTTCTTATAAGTTGATCCATTAAAAACAGAATTAGGTAGTATGTGTATATGTGTGTACACATACCAATATAATAAGGGAATTATGTAATGGTATTAATATATAGCCATTTCAAATAGAAGTGAGGTTAGTACAAGCCATTAAAACCGAGTTGCTTCTCGGCTAAGCGAAGACCTAACATCTAAGCTCTAATGGTGTATTTTATGTAAGTAGTTATTGATCTTGTCTGGTTGTCTATTACAAGATGTATTGCATCACACTGTAACTAATACCATATATGTTGTACGGAGCATAAAAGATTAAAGAAAAAGACTGCCCGCTGAGTTTCTTGCCGGATCTTCTCAGTTTGAGGTCGTGTTCCGATCCGGTGGTAGATTAAGTGCCCTTAAGGGGCCCATGCCGAATAAATGATTTGATTGCTCCTAAAAGTGTTTGCTTATTTACCTGGTCACACCATTTAAAGAAATGGTGTTATAAGAGACTACTATCTAGGTATAGATAGTATCTATACCTAGATAATATCTAGATATATATACATAGACTCGGATATATAGCTACAGACACATAAATCTGTATACATAGCTATATATAGGTTAAAAAACGGCAATATAATATCTGGATTAAACGCTGCGAATGATTTTGCAACATATTTGAAATCCATCTATCAAGACTTGTTCTTCACGCATTAGTATCGATCACATTAGCAAATCCGATTTATTGCAGGCGGTAAAATGCTTGAAGACTATCTTCTATCGGACCCGATGGTATAACTGCAAAAAAATGCATTGGAGTACTACAAGAGCCAATTTTTTTATGGGTGGGCTATGGTAAGCGCACGCGCGGTCCAGTTCGTCCGGGGCGATGAAAGGACGGCGCGCGGGCCCGTAACCCACCCGTACCCACGTCACCTCTTTGTTGGGCCGACCACTGGAGCAGATGTGACTTGTCGTCAGTAGTCGGCCTGACGAAATACCCTTTCGGGTAACCTCACCTCTCGACGTCCTGGAACGTCGGTCGCCGTCGCGCGGTCAGCCTCTCTGCGGGTGACGGACAATTCCCCGGTCCGAACACCCGCGGCCTCGGCTAGGGCGGCATTGGACGCAGATACTCGCGCCTGCGTCACCAGAGTCGCCGGCGGCGGAACAGCACCTGCACCAGTCGGAAGGAAAGCACCCCGTGCGTCCGCTCCAATCACTACATCAGCACCGGCCGGAGGGCCTCGAGAGCCACTACTGCATATTTTAAAGTTAATTAATTAAGCAGTAAAAACACCTAGGGGAGACCTAGGAAAGTTGTGACAATTTTTATATAAATAAAATATATCTCAATATATAATGCTGATTCTGAACTGCCTATAGCTTAGTTGTTGCTCTTTGAAAAACAGTCAGCAACTTCAAAAAAGATACAAGGTTTCGAAGAAATTCCTCGTAAAGTGAAACTACTCCCTTTGTCACAACTCTCCTAATACCGATGTTAGCGACGCAATCATATTGTTATATTATTATAATATTTGTAAATGTAAGTTAATCATTATTTAGATATAAGGGACTTTTGTTAACTGGGAGTGCGCGGCGTGCAGTATGAGGCACGGGAGGAACCATCTAAGACTCGGTCGTCTATACTAATCGCTCCATGTACGACGCGCACTTCTACTAAGCGCAAACAATTGTAACTGCCTACATATAAAATAAATAATTTAATTTAAAAATCTTCCTCGTGCATTTATTATCGCTGGTGCCACCTGCAAGTCCTCTTTAGTGGTCCATCGAGCCAGATCTTTGTTTACCACTCCGCCGCTGAGAAAAACTATGGTGAACACCAGAAGCACGAGTAAACGTTTGGTAGCTGAAAAGCCTCTGGCAAGGCCTCGGGCGGTTACAAGAGTAAAGGCAATGGCATCGCCTACACCTGGAACAAAAAGTGATGACGGGAACGAACTGTTGCGATCCTGTGTTGGCAGCATAGTGAAGTCGGCACCTTCAGTTATAATAAAGCCGGCTCCATCAATATCACGTCACTCAGTGAAATCAAAAATACCCTCATCATCTTCATCTATACAAGCCCAGAGAAAGAAACTGGTACTACAAGCCGCTAAGGCGAAGGCACGGATAGAAATGGAGCTCATAGACAAACAATTAGCGGCGGACCTCGCTAATCTGGAAGAAGAATACAGTCCACCATCAGAAAAATCAGAAATTAATCGTGCGAATGACGTCGAACGGTGGGTAGAACGTAGTCGGCAAGAATTGGAGTTGCAGCATGCCACTATGATTGGAAATGACAAAGGCAAGTCGCAAACATCGGCTCACGCTGACACGAATGGGCCAATTCAGCAGTTGCCGAGCGCGCTCGAGCACCTGGTTACATCGTCCAGTATTCAACAGAATACCCACCTCATCAGCCGTCTTAGCAGACCAAAAGACCTACCCGTCTTTAACGGGAACAGTATGGAGTGGCTGTCGTTTAAACAGGCATACGACGAGTCAACGGAACTTTGTAAATTCTCAGAGAAAGAGAATCTATGGCGATTAAGGAAATGTCTTCGTGGTCCTGCACAGGAGGCAGTATCATCGTTGCTCGTGAGCGGTACTTCGCCTACAGTGGTCATATCCACACTGGAACTGCAATTCGGCAACCCTGAAGTGATACTGTCCGCTTTTTGGTAGAAATAAAAAAAAATGGGCCAACTAACAGAATATTATCGCGATATTGTACCGTTCTCTGTGAAAATAAAAAACTACGTGGCTATAGTACGCGCGGTAGGCCGCACAGAGTACCTACAGGGAGTCGAAGCGGTTACGTCTATATTAACCAAGCTACCTATCACTCTGCTATCCAAATGGACGGATTATAGCTACCCGCTCATCAATGCTAGCGATAAATCTAAATCTCGTTTAGAAATGTTGTCAGACTTCCTCACTGAAGAAGCAGAGAAGACGTCAACGTGCAGTGCTACGTTACTGTCATCTAGTAAAACAGAAAGTTATAAACGTAACAGTACGATAGTGTGAACAATGTACAAGTGTTAAGTGAATTGAACAATAAGTGTCGATATTGTCGTACGCGAATTCATAAATTAACTGAATGCAGGATGTTCAAAAAGGCGCTTCGCAAAGACGGATGGCTGCACGTAAGGCGATATGGTATTTGTTACAAATGTTTATTAGCGCATCATAACAGAGAGACGTGCCCCGCGCCTAGCTGCGATGTGGATAATTGTGGTAAGTCTCATCATCGCTTATTACATCGCGACAGGACTCTAGTCCTCCTTTACAAGTGACGGAAACCGAAACTCCCTCTGAGACAGTAAACAATATTAACATAAAAAACTCAGTGTTGTTAAAAGTAGTGCCAATAAACATTCTCGTAAGTGCGACCGCTCTGTTAGACGACGGGTCAACTGTGTCACTGATCAGCTCCTCCCTGGCTAAGCAGGAGGGGCTCCGCGGTCGTCGCGAGAGTGTTCGTGTGCGCGGCGCTTGGGACAATACAGACTTAGGCCTCATTTACGGAGACGCGGCGCGTCGCGTTAGGCTGCACAGCCCGCACTAAATTCAAATGTAGGGCGTTGGATGAGTGCGTTTACGGAGAAGCGATTTTACACGCGTTTGCTTGAAATGGAGCGTGTTCTACGGCCGAGCCCGCGGATGGCATCGTCACGTCTCACGCGGCGTTTATCGCGGCGGCGCACGCAGCGGCGATTCTCGATGAACCGATGCCTGTGGCGGAACCTTCTGCCAGTCTCATTTGCTAATCGTGCAACACAGACGTAGTTACTGTCGCAACGGAGTATGATATAATAGACTTTTTAGAAGAAAATTGTATTTTAAAAAGTGAGTTATTTAATATAAAGAGTGGCCCAGTGTTTATAATAGCGGAACATAAGTTTGGGTCGGATTAACTGAGAACCCCGCGTGCGCCGCAGCGATGCTCGCCGCGTGCTCCGCTACACGCTTAAGAATACGACGCGGGCGCAGCGGCGGGCATCGCCACTCTTCCCGCCTCGCGTCTCTATAAACAACATCGCATATTGCTATAAGTTTGTGTTTACACGTGCGATGATACGTGCCGCTTCACGCGCCGCCGCTACGTAAACAATAAAAACGTCCGACGCGCCGCGAGACGCCGCGCCACACGCGACGCGCGACGCTCCACGTCTCCGTAAATGAGGCCTTAGTGTGCGATACTGAAATGATTAGCTTAACTTTAAGTGGTAGCGCTACGAAAATGTTTAGAATTAATGCATGCGTAACTGATAAGCTTAACTTGCCAGAACAAACATTGAATAATACTGTTAGTATTACTAATTTTAAGCATTTACAGGGTGTAAGTCATTCTTTAGATTTAAATCAAATGAAACCACAAATTTTAATTGGCCAAGATAATTACCACCTGCTCTTACCTTTGGAGACGAGAACAGGATCTCCCAATGAACCTTATGCTACTCGGACTCCTCTAGGATGGTGTCTGCATGGACGTATGCCAGCTAATTTCCCTAATTATTCGTGCAACATTACGACGGTCATTACTGATGATTCGCCAGAGAGTCGGAGCACCTTACAAGAAATCCACGAGGACGTACGAAGGTCATTCTCCATCGAGGCGATGGGAATATCGGCTAAGCCCAGGCAGAACTCCGACAATTTACGCGCAGAAAATATCTTGAAACGAACCGCTACCTTTGTCGGTGGTCAATGGGCAGGTCGGCTTACCCTGGAAGGACGAGAAATGTGTTATGCCAGACTCGTACCCAACCGCTTTCTGTAGACTTCCTTAAGTCTTGAACAAAAAATTGGGGGTTGAACAAAAAATGGAAGAAAATGAGGAATATGCGCAAAGATATACGGAACGCGTAAAGAATTTATTAGATAATAATTACGCGCACAAAATAGATGTCTTAGACACAACACCAAAGACATGGTACTTACCACATTTCGGCGTCGATAACCCACATAAAAAAAAGCTAAGATTAGTATTTGATGCAGCTGCGAAAACTAACGGTTTATGTCTGAACGATTATTTGTTAAAAGGTCCTGATCTATTGATGTCCTTATCTATTGATGTCCTTATATGGAATAATGTTACCATTTAGAGAGAACCCGATAGCTGTGACAGGAGACATAAAGGATATGTTTTTGAGGGTCAAGATTCGACCAGAAGATCAAAATGCCTTTCGATTTCTATACAGGGAACATGAAGGTCCCATCAATACCTACGCCATGTCTTCGTTAATATTCGGCGCTAACTGTTCGCCGTTTATAGCGCAATACGTTAAAATCAAAAACGCAAAACTGTATGCCAGTTCTATGCCCGCTGCAGTCGACGCTATATGTACGCAGCACTATATGGACGACTATATACATAAGCCTACCACCAGACGTGACATCAGCCGTGAAGTTAGTTAATGATGTGAGGTTAATACATAGAAAAGCCGGTTTTGAAATTCGTAATTGGACGAGTAATAGTAAAGAGGTACTGGACAGTCTACTTAAAGATTCCCTGGGGAATGCAGCCGTGAACTTTAAAATAGGACATCAATACGACGGCGAACGCACCCTCGGTTTAATTTGGGACCCGAGCGATGACACACTCAGGTTCGACGTATCATTCAAGCGAATACCAATAAATATAATCAATGGAACACAACGGCCCACCAAGAGGGAGGTGTTAAGTGTAGTTATGTCGATCTTCGACATTTACGGATTTTTATCACCCATTACAATAAATGGAAAAATTATATTGCAGGAAACTTGGCAACAAAATTATATTATGTAACTGTCATACTATTCGATAAGTGGGTCAAATGGATATCATTATTACAGTCGCTACGTCACGTGCGCCTGCCCAGGTACTATCCGCGCGCCACGGCGTGTACGAGTGCGAGTGAGACAACGTCAGTACCGCGGCCTGCTTTAACGAAAGGATCATTAACGCATAATTTAATGAATGAACTTGTGCCTACCCCTACGATGACCAATAGTTATAGAAACTTACAGCTACATATATTTTGTGATGCAAGTATTAAAGGAATGTGTGCAGTGGCATATTGGCGTTGGATAAACGACGACGGTAATAACTAGCCGTTGTCGTGTCGCGCCAGTGAAACCTGTATCGGTGCCGCGCCTGGAACTTCAAGCGCCAGTTCTAGCCGCTAGACTGGCTGAAACTATAACAAAAGAACACAAAATGAAAGCGGAAAGAAAATATTTTTGGTGTGATTCTAGTACAGTACTGTGTTGGATAAGAAATGACGCGCGCAACTATAAACAATACGTGGCGCACCGTCTCGGTGAGATTGATGAGTTGACTAACATTAATGAATGGAGATACATACCTACGGGATTAAACGTAGCTGATATTGGCACCAGAGAATGTTATGACTGTTCTATATTGGAAAAAGAATGGATGGTCCTGCCTTTTTACTTAACGAAGAAAACCAGTGGCCAAGGGACTTCTCGCTCGTTGAACCTGAAATAAAAGATAGACGATTAGACTTTGAGTACGTTAATAACTTACAATAGAAAAGTAATTATGCAAACTTACCTGTACCTAATGCTACTAGATTCTCTTCTTAGCTTCGATTACTTCGAAGTGCAGCTGTTGTGCTGAAATTTATTTATAAATGTAAAAGAAAAAATACTTCCCATTTCGATGACACCATGGAACATGCTGAAATGTTGCTACTGCAACAATCGCAGTCAGAGTCGTTTGGAAGTGAAATAAATGAAATAAAAACTAAGAAATGTATGCCATGAAACAGTAAAATACTAAACTTGTCGCCTTACCTCGACGAACATGATGTTCTACGCGTTGGTGGCCGTATTGGCGCCGTCACTGGGGTGCCATCTGCAATTAAGAACCCTATTATATTAGATGGGAAAAGTCACATCGCTAAATTAATCGTAAGATATTATCACCATTACTTCGCTCACGGTAACCGAGAGACAGTAGTGAACGAAGTTAAACAAAAATATTGGATAACGAAGCTGAGACCTTTAACTAAGACTGTCTCATCACAGTGCATGTTGTGCAGAATAAGAAAATGTAAACCCACCGTACCACGTATGGGCGACTTACCTAGCGCTCGCATGGCACATCACCAGCGTCTCTTTACTCACTGTGGAGTAGACCTATTTGGCCCCATGGAAGTCACCGTGGGCAGACGCCGAGAAAAACAATATGGTGTTTTGTTTACATGTATGACAGTACGTGCCATCCACCTGGAAGTAGTCGCTACACTTACCACTGACTCCTTAATAATGGCGTTGAGAAGAATGGCCGCGCGACGTTGTTGGCCCCAGCTATTCAGACAATGGTACCAATTTAAGAGGAGCTGACAAAGAATTAAAGCGATCAATACAAGGCCTGGATGAAAATTTATTAAGAAATGAGGCGTTGAACCATGGTACGAAGTGGACTTTCATACCACCCGCTAGTCCCCATTGGGGTGGGCCATGGGAGCGGCTCATTAAAAGCGTGAAAAATAGCCTGAAAGTATTACTACGTGAACGGGCACCGAAGGAAGAGACACTGAACACGCTTCTAGCTGAGGTTGAAAACATGGTTAACAGCCGCCCTTTAACCCACGTATCGGTCGACCCAACCGACCTCGAATCGTTGACCCCTAATCACTTTCTAGTGGGATCGTCTTCCAGTCTACCTGCTATTGGAATCTTCGATGACTCAGACATGTACCTTCGTAAGCAATGGCGCATTGCACAACGATTGGCGGATATGTACTGGCGTCGATGGCTGAAGGAAGTTCTCCTAGCCATGATACCTCGCTCGAAATGGCTGCAAGAGCAGCGTCCATTGCAAATCGGAGATGTGGTACTGGTGGTAGATCCGGATGGTCCTCGTAATCTATGGCCTAAAGGTATAGTGCAGGAGGTATAGTGCAAGAGGTATAGTGCAGGAGGTATTTCCTGGTAAAGATGGTAGGGTAAGAGTGGTTAAAGTAAAAACAAAGTCTGGTTATCTTGCACGGTCGGCAGATCGCGTCGCTCGTATACCTGTAGATGATAGTGAGTACTGCTGACGCAGCACTAGGGTGGGGAGTGTTAGCGACGCAATCATATTGTTATATTATTATATATTTATAAATGTAAGCTAATTATTATTTAGATATAAGGTACTTTTATTTATTATTCTGTGTGGTGACGGAGTAAGAATACAATTCACCACCCCCTATCTGACCCGTGGGTGATCGTACGAGACGACTAAGGGATATAAAACGCAAATAACATCTATGCGAGAGAAGGAAAACTCGAAATAAAACACTATACCAACACGTCTGACCAGCGCGGTATAGTAGGTCAATTGCCCTTCCATTATGGAGGAGGCCCGAGCCCAACAATGGGACGTATATGGGCTGAGATGATAAGGTACTTTTAAAATATTGTTAACTGGGAGTGCGCAGCGTGCAGTATGAGGCATGGGAGGAACCATCTACGACTCGGTCGTCTATTCTAACCGCTCCAAGTACGACGCGCACTCCTACTAAGCGCAAATTATTGTAACTGCCTACATATAAAATAAATTAGTAATTTAAAATCTTCTGCCGTGCATTTATTATCGCTGGTGCCACCTGCAAATCCTCTTTAACCGAGGTAAGTTGTGACAAATACCAAGGTAAGTTGTGACAGCCGTGTATTTGATAGATAAAAATACTTTTAAATGAATTATAAACTGAATACGCGTTGTTTTGCAGAAAAGTACTTTAATTGTCAATTTTGAAATAATTTGTAGCAACTAACATAATATTTAATATTAAAATAACAAGCATTATTTTTTATAAATAATTATAGTATTATTACAAGATCAATGGTTTTAAAATCAGTGAAAATCTTAATTTAATCTGATAAACAATAATGACAGACGTACTGCAGTTCGCCACCCCATCTTCATAAGACCAACTTTTATATTCCAGGCACTGAACCCACTTCTCATTTGATCTGCTCTGGCATGGGACTCGAGGCAGCATAAGCAGAAACAATCATTTTCTGCATCACCACCTGCATCTTCTTCCGCATCACCTCTACTATTCTTGTTGTTCTTCTCCTTGGTTTTTAGGTTTATTCTTTTCTTACCTTAGAACACGCTTTTTACACTTTTTAACTTTCAACTTATTTCCGTTTCATTGACGTTCCAAATAACTTCTACATTTAATATTTTCTTTCTCTTCTGTAAATATCGTTCAACTAGTATAACCCATAGATGCAGCCATATCATATTCTTTATCTTGGAAAGCCTGTTTCTTCTTTATATATCTTTGTAAAGATATATGGTTGAGATTGACCTCGTAACGTAATTTCCGAAACGCCAATTCATAAACTACAATACCAGCCATTATCCTCTCAATCCTTCTTTTATATTTATTAGGCATTCTGAAAAAAAAAATCAGCACAACACCAAACCACATGCCCAAATAAATTTCTGTCAAAAATCACATATTCAACAGGGAATTACATTGGCGATCACCTTTTACATGAAACTTAAGTTTTAAGAGTTGATTAAAAAAACAAACATATACATCAACACAATAAAAACATTTCAAAAAGCATGTCAAATAAGCTCACCAGAAAATAAAAGTAAAATACACAGGCAGATAGGAGGCACAGGCATAAAAGGCACATAGGAGAGTTGTAACACGCTGTCACAACTCTCCTATGTGCCAAAAATCGCGACCTGTACAGAATAATAATTTGTAATTTTAAAACAAGTTGCAAACACGACAAAAAAATGCCCCGTGTTGAAACTTCAAAAACCACACGATCTGGAAATAAATAGCAAATCCACGTTAATGCAATAGGTCACTATTTAAATGCATTCAAAATATTGATAAAAAATCTTACTTTTCGGTATTTTTTATCATGCAGATGCCGTACTAACACAACCGCTTGCGTACCTGTGTGCGTAATTTATCAGGTAGCGCATCACTAAAAGACGAATATGCGCTTTTGCCAACTCGTTAACGGTCATAGATGCCGAGAAATCGTCCTTGTCACAACTGTCCTCTGTCTCAACTCTCCCAGGTCTCCCCCACGCTATAGAAAATTTCGCGTATTACACCGGTACACAAGGATAGGGACACGAAAAAAGTATCGATACTTTTAGGTATCGAGTACTTTTCTTTCGATACCGATACTTTTTTACTCAATGAGTACTTTTTGGCAGGTATCGTATCGAATAAATAGTAGAAATTATCCATGTTAAACTTGACTTTACGGTAACGTCATCTGGTTCAAAGATAAAGACCTTCTAAAAATGTGGCTCGAAATATTTTAATCCGGTCACAGACGGTCAAATTTCCTAAAAACAAATGCTCATCACGACATAAATTCTAGGAAAAGTACTCAGTACTCCATACTTTGAAGTATCGATACTCTTGTTTCGATACTTTAATGAGTACGATACTTTTTCTTCGATACTACTCATGAGTACAGTATCGATAGTTTCTTTTCGATATCGTGTCCCTACACAAGGATGGTTCAAGGTTTCAAAGTATTAACCAAAGTGTTTGAATACATTTTTAACCGACATATTACCAAACAGTTTAAACAACAATTTAATGAGTGTCAGTCAGCATAGGTTTAGAACGGGCAAGTCAACTACTACCCATTTAATTAAATTTGTTGAGTATTGTGTTACCGAAATGGATTACAATAGGCAAGTGGACGCGGCATACTTTAATTTTAAAAAAGCCTTCGACCGCGTGCACCACAATTTACTAATACAAAAACTTGACGCTATTAGATTCACTTCTAAGCTTACAAAATTATTTGCTAGCTAATATACTAGTCGAATACAATACGTGCAGCTAGGTAATTACCACTCAGTCTCATATTTCACTCGCTCTGGTGTGAGTCAGGGTAGTGTTTTAGGCCCAACCCAGTTCTTAATCACGGCCAATGACTTGCTCTCAATCATCTCTTCGGCTTAATGTCTCATGTTTGCGATGACCTGCAACTGTTTTTGAGTATAAATTGTACGAAAGACTGTAAAGTGCTCCAGTGGGACATCGATAGCGTTGTTGCATGGGGTGCGCGCAATCACTTAGAGTTCAATACGGCCAAATGTAAAACCATATCGCCTACTCGTTCACGTGCTCCATGCATATACATTTACAAAATATCTGGTGTACCGCTGGAGCGGGTCAGCCAAATCTACGAATCCGCGACCTAGGCGTTACCGTAGACTCGTGTCTAACATTTAATACAAATATCGCAAACAAAGCTACAAGTCTCTCGGCTTTATGATCAGACAATCAACTCCATTTCAAAGTAAGAGTACTATTATTGCGCTGTACTTTTGTTTCGTTCATAGTATTTTAGAGTAGGTATAACTCCATAATCTGGGACCCACATGAGGACAAGTACAGCATTGAAGTGTGCAAAGTAAATTTTACAGGCTTTTATACAGAAAGTTATTCGATTATTATCCATAATTCCATATCTATATCCGTCCCTCTTTGTATCGGGCGCGTTAGGTCTCGATACTCTTGCATTACGACGTAATGTACTTATATTACACTATTATATAATAAAAAAATTTAAAATTACTCATATATATTAAAGGCACTGTGCGTTATACACGGCTTCGTTCATGCCACCTGCGCGCTTTTCCACATGTGCGTATGTGTATCTACTGGTCAATATGCACCTACCTACTAGTCGAGCTAATGCGTTGCTCAACTCGCTGATTGCTCACTATCCGCAAGTTGATATATTTTTCACCAAATTCGATTTCTACTTAAAATTTTATTGGTATTTTTTATCTTATAATTTTACATTTACTCTACTCCATCAACAAATAGAGAGCACATTATTCAAATAGCAACAAAATTCTACTCAAATCTATATAGGCATAAAGATAAAGGAAATTTTGAAACTATGATATCGGCCCCTCAAGATGAAATAAATTACGACTGGAACGAGGTAAAAATAGATAGAGAAATAAGAAGGCTAAAATCTAATAAGAGGGCAGGCCCTGACGGTATCCCGAATGAAGCAATAAAACTGGCCAGGACACTCCTGACACCATCAATAACCCATTTATTTAATATTATAAATAAAGAGGAGAGAGTGCCCGAGCAATGGATTTTTGACTTTTTTTATTTTCAGGTGTAGTAGCTGACCACTTTTCAAAAGACAAGTTATAGGAAATGTGTAAGATCATCTCCATACTCCTAATCCAAGTATGTAGTGTTGAAAGTCCGTATTGAAATAAACTTTCGTTTACATCTCGTGTCGTAACTGCCTCTAAGTTATTCATTTGCCGAGGAGTAGCACCACAAACTGTACAAGAAGCGCTCGAACGAGTTTAAGTTAAAACTTGTGCCACTTTACCATCAATCATGGTTAAAAATAGGTCATGAGTAATTTCGATTACCTCACCATTTTTGTTTATCAGGGAAGGAGACAGTTTTATTTATTTTTGATATCAGCCACAACAGACGTGGTTTTTTCAGGAGTTTCTTTGGCAAACTCTAACAATATAGGTCTGCAATATCTAACAGATGAGCAGGTTTCATTCTTCCAAACAACAGTATTAGTTGTCTCATCTATGAGTTTAATGGGTACAAGTGAAGCAATAAAAAGGTTTGGATCTGATATAAAATCGCTTTCTTCGGGTAAAACTTGCTTGTATTCACTCTGAAACTTGCTTGTATTGACCCGTCACAGCCCCATTTACACAATAGTTTCAAATTTCTTCAACCGTTTTTGTAAACTGAACCAATTATGTATAGTGCAGTATGATCCAACAAGTCTTGTAGATTCACTTTTGCACTTATGTTAGTAGTGGTTATGCTCGAATCTGGCGGGTAACACATCTTCTTCGCTTCGAATAAAGTTGGATAAGAAGGAAACACTGAGCAGTTTTTGTCCTTCAAACAAAGTCAAAGTTTCCCGTACTGTTCTTTGTTAAGGTCTAAGTCAATAAATGTCCGTAGTGCTTCTTCCTTTGTAAAAGGTGTAACGTCTTCAGGGTTCTCAGTTACGAATATAAGAATTTTTTTTCTTATCATTTCTTGATGAAGTTTGTATAATATTAAGGATTGTGGCCTCCTCTGTCTCACCCATAGACCGTAACTCTTGAGCATATGCATTGAACACACAGTCCAGTCCGTACTCTTGTATCAATACCATGTTTTTTCGTTTCTTTGTTTTTTCAGAAGATGCTTCGTATGGTTTGGCACTACCACTACTTTCAGACGTATTAGGGTCAGTACCCGTGACTCGACATTCTAGTGGAACACGAAATTGACCATCTAACGAGTTGGCGTTCTTACTTTCAAAGCGTTCTTTTATTCGAGATGCATTTCTCCAGCGTTCGTTACATTTAGATACCAAGTTTCTATGAATGTAGGAGACCACAGTAGCCATATCCTCTAGTGACAAATTGAAATTTTTTTGTCTTCTATATTATGCCCATTTATCAATAAATTGCACAACTCTCGTTTGCTACAAACAAATGCACCCATTTTTCAAATCAGTCAACTTCTGAGAATATTTGAAAATAAGTATAATCTGCTTGTTAGGGCAACTGAATGTCTAACCAACAACTCAGAATGTTTCAAGGTTTGCCTTCCTTTTATAGGCCAATGAAATAGTGGTATGTGCAAAAAGCTAGACAACTAACAATTTGCACTCTTCCCATAACCAATCTGTTTTCAATTTGACCTTAATAGATAATAAGCGACCATATTGTATCAAGTAAGGTGGTTAAAACTGTATCAAAACCACAAAAAAAACATTGCACTGTAATCAATTCGACCTTAATAGATGCAAAATAATTTTATGAAAAATATAACAAAATTGAAAAAATATTTTTATTTATCTCGTGATATGTTTTTATGAAGAGATCATAAGCATTCCAAAAATGTATAATACTTGTATATTTATATGAAAAACTTCTGAGTAATGTGGCGTTGAATTGTAGTAACGTATTGCGTCAAAATTACGTTATTAAACATGAGTTAGCTTTGATGCCTGTTTATATACATTATGATTAACTAAAAAAACTAAAAATTGCGAAAAAAAAGCTTATTTATTAGACTATATTAATTTATTAATTTTATTCTATTACAACGACTTTCACCTGAAACGGTTTTGAGACGGCTTTGTATGAAGCTTTACCATGGTGCGCCGTGACATCATTGCCCGTTAGGCAGAACGATTGGAGAGGCCTTGATACCATGTTCGGGGCGTCAAGGCCTTGTGGTCGGTGCTCATAGAGTGATGAGGTCGGCGGCACGGGTTGCTTTCTTTTCGATTGGTGTAGGTAGTGACGACGCACAGTTGCTTCGCCAAGTACCTGCACACGGTCGTAAAGAGGGAGAGCATATCGTTAAAATTTAAGCCTAATGCTTCAGCTTCAACATCAGCATCATATTGTTCACCATCTACTTCTTCCACAGTTTTAAATTAATTCTTTTTATGATTAGGTACATGTTTACTACCTCCGATTAATAGATATGAAAATTTAAATAAAAATCAAACCATCAAGTTTTGTTTTATTTCGAACTTATTTAAATTATGCGCCCTAAATCAAGGATTTTCGGAGACTGATTAGGTAATTTAGGGCAAATTAATGAAAAAATCTAGGGTAAAACTACAACGTGATAGTGGAAACACTGATCTATACTCCGTGAATAAGCTCATCCATAAGGGCTATTATCGTCACGCAAATGGTGACGAAGAAATGTATGATTGTGTTGCGACTGTTCCGCTTCAACCACCAAGGCAATAATTGCCAAATGATTAAGAGGGTTATCTGTAAACGCGCGGCGCGCGGTTTAGGTACTGCGCGGTTTCTGCTACGTTCCGATATCGATGGACACTAATGCACTACACACACGCGTAGAGTTCATAGAATGACCAGTCTTGAGTCTTGGCACTTATAATCAATCTCTAGTATATTCTTCAGAGAAGCAGGAGCTTTTCAAAAATCAACATAATGTACATTTTAAAATTTTTAATTAAAAACCAAAAATCATAACAGTAAAACGGTTAAATTTGTATTCTTAACTAGCAACCCGCCCTCGCTTCGCTTCGGTTTCTGTCGTCTTATCCCCGTTGTTCCCGTGGGAATACCGGGATAAAATATAGCCTAGTTTACTCCCTCATATTATAGCTTTCCATTTCTGAAAGAATTTTTTAAATCGGTCCAGCCGTTTTGAAGATTACCCGGAACAAACAGACAGACAGACACAAAAAAATATAAAGTGTATTTTAGGCATATGTATAGTGCAAATAAACGTGTGAGCATGAAAAAAGCCTATTATTTTGACATTACAAACAGACACCCCAATTTTATTTATTGGTATAGATATGCAAAGTATAGGAAATAGTAAAGTATAGGCACAGAGTATAATTAGTGAATAAAACTATTTTACGGACTTTATCGCATTTGTATTTGATAGTTAATTGCCAGAAGTTTCGAACACTTTACGCCGTCCATTCCGTCCGGGGCGACGAAATGACGGCACGCGGGACCATAACCCACCCGTACCCACGTCGCCTTCGTTGTTGGGCCGACCACCAGTGCCGAGTTCCTTGTCCTCAGTGGTCGGCCCGACGGACTACCCTTTCGGGTACCCTCACCTCTCGACGTCCCTGTCCTGGGACGTCGGTCGCCGTCGCGCGGTCAGCCTCTCTGCCGGTGACGGACTACAGTCCCCAGTCCGGTCACCCACTGCCTCACCTAGGGCGGCATCAGGCGCAGGTACTCGTGCCTGCGCCGCTCGAGTCGCCGGCGGCGGAATGTGTCACTGAAGAGGAGTTCCTCTCGCACACGATCCGCCGCCTCCTTCCGTGAGATAACAGCTTCACAGAAGGCGGCGACCGTGTCCCAGTTCCTGACGTTGCCAAGCATGTCCCTAGCGATGGTCGGCAGCGTCAGGTCGGCACCAATGATTGCAACAAGTTTACGGCACTGCTCTGCCCACGAGGCACACACCTCGAGCGTGTGCCGAGCCGTGCTCACGTAGCAATCGCAGTGGTGGCAGGACGGTGTACTCTCCCTCCTAACGACCTTGTGCAGGTACTTCGCGAAGCTACCGTGATCTAGCTACCTGCACCAGTCCAAGAGAAAGTACCCCGTGCTGTCGACCCAACCACCCCATCAGCACCGGCCAGAAGGACTCGACGGTCCTGACACCGTACTGAGGCTTTTCCAGTCGGACTGCCCAACGAGCAATGACGTCGCGGCGAGCGTCGACCCGCCAGGCGGCAATCTCCTTGATTGAGACTATATGTGGCTCGCGCCTCTGACACTCGCCGGTAAAACTCAGCGAGCATCTCCGTCTCCATGTCCCACGGAGGAGTTCCGACCAAGAGGCACGCTGCCTCCATGGCCACCATACGGTAGTCGAGTATGGCCCTGGTCGTCATGGCCATGGATGTCTAACAAGTCAAGTCAGAGATTTAAATCTACCTGCTACAGAAATTAGTTATTAAATTTTGATCCACATTTTACTACATATTTATTGCTAGTACAAAAAGAAAATTATTCTCTATGAAAAAATTATATTGTTTACTAGCAACCCGCCCTCGCTTCGCTTCGGTTATAGTCGTTTTACCCGCGTAATTCCCGTTCCCGTGGGAATACCGGGATAAAATATAGCCTAGTTTACGCCCTGATATTATGGCTTTCCATTGGTGAAAGAATTTTTGAAATCGGTCCAGCCGTTTTGAAAATTACCCGGAACAGACAGACAAAAATTTTTTAATTGCTATTTTAGGCATAGATGTAGTGCAAATAACCGTGTGAGCATGAAAAAAGCCTATTATTTTGACATTACAAACAGACACTCCAATTTTATTTATTGGTATAGATATAGATGGTTAGTAATTACTAAACATTAAATTTGGGTTAGCTGATAATCTTCAGAAGATGAGGTTGCATAAATGTTTTGTTCGGATTTTTGATGTGAAACATCTATAGGCGAGGGTGAACCTGATCGTCGCGTGGCGTTAACGCCACGCTTTGCGGTGACGTCTTAACCTTAGATATTTTTTTTTGTGTGTGTACAACTGATGGGCGCAGATGGCTTTTACAGCTTGACGGGGACTATGGGTGAGCGCTGAGGGCCCTCAACCCGGTGAAAGTATACTAAGCGACATCGCCCAAGGGCTCCCGCTGTAGGATCGGACCTCGGCTCGGGGCGTTGCTGGAGGCAAAGTGGTTTGGTGTTTTCTACATCACACTCCTTTGAACTACGTAGTAGTGTGTGATAAAGACGGAGTGAGCCGGTGTTGTGCGTAAGCGACTGTGCAGTGAATTAGTTATTATTGTTGTGTAATATTTCAAATAATAATATAAATCGTAATATTTATTAATACTTTATGCCATATTAGTTCCTGTCGTAATATATTCTTTAATGCATATATACTTTAGAAAATAATTTCGATATTTCACATCTGCCAGGCGTCCTGAGTGACGGCTCACTTTTCTTTTCGTTTACTCCTTTGAAACTTTAAGTACCATACAGTTTGGTAGTGTGTTCTCTTTTTCCTCGCCTCGTAACCGATTTTGACCCCAAGATACAATCTGCTTTTTCGACCCATCACCTAAAACGTAAAAAGATTCTATATTATTCTTAATAGATATCGCATGAAAGTAATTAACAGAATTAGGTAGTAATACTTACGAATCAAAACTGAACAGTCGCAGTATACGCTCAAGTTCGTATCGTCGTCTTTTGCACCGCCGGCGAGAGCCCGAGCGACATGACCCTACTCCTTTGAGCGCCAGCGCGCGACTGGCTTAGTGGCTTATGAACAATTATGCCGTTCAATTTATAGTAATATTTAAAATTTAATTACGAGGGTGACTATTCGTATTTCAATTTGTTTTTTTTTTTGCTGCTTCTACAATGGTCGTACAAATAGTGTATATTTTTTTAAATGTGCCAAGGTTAGTATTATTCACAAAATTAAATGTTTTACAGCAGCCATTTTCGTCAAATTAATCTCAAGGAAATAATTTTTTTTTAGTTTTAAATGGAAGAAATCTTGAATTTCATTTTATACAAAAACAAGAATAGTAATTTTACTAACATCTACAATGTTTTTCGAGCTGCCACGTCTTATGGTTTATTCGTACCTGAACTTCAAAACTCAGCGTTTTCGTAAAATCTCATGAACTTAAGTTCAAAATACCCTTGCCTTTTAATAAAATAGTTACAATATTGAGTTATAATTCTATACAAATACAATATAAAGATGTGTTTAATGTAGTGGTCATATTAATTTTTATTAAACTATTATCATGAACGAGTAACCAGTCCTCAAAAAAACACATTTTTTTTGTTTATGGCCGCTTATTACCGATAACGCTCTTAAACAAATGTTGCGCTCGTGCTCCATAGCTTTGTGCGTTGTGTCGAACATGGAATTTCAACACAAGACGAAATAACGTAATTATGGTTAGGTACATTTGATAGGTGGTAGGAATCGCAAATATATTAAAAATTAGGATATTATAAATTTGCAATTTTATCGTTTTCCACGGGAAAGTAAAAGTGGTGATACCTTCCGTCAACATAGGCATTTTGCACATGTATGTCAAGTTATAGGTTAGTAAGTTAATAAAGACAGACAATTATGATTAGAAATGAGTTTTTTATTTTGCGTGCAAAAATGCATTTGCGTTTTGAGTAGCCAGATGGATCATCATCACGACTGATATGTCCCACTGCTTGGCTCGAACTTCCTTCACAATGGGAGATGACCTACTATACTAGGCTGGTTAGATGAATTGGTAGGTATAGGGTTTTATCCTTGCATACTTGTATTATATACACATTACATCCAATAGTCGTCTTTTACGACAACCACGTGCAAGATAGGGTGAATTGTATTTTTAATCCGTCACCGCACGATCTTGCGTCGATGTTATATGCATAATATCCCTTAGTCGTCTTTAATGCACTAAAGAGGGTTTGGTAAATTATATTATTACTCCGTTACAACAGGGAAAATTATATTATTAGATTTTTACAAATATCTATAACGGGAATTCGCCACATATGAGTTTTGAGTTCTGTTTCTTCATGATCTGTTAGTATAATTTCTACATTGTATAATATGTTGAAATGGACAACTATACTCGTTCCAACCATTTATTTTACTTTTGGCAGGTCGAATTCTGATCAATTAGTGTTGTACCAATGTATTACCAATGTATTACCAATGTTTTGTAATAATCGATTTTAGTCAGGAAGAACTTTTAATCGATTTAACACGGATATTTTATTTTTGCTTAAATGCATATTTCATATTATTTAAAAACTTCACTTCTGTAAATATATTTGTTATTTAGGCACATTAATTTTTGCATACCCACTACTTTATGAAGCATTTTTCCATTAAGCGGGGTCCGCTGCTCCAAACTTTACTTAGAGACAATGGCGCCCTCGTCTGCGGTAGTAAATCACTAATTTTCTCATCCAGCCTACCCCTTTTTTTTTAAGCCGAATTGGCAACACTGAACGCCGCGCCGGCGACGCCATTTTGTTGTGTTGTCTGTCACTCGCAACAAGACTCCCGTGCTAGTCACATTTCTGTTCGCTGAGTGCTCTTTCATATTTTTCATACACTGTGTTGAGTATTTATATTCTACCGTATTGATTTCATTGTTCTTACTTTGATTGAGTTGAGCGTATCGTTCCTCCCAGTAAGATTTTACTTGCAAAATGCCGAAAGGTATGGTGCTTAAAGGACAATCCAGAGAGTTAGTGCTGCGGCTTCGTGAATTTTTTGAAAAGGAAAGCCGCAATGGCGGATTCCTTATACCAGTAACCCAAGTTAGAGACCGTGTTGCAGCAGCATTAGGTATTAGTGCTCCAACGGTGGCGAAAATCACTAAAGAAGCATATGGTAGTAGTGGTATTGAACAGAACAAGCTATCTACGCCTAAGAAAAAACGTCAGCCCCGTAAAGTGACAGCAATTGACAGTTTTGATACTGATGCTATTCGTCGTCATATATACAATTATTACACAAGCAAAGAGATTCCTACTTTGAAAAAATTAGTAGCGTCTCTACGAAATTGTGGCTTGTTTCGTGGTCAAAAATCTTCTTTGTCAAAGGTGCTGCACCAAATCGGGTTCTTGTATAAGAAATCCGACAAAAGAAAAATTTTAATGGAACGTCGTGATATAGCCTTGTCTCGCTGTGAATTTTTAAGACAAGCGAAGAAAATAGAAGACTGGTCGAATGTCGTTTTCACAGATGAAACTTGACTCAATGCCAATCATTCCATACCAAAAGGTTGGACTGACGATACTGCTGCTTCTACTTCTGCAGTGCCAATGGGGAAAGGTGAACGCCTCATCATTTGCCATGCGGGAACTACAAAGGGATTTGTATCAGATGCTCTGTTAGCGTTCAAATAAAAAAAAACAGGAGACTATCATGAGGAGATGAATGCGGACGTGTATGAAAAGTGGTTCAGAGAAATGCTTACATCACTTGAAGAGCCATCACAAAAAACATTCCGCGCTTGTCCGTCTCTCGGTACGCTAGCGTGCCGCTCCGCGCTCTCTCGATCTCACGTACGCTCCCGATTACGTCATACGTGCGCTCACGTACGCTGACGATAGTTCGCGCGCTTTCTAACGGACGAGCCAAGTGGCAGTGCAAAACCGCCTCTTTCGAGGCGAATTATTGGACTGCTCACGAATATTACTAACTGCCTGCGTTCAAAGCAAGGTCAGGTAGTAATATTTGTTTCTGTCTAGTAGATTAAAGTCAAAGTGACCCCTTAAGGGAAAAACCAAGTTTCTCTTGGTCCCCGGTTGAAACCTAACGGTGTCAACAAAGCCGGGTGAGGCGAAGCCCCGAATCGCCTGCCGACCCCCTTAAGGGCGAGGCGCTTCTTCGGACGGGGTCGGACCAGTAGGCCTTGGGGGTGACCCCTAGTCTACCCCGACTATCACCTCTCCCACCCTTCCACCTCCTTCTCCTATTCCTGAGTGCGTAGCTTGGGAGTGCCGGCCCTCACAGGCCGAATACCTCTCCGCCACTCGGGCAGCTAGGGCCCCTCTCGCACAATAAGATCGGCGAAGGGTTAATCACAGCTTAGGGCACACCTAGTTTTCTAAGTACATCCTCCTGACCTAACCCGGTTGGGAGGGAACACAAATACACATCCCCGGGTTTTCCCCCTGGGGAGTAGGCAAATATTTTTTCTAACGCGCAGGAATAAACCACCTCCCACCATGGCTCTTCCAGCCATTAATTTCGATATGCTCCTCGCCGACGAGGAAATTTACACCCTGTTGAAAAAACGGTTCGGGAATATGATTCCCGACCGCCCCGCGATCGCGAACACCGAGCCCGTATCCGGGCCGGTGCATTCTGACTCCCCCGCCTCCCCGGAAGAGGAACAAACCCCGTCCATCGAAATGGAAACCGAAGAAGCGACCGACGATGAGAACGCCGATACGGCGTCGTCGTCCGCCGGTTCCGAGTCCGAGTCCACCTCGGCGGACTCCGACTACACAGTGGTCAGCTCCCGTAAAAGGGGGCGTAAGAACCAGAAAAAGGCGCGAAAGGCCGCCAAACTTGACGAGGCGAGCACCTCTGCCGCCAATGACGTCACCCCCCCCCACCCCGACACCAAAGCCACAGGCCGCTGTACAGCAGCCCCCGGCTAAGGTTTACAAACCCCCCACCCCACCTCCCCTTGTCATTAGAAACAAGGAGAAGTGGATGCCCGTCTCGGCTTGGTGTAACACCAACCGAGTACAATACCGTACGGCCCGTTCAACGGCCGAAGGTATAAAGGTGCAGTTGTCCACATCGGACGACCACCGCAAACTTACGGCTATGTTACGTAGCCAGAACATCCCGTACCACACCTTCACCCTCCCCGAGGAACGAAAACTTCGCGTAGTTATACGCAACGTTCCGGTCGAGTTAGGTACCGACCTGGTCAAGGAGGACCTATCTCAACAAGGACTACCGGTGATCGAGGTGCACTGGATGATCCGCGGACACACAAGACAACCGTTCGACCTTATAATGGTCGTCCTTGACCTCTCTCAGAAGGGCAAGGACATTTTCAACATCACCACGGTGTGCGGCCTCTCCGGCGTCGTGGTAGAACCCCCGCGCCGGAATGGCATGCTATCGCAATGCCACCGGTGCCAGCTATATGGCCACTCAGCGCGCAACTGCCACGCGCGGCCCAGGTGCGTAAAGTGCCTGGAGGACCACGCTACGGCGGACTGCGCTAGGCCTAAAGCCAACGACCCCACAAAAAGTACCACACCACCATCGTGTGTACTATGCGGGCAAGTGGGACACCCCGCAAACTACCGTGGCTGCCCACGCGCACCACGGCCGGTTATGAGGAGGCCACCACCACCCCCACCACAAAGGTACCTTCCGGCACCTAAACCCACACGCAACCCGTGGGTTAATTCCCAAAGCAGGGCGGAATACCCCCCCCTGCCCGCCAAATTAGCCACCCCGCCGGCACCCGCGAACGCGACACCGTCGGCAAAGGCCGCTAATAATAATAATAATTATAAACCGCCAACCGTTGGGCAAAAACAGCCACCCGCGGGCCTCCCTAAGCCTCCTCAAGGCAAACCTATTAACACACACGCGCCAGCCGCTAGTGGTCTAGACCCGGATCTAGACCTAGTGGCCAGATTCGCGTCAATAATAAATCTATCAGAAATACGCGTAATCGCAGCAGAACTGCGTAAAAACGAAGGCAACAGCCTCGCGTTACTCAACGTCGCCATGAGGTTCTCACCCGTTCTAGAGAGCCTCGGTTCCTTCAGAGCCTAAGTATGGATACGTACACACCAGGCAGAGTCAAAACAAGATCACTCCGCGTAGGGTTTTTCAACGCGAACGGTCTCGCTCGCCAGAGAGACGAAATAGGTACATTCCTACAAGACCAGCAGCTTGACCTTTTACTAGTCCAAGAGACTTTTCTTAAACCCTACTCAAGAGACCCTAAAATTGCAAACTACAATTTAGTGCGCAACGATAGGGTCGGTTCTCCCTTGGGTGGGACCCTCATATATTACAAAAGGTCACTGCACTGCACACCCCTAGATCCCCCCGCCATGACGTACATTGAAGCCTCGGTCTGTCGGCTGGCCCTCACCGGTCACCAGCCACTGATCATAGCATCAGCATACCTTTCCCCTCCTAATGGGGACACACCAAAAGAGTTGCTTGAGAGTAACCTCCAAGCCCTCTTAAAACTCGGCGACGCCGTCATTATCGCAGGCGATTTAAACGCCAAAAGTAAGTCGTGGAATAGCCACACCAACAACCGCAGGGGACTGGCCCTCGAGACTTACGCAGATCGGCTCGGGTTCGACATCATAGCCCCAATGGAGCCGACTCACTTCCCTCACACAGTCGAGCACAGGCCCGACGTATTAGATATAGCCCTATTAAAGAACATAAACCTCCGTTTATGTCTAATAGAGGTAATACACGAGCTTAACTCGGATCACCGCCCAGTGGTCATTGACTTCGCCCCCCGATACGGCCCCTCAGGCCTCACCCCCCCCACTGAGAAAGTGTGCACAGACTGGGAGCGACTGAAGGCTAAACTTCAGTCTCCCTCCTCGTCGGCTCATCTTGACAGTATATGTAACACATTGAACAGTAAAGAGGACATCGAATCCGCGATCGACGCCCTCACCGGTCACGTACAATCGTTAGTTAACGATTGTTCACGGAGAGTGCCCGACACGAGCAATCGTAGAAGGTGCTTACCCGCTGACGTCCGCGACCTACTGAGGCGTAAGAACGCAGCCATAAGAGCCTACGACCGCTTCCCCTGCGAAGATAACCGCTATCATATGCGGTCACTGCAGAGGGCGGTTAAGACGGCTATAAATGAGTTTAGACAAAACGAATGGGACGCCACCTTAAGCGAACTGGAGCCTTCGCACCAGGCTTACTGGCGGCTTGCCCGTTCTTTCAAAAAGGATACGGTGTCCACCATGCCACCCTTAAACCGCCCCAATCAACCGCCGGCGTTCGATGACGATGAAAAGTCTGAATGTCTGGCGGCCGACCTTGAGCAGCAATGTACGTCGAGTACACAACACACAGACGCGCGACACACCGACACCGTTAACAGCGAAGTGGAACGATGTACATCGCGTACGCGTACCGCAGACGCTGAGCCACAAGAGCCTATACCAACAGCGACAGTGGAGGAGGTTCAGTCGATAGTTAGAGGTCTCCACCCTAGGAAATCCCCCGGTTCGGACGGTATTTCTAATAGAGTTATTAAACTCTTCTCTCATTCACTATTATTAATATTAACAGCAATTATTAACGCCGCATTAGTCAATTACATATTTCCTAAACAATGGAAAAAAGCCGTGGTAATAGGTATACCTAAACCCGGCAAGCGACGTACCGAACCGTCATCATATCGCCCGATTAGTTTACTCAACAGTTTAGGTAAAATATATGAGCGCGTACTACTTAGTAGGCTAAGAAAGTACGCTGAGGAAAACAACCTCATCCCGCCGATTCAGTTCGGCTTTCGCACGCAACACTCTTGCGTTCAGCAAGTACATCGAATAGTCGAGTATACAAGTTATAAACTGCAACGCGGTTTATATACAGGTATGCTTCTATTTGATGTAGAAAAAGCGTTTGACAAAGTCTGGCATAACGGCCTTATTTTCAAGTTAATAAAGCTCAAAATCCCGCACTATTTAGTTATGATAGTTAGAGACTTCCTACTCGAGCGTAGCTTTCGCTACAGAGTGGAAGGTACTTTATCAGCACCGCACAAACTAGAAGCCGGCGTCCCCCAGGGATCGGTGCTCTCTCCAATTCTCTTCTCGCTGTTCACCAGCGACATACCCCAACATAGTAGAATACAAACAGCATTATTCGCTGACGACACTGCCATCTTCTATGCAGGTCGATCTCCCTCAACAGTGACAACCGTTCTCCAAACTGCGGCTACCGCCCTAGCCAAATGGACTAGGAAATGGAGAATCGGTATAAACCCCACCAAAAGCCAGGCGATCATATTTCATAAGGGGATAGATCGCCGCTACCCAATGGCTGAATATCCACAGATAAAGATGTTCGACCAACCCATCCCCTGGACAAGGGAGGTCAAATATCTGGGTGTGACCTTGGACAGACGACTGACCTTCGGTCCTCACATAGGGCGAGTCCGCGCCGCGATGGTTACACAGCTTAGTACACGCAAAGTCTAAGCTATCTCTCCGTAATAAAGTTAGATTATACACCGCTTGTATACGTCCTATCATGACGTATGCAAGTGTAGTGTTTACACAAGCGAAGCCACGCAGGCTACATCGGCTACAGGCATTACAGAATAGGTTCATGCGCCGAGCGACGGGAGCACCGTGGTACATGCGCAATGTGGATCTTCACATAGATCTTGGCCTGCCGACCATCAGGCAATACATGAAACAGTGCTCCCGCCGCTACTTCGACTCTGCCGCGACACACCCGAACCCATTAGTGGTAAGGGCGGCTACTTACATCCCCTCTAAAATGTCCGCGATTAAACAACCGCGACTAATACTCGACGAACCCGACGACACTATAACGCTCGCCCAGACTGAGGCATACACAGCCCGCGCGGCCTTGACAAATAGTAGTAAATATCCACGTTACCGCCCCCGCCGACGGGGAAGGAAGACGTGTCGCGTTAAAATCGTAAACGTGGGAGTGCCCACTTTGCCAGCGACCGCCCGAGCCGAGGTCCGTACCCCACAGGGGGTGCCCTCGGGATGGGTCGCTTAACTTTAAGCGGGTTGAGAGCCCTCAGCGCTCACCCACCAGTCCGGGTAAAGTTGTCACAGCCATCTGAGGCTAACAACTAAGTCACACATAAAAAAAAAAAAAAAAAGAAGAGCCATCAACAATATTTATTGATAATGCACCCTATCACTCTCGCCAAATTAATAAAATGCCAACACAGGCCAACAAAAAACACGAGATTATAAACTGGCTTCGTGATAATGGGTAAGATGTGGACGAATCCCTACTAAAAGTAGAATTACTTAAAATATTAAAAAGTAAAAAGCAGCCAAAACGATATGTCATCGACGAAATGGCAGCAGAATATGGGCATGTTGTAATCAGAATTCCTCCGTACCACTGTCAATATAATCCAATTGAAATGATCTGGGCACAAGTCAAAGGACACGCCGCAAGAAACAATACAACTCCTCCTTTCACAGCAAATAAAATGCTTGAACTTTTAAAAACGCATGTGCTAGTGTGACGCCTGAAAACTGGGCGAGTGTCGTCAACAAGACAAAAAATATAATATTCTCTGATTGGGATCGGGAAATTGAATTTGACAACATACCTACACAAGAGTTAATAATTAACACTGCAGATGATTCAAGCGACGATTCGAGTTCGTATGAAGAATCCGACGATTCGTTATAATAAAATAATATTAAAATATTTTGGTTGTTTTATTTCATGTTATAGGTATGATGAGAAGATTTTTATATCTGCCTGATACAATTTTAACGTGTTGTCTATTACAACAATTCAAAACTCAGTTGTCAGCTGACTTAACTGCAAATAAGTGTAATCGATTATTTGCGATTCATTAGTTTGCACCGAATACTTTTGATCCTGTCACTAGATGCGATAGAACGTAACTTTTTTTATAACGGAAATGAATTATCACTTAAATTTTATGAATAGAGCTATTTACGGCATATTAATGTATTTAGTGGGTAATAATTAAGATATATAAATATTATTGGGCAGTTTATATATTTCTCTGTTCACTCGTTTCAAAGTTAATAATTGCGTATAATGAAACAGTTACGTCCTAAAGCATGTGTCAAAAGTAAAATAAATGGTTGGAACGAGTATAATTAGAATAAGTGATTAAGGAACGTTGTGGAATGAATGTAGATGTAGTGACAAGGATTGAGAAAGGTATGTTAAGTTGGTTCGGCCATGTAGAGAGAATGAATATAAGGAGACTAACAAGGAGAATTTATAAGGCGAATGTGACCGGAAGCGTTGGAAGGGGAAGACCGAGGCGGACGTTCCACAATCAAATCGGGGATGTTCTTAAGAAAGGCCAGGTTAGGAGTACCCTGAACCGAAGAACATGTATGAGGAGATTAATGAATGTGGAAGAGGCGAAAGTGGTATGTCAAGATCGTAGCAAGTGGAAGGAAGTGGTCTCTGCCTACCCCTATGGGAAAGAGGCGTGATTATATGTATGTATGTATGTAATTAGAATAAAAATGAAATAGAAACTGATAATATTATTTATTTATATAGTCTAATATATTGTGAAACAGCACCTATACAATTAATAACATCCAATTTTACTGAACATGGTACACGTTAAGACTTACAAGTTAGGTTTTAAACATAGATACACTTATACAATTTTACATTACGTACAATCCACAACAAAAAAGCCCATTACATAATATGTAAGCATTTATAATTTAAGAACTAAAAATTTTCGGAAAGGATTCAGCATCATTCACAGTGGTTTTTTTTATAGATAAGCTAGTTTATACACAATATTGCAATATTTATTATTACTTGCCATATAATTTATAAACTGTAAAACTTGAATCCATCTCTATGTAAATATTATGAAATAATACATAATTTACCTCTTCAAACCAATGTACATAATACATTTATAAACTATTAGGCAAACTACAATGTTTATATATTATTGCCAATATAGTTCAAAATACTAATTTATCAAAACGTGGAATGTAACAGTTTATTTAATCTGCTTACATTTTCTGAACACACCAATTCCATAATCATTATAATTAATAACTAAAGTGTGACAAAGTCAAATAAGTTATTTATTTTAATATTAGCCCCTTACTGTGTATGCAATGAAATTCAGAGCAATCTGCCATATTGATTGTAAAACCTGCTGTAATCTGTTAAATGGTACCCTACCTATATTTAAAATTAATTTCTTCAGTGTTATGACAGAGTAAGAATACAATTCCCCACCCCCTATCTCGCCGGTGGATATCGTAAAAGTCGATTAAGGGATATACTATGCATATAAAATTCATGCGAGATAAGGAAAACTCAAAATAAAATCATATTTCAGGCGGCAGCGGGACATATATGAGCTGAGCTGACATATAAATAGTTCATAGTTGATTTGACCAATAATTCTGAAACTTGCACACACAATAAGATCCCAAGTACTTATTTAAGCTAAAATAGCTCATTATGGACTGAATGATAATAATTTCATAATAATTCAGCTACAGTAAACTATCAGCCATCAGAAGCATTAACATTTTTTTATTTATTTTAATAATCTAACAAAGCTACATGTAAATTTGAATCAACATCATTGTCATCATGTACTCCATCATACACTCCAAACGTTGACTACTAATTTCTCCAACTGTCTAAATTGAGTTGTTGGTGAAATTCTATAAAACATCTTGTTTGGTGGGAAAGCTCAAAAGGTGGGTGGTGGAAGCTAACATTATGTCCAAACTCTGGGTATTTGCAATGTTTAAAGAGCCATTTTCCTCAATATCCTTGTGGGACACAGGCGGATAAGAAATGGAATAGTAACATATTGTGTTCATAACTAAAGGAATAACAGTAATCAGTGATTGCAAGATAATTTTAATCATATATCCAGTTTTTATTAATTGGCTTGACTTGAATTAAAAAATTATAAATTTAAATTTATTATAATTAATATAATTGTAATATCTATCTGAGTTTTAAATAATAATGTAGATAAAAAATTACTACTTAATAAAAATAATTGGATTGAATAGGAATTGGTGTAAAAAACTAGGCACTTATGTGGTAAGATAAATTGCTAGCAATTTCTTTCCATGAAAAGGTTACATTGGAGTATATACACCCATATCCTATTTAAATAGCCTTTTAAATCCCATGCAATAGAGGACAACCTATTGTCATCCACTAGCAAGAAAACATTTTTTGCTAGAATTGCCAATATATGGCTCCAATATCAATTCACTTCAGAATTTAATCGTATATATATATATATTTTGCAATATATTTTATATATATTCCAATCAAATTCGTTATTTATACCAATAATTTGAAAAGCGTAACTTTTATTTGCGGGTATACATCCTCTATACAGTAGCTGCTGACTGCTGTCATCCAACACTGGTTAAATAGACTAATATATTTTTACACTATAGTCCATAAAATATAGCTTGATCTCTGTGACAGATGTCAACGAAACCAACGAAGTAAGTTTGAACGAGCGACATGTTTACAATTTCATTTCGTATCAAATATATTTTCATTCTTTTCGTGCCAGTTTTATTGCAACTGAATTGCCATACATTATAAATATAAAATTCATGCCTAAAATGTACCTCGTAAGTACTGAAATACCTAGTAAACATTTTATACATAAATGACGCTTACGCACGTACAAGGTCTTACTGGAATAAATATAAAAAAGAGATGGAACAGTCAATATACGTAAATCGATAACCGATCTTTATTACATTATTCATAAAAGAAATAAACCCAATAAAGTACCTATATACAACTTTCAATGTATTTTTTAAAATTAAAACAGATAGTTACATTATAAAATACATAAATTAAATTAATAAAACATAAAAAACTACTTTTCATCTCAGAGTAAATGATAATATTATGTACGCATTATTGTCAATAAACTAGACATTTATTTACAGAACAGTCGTAATTGCTTGATTGATCTAATGACTATCTTGATCTAATTATAATGATCTAATTCTGACAAAAAATTATAAATGTTCTAGCAGGAACGCTCCAGTGATGACGATAATAGTGACCTAGACCTTAATTGTATTCCTTTTGAATAATTAAAACAGTCAAACAGTTTTTTTTAAATAAATTTAAAAAGATTTTCATTGATTGTATTTTAATTATAATAGAAAATCACAATTATAAAAATAAAGAGTTTTATCGATAAAAACCTACAGACTTCATCGTAAGCGTGACAGCACTAGGGACAACTGTCACAGAGATCATCCTATATTTTATGGACTATAAATTTAATAATACATGAAAATCCAAAATATAATAATTACATTATAGCTTTTTTTTTTTTTATTCACTACACATTTTGACTAATTTTAAAACTCTCATAAAAGATACAAAAATAAACAAGGTTTTTGAATAACGGCATATAATTAAGATTATATATGTAATGTATGATTAGAATGGCCATGTTACTCTTCTCACATTTCCCAGCGAGTATTTAAGACCTTTTATAAACAATTCACTTGTCAAATAGATTACAATATCTCAGAAATTGCAGCAACTATTAGTTTTTCGTGCCGTCTTGTAAAACAATTTGCTCTGAACAGACAGGCTCTCTGTTTTAGCCACAACATCATCTAATTTTTCCCCTCTTTCTAATACAGCCTTAATAGTATCATGTAAAATAATCTTTGTTTCGTCCAAATCATTTTGTATTTTTGTTAATGCATCGGCTTCTTTAGGATTCTGGTATTTAGTCAAATACTGTGGTAATACATGGAAATCTACTGTATTTTCATTTGCAGTTGCCCAGGATGTAGGTGGCACTGTAGCTGAAAACTCATCCAATATTTTTGTTATCAGTGTGTGCGCTACTCTGTTTGGATATTCGTGGTCAGATATTAAGACACCTGCTAAGTTGTCATGTCTTACATAAACTTGCAACATATATTCACCCTCCTTCACAGATTGTCTAGATGATGGTTGAGTTCTCTCTACTATGGTTTTACTAACAAAACCCATAAATTCCTGTACAGAATTCCGTTGAAATATGCTGAAACTTTGCAAACTGTAAGCTGCTTTGAGAATTGTAGCACTGTTAACTCCTTTGTACAAGACTGCCAATGCGTAGACTTTCACCATATTGGCACTTTTCCAAGCACTCCCAACTGAAATTAATTAATATAGTTCTTATATTATTGGTAGTTAAATAAAAAAAAAACCCAACAACTGAATAATCCTACTAATATTATAAGTGCGAAAGTTTGTGAGTATATGAGGATGTTTGTTGCTCTATCACGCAAACACTACTGAATGGATTTTGATGAAACTTCACAATAATATAGCTTACATACGAGGGGCGGCTGATAGGTTCGCGGCCTAGGTTACTTAATAAAAGAAACATTTAGTTTTTAAATTTTTATTTTTCAATATAATCACCCTCAGGTGAAATACACTTCTCACATCGTGAATACAATGCCTTTAAACCATTGAAATAATATTCTGAAGATTTCTCTTGAAAATGACTCTCCACGGCTGACTTCATCTCATTGTCATCCAAAAATCTTCGCCCCCTTAACTCCTTTTTCAGTTTCGAAAAAAGGAAAAAGTCACTGGGAGCCAGGTCCGGACTATAGGGGGGATGGTCAATTTCTGCGAACCCAGTGGCTTTTAAAGCATCCCTCGAAACGCGAGCGGTGTGAACGGGCGCGTTGTCTTACAGAAACAACACACCGCGCGCTAATTTGCCACGTCTCTTCTGTACGACTTCTTCACATGCCTGACCCAATAAATTGGTGTAGTATTGATCGATTCATAGTAGTTCCTTTAGGCAAGTAATCAATTAATAAAATTCCCTCGCTATCCCAAAAAATAGTCGCCATAATCTTAGAGGCCGAATTTTCCACTTTAAACTTCTTTGGTGGCCTTTCTCCTTTTTTAATCCACTGCATAGACTCTTGTTCGGACTCCAGATCATACTGACGAATCCAGGTTTCATCTACTGTCACAATGTGGTTACAAATTTTGTGCAAATCGTTCTGAAATCCAACAACTCCAAAAAATCCTTACAACTCGCCAGTCATCGTTGTTTGTCGAGTGGTGTGAGCGTTCGCGGTACCCAACGCGCACTAATTTTTTTCATGTGTAAATTTTGGTGTGTGTAAAAACGCGATGAACTAAACATACGGCTCAGAAACTTACACTGGTTGTTGGGCAGAAGATCACACGTCACCATGGAAAATAAGATACTCATTTACAAAGCCATTATCAAGCCTATTTGGACGTATGGAATTGAGTTATGGGGATCAGCAAAAAACTCCAACCTGGAGATCCTACAACGGTTCCAGAATAAAACACTGAAAATGATTACCAACGCTCCACTATTCATTAGAACCAGTGAATTACATGAACACACAGAGATGAAAACTGTTAAGGAGGAAATAGAACACAGAGCAAAAACATATAATGACCGCATAAAGGCTCATACTAATGCTCTAGCAACAGCTTTAAGGGAACCAATATATGACAGGAGGTTAAAAAGATCAGATATATGGGACTTTGTTCAATAATAAATAATAACAAATATTATAATTGAAATAAGAGACAGCTTTCTCACTGGAGGAATGGCTCTCCCACGTCAATAAATTCACTCACCAAATCTGTTAAAGGCTTTCCAAGCAGATTGCAAGATGTATAAATGGAAAAAAAAAAAAATAATAAAAAATTTTGGTGTAAAATTTCTCCGATTCGCTCTTTACTAATATGTAACTCTTCAGCTATCTGCCACAATGTTATTTTTCGATTGGCCAATACTAATTTTTCAACTTTTTGAACATTTTCTTCGATCACTACTGCCACAGGGTAGCCCGGGCGGGGGTCGTCTTGACTGCTCTCTCTTCCTTGTTTATAAAGTCGAGCCCCTTTTTTTACCATTGTATATGACGGCCCGGAATCCTGAAGAACCGATGACATCAAAAATGTCTTTCGGCGAGTTTCCTCTTTTTACAAGGAATTTAATCACTGCGCGGTGCTCAAAATTGCGAGAATTTTCAGTTTCGGTCGACATAGTATTGTTGCTTGTTCCAGGTTTGAAATGTTAATGAACCAAATTGATTTCTTTTTTTTTTGTGTGTGACTTAGTTGTTAGCCTCAGATAGCTGTGACAACTTTACCCGGACTGGTGGGTGAGCGCTGAGGACTCTCAACCCGTAAAACCAAATTGAACAAATGGGTGTTATTTATATTATCAATAAGTGCCGCAAGTTGTGCTATCAGTAACGAGATGATACCTTTTCGTTATGTACCTTAGGGCGCGAACTTATCAGGCGCCCATCGTATCAGAATAACACATAGGCTATAATTTATCTCGATATTCCCACGGTAAGGGGAACTATGCGGATAAAACCGCAGGGCACTGCTAGTACTCAATAAAACTAGAGTTATCAACACATAAACAACAATCTTGAATTATCTGCACAGATGGCATGTTGGTTAAGATTCTAACCTACTGTGCCAGTGCAGTGAGTTCGATTACCACACAGGACAATACTTTGTGCTATCCTCAGAATGTAGTCCTGAGTCTGGCTGTAATGTGTCTGTTGTTTATTAATATCTGTTGTTTGTTAAGTCCCCCTGCAATACTAAAATTATTCCCTTAGCGCAAGGTTGTCTTATTAAAAAAATAAACACAGTCATCACCTACATATGTAAAGCCATCAAGGGGCGAATCTAGGGATATGTACAATAGTGAGCTTGAACTCTCATTGGGTGAGCGAATAACATCACAAAATTATACTATAGTAAGTCATGTCATCTCTGTAATAACAACTTATTGGACGTGAGACCCCTTAGACCCCCCATGACCATGAACACTGGAACGTTTGCAAGATGTTGGGTAATTAAAAATTTTATACATACATGATAAAATCCATAAAAATTGGTTTAATTTAAAACATATACTGTCTCATATACTGTTAATTCTTGTGCATACATAAACAATACAGGAAAATATTGTGAAAAACCTACATATGTCTCAAGGCTGGAACATTAACCCTTTTGGATTGTGTATATAACACAACAGTGACTCCGTAAAATAATTATATTTAATATAACGTAAACACGAGCTTAATACATAATCATCCATCCATCCATTAACTCGTCCACTGTTGGACATAGGCGAGACGAGAATGCCACTAGGAACGGATGCGCCAATTGCATCCAACAGTTTTCTGCAACTTTCAAGATGCCCATTGCCATTTCAATGTGCTAATTCTGCGGGCTCGATATTGTTGAGAATAATCGAAACACTGGTTTCGATTTTAAATGATTAAGGTCCGTCTTTTAAAAAGACGTTTTGTAGCTATAGTTATACATCGTGGCATATCATTTTTTTGTGAATATAGTACCATTGCTTTCAAAGTAATGCTTTGAAAGGATGGAGAAATGGAAGCACTCACCCGACTTAGATCTTATAATGGGAGACCACACATAAGTCAACAGTTTAACCGTACGCAAGGACGTAATATAATTTGTTTTTTATGTATACACATACTAGTACGACTACGTCTTTAAGGAATTCGTTTTAAATTAATAATTACTATTTTTGCTTACGCAGACGTCAAAAACGCAAAAAACTAATGTCACAGTCGGTGTCGGTGTTGCCAGTTGTGGCAGTGTTTCCACTATTAGGTTGTAGTTTTACTCTAGATTTTTTCATCAATTACCCTAAATACCTTAATTAGTCTCTGAAAATCCTTGATTTAGGGCGGAAATTCTAAATGAGTACGAAATAAAACAAAGCTTGATGGTTTGATTTTATTTTAATTTTCATCTCTTAACCAGAGGTAAAACAAAAAGTTTAATCATAAAAAGAATTCATTTTATTCTGTGGAAGAAGTAGATGGTGAACAATATGATGCTGATGCTGAAGTATTGGGCTTAAGTTTTTTGCTGCATTCAACATTTGTCTGTCGAGTTCTAAAATAGAGCCTGTCATTGTTAATATGGTGGGCTATGGCCAATGAATACGCCGTCCATTTCTTCCGGGGTGACGAAAAGATGGCGCGTGCCCCATAACCCCCGTATTCCCTCCCCTTCGCCATTGGGCTGATGGCTCCTCGTCGCAATCGCAGTGTTGGCATGACGGTGTGCTCTCCCTCCTCACGACGGTGTGCTCTCCCTCCTCACGACCGTGTGCTCTTCCTCCTCACGACCGTGTGCAGGTACTTGGCGAAGTAATTATGCCTCGTCAATAACTGCAACAGTCGAAAGGAAAGCACCCCATGCCGCTGACCTAACCACTCCATCAGCACCGGCCGGAAGACTTTGACGACCCGAACACCGTACCGAGGCATCTCCAGCTGAACTACCCAATGGGCAATTTTCCTATACTAGCTATTAGTTGGTAGCACTCAAATATCTACAAGAAAACACTGCAATATATTAATTTAAAATTCTACTATCGTCCCTCTATGTCTGTGTAAGAACACAAAGTAATTACGGGGAACCATGGGACCCATTGAGGGTAACCATTGTTTGTTGTTCGGCAAAGTCTATGATAAAATAGTTTTGGTATTTTTATTTTCAATTTTATCCCAAATTACCCTAAATCCCTAAAAATATTAAATAGCACTAAACCATATTTTAAATTAGTGGTTTCGCCCTAAAAAGGGCGAAATCCCTAAAAGTGGAAACACTGAGTTGTGGTAAATAATTCCTAAAAATAATCGTTTTATATAAATAAGAGCTTATATCTTAAAGCTAGTTTACTGGGTTAAGAGCCCTCAGCTCTCACACATAATCCGGGCTAAGTTGTGAAAGCCATCCGCGGCTAACAGCTATACACACACAAAAAAAATAATAAAGCTATAGTGAGTCAAGCTGGAAACAAATTATCGGACGCAGCTGAGGGACGCGGCTGACAGCCGCGACAGCGTTAGCAACCTGAAGTGGACTGACTATCGTACCAGGGGCGTAAAATTATCGTACATGGATCGAAATTATCGTATTTTTTAGGATAATGTCTATTATAGATAAATAAATCATATAAATTGTAATATTGATATGCATGCAAGTACTCTACAGTTTATCTTTTTTAAACCACCGCTGTCAAATCAACAGAACACTGAAACCCAAATGTTTTACACGTGGTACAGACCTGAACTGATTCCCTTTCCACTTTAAGTTCAATAAACGCGCCAAGTTTAAAATTCACTCAGACAAAATTTCACTTTTCCCATGCAAGTTGGGTATGAAACGCCAAAATTTTGTATTTATAAAGAAGAAATGGATATGAATGGGTAGTGAAATAAAAAATGAAAGAATTTCTTTTATATATCAATATACACTTATATTCATAAAAACAGAAAATATAATTTTCTATATTCTCTTGTTCACATTGGTAGATGCTATACTAACCAATAAGAAAGCGTGTACAGCAGGCGCTGGATAAAGTTACAGTATCGGCAGTGGTGAAACTTAGCAGAGCGGATCGTAAGAACCAATAAGAATAGAGAACTTGAATTTCCCGGTATTTTCCCAAGATTTTATTGGACAAAATAAAATCATGCTACTGCGATTTAGACTATCGGCGCATGAGTGAAATAATATAAATTCTCAAATTTTGCATCATGATAAAAATTATCGTACAATCTGCGTACGATAATAATATGCTATCGTACATCGGCACAAAATTATCGTATGTGTATGATAATTATCGTACGGTTTCGAACACTAAGCCGCGACTGATAAGTGTGCACAATCTTTTGAGACGTTGCTTGCGGACGTGTTCCAATGTCTATTCTACAAAGAATTGTTGACGAAGAAACATGTCGAGTAGTGAAAGTGAGGATTTTCTTGAATTAGTGGCGGCTGCTTTATGTTGTCCATCCAGAAAAAAAATAAAAAGAAACATTTGGGTTCATGACATAAATAAAGAAAGAACAGAGTTTGGTGAATTCTACACTTTGTATCCTTTGGATGTGTCCGCACCCCGTGCATACCGTCCGCGGACGTTTTCCGCTGACAAAAACATCCGGCGCGCCAGATTTCTATCGGACATCCGAACGCTCATGGTCAGTCAAAGGTTATGTCCACGACTTACCTCCGATAGTTTGCACAGCTCAGTGTATATTCATATTCTAGATCACGGCTATCAGCCGCGTCCGTCAGCCGCGTCCGATAATTTGTTTCCAGCTTCAGACTCGGCTGGCACGTCGCAGTCGCGGGCCACCGTTGGGTCAGTTCAAACATAGAATTCGCTTTTGTAATTTACCATATAAATTCTATAAAATATCAAACAAAAGTTAATAATGTTATATTGCATGATCAGTATAATTAATTTACTCTGTGGGCAGAATGACAAGTAGACATTGAATAAATTAATATGAATAAACATGATTTGTCGTGAACGCTACATTACAATAAATGAGTATTTTTAACATCAAAAATATATGAATATTAGCTGACCCGGCAACGGAGGCACAGAAGGACTGAGAAAGGAAATTTCGAACCGTATAGCCGTAGCAGACGTCGCCAAGAAAATATATAAAATGGCATCAATTCTGGTGAATCGAGTAAAACACCAAGAAAGGGAACAGTGTAAACACTCACTACTAGACGAAACACTAATTAATCTCTTCAGTTTCATCACTATAATTACTCATATAGCGTGCGAAGATCCTTAAAAATCATCAAACATCGAAAATATATTATGCTCCCTTTTCCGACTTCTCCAGATAAATAACTAATTAACGATGACTTCACTTACTGATTACTGTTAATAAGCTACTCAATATGAAGAAGTCTTAAAATAACATGTAAAGAAAATCATATAAGATTTGCCTGTATGGGCAATGCCCCTTTTGCACATCCGAATGGACAAACGAAAATAAATAATCTATGGTAACAACTGTCGGATTTAGGGTTTATGTACCTACATATTAGGGTTTTTCGGCGCGAATTTGGAAATGTCATGTTAAGCTCTTGTATTATATTCATTTTTTTTAGTGTTTTATAGTGTTATATTGAATAATTTTGCTGATATTTTATGTAATATAATATAATTAAGGTGCTGAAGTGTGGTAAATGTGATATAAGAGTGGTTTACGTGTATTTTCATATTCAATCGGAATTCCCAGAGAAATCATCTAATTAGGTTTTCAGCGCCTAATTAATGATAACGACTTGACTTACTGACGGACAATGACTATAAATAAGTTATACAATATGAAAAAGTAAATAATATGTAAAGAAAAAATTGTATCAGACTTGGCTGTATGGGCTTTGATGCCTTTGCCTGTCCGTATGGACAAACAGAAACAAAAAAAAAGGTTTATGTACAGATAAGACAGCACGTCACTATCACGGAGTATATATACAGGATATGGAGTGTAGAAGTAAGGAGCACCATGTCAGTGTTGAAAAAGTGTCCGTTGAAAGGGAGCAAATTAAGGTGGCGCTATAGTAGCAAGTGGAAGAATTTTAAATAGAGCGCCACAAATTATTAGAGTAGGATACTAAATTAGAAAAGGAAAGAAACATTTCCGCTTTGTTACAGCGCAATTCGGGAGTTGACTATTTTCCAAAAATTGTTTTAAACACTTTATATGGTCAAATTAATACCAGTGGTACGATAGTTATTTATTATTACACCTATAAATGCAATAAAAATGCAATTAAAATGCAATTAAAATTTAAATTAAAAATACACTACAAAAACGCGGCATTATGGTCACGTGGCAACGTGTGATGTCACTGTTCAAATCAAACTGAAGTTAGCTGAAGTTACTGTGTACACAACTACACATATACAACTGCGTTTCACAAAATTAAGTTCTGAAATATTCTGAATCTGAATACTAAATTTAATTATTATCAATCCTGTGTTGTGCCTTGTTGCGGGAGCATTTCTATAAAGACGCCAACAAAACCATTCTTGTCCCGATTAAAACAGAAATTCGGAATAAGTGGTTAAAACTTGCTCGAATAAACGTAGCAGATTTTATCAGTGAAATCAAACTTATTTTTTTGTGAAGACCATTTTGATGTAAGTAATAAACTATTCAGTATCTACACCTATATTGCCAGTGAAATGATTCTATTAAAATAGGCAACCTTTTATGAGATTATGTCATTTGAGTAAATACCTATTATAATCACAATATTATATTCATGTTTCAGCTCCCTAATGACATGGAGAACTACATGGAATACCATTTGTTAGGTTCTGTGAAGAGGATACCAATAAAACCTAAGTATTTACCATCAAAATTTGCATGTCAACCTAATAGAAAGAAGCAAACTACAACTACTCTCAAAGATGTTTGTTTAAAGAGACAGAAAGGTATTTGTTGAACATCATTATGAGATGAACAAGAAAAAAACCGAAGAAGTTTATACAAGCAGTGGACATTTGCCAGGACCTTCAATGACAGGTATTAAAATCAATCTATACCACTCTCCGGAAACAATACTATCCTTGTAAAAGCAGTCATTTATCTGTTACTATCTAAGAGAAGGACAAACCAATAAAAATGTTATATTAATTTATAATATTAATGTAATACATTGTAGTGTGGCAATATAGTTTGTCTAAAAATAAAAAGTAATATATACTTTTAATCCTGAGTAGTGAGAGTAACCAAAGGTTTACAGTTAATCTATATAACAAAGTTAAAACAACATTTTTTTACAGATAAATCTATTAAACAAGTGGAAGTTCAAGCTATGTTTGAAGTGAATCAACCAAGTTGGGCAATCCTGCCCGATCCACCAAAGTCAACAAATAAACTAATCCAAGCATATATTTCTAAAAAGTATAGAAGTAAAGCCAGTCAAACTCATATTAGTAAATAGAACTCTGTGCCTTCACCCATAAGAATTAAGAAAGTAAATATTGCTGTATCTCCTTTTAAAAAAATATCCCCAAGTATAACCCAAGTCAGGTGCTAAGAAAGTTAACTTTTATAGAGGAAGAAGCATCTGAGAGTGAAATTTTGTTGCTCCATCCATGCCTGCCTCTTCTGCATCCTTGTTGAGTTCCAGTCTGGTGGTAGTTTATGTTTTTGGATAATTTAGTTTTGTAAACTTGACAATATTTAAGTGCCCTCTCGGGGTTTATGCATAATTTGAATATCTATGAAAAGGAAGGAAGGATTACACTTATAAGCCACTGGTTTTTTCTTGTTTTTTAGGTAACATTAATGTTATTGTTGTTTTTGTGTGTGAAATAAAAAAGTTAAAATTACTATAAACTTTTATTTAACATTAATAGGTAATTCTAGTACTTTGATGTAGTGAGGGATATACCTATTATATTATCTTTCCAAAAAGTAATAACTTTTAATAGGTACTATATTTTGTGCATAGGTTTCATCATAGTCAACTTCTATTATTTGTACATTGTGATTATTGTGGAATAAGCTATCTGCAACACAATAATAGCACTTTTTAACCCCGGTGATGTACATCTGCATCTGAACCTGATAATAATATTTCTGTTATTTTTCCACACTGCACAAAGTTTTTAAGTTTGGTCACTAGATAGACATTTTATTTCTATTAAACTGCCGTTGTTGCATATACCATCTGGTGAGGCAGCCAGTATCAAATTTGCCTTTAATAAGAACAAACCACATTTGTTGATGTTTGTGCCTAGTAAATTGCCCGCAATCTCTCTCACTTTGTTCTGCAAGAACAAAAATCCGAATTAGTAGCAAAATATTCTGCTACCTCTATTTTGGGTAAATTCATACTGTCGGCCTTTTCAAATCCTTTTTCCATTGCTTATACAATTTTACTTAATAATACTTTTAACACATTTCTTATATCGTCAATAGTAAAATTATAAATTTATTAAAGGCTTTGGCAGAACCATCAGCCTAGTAAAATTATAAAATAAGAATAACCTATAACAATAACACTTAGACACTTAGGCTTGTTGAAAATTATCGATATATTTAATCCGATATATTTTATCGATATTTTTAGTTCGATATATTTTAACCGATATATTTTAATTCGATATACATAGGTATAAATTTATCGGTATAAGATATCCACTACCGAAAAAGGGGTCAAAACGATATATTTTTTATTTATGTAAAATAAGTCCCCAAAATACAAAACTGTAAAAGATAGAAATAAAAGGAAAAACAATAACTGTATTGTGTGACTAGTGTATTTTGATTAGGATACGTTTATAATATAGGTTGGGTTAGGTATGTTATGATTACGTCCGTCACTTTTAGCAAGAATAATTATTAACAAAAATGACAATCGAATTATTCCAATGTACTGTCGCTTAGCATTCGAATGATAATTTGTTAAAAACTAATGATTTTTTTCACTCATTTAAATTATTAAAACCTAGCAGCGCCCTGCGGTTTCATCCGCAGATCCTCTTTCCATGGGAATATCGAGATAAATCATAGCCTATGTGTTATTCTGATATGTAAACTATATTATTGTGAAGATTAATCAAAATCCATTCAGTAGTTGTTGCGTTCAAGAGCAACAAACACTTCACATTTTCACATAAAACTTTCACGTTTATAATATTAGTAGGATTATTTTATAGGCATTGTGTTACAGGAAATCATAGTTAATGTAAATAAGTGTTTTCGGTTTTAGTGATTTGCTCTTAACTAAGTAACGTAAATCATGAGTCACATTCAAAGACTCGTCGATATATTCCAACAGTTGCACCCGCGTAATGTCCGTTCCCATGGGAATACTGGGATAAAATATATCCTAAGTTACTCTTTATACAGACATAGTTGTCTTCTGATAGCTCAATATTATCAAAATCGTTCCAGGCATTTTGAAGATTACCGGGAACGAGTAGAAAGAAAATATTTAAAATCGTTTTAGGCATAGATATCGTGTAAACAACCATGTGAACATGTAAAAATCTATTATTTTTACATTACAAACAACAGTACAATTTTATTGGGATAAAATATTGGCTAAAAGATAGCGTTTTAGTTTTATGATATTATTCTAATTTTTGCCTAATAAAAGAATACTCAAAAAATAGCTTAGTTTTGTTGAATTTTTGTAAATTGTAATAATATACATTTTATACAAACATTACTATAGACATTATTGACCTAGGTTGAACGAAATAATTTATTTCTTAAACGTATTTGATTAAAATTTGACCGATAAATCGATATTTTTTTCAAAATATCGACGTCGATACTGATATTTTTATAAATATCGATACATCGATAAATATTTTCTCTACTGACAGCCTTAATCACATAAACACACACATACAAATGTCAATGTGTGTTTACGTGTAAAATAGTGACGACACGCTTGCCGATTGGCGTTTACTATCACGTGACTCATTTGTAAAAATATTAATTTTTCCGACTTAAAAATATTAAAAATCATAAAATATTTTTTACATATTTGTATCGTTTTAGGCTTTTTATCAATAATTCACTATTATTATATATTCAACTTTGATTTTTAAAGATACTGTCAACTCGCGGATTCATATTTCTTAACGACAGAAGTCAAGATAAATAATAAATTTTTCAACTCAGCACACTTCACTCCATAACTCTGTTTATAACTGCTAAGTTCATATCATTTCCACTTGCTACACTAGCGCTATTAATTTGCTGTTTACAAGTGGACACTTTTTCGACTAATCCCCCATACGAGATGGTGCTCCTTACTTCTACACTCCATAATACAGGAGTCCGAACGTAAAAGTTAAAATATAGTCCGAGATAAGCTGTCAAGACCATCTGCGGCCAACAGCTAAACACTCACACAAAAAAAAAAAAAAAAAAAAAGTAAAAGTTAAAAGAATGGTCTCAATTTAGGGGACAGAACTTTTTGCCGGTAGAGCGCGCCACATCTCACGATTACTGAAACATATGTTCAGTATATTTTACCGTGATATTTTAAATCCGAAGATTTCATTCAAATTGGAAAGTATTCAGGTGATTTAATATCATTTATTGAATAACATTTACTTTTATCACCTAAAACAACACTACACAACACACACAACAATCTAAAATAACATAACCTAAAATCTTAATTATTATTTCCAGAACTAAATAATACCAGGCGCATTTTAAAGAGAGGAATGGTGCGTTCAGTATTTCCATGGACTAAAATTGAAGATCTAAAGTCTAAACAAAGGCGAGGACGTTATCAGCGCGTGATTTTAAACGAAAATTGTGTTTTTCATATATTGAAAAGTGTGACGGCTTAGCTCATAGTCTGTGTTACTACAGCTAATTACAATACTTCATCCAAGACAGTATTGGACTTTGGCGTCGGTTGTGTTGAAGAAATTGTGATCCAAGAAAATAGTGTATGTGAAAATGTGCAAAATGATATTGGTACTGTTTGTAAATGTGCAACTCAAAAAATTACCAATTCTACACAATAGAATCCTTTAGGAATTATGATAAAGGTATTGGCTTTTTCTACCGGATTTCAATCATATAGCAAATTTATGTTTGTGTATTAGATTTTGTGCCCTGAAGCCTAGTCAGTAACCTGTAAAAGTTGCCTTTTTTGGATTTTTGGTCTTGGGTCTGAGCGTTGGACCAGTTCTTTTTGACATTAATGAAGTTGAGGAGTAATAAGGAAGACTATGAGCTATGCCATTTTTTTATGCAAGTCCCTGTATTATATCAAATATATTTATTACATGGATTAACTTTTGCATGAAATGTCTTCAATGTTGAATATTTGATAACCTGACAGGGAATTAGTAGATTTCTACATGCCTGAAGAATCTAAAAAAATATTACCCTTCTACTAGAGTCATTGTAGATTGTACAGAAATACCTATACATCGACCTGTTAATTCAGCTACACAAAAAGTTGCATGGAGTTTATACAAGAACCATTCTACTGTTAAGTATGAAGTAAGTGATGCTCACCAAGTGGCTTTATATCACATTGTTCTGATGCATATGCTGGAAGTATCAGTGACAGGCAAATTGCAGAAAGATAGACAAAAGAAAATTAACTTTATCAAAAACGTGAAGAAGGAGACAGTATTATGGCTGACCAAGGGTTTAACATACAAGACTCATCTGCTCATAAAGGTGTTGTTGCTGTAAATGTACCTTCATTTTTTAAGGGGAAAAGTCTGTTGCCTGGTATGACCGTTGTAGCAGATCGGGAACTTTCTTCAAAGAGAATACATTGTACGTGTTATAGGTTTAACTAAAACCAATTGTATTTGCACAATCCAGTAAATATTATGTTCCTCTCATGTCAAAAATATATTTTGTATGTGTTATAACATTTAACTTCCATGAAAATATTGTTACATATAACAAATATTGTACAGCAGAACTTCTTCCACTCTCTATTTTTTAACTTTAATAAAGTTTTCATTTACTAATTTTGTATTTTTATTTAAAACATTTTTTATAAAGTAAATAAACTCCTTTATCAAAGTAAACTCATTTATTGATAAATAATTTAACAATCACATATGGGTATTGCTTAGCATTTAAATTATTTATAGAAACATTTGAGAAACTTTAACAAACAGATGTAAATATCACTTAATATTAAAATTATTTAAAGATACATTTGGCATACATTTTACTTTAAAAACCACATTATAAGTATTGCTTATTATTAAAATAATAATTATTAGTAATAATCATTTGGGATAGTTTTTACAGAGTACTTTTTCTAGTAATACTGGTCGGAAATAGTCTTCATAAAACATACCTAATTTGTTTTCCATCTCCTTTATAAACATGTCATTTCAGGGTACATCAATTATGGTCCATTCTACAAATGTGTAAATGAATAAACTAGCATACTTTCTTACGGTAACCATCAACTGGCCTTGTATTCGATAGTAATATGAAAAGTGGTCATCACCAAAGTTGTTTAGCACTCTTAGCTTTTGCAGCCAACAAACAACTTTTAACAGTCTCTTGTTGTAAAGCAGGTAAATCAGCAATTTTTTCAGATAAAACTTCCTCTTTTATTTCAGCACATTAGATTTTTTAAATCTAACAATTGTTGCTTTAAATTTTTATTAAAAAAAAAAGTATTCAAAAATTTTGAGAAAATAAATACAAACAATTTGAAATTATTACACCAACGTTAAACGTTGAAGATGAACAACATTAATCGTATTTCGTTATCAACTATACTAATCTTTATACGGAAAACTCCGAAAGCACTAAGTACAGAAAAATATTTTTGATTATTTCAACTACATAAAATTCCTCTGTAGATTTCTAATATATTCCACAAAAAATTAAGTGACAACTTAAAGGAAGTGGTCCATTGTATCATTTCAAAGTCCAGCGAGAGTTGAATTTTTTATAAGAGATTTTAAACATTTACCAGAAATAAGCAAAGTAAACTACAAGTTGATAAAGTGACTCGGAAAGTTATTTTTTTAATTTAAATGCGTCTCCGAGGTTTGAAAGTCATAAATTGAACGAGGTGTCCACTCCAATTTATATTTGAATTATATGGGACTTACAGGAACAATTATATCTCTTTGAGTATATGTGACCGAAAAGGATTATTTTATATTAATTTTAAAGTTGTAGACTTGACAAGAATATAAAAAAATATCTAATTTTTCAATAACTGTTGTATATAAAGTTTTAAGCCTCAAGCACCTTCATAAATACATTACATGTTTTCAAATTCAGTGTTTGAAAGAGCCTTATCCCATTTGAAATATTAACAAATAATATTTTTTTTATTGCAAGATGTTAATTAGGAATTAAATAAAAACAAAACTTTACGGTGTGAACCATTCGATTGAGCTTCCTGCGTTGTAAAATATAGCGACGTTTAAAATTCATCCATCGAGCTTCATTATTTGTTATTTCCGTCTTATGTTTCTGGATCAAACGTCTCAACTTTCGACAGTTAATACATCTGTACTCCACAACTTTCTTTTTATACCTTTCCTCCGGCAATAATATACCTGTACAAGTGACTGAAAATCTAGAAAAATAAAATATTAAGATTCAATTACATGTTAAAAACGGTATTTGAGATTTTAATTACAAGTAGTAGTAGCATTAGTTATTATAAATTAATTCTTGTTTACTTTTTGTCATCGTATCCAGTTCCACTGCAGAAAAAAATGTTTTCTAATTTTGATAATGATGATAAAAAATTTTCTAATAATGATTTTAATAATTGCCAAATACAAGCAATTGATGAGATATTTACATCCATATCAACAATGATGTTAGTTTTTGCATTAATAATCTATAACATAAAAAAAAATGCATTATTTAAATAAGTAATTTCAGTCCAATTATTTCCATTATAGAGGAATTTTTTATGACTGTCCAACTCCAATTTCTACATAGTGGCTGAGCTTCTAAAATTTCCTTGATTGAATGAAAAGAAAACTCCTGAGTCTCATTTATGACCATCAAATTGTCATTTTCAGTAGCAGTATTTGCACCGTCAGGAAAATCTGTGTTTGCAGAATTAATATTTTCAAACTCAATTACATCATTTATAATTTCATGAACAGTACTTGTCTCAACTGAATTAAGACTACAGTTACCAATTATTGTATGGTTAATTATATCACAACCATTTGGAAGCTCATTAACTGATAACAAGCTATTATTATTGTCATTTCTGTCCAAAGACATTGGTTCAGCATCCGTCTTCACATGAACTTTCTTATATTTATGCATGTATATACTATCATCTTCCAAAATCACTTGTTCACTTTTAATCACTTCCTCTGGATTAAAATGTGATTCGCAAATAAAACTGGTAGCAGTACTTGTCTCAACTGAATTAAGACTACAGTTACCAATTATTGTATGGTTAATTATATCACAACCATTTGGAAGCTCATTAACTGATAACAAGCTATTATTATTGTCATTTCTGTCAAAAGACATTGGTTCAGCATCCGCCTTCAAATGAACTTTCTTATATTTATGCATGTATATACTACCATCTTTCAAAATCACTTGTTCACTTTAAGCACATCCTCTGGATTAAAATGTAATTCGCAAATAAAACTGGTAGCTTTCAATTTTTGGCCCAGAGCAGAAATCCATTTACTGCGCAATTCTACATCCTTCAAAAAAAATTTTATGTATATATTTCAAAAGATAAATAAAAATATTTTTTTTCAACTTTTAGTTAAAAACTACACACATTTATAAATTAATTTTTCATAACACAAATTTTTAACAAATATTATTTTGAGGTTACTCACTTTTGGTGGTTTGAAAAATGTCACTTTTCTTACACCTTCATATGCTTTTCGTCCACTAACACAACCTTGAACAGTACAACACCTTCCCATTTCTTTTTATTATTATGTTAAATTAAAATGTTTAAATATATATATTCATATTTATATATAGATATATGTAGCTATATTTCGTGGGTGCACATGACACACTAGCGCCGCCAGTGCCAGATAAGAGAACTAAGATCTGGTTTCATTTTTGTGACCGAAAATTTTATGGAAAAGCGTATACCTTTTTTTTTTTTTTTTTTGTTTGTGTGTACAGCTGTTGGCCGCAGATGGCCTTGACAGCTTGACGCGGACTATTAAAAAAAAAAGGCGTATACCTTTTTTTTTTTTTTTTTTTTTTTTGTGTGTATTTAGCTGTTGGTCGCAGATGACCTTGACAGCTTAACGCGGGCAATGGGCGAGCTGAAGGCTCTCAACCCGGTAAGTAAGTTAAGCGAACATCGCCCGAGGGCTCCCCCTGTGGGGAACGGACCTCGGCTCGGGGCGTCGCTGAAAGCAAAGTGGGCGTGGCCACGTTTAGATTAATGATTTTTACGCGGCGCGGTTTTCGACCTCGTCGGCGAGGCCGATACCGCGCAGTTTTATGTGTTATCGCTGCGCGAGCTGTGTAGGCCCTTTCTTGGGCGATCGTGATGGCATCATCCCCTTCTTCAAGGAGATGACGGGGTCGTCGGACCGCGGATATTTTTGATGGAACGTAGTTTACCGCCCCAACCACTAGTGGATTGGGGTGAGTCGTGGCAGAGTCAAAATAGCGCTGGGAGCAACGCTTCATATACTGCCTGATGGTCGGCAATTCGAGGTCGATGTGTAAATCGACATTACGAACGAACCACGGTGCTCCCGTTGCCCGTCGCATGAATCTATTTTGTAGTGTTTGTAACCTGTGGATCCTGTTTGGCCTAACGTGCGCGAACACTACACTGGCATACGTCATGATCGGCCGTATGCAGGTAGTGTATAATCGGACTTTATTTTTCAGTGATAGTTTTGATTTTGCGTTTAATAGGCAGTGAAGGCGTCCCATCACGAAGGCGGCGCGCGCGCGGACCCGCTTCAAGTGGGACAGGAAAGTGAGTCGGCTAGGCGTATACCGTTCGATCTCCTGTATATATACTCCGTGGTCACTATAGTCACATATTATAAACTAGAGTATGGGATTTTGGCGGGCATCTGGAAGTGTCATGTGGTGTTCTTGTATTATATTCAATAATATCTTAGTGTTTTAACGTGTTATATTAAATAATTTTGATGGCATTTTATGTAATATATAGTGGCAAAACTGCTGAGGTGTAGTGAATATGATATAAAACTGCTATACATACCTTTTTGTTTCCACCAAAATTCTCAGAAGATACCCCTAACAGTGGCCATTACACTGTTGGAGGCGACACTTTGACTTACTGACGGACCATTACCGACATGAAGAAATTGGTAACTTGAAATGAAAATTATAACTCGACACTGGCAAAAATGGCTTGTATTAATAGCTGATTGCCAAGACAAAAAAAAAAAAAAAGAAGAAGAAGAAGTATAGTACTACTCGTACAAATAAAGAATGGGATTATAAATGGCGGCTCATTTTGCTGGTACTGTCAGCATATACGCTATGATAATCTCCTAATTAAGTATTATGTTTTAATATCGTTATATTATAACATAATATTTATTTATTAATTATAGGGATATATCATAGATTTATTATTATTAATGTTATATTAAAATATATTATTATTAACGCATTGTCATCTAATTAAATTATCAATGCGGGAGTAGGTACATGAATATTTATATTTATTGAAGGAAAATTCGAAATAAAACCCGATATCAACCTGTTTGATTAGCATGGTATAATAATGTCAATTTCACTCCTATTATGCAAACGGCTCGAGTACAGCAGTTAGCCTTATATAAGCTGAAATGGTGAAATTAATAGACCATATAGTAAAAAAGTGTATAATTAGGTATATTGGCGTAACAATTAAATTCTGTTACTTGGACCTTCACCGGGATCGTCTGACAACTCTTCGATTCCAGATATAGCACGATCAACTTCATTATAATCATCGGAGACATAGCTATCGCTTTCGCTCTCGCTGTTCAGTCCAAAACTAATAATAAAATTCTCAATATCCTCTTCATTTGTAACTTCCCTCTTCCAATATTCATTTTCTAGTTTTTTTACATGATTTATTTGTTTCTGCCAATCCTCAACCGTAATCGAGGCTATGGTTGCACGCGTCAAATCTTCTACTTTTTTTTCTAGCTGATCCACATTCTTTTCTGCCACTCGTTGTTTTACGAGATTCCACACATACTCTATTGGATTTAGATCACAGTTGTATGGTGGTAGTCTCAATGTTTCGTGGCCGTGATCAGCTAGCAAGTTATCTATAAGGTAATCTTTTGCCGGCTTGTGTTTTTTCAACAATTGTAATAGCTCAGATTTGGTCCATGACTCGTCATAGTGTATTTCATGTTCACGTAGCCAATTTTGTATCTCAGCCTTTCGATTCCTGCTGATGGAGGTTTATTAATTTGCATGCTGTGATAGGGCGCATTGTCCATCACTACGATGCTGTTAGGAGGAATGTTGGGTATTAATTTTTCTTTTACATATTTTATAAAATTTTGCCCATTCATCTCATTCACCTTTTTTAGATTTGGCCTTAAAAATCAGGTCAGCACCATTCACAAATCCGTTTTCTGAACCTGCATGCACATTTACCCATGTCTGTCCTGGACTGTCATTTTTGCGGACTCCTTTATCGATCTCCGATTGCCAACATTTAGATACCGTGTAGTGTGCATGTATCCATGTCTCATCCAAAAAAATGACTGGCTTTTTGTTAGAACCTAAAGCGTCATTGTGGCGGATTCGGCGAAGATAGTTTGCTCTCCAAGCTTCAATATTGCTTCGTTCCAGTAAAACCAACCGATTTTTTCGACATTTTTTAAATGTGAAACCTAGTTTACTCTTTATAATTGATCTCAGTGTCATTTTTGATCCCGAGAAGTTGAGGTCTTTTTTTGCCACGGCCAATATTTTATTTAATGTGGGAACTTCTTTTCGCACATCATAAATAGAGGAGATTATGCCCCGTAAAGCAACCAGTGTAAAACTATCTACGGGAACTCTTGTATTATTACGTCCTCTTTGGCCTTTTGTTGGCGTTTTTATTTGCGATTGATTTTGGTGTGCTAGATCACCTGAAATGAGTAAATTATGTTAATCGAATTAAAAGTCTATATTTAAAAAAATGAACGTGTGTACAAAGTACGCATAGCAGAAGTGAAACTTCTTTATTCTTTCTCCCTTTGTTCCGTTGTTCCTTTGTCTCTTTATCCCTTATCCTTTTATCCCCTTATCCCTTTATCACTTTATCCCTTTATACCTTTATGTCCGCATAAACGACATGCTATGAATCGACTGTGGTAGGGACGAGAAAAAGATGGTGCGTAACGAAAAAATGTGACGCGTAACCGAAAAATGTGACGGTAAATTTTTTTCCAACGCCGATAAAGAAGTTTCACTTCAAAAAATCAAATATTTAGCTACTTTATAACTAAACTAAGTATATACCTTCTTTCTTAATTCGAGTGATGGTATTCTTTGACAATCCTGTTGCCATTCCCGCTCTTGCATTACTATATTGCAATGGGTGATAACGTGTCATATTTTTCTCCTCAAAATACTTAATTACATTATAAACTATTTTACGTGCATCACTATGTAAAATTTGCCCACGTTTATGTTCCATAGCGTACGGTGTAATGGTGCACAATGGAAAAACGCCAAAATAATTAACAACACTTAACAATATAATAACAACATTTTAGTAACAGTAACAATTCTTTAACAATAATATTAACAACAAATAACATCAACAATTATGAAGAAACATAAAACGCGTCTAGATCACAGATAAGCGAAACTGGACTGGACTGTTAAGAATACAAAAGACGGTCACTCATAATGGTATTTTTTATTATTGTCCGTACCAGCGAGTGTGAGCAATGGTGTGTGAGCGAGAAGCGAATAGTAGCGACGCCATTTTCAATCCCATTCTTTAATTGTACGAGTAGTACAGATAGGACAGTATGCAGCTATATTTATATCTATATTCTTTGATATCTATATCCGTATAGATGACTTGAAATTAAAATAGAGTAGTATCTACAGATTGTTCATTTGTATCTTTATATATATATATTTCTTATATACGTTATACGTAATTATGCAAATCAGTAACGAGCAGTAATATTTGTGATTAAAACAAAATGCACACGAATCTTACGAAAAAGCAGCCATTTGTAAACATTGTAAACGCAATATGCAGTGTTTCCACTTTAAAGATTGCCTTTCCCCACGCTTCAATTCAGATTTCCTTTTTCGGGACTTATTCCCCTTCATAAGTTATTCTGCTGTAGTTCTTTGCTTTGGCACTAGTGTAATAACTAAAAAGAAAACTATGATTACCTTCTAATGGTCGGTGTACACGACCACAATATATCGCAGCGATTTGACTGCGCAGACCGTTTATGCAGATAACGAACGTTCATAGATCGTATACACGTTTATGATATATGCGGTGATCGTCCATTTGCAGCAGAAATTCAGGGGAGAATCATGTCATCTTTGATGGAAGACGATGAATCACTGGCGCTAGCGTCGTTCATTTTATGTAAAAAGCAAAGAAGATCACGTAGTATATGGTGTAGAAATTGGCTTCTTAAAAGGAAATCGTATGACTTGACGACTGAAAGTATCTCTCATGTGAATTTATTGAATTTTATTGTTTTTTTTTTACTACAGTTTCCCTATTGGCATTAGAATCAATAGGTTTGTACATATCAATTAGCCTATCGTAGGCAGCATTTTTCTTGTTGCGGTTATGATAGTCTTTACTTTTCTTATTCCAGAAGCAAATTATAATTCTGTATTAACTCTTCCAATAACTCCCGGTTGTTGCTATTATTATAATGTATCTCCTTGTTCACGGGATCTTCCTAGGGAAGATACCCGGTCCTTTGAAAGGCTTACATGGGGATATGGATCCAACATGCACAGGCCTTTGGAGAAATTTAATCTAAAAATGGGATGGGACGTCTACCGATGACACTCCACGTCTGCACATAACACACGTGGACTGCCAACGGTAGGTGTAAAACTATTGTTGATTATGGTATCTAATATATGATTATGGGGTTGGAGGTTCGATGGACTGGTCTAACTTAATGCTATTGATTTAAAAACTGTCGTCTGCCTTCAATACCTTTATCGTCTTGAACTTTCGCAGACGGTGACTCGCCAACTTACTGAAGGGGCCCCCCCAAACGGTCGCCACAGACACGCAGGCCATACGGGCAACAGAGGGGGCAACATTGGTGCAAGTGGCTTGGGGTGTCGAGCGGTGCGGCGCCGGTTTCACCATCGCAGTGGTTTCCCCGTAGTTATGCCCTTGAAAATGACACTTCCACCTCCGAGCATATAGCTCTGGCGACCTCTCTTTGATCAGCCGTTTAAGGCAAGCCAGAGTTGAGAATCCTGCGGGCACTCTTCGGTTTCAACTCCAGTCAGCCACTAAAGGCGAGCTGGATACGAGGCCCTGGCCGACTCTCTGGGGCACTCAGGACCGCAGTGTCACCACTCACATTTAGCACGCCACAAGCTGCCCTGCGGTTCTATTATTATTATCATCTTGCGACATGTTGACTTGCACCTACAGCAAGCGCCGTGAACCAAGTGCAGGATCGCTACGACTTCCGTTTACATACTACGACAAAACTGTTCAAACACGATCGACAACAATTTATCGAATAGTTTTTGAAACTGCCCTGATCCTTTGCGTCAACCAAAAAAAATCTGAGCGTATTTTCGTACACACTATCGATGAAACTGCACAAACGGTCTGCGCAGTCAAATCGCTACTATATATCGTTGTCGTGAATACCGACCAGAAATATATAAAACCTGCACGTGTTGCCACTGTTTCTTTTATACAGTAAAACTCTAATCCACGGTATAGTCCATAAGAAATTAGTTCCGAAATTTTCCGCAATATTTTAGGCTAGGCTTTACCCATGATTTACCGCCTTTTCCCCTTTTCTTTCCCTCTGGACCCTGATTTTCCCTCAAAAGGGGAATTTCCCCTCGTTATGGAAACACTGGCAGTGTGGCAGCGGCAGACGCTGTCATTCGGTTGTCATTCTATCAATTCGCCAGCGACCCTAGTGTCATTTTATTATCATAGACCAAACTTCTAAATTATGAAGAAATGTTCTAGCTGTCAAAGCCGTGTTTATAAGTTTATAAATCCACTTTTCTTAATTATATGTTCACTAAACAACAAATCTAGATATTATTTAAAATAGTAGGTGCTCCATATACCACCACAGACATGTCAGAAGGTACAGAGAAGTTGGAAAATGGCCCAGATGCCCGGCGACGTGTTTTAAATATAGCAGTATCTACGGTACTTTTAGAAACGGGTTTTGATAATGCCGATAAGATGTCTGTAGAAACTCTTATTGAAATGCTCCAATGTTGTAAGTTGACCAACTAATACTGCATTACACGCCTGACATAGACTGATTTATTTGAAATTGTTAGAACATTCAGACGTAGTCACACTAGTCACTACCATCTATACAAATAAATAATATTTAAGTATCTGTTTGTAATGTCATAATACTAAGCTTTTTTCATGCTCACACAGTAATTTGCACGACACTTATGCCTAAAAACCTGTTAATTTTTTTTTCTGTCTGTTTGAGCTTAACTTCAAAATGGTTGGACCGATTCTGATAATATTTTACTACCAGGTAGCCGTCTATATAATGAGTAACTTAGGCTATATTTTATCCCGGTATTCCCACGGCGACTGTAACCGAAGCGATGCGAAGTCAGGTTGCTAGTCTTTTATAATTAAGCAATTTTAATATTTTTTAATTTATAATCTTTATTTCTCAGTTTTTGTAGAAGTTGGTAACTCAGCCAAAGGATATTGTGAACTATCAGGCAGAGTAGAACCAGTTCTTGGAGATGTAGTTATGGCTTTTATTAATATGGGTAAGCGTCTTTTGATAATTAATTTACAAAAAAAGGAAATATTATTTATACAATATTTGGCTATAGTGTAACCAAGTTATAATGCACAATGGGTTAGTTTATTAGCTATTATTTATATTTTTATATCAAAAACAGTGTAAACTCTTTATAACGACACTGAATTTAACAATTTAACAACAAAGTCCTTAAAACGTCGAAATGACTTGATTTTGGTTGGTTTGCCATATTATCCACACAATGATACATTCTATATAGCATCACTTTCACTCGAAATAGCAATGACAATACTACAGTATTAAGCATTGAGCAGTACTCGTAATTGCTAAAATTAGTAAGAACTGCAGCTGTGCACATTTTTTTGCTTGTAGTTTTGTTATTTTATTATCTAGCACGTGTTTACCTCAGCTGAGATACAGAGAATTGTAAAAATTCTCTCTTTAGTTTTCTGTGTGATTAACTTGCGCATGTTTACTTTGACTACTGGGCTTGTTAGGTTATTAAACGTTATCCTAATCATAGTATTTTCTACATTTTTAAAATTTGCACTATATTAGTAAACAAATATTAGAATAGTAAAATAATGTCAATTTCGTTTTCACTCCAATTAATGACAACTCTATAATAACGCTAAAAAAAATCAGGCCCTTGAGTGTTGTTATATAGGGTTTACACTGTATATACCATTATAGGACATGAGCCTCCTCTAAAATGGGAGGAAATTGGGAATATTATACATGGACAGTTTCATCATTTAAAACTGGCATTTATGATGTTTACTGCCTTAGTTGTGCCTTATAATATTTGCAGGCAATGCAAGTATATCATATGTTGGTATGCGTACCACATAACCAGTAAGATGGTGTTGACAGAGCAAAGAAAAGTATATTGTTTGCATGCACATAAGCAAATGAAGTTGTGATAAAAACCATCCCTCACAACGACACTTCCCTTGCAATCCATTCTAAAAATCAATAACCATACAGCCACCAGTTTTGTAGAATTAATGGCATTATCATGTGTCATTTGCAATACTAGATAGTATTTTAAGGTACCTGCAATTAAGAGGTTTGGAAAGCTCTATAGCTCTCGACTTTCTTTATATATAGGCCTTACTACATGAGAGACTTTATGGATAAATTACCTTACAATGGAGAAAGCAATATCTTTTTTCTCCAATAATAATGATACACCATCCATTAATGGCCAGTGTTGGATATATGAGACTTTGTCTAAACCTGTTTAAATTTCAAATTTTATATTGTAAGCAAATTTTGTAGGTATTAACCTCCAAGGATTAGAACAGTATGCTGCTAGACCAAATAGACATGTGATTCAACCATTACAGCAGGCACCGGCACCTCGGACCCCAGCTATGTTATCAGCAGGATCTAAAGCAAAACTTGCTCCTCACATACCATTCCATCTGCCTCCATTGCCAGACCCACATGCTTATATTAGAACACCTGTAAGTATTCTGCTACATTACTGTGATGCTAATATAAATTAATTAAAAGCAAATAAATATTTTAGAACACCCTTGCTTATTTGACCATTGAATTACATAAAGAGATATATTCTGAAGAATTATTTAATTGTACAGAAATGGCTATGTACAGCAGTTTAAAGGTGAACACACACTTATCCGAGCCGAACGAAAGGAATTTTAGAATTTTGTATAGAAATCGTCATCCAGATTCGACGTGGGGAAGTGTGCGAGGTTTCATGAGATTTCATATACAGAATTCTAAAATTCGTTTTGTTCGGCTCGGATAAGTGTGCATTCACCTTAATAAAATTTTCTAAAATAAAGAATACTTTTAACAAAATACATCAAGGTTCCTACGTATTTTAGTAATTGCAGGGCAATGGGTAATTTTTTTATTGTGAAGTCTTTCGTACTCGTTTCTAGACTCACAAACAGCCAGTTACTGAATATGAAGCCATCAGAGAAAAAGCTGCTTCGCAGAAAAGAGATATTGAAAGAGCTTTAACCAAATTTCTTGCTAAGACTAGTGAGATACACAATTTATTCAATACAGATGATAATCAAGTATTTCCATGTGAGTATACTTTAAACCTAAAACCTCAAGTTTCTTACATATTGTATTAGTAATTCCAGTGTAATGGGACATTTTTTATTGTGCTGCCTTTTGTACTCTATTTCCAGATACTAAACACTTAATATACTCATCTGAAGATTAACATATTTTAGAATGAATATTTTTTTTAAAAAGACAATAGCCTGTACTAAGGAAATAATCCTTGTATTGTAAGGGCTCTACAAACATATAATTTAACATACACAAACTACATCCAGACTCAGAACTATTGTGGATTGCACAAAGTGTCGTTCTGCCTGGGAATCGAACTCATGACACTGGCATTTAGGTCGATATCTTAACCACTACGCCATCTGTGCAGTCATATACAATATATGACGTATATAGCTTTTGAACCTATATTGATTGGGGTCTCATCATCATTCAGACTTTCGCCGTCCGCTGCTGGACTTAGGTCTCTATCATGTTTCCCAACAAATTGCGGTCCTGTGTGTCCAACGCTCACTAAGTCATCGTTCCTTCTAGTTGGTGATACACGGCGTCGTCCGATACATGGTCGCTAACTAAGTGACCTTTTACCCTAGCGGTTGTCGCATTAGTTGAGCGACGTGCCCATCACCATTTCAGCGTGCTAGGTCGATTACATGCGTTCCCCCAGTTTCCTAGTTTCGAAATCTATATTGCAGAGAAATCCTGGGCATAGCAAGCTTCATAGTACCCAGAGCGACTTCGTGTTTAGTTATAAGGCCTACATTTAGAGACTATGTTTCCGTGCCATAAGTCAAGGCAGTGATATCCCGGGAAAAATTATCAGGCCTGTTCATGCCTGATCAGACCTGAAATTAGAAATGATCAGACCTGAAATTAGACATGATCAGACCTGAAATTAGACATGATCAGGCCTGAAATTAGACATGATCAGGCCTGATCATGTCTGATCAGGCCTGGAGGGTTAAATACGCTTAGGTCTTATGTGACATGATCAGACGTGGATAGACCTGATCAGGTCTCATCATGAATGATCAGGCATGAACAGGCCTGAACGTGTTTAACACTCCAGGCCTGATTAGGTCTATTCATGCCTGATCATGTCACATCAGACCCGATGCCTGGAGCGTTAAATATTTTATTTTTATATCGAATAAATGTGCGTTTGATGTTATCCTCCTTAGTCGTTCACTCCTGACGGAGTGGTCGTGGTTGATGATAGGTCATTGTTGGATAGAGCAGCTCCCGCAATGCGCCTCCACCTGTGCCGGTCCTCAGCGTCTCGGGAACACTGGACTACGGATTTTTTTTTTTTTTTGATTGTGTGTGTACAGCTGTTGGCCGCAGATGGCCTTGACACCTTGACGCGGGCTATGGGTGAGCGCTGAGGGCTCTCAACCCGGAGAAAAGTATGCTAAGCGACATCGCCCGAAGGCTCCCCCTGTGGGGAACGGACCTCGGCTTGGGGCGTCGCTGGAGGCAAAGTGGGCGTGCCCACGTTTTTAGTCGTGACTTTTGCGCGGCGCGGTTTCGCACCTCGACGGCGAGGGCGAAACCGCGGATATTTATTTGTTAAGGCCTCGCGGGCCGTGTAGGCTCTTTGTTGAGCGAGTGTGATATTGTCGTCCTCTTCGTCGAGGACGTGACGAGGACGTCGGTTGGAGGAGATTTTGGAGGGTCTATAGGAAGCCGCCCCAACTACTAGTTGGTTGGGGTGTGTCATGGCAGAGTCAAAGTAGCTCTGAGAGCACTGTTTCATAAACTGCTTGATGGTCGGCAGTTCGAGGTCGATCTCGGCGCTCGTAGCTTGGCGCATGAAACGATTTTGTAGTGTCTGTAGCCTGTGGATCCTGTGTGGCTTAACATGCGCGAACACCACGCTGGCATAGGTCATGATAGGCCGTATGCAGGTGGTGTAAAGTCGGACTTTGCTACTCAGGGGCATACGCGACCTAGAGTTGAGTAGACAGTGGAGACGGCCCATCACAAAGGCTGCCCGTGCGCGGACTTGCTTTATGTGAGGGGCGAAGCTGAGTCGATCGTCAAGGGTCACACCCAAGTATTTGGCCTGCCTGGTCCAAGTGACCGGCTTGTTGAAAATTTTAAGGGGGGGAATGCTATCGATAGAGTAGGAACGGGCAGTTCGTCTAGTGAACATGACCGCCTGACTCTTCTCTGGGTTGATTTCTAATCTCCATTTCCTAAACCAATTTGCTAGGGCGGTAACCGCTGTTTGGAGAGTCTTGGCTACTGTTGTCGGGGATCTACCAGCACAAAAGAGTGCGGTGTCATCAGCGTAAAGCGCTTTATGTACCCGGTTGAATTTGGGCATATCGCTAGTGTATAGCGTGAAGAGAAATGGGGAGAGGACCGACCCCTGAGTGACGCCGTCCTTGATAGGGTTGGGATAGGTCGACAACGTCCCTTCCACCCTGTAGCGAAAGCTGCGATGACTTAGGTAGTCATGTATAATGAGAATTAAGTAGTGAGGGATCTTGAGGAGATAGAGTTTGTAGATTAGGCCTTCATGCCAAACCTTGTCAAATGCTTTCGCTACGTCTAGGAATAATACACCCGTATATCTGTTCATGATGAACTGACTACTTGTGTATTCTACTAAGCGATGAACTTGTTGTACGCAGCTGTGTTTAGCTCGGAAGCCGAACTGTGCGTCGGGAACGAGGTTGTTAGCCTCGGCGAATGTACGTAGTCTACTGAGAACTATTCGTTCGTAGATCTTACCTAGACCTTTTAGTAGACTAATCGGGCGGTAACTACTGGGTTCGGTACGGCGCTTGCCGGGTTTATGGATTCCTATTACCACGGCCTCTTTCCATTGCGCGGGAAAGATGTTATTATTTAGTGCTGCATTGAAGATGCAGCTCAACAGGACTATCAAGTGGGCGGGGAATAATTTAATGACTTTATTTGAGATTCCGTCCGAATCTGGGGCTTTTCTGGTTTTAAGACCCCTGACTAACGATTCGAACTCATCGGTGGTCACTACTGGGATAGGCTGATCGGGGTTGTCGTTTCCTAACGAGCGCGAGAGAGTGGTACGACGTTCCACTTCGTCGGTGATGAAGCGGTGATTCGCGGCGTCGGGGTGTAGTGTACTCGGCGTACACTGAAGCTCCAAGCAGTCGGCCAGGCATTCTGACTTTTGACGTCCATAAACGCCGGTGGTTGGTTGGGTCTGGTGAGAGGAGGGAGAGTGGACACGACGTCTTTTTTGAGTGAGCGGGAAAGCTGCCAAAAGGCTGTGTGAGAGGGCTCTAGTTCCTCGAGCATGGCGTCCCATTTGCTCTGTCTCAATTCATTAATAGCTTGTTTAACCTCCCTCTGGAGTGACCGTAGGCGGGTACGGTTGTCCTCCGTGGGGTAGCGGTCATAAGCGCGTGTCGCGGCGTTTTTATGTCTTAACAAGTCACGGACGTCGTCTGGCAGGCGCCATTTACGATCGCTCGTATCTGGTACCGGCCGCGAGCAGTCGTCCATTATCGACTGCACGTGACTTGTAAGCGACTCGATCGCCTGAGAGGTATGTTCCTTAGACGTAATGTCACTAGGAATTTGATCAAGGTGGACCGACGAGGTTGACTTGAGATTTTTCTCTAGCCGTGCCCAGTCAGTCGCTATCTTGGTCTTTTCGTTGGTGTGGCCTGAGGGGCCGGGGGTGCGGGAGGCTAATTCCAGAGTCACCGGGCGGTGATCTGAGTCTAACTCGTGTTGAACTTCTATAGAACATAAACGAAGGTTTATGTTTTTGAGAAGAAAGATATCGAGTATGTCCGGCCTGTGCGAAACGTTAAAGGGGAAGTGTGTCGGCTCTAAGGGCGCTATGACATCAAATCCCAGTCTGTCAGCGAATAGCTCTAAAGTCTTTCCCCTCTTATTGGAACTTTGACAGCTCCAAGAGGTGTTCTTGGCGTTAAGGTCACCGCCAATGATGACGGCGCTTCCCAATTCTAGCAAGGCTTTTAGATCTTTTTCAACCAACTGTTTCGAATGTTCTCTATTGGGAGAGAGATATGCGGATACAAGGGTGATAGGCTGATGGCCTGAGAGGGCTAGCCTGCAAATTGAAGCTTCAATGTACATCAGAGGGGGCGGATCCACAGGTGTGCAATGCAGCGACCTTTTGTAGTAAATGAGCGTTCCACCCATTGGTGAGGTTGTCCTATCATTGCGAACTATATTATAGTTCGCGATTCTAGGGTCCCTGTTGAATGGTTTTAAGAACGTTTCTTGTACTAACAAGATGTCGAGCTGGTGTTCCCGAAGGAATGTGCCTACTTCATCCCTCTGTTGGGTAAGGCTATTTGCGTTGAATGTCCCTACTTTGAGGTGTCTGGGTTTAACTCTGCCGGGAGTGTACCTATCCATTTAATTGAATTTGAGTGAGCCTAGACGCTCTAACGTGGGGGCGAATTTGATCGCTATATTAAGGAGGGCGAGGTTGTTTCCCTCGTTCTTTCTAAGATCGCCTGCAATTTCGCGGATTGCCGCGAAATTGATTTGAGCCGCGAAGTTGGCCACCAGGGCTAGATCTGGATCTAGTCCTTGGGGGGCTTTTGGGGGCGCGCTTTTAGCGACGACGATGGGAAGAGGGGCGCCCTGAGGGGGCTTGGGATTACCACCGGTGGGCTGGTTTGGCCCGATTATTGGTGGTTTGGGCTGAGATGGTGCGGGTGGGGCAGCGGGCTGCCTGTTGGGCAGGGTTGGGAAAGCCTCCTTGCTGGTTAGCAGGGGGCGAGCCCACGCATTGTGGGTTGGTAAGGGGGCTGGGACGAAGGTCTTGTTATAGTACAAGGCCTTGCCGTTTGTGTTGGGCTGGCGGACTAGCCTCCTCGGCGCTCTTGGGCAGCCGCGGTAGTTGGCCGGGTGTCCGTATTCTCCACAGAGAACACACGCAGGTGGCTCTTTGCAGAGGGAAATGTCCTTTGGCCGTTCACACTGGGAGGTGTGATGGTCACCTAGGCACTTGATGCACCTAGGACGGGCGAAACAAATCTTGGACGAGTGTCCATACATTTGGCATTTGTGCCACTGTGCCAGATTACCATTTTTGTGTGGGGGCTCTACCGAGACCCCAGAGAGGCCATAGATGATCTTAATTTTGTAGATTCCTTTACCCTCTGCGTTATTCGTAAGGCAGATGAGTATCATGTTAAGGGGGTAACGACCATTTCCCCGGATCATCCGGTGTACTTCTACAACCGGCAGATCCTGGGTTTTGAGAGAATCTAAGATCTCTTTAGTGTCGATTTCCCTCGGGACATTGCGTATAACTGCACGCAGAAGTTTGGCTTCGGGGAGGGTGTATGTATGGTAGGGAATCTGTTGATTCCCTAGCATGCTTGACACGGTGCGGTGGTCGGCTGACGAGTGAAGGTCCACTCGTATGCCTTGGGGCGTGGATTTAGCCGATTTGTAGTTTATGCGGTTGGTGTTTAGCCAAGCGGAGATGGCTAGGCACTTCTCCTTGTCCCTGATATATAGGGGCGGCGGAGCCAGTGGTTTTTTGACCGTCTGCGGAGCGACGGTGTTGCTGTCCGTGGAAGATGAGACAGAGGTAGGGGTGGCCTGCGAGACGACTGGGGGGACCGAGGCGGCCGTGGCAGTCGTAGCAGACGGGGCTGCGGCGGGTGTTTTTGCCGAGTCAGTCGGCTTAATTTTTGGGGCCTTAGAGGGAGCCTCTTTGTTGACCTTTACCTTTTTGCTCCGCTTGCGGGAGCGAACTACAGTAAATGAGCCCTCATTGGGCGAATCTTCCGACTCGGAGGAGGAGGACGATGAGGCTGAGGAGGACGGGGGTGATTCCGTTTCCATCGCCGTGCTGCTGGTCGGTAATTCCGGCTCAAGCGGCAGGGCGGTGGTAGGAGCGCGTTGAGGCTGAGGTGGTAAGATGGTTATTGCTCCAAAATGTTGGGCAATAAGTTTGTATCTCTGGGATTGCCAGAAGGGCGTCGATTGTTATAGTTTTTGCCGCCATTGTGGGCTGGTGGAAAAACGTTCGCGGGAAAAGTGTGAAACCTAGCGCCCTGGGTGGGGTGAACTCTGGGTTGTGTGTGGTGCGTGTCCCTCCCAACCGGGTGCAGGTCGGGAGGATGTGTGCTTAACTAGTGTACCCTATGCTTGTTGCTCGGGCCGTTAGGCCTTCGCAGAAAAATGCGTCTCTTCCTGCGTCCCTTGCGTCTCTTCCTTTTCTCGGGGTGAGGTTGCTGTGGGGCGGGGTTCGCCGGCGCCATCAGGCTGGACGCCTGCGGGTCGGCGGCCACCGTAGGCTGCTCTGCTCGTGGGCCTTTGTTAGGCCGGATGGTACGGACCTCTAAGCCCGTTTGGCGATTACGGGCCTCGCGTCGTAAGACGGGGCAACCGGAATAGTTCGCCGGGTGGGGCCCACCGCAGTTGACGCACGTTGTCGGCGTCTCACGGGGGCGGCTGCAGTTACTTGCGGGATGCGAACCACCACAACGCACGCAAGCAGGCGGGCGGTGGCAGTTGTGGCTGCTATACCTGAACTGCTGGCAGCGGTGACATTGGGCAGGGCGCCTCTTGCCGCGCCAGCCCTGCACCACTACACCGGCAAAGCCCAGCAGTTCAGTTACTTTGAAGATTTCTTCATTTTTTGGGTTGCGCTGTAACAAGGCGTAGTGAATACAACCAGGGCGACCACCTCTGGTACGTATAGGGCGCACGAAGGTCGCCACGAAACCTAGCGACGCCAATTCTTGAATGATAAGCTCAGGGGGGGAGTCGCTGGGAAGACCCCTGATGGCTATTTTGAAGTCTAACTTCTCAGGCATCGAGTATGTGTGCCAGGAGACCTTCTCCGTCTGCTCCAGTACACTAAAGTACCGCTGAAGGAAGCGGTATTCGTCTTCATCAACAGGCGTGAAACGAATGCCCTTGCCGAATGGGCGAGCATTCGCTGTTCGCCCGAGCTGCTGCTTAATCGCTGCCATGTGGTGGATCCAATTAGGTAGGACCTCTACCACTATGGGGGGATACTTGGGCTTCGACGATGATGTTGAAGGCTGCTCGGCGTCTTGCTGGGCGCTGGTAGACGGCATGGGCACGTCGGAAGCAACATTCGGTGCACGCTCGGCGGCCGCGCTCGCGTAAGATCGCGGCGCAGGCGTCGGCGTTGGCGATCGCGGCCGTAGCCGCGGCGATTGGCCGCTAAAGGGCACCATAGGTGCGGCAGCAGGCGGGGTGGAAGCCTTCGCAGGCGCGGGAGCGCCTTGCGGGTTCACACACCGCGAGTGTGTAGGTGGCGAGGCGGACCCGGCGGCACATAAGCGCTTCGCCGGATCATCGTCGTCGTTCGGGCTGCGTCGACGTCTGACGCCTGGAAAGGCGTCGGACGCTGCGGAGACGGGCGTCAACGGTGGTGATGGCGTCTTCTTCTTTTTCCCCTTTTGGAGGGAAGGGTGTTCTTGCGAGTCATCCGACATCGGTGAAACGTCAGACGAATCGGAGTCGTCACTGCGGTCGTAATACGACGACGCACGCGACGACGGTTGCTGCGGGCTGATGGTGGTTGTGGCGGCTGCCGCAATGTTCTCGCGGCTGCGGTAGATCGTCATCGAGCGAGTCGACGACGAACGCACCAGCGAGAACTGGCGACTGCCCTCCTCAATGGGCAGCGGGGGGGTGAAGGCGGCTGGCGGGGGGGTGAAGGCGGCTGGCGCGGGGGGCGACAGGGTGAGATCACCCATGCTCACTCCCGCGGATGGCGGCGACTTGCGCGGCGCGCGCGTTGACACGCGCTGCGGCTGCGGCGGTGCAGGTTGCGGCGGCGAGGGCGAACGTGGGGACGCCTGGTGGCGCACCCCCGTGGCGCTCGATGTTGATGGATCGGCGGCTGACGGCTCCTTGTTGCGGCGAGTACCCCGCATGGGGTAGCCCCTCCGAGGACGCATGGCGAGAAGGCGGTTGGGTCAGTACCCGTGCGACTGCGATGAATGCTGGTCGCTCGTCGGCAACCGCTCTGATGCCTATGCTGACGCCGAGACGCCAACACAAACACCGAAGAAGCTACAGACGGCGAACCGTGGAGTCCGAACACTTTTGTTTACAGCGAAAACGTTGAAAAACAATGGTACTGAGGCGCTCCTGGACTACGGAGGTTTGTGTCGCAGCGTTAATAAGGTCTGTCCAACGCGTAGGTGATCGACCGCGTGACCGCTTGCCCTCTACATGTCCTTGGACAACCAGCCGTTCCATGGATTGCTCGTTCCGAACAATATGTCCAAAGTATTTCAAGATTCGTGTTTGCACAGTCGACGATAATCTTTGTTGTTGTGTAATCGATGTTATAAATTGATTCAAACAATCATCTCTGGATCGAACCAGAAACGTTGGCATAACTTAATATATATATATATTAGTGATAATTATAGATGAATTTATCATACAGAAGGTTTCAAAAATATATTAATTTAAGTTAAAATAATTTTGTAAGATATACACTCGCGTGCAAGTAAATCGACTCAAGCGTCAAGTGCGCATAAAAAGTGATTTATCTTAACAATGACTCATTTTACCTCTTTATAATGTTTTACATATTTAAAGCCTAGGAATTGGGCTTTAAAATGGTATCATTATTTCAGTAATTTAAATAAAGATTTGTCTTTAGAATGCAACTGAACGCAACCCTCGAAAAATGCTCTGCGCTCTATACACATCTTGCGCGACTCAACCCCCTATAAAAACCCCTGTAATCATTTTTTCTTATCAGTCGCTCATCAGACGTTGACTTGAACACATCTCTCTAAATTAAAGCCGTTGTTTGAAGAAAATTATGGACGCTACACCTGAAGAAGCCGCTCAAGCTGTTGCCCTGTTGCAAGAAGGGTTGAACCAGCGAGAAGTCGCTCGTCGGTTGAATATGAGTCAGTCTGGTGTCTCAAGAGTGTACAGAAGGTTTCAAGAGACTGGTGCCGTCACTCGAAGGCCTAATACCAGCCGACGCCGGTGCACCTCGGAGCGTGACGACCGGTTTTTGGTCTCGACCTCTCTCCGAAATCGACACCTTACCGGTGTAGATGTGCAGCAGGAGCTACGTCAAGTTCGCGGGGTGACTGTCAGTCACTGGACAGTTAGAAGAAGGTTAAAGGAAGCCAACCTTACTCCCAAACGACCCGCTACAGGCCCGAAGTTGACCACAGCTCACCGTCAAGCACGCCTTCACTTTGCTCGAGAACATTTGGATTGGACCATAGAGCAATGGCAGTCAGTCCTGTTCACTGATGAGACGAGGATGTCTCCATGGCAGCGATAGAAGAGGCCGGGTGTACCGGCGTCCCGGTGAACGGTTTTCACAGTGCTGCTTTGTTGAAACCGTGGCATATGGTGGCGGTGCTTGCTGTGTGATGTGGGCTGGAATTTCCTTAGAAGGAAAAACGGATCTTGTTTTCTTGTTCCTGAGGGAGGCCGGGGAGGAGGTCTGACCAGTGATCGTTACATTGAAGAGGTTCTACGGGATCAAGTTGTCCCTTATCAAGGCGTTATTGGGGATAATTTCATCTTGACGCATGACAATGCCCGATGTCACACTGCTCGGGCGACACGTGAGTTCCTGAACGAAGTTGGAATTGACACTATGGATTAGCCAGTGCTCAGCCCCGATTTGAATCCCTTGAGCACATATGGGACGAGCTCAAAATGAAAGTTAAAGCGAGGAATCCAGCTCCTACAAACATAAATGAGCTCAAGGCTGCGTTGGTAGAAGAGTGGGGTCGAATACCACAATCATCAATAAAAAAGTTGATTAGGTCTATGAAGAATCGCATGAGGGCAGTGATCAGGGCTAGAGGAGGGAATACCAAGTATTGACATGAATAAATTCTTTTTCTTACACACATTTTGTTTCATTTATACACAATAACCTCGTACTGCTAAATTGTATGAATTTTCAATATTTTTTACAATATCATTGACATACACCTCTACTGAATCGATTTTCATGCAACTTACACCATTTTAAAGCCCAATTCCTAGGCTTTAAATATGTAAAACATTATAAAGAGGAAAAATGAGTCATTGTTAAGATAAATCACTTTTTATGCGCACTTGACGCTCGAGTCGATTTAGTTGCACGCGAGTGTATAAAATTTATATTTTTCAGACACAAATTAAATATTAAAAATAAATGTACACATTAAACAAAAATCAATAAATTTTGCGCAACATATTTGGCGGCTTACACAGATAATCGCCTACTGCAATTAGATGACACATTTTATTTATTTGATTACAATTGATTAATAATGAAGAATTTTTTTTTAAAAGGAATTATATGCTGAACTCGTACTTGTTTTGTTGAATGAACAAAATATTTAGTGTTATCAATAACATATTCATCGATTATGAAACAAATCAGGGATGTTATGGAGCTCCGTAACCGAAACTATCGGATATCCGAAATAAATATATATCCGTAACCGATTCAAAAGTTTCGGATAATTTCGAATAAGGGTGAAGTCTAAATAAAACATGTTTCGACAGGTTTTGTATCGCCGCACTTGCACTCCATGTGAATCTTGTCGTAGAGACAATCTATATTAGAAAAACATCGATGTCAACATCGAATCATCGATCAAAGCATCGATGTACGACATAATATCGATTGCAAAACATCGATGTATTTAAAATATCGATATTTTTGGTAACAAACAAATAAAACTTTTTATTTTTATATGAAACAAAAGAAAATTTCGATGTTTTGGTAACACATAAATAAACAAACCAATTTTTTTATGAAATGAGATTTATTTATATATGTAACATAAGTAAACATGGACATATTTGGTAACCGACAAATAAAGCAGTTAAATTATTTTTATGAAATGCGTTTTAATTTATTTTTTGAAACAAGTGTTTTTGAAATTTATGAAATGTAGTTGTACTTATTTTTACACGAAACAAAAGAAAAGATCGATCTTTTTGGTAACAAACAAATGAGAGTCTATTTTTTTTATGAAATGTGTTTCTATTCATATAAATGTTTGAAACAAAAATAATGGGACAATAGCAGTCTTAGTGTCGTTTAGGCACATTCTGTAAAAAAAAAATCAACAGGTGTTTCTAATGACGCTCGAAATATGTAATTATTGACTATTAAATGTTTTTTCCTTTTTTCGTCGATGTATCGATGTAATCGAAGTCAAAGCATCGATATTTTTAGCTAATGTATATCGGTCATCCCTATTTTATAGTTTGTCAGTTTGTTATTTAGACTAAATAAAACCAAATTATTGCATAGTAATTGTGTTTCAGCGTGCTATGGAGAGGGCTATGCTCGGTTTTTGTCTACGTGATAAAATCCGGAACACGGAAATCCGTAGAACGGGTGTAACCGACATAGCCCGCAGAATTAGCACGGTGAAATGGCAATGGGCAGGCCACATCGCTCGTCGAACCGACAACCGTTGAGGAACAAAGGTTTTTGAGTGGCGACCACGAATCGGATGGCGCAGCGTAGGACGACCCCCCACTAGGTGGACTGACGACATTCCCAGTCGCAGGGAACCGTTGGATGCAAATGGTGCAGGACCGTTCGGAGTGGGGAGGCCTATGTCCAGCAGTAGACGTCTGTAGGCTGATGGATGGATGGAATTGTGTTTATATTTTACTTCAATGTAATATCCGTGTATCAATCAATTTACTTCAATGTATTTTCCGTGTGGTGACAGAGTAAGAATACAATTCACCACTCCCTATCCTGCCCGTGGATGTTGTACAAGACGACTAAGGGATATAATATGCACATAAGATCTGTGCAAGAGAAGGAAAACTCGAAATAAAACCCTATACCAACATGTCTGACCAGCATGGTATAGTAGGTCAAATTCCCTCCCATTGTGGAGGAGGCCGGAGCCCAACAGTGGGACGTATCTGGGCTGCGATGATGATGATGAATATCCGTAACCGAAACTAACGGATAATCCGAAATGTTTACATAACCGTAACCGAAATAATTAAATTCCTATATCCGTATCCGTAACCGAAATATCATATCCATAACATCCTTGAAATAAATCAACATATCTTCGGTCAAAAAAAAAAGTTTTATCGAGCCGTACCCGTAGACTGTAGTATTATAACTAAAACATTTTTTGCAGTAAAAAGAATCTTATCCTTCACGTTATCCTACGTTTTTAGAAAAAACTACACTAATAATAGAAATTGTTTATTTTAAGCTCACTAGCTGTCGTTGTACAATTCTAAATCCCGCTATTTCGTTACACAAATGTAGATATGTGTATCCGGATATTTGATTCCCCTAATAGTCTAAGTTGTTCTCTAAGTACATAGAAATTATATTATTATTATATGTATTTATTTTTTTACAATAATATAGATAATTAAAGCTCTCAGGCTTATAAAATAACAAAATCAATAACTAGCTGATTAACGTTTGATGGCATGAGACTTCAGGCCTGTTCAGGCCTGACCAGACCTGATCTGGCCCGGTTATTTTCATGCCTGATCAGGCCTGAACATTTTGTCCCAGGATATCCCAAATGGGATCCTAATTAAATTTAAATTAATATATAAATAATCAATTTGACTATGTTTAGTGGTTTTGATATTAAATTTACATTTGTATTATTGCATATTTATAGAAATCCCTGCAGTATCTACTTATAACTATCCATTTTCCCTTTGAATACAGTTAAAAAAATTATGCTCAGACCTCTTTATTTTTTTTACGTGAGTTTTAAACTAAATGTATATTTTTCAGTGATTGCTTGCAAACCAACATTCCCAGCATATTTACCATGCCTATTACCAACAGACCAAGTTTTCGACTTTGATGAACTCGAATATCACTTTCAAGTTGCCAATAGAACTGAAGATTTGCCACCAGACAAGAAAGGTATTTTTTTAAACATCATTTTTTACCACTATGGAAGTAGCCAGAGTGTGTTGCCCACACACAGAAATGTAGTCATCTGGCATGATAAAGCATCTTGAGTAAACGAAGCCTTTGTTGAATTTGTGGTTACTACTGCTAGGTACTACCTACCGTTTTCATATTGTCTTGCCTAGTTTCCCCAGCCATAAAAATGTTCCATTTTACAAACATAGCATGAATGATCATTTGCTTTGCCGTTGGGAACGTGCTCTTGTTTCTTTAGCTTTTAATTTTATATTTCTACCAATTTTCTAAAATATCTCATTTTGATGTAAAAAAAATATGATCACGTTGTACTAGACTCGCATTTTTACAATATAGTCTTAACGCGTAAAATTTAAATGATCCGAGCGGGTTATATTCGAAATGAAACCCTGTACTAACACGTGTGACCAGCGTGGTATAGTAGGTACATTTCCCTCCCAAAATGAAGGCAGCCTGAGCCCTATAGTGGGACATGTTTTATGGGCTGAAATGATAGGGTTGTAAGATGATAGCAAAAAAGATCTTGCTGCTATAATCTTCTACGTCGCAACGATTCAAGCCGTTAGTTTCTGCCCTAGGCTTAATGGTATCTGCGCTGAAGGCGTAACCAACAATATACATGGTGTATCAGGTTATGGGGCAACTGGTCAAACGGGAGTTAGGCAATGGTGGTAGGACCCCATAAAAAAATTTTAAAGGAAAAATAACGATTCATTAATGAATTAGAGACATGTAAAGTTTTCAATTTTGTCATCGCTTTTTCGTGTATATCTGATTGAAATGTATAAAGTCAGCGATACTTAATCTGCAACACATACGTACTTTGTTAAATGTTCATTAGAAATTGAATAAATCAATGATTACGTTCGCATAAGTAAGAAAAACTTCGCCTTAAAATCAGCTGATTCGTGGCAATGACCAAGAGGCGTGGCCACAGCTATTGAAAGAAATACCGACACAGGGATGTATTAAGAAAAAGGGAAACAAATGAAATAATTACCTATATCTTGTATGCAAAATAAAACAATAAAACCTAAACTGTAATTTTTTATCGAAAATGAAATTCGTCTGTTTACATATTTTAGGCTAATAAAGCCGGCGAACAAGGTCAAAGGAGCCGCCGCACGGATGGTGCGGCGGCTCTTTTGTGCCTTTGACCTTGTTCGCCACTCTGCACCGGCAGTGCGTACAGACCCTAAGCGAGCGCGCTTAGGGCCTGTCCGCACTGCGATTTTTCACCATGAGGTTTTTATTCTCGCGTTTTATATGCCGCAATCGAAATTGCACTGTGAATAAAATTTCGTACGATTTTTGCTAGTTTAATTCGGTTCTCAGCTGAGACGCAAGATGGACATCATCATCATCGCAGCCCATATACGTCCCACTGTTGAGCTCGGCCCTCCTCCATAATGGCAGGGAATTTGACCTACTGTTACCATGCTGGTCAGACATGTTGGTATAGCGTTTCATTTCGAGTTTTTCTTCTCTTGCACTGGTGTTATGTGCACATTATATCCCATAGTCGTCTTTTACGACATCCACGGGCAAGATAGGGAGTAGTGAATTATATTCTTACTCCGTCACCACACGGAAACAAGATGGACAACCGAACTAAAATTTTAATTTATTAAGATCTCATGAACATTGGATTCACCCACTTAAGACCCATGAAAGGATTTTTTGTGGCACGACTGAGTGAAACGCGCGTGAAGCGCGAATTTTATTCCGTAGTGCGGACATAGCCACATAGTACATACTGCACAGAATATTCGCGCGAAAATAAATCGCACTGCACCGCGTTCAATTTGCATCAAATCAGACTTTTCCCCCACGCGAATAATTTACCGCCGGTGGCGGATACTTCCATAAGATTCAATATGGTAAAGAATTGCGAACAAAACTCCGCATGGTGAAATATCGCTGTGCGGACAAGCCCTTAGTGCCTATGAAAGATATAGGTTTTTAAAATTGAATTATTCGTTTTTATTTTAGTCTGACTCGGATGTCCGGTCTAGATTCACGGCTAGCATTATTATCTCCTTACGACTTTTTCGCGTATTAAAAGTCCGCGATTTAAAGTGATTGAAATATGGCTTTTTCCCCCCGCTTCGATGTGTTGGTTCATTGTGCGGTATTAAAAATGTGTGAAATGTTAGCAATTGTTAATTTCAGAATGTTAATACCACATACCTATTATCTGGATTACTGCGGTTATCGATATGGGATATTTACCTTTACGGCAACTTTCACGAAAAAGGTCTATCTTTTTATTAAAAATAGGTAGATAGCTTCTATTTTATTTTTAAGTTAATAATACTTCGCAAACTATAAACTTCACAAACATAGAATTAATGGACAGAAATTACATCTAAATTCAGTACAACAATTTGTTGATCGCACAGTGTTGTCCTGCGTGAGATTCGAACCCGTGACACTGGCACGGTAGGACGGTATCTTAAACACTACGCCATCTGTGCAGTCAAATTCAATAGTACATATTTTACTTTTTACCTACAAGAGATTTTTATAGACCAAACCTACCACACCGACATTATTTAGGTATAAAGGCGGGCGACGACTTAGACGCCTACGTAACATCAACATTTAAGGCGTAGACTCTTTGACACATATTTTTGAAATTACTGTCACTATTATGTTTTATAGTTTTTTGTGTAATATACATTCTAATTACGATCTATGACCGTTAAACTACAACATACTCGAACAGTTGCCCCATAACCCGATGATACACCGTATAAATTGTTAAAAAAAACAATACTGGCCTAATTATATAACGCTTTGTAATAGTCTATAATTATTATGATTGTTTTAGGAGATCAATCAGATAATGAAGGTGAAAACATCGGTGATAATGAAAATCCCAATAGTTCTCAACTTGATGGACAAGACATTCCAATGGCTTCTAGTCCAGAAAGAAGCAAGACTGGTGGTTAAAAAATTTGTGAAATATAAGATTAGATCTTTCTAAGACATTAATATAGAGTTATCATTTATAAAAGGAAAGAGTCTTATTCTGTGTATTTTTCAAATAACTAGTTCATTAAATTTAATTGCATTTTATTTTATGATGAATCTATAAAAATATAAAGTACAAATAATCTCAAACTAATAAATGCACAGGTGGCCTGCTAATTTGCCTGTCACCACACCCTAAAAAAAGTGTAATTACCAGTCCAGCCTAAAAGAACATCTTAAATCAAATGTACATTATATGCTTACCTGCAATGTATTTTTAAAGTGCAGTTCTATCAACCTCTACTACAAGTCTATGCTCTCCTGACTTACCTACTTTTGTATCACTATCTGTTATAATGATACTATTTCCAAATGGTAAACTTATGTAATATTTATATACTGTTACATGTTTTGTCCAAGTAATTTATATGTCAGGAACTTCTGACAATGTTAAGAACTATCTGTATAAACATAAAATATGGTGGTTATCATCATCTGTGATTAAAATCTTTCTATCAGTATTATTCCTTTAAATACTATGTGATAATACATCTCTTTCTTAAAGTTATAAAGGCAAATTATATAGATACTGGACCAATCGGCTGATTTAGACCATAGCCATTCATGGTCAAACTTGACTTTTTCACTCGAAGCCACCTAATTTATATTTGATGATCTTTATAGTGGGTATATTGGGAACATCAATAAAAACCTGTTTTACATAAAAATCATTTATAAGACAAATCACTTGAGAGATGCAGAATTTATGACAGGCAGAACTTTGATGCCATCTCTGTTTACTACAGTTACTTGGAAATTAGGTAAGCTGACGAACAATCTCTTATGGACCTCTCTGACACAGTGCTTCAGAATTTCATATGCTTCTTCCTCAGTTGCGTCTGAAATGTAAATATATATTTATACAAACTGGTACAATTATTTTTTGATCTAACTAATACTACAACTAAAACTGAAATGAAACTACATTTCATAAAAAATAACGACTTGTAATGAGAAGTGATTTTATAATATTCAAGCAATAGACATTACACTTAAAGTCAGACTGGGGAATATGCTTCATACTGGTGTTCAGTGCCTTATCCAGAATTACATCCAGATAGACTCCAAGTCTATATCTATACCAATAAATAAAATTGGAGTGTCTGTTTGTAATGTCAAAATAATAGACTTTTTTAATGCTCACACGGTTATTTGCACGACACCTATGCCTAAAATACAGATTCAAAATTATTTTTTTGTCTGTCTGTTTGTTCCGGGTAATCTTCAAAACGGCTGGACAGATTTCAAAAATTCTTTCACCAATGGAAAGCTATAATATCAGGGCATAAACTAGGCTATATTTTATCCCAGTGTTCCCACGGTAACGGGAACTGCGCGGGTAAAACGACTAAAACCGAAGCGAAGCGAGGGCAGGTTGCTAGTTCTACATATATAATTATATGTATAAGCAGAAATAAATGCCAAAAAATAATTGCTTAATGTTTACCTTTCTTGTGATACCGATCCATGATACTCAAGCTAAGATATCCACCGAAACCATGAGCAGCGAAAGGCACCTTCACACTGGATGCTAGATAGTCCATGAAATACAATTCAGGTCCATTTTCCTTATCGTAGCCACCCATAAGTAGATTCACAAAGTAGGGAGTCTATAAATCAAATCATTCAGATTATCATGTTAGTATATACATTCACCTGCTGGGCTTGAGCTTCCTTAATTATATGAGCGAAATGGATATACTTGATCAGGTGTGTTTTTATAGGATTTTATTTCAAGTTTTCTATCGATGTCACAGATGTTATAGGCATATCCTATTCCTTAATCATCTTTTATGACACTCGCAGGCAAAATAGGAAAAGGTGAACTGTGTTACCCTGTCACCAAACAGAAAAGGCCATTCCAATGTAGCGTCCATAGTGAAATAGATATTCATTGACTAAAAACTTGACCAGTAAGAATATCTTAGTAGGCAAATTTTAAACCTATGAAGGTCAAATCATGCCTATGTGATATAAGCAGAGTAAGAAAAACCTTTACTCAATACCACTCGAAAAATATATATCAATCAATTAAGACTTCATTAATAAAGCAATTTCTTTGAATCTAATTGAAAGTGGATGATTTTATAGTATTGAACAACAACAATTATACACCCCTTATGTTACGAACAATTTTGATAAGAATTAATTTAACAAACTTCTCTCCAATTCTAAACGAGGCGTGTTGCCAATTTTCGACCATAGTTATGATGCAAGGAATAGGGGTTAAAAATTTTCAATATACTGACACTGCTTCTTAAATACTCCGCGAGATTTCTCCGTGTGAAATTTGCAGCAGCAGTAGGTCCCAGTTCATAGCCATTGCGCATTTTGTAAAGCTGAATGTTTTTTGCGATATATTCAGCAAACTGAGTTGTATCTCCCAGGTCACCAATCACACCCATTACTAATTTGTTAGATATTTTATAAATCTTCTCTTCGTCTGCAAAAGAAAACGATAACAATAAAATACAAAAATACCAATAACAATTTAGGAATACTTATAAAATTGGCTAACTCACCATCCTTCATAACCATAATACTGTGGCTAGTGCTTTGATCGGCTGCTATCATAACGAAATCATTGCACTGTATTCCTAAAAGACATTGGAGGTTGATATTCGACATATTTAATGTAGAAATGTAATACTTAAATTATTATTTATTACACCGCAAGCCGCCCGAAAAGAATATCCACTCAACAAACAATAATGTCAAATCATCATATCACACACCATAGATATTTTTTTTTTGTTTGGATCGCCCTTACGGGCAGGCTAAAGTCTTTTCGACCATACTGCCTTCTCTTACGTAGCTTACTTCTTTACATATTATTTACTTCTTCATACTGTATAACTTATTTATTGTCATGGTCCGTCAGTAAGTCAAGTCGTTATCACTAAATAGGCGCTGAAAACCTAATTAGATGATTTCTCTGGGAATACCGGTTGAATATGAAAATACAGGTAAACCACTCTTATATCACATTCACCACATTTCAGCACCTTCATTATATTATATTACATAAAATATCAGCAAAATTATTCAATATAACACTATAAAACACAAAAAAAAAATAATATAATACAAGAGCTTAATATGACATTTCCAAATTCGCGCCGAAAACCCCCACACCATAGATGTCTTTTGTTTCCGTTCATCCATTCACACAGGCAAAGGAAATAAAACTCATACAGCTTGATTATAATCGTCATACACTATGCATAAAATTGTGGCTTTTAGGTCTGGAAACTTAACGAAATGCCCTAATTCCGTGTCATCATCATTCAGCCTATCGCCATCCACTGCTAAACGTGGAGTTGCGTCATATTTCACCACAAAGTGCGGTCCTGTGCCGCCTGCATCCAAGGACGTCTAGCAACTTTCACCATAACATCGGTCCATCTAGTGATTCCTCTTTCACTACATCGTCCGATACATGGACGCCACTCAAGAACCTTTCTTTCCAAGCGGTTGTCGGTTTATTATCCACGTGGCAACGTAATAGAAAAGAATACAGTGATCACCAGCAGTTCTGTTCCCATGTTCATAAAAAAAATCGTTTAAGGATATATATATAAGCAGAGAAAATCATAGAAAGAGTAAAAGCGGTCCTACGTCCCCGTCATCTTCTCGATGAAGAGGATGACTTCATAGCGATCGCCCAATAAAGGGTCTACACCGCTCGCGTAGCGATAACACATAAAACTCCGTGGTACCGGCCTCACCGTCGAGGTCGGAAACCGCGCCGCTAAAAGTCATTATCCTAAACATTTCCACGCCCACTTTGCTCTCAGCGACGCCCCGAGCCGAGGTCCGTTCTCCGCAGGGGGAGCCCTCGGGCGATGTTCGCTTAACTTTCTTACCGGGTTGAGAGCCCTCAGCGCTCACCATATCATAGTCCGGGCTAACCTGTGAAAGCCATCTGCGGCTAACAGCTATACACACAAAAAAAAAGAAAGAGTAAATCCAGACTGATCAATCTGATTATTTATTTGTGAACTGTACCGACATGTGTGAGTAGGGACATAAATGTCCACAATAGGATTGATTAGCACCAGCATGTATGAATGGTGTTTTTATTGGCGCGGGTTATAGTTAAATTCATAATTTATTGTACACAACGAATACAATGTTACGTAAAAAATATCTCAATAATAATTTCGCAATTAAGCGCAATCGTTTTGTTTTTATAAAAGACTTTTTTTTAAGACTAAGGGATATAATATGCATATAACGTCTATGCAAGAGAAGGAAAACACGAAATAAAACCCTATACCATTAATACCCGCCTGACCAGCGTGGTCAATATCCCTCCCATTAAGGAAGAGGCTCGAGCCCAACAGTGGGACGTATATGAGCCGAAATAATGACGATGATGAATAATTTTTCTAATCAGCCTATTTTTGACAGATTGTTTAATTATTATTGAAATATTTTTTACGTAACATTGTATTCGTTGTGTACAATAAATTATGAATTAAATTAAAGTAATCAATTAATTTAAAATTTCATGTAAATAATAGAAAAGTATAGCAAGATATAAAAAGTATAAATAGATAAGTATAGTATAAGTGTGATATTAGTAGTAGGGTAAGGTGGGGTACAGTGTTACATGGCGTACACTGTTACAGGGCAAGTATCTATGATTCTATCATTCACTTTTATAAGTTGGAAATCAGTTTTGACAAGCTCATAGGGAGCCACCTTTAAACAGTTGTCATTGCCCGTATCTGTACTACGTTTTAGAGATAACAAACAAAAATCGAATTTATGTGGCCAAACCTAGAAAATATCAAGTCAAAGTTATTCATTTGATTCCTGGTGTATTATATATAGGTAAGTGATTGTAATTTTCCTTGTCCCTTTGTATACTTAGCTTCAAATTGTCGTTAAGTAGATTTTTGTAAACATAACCTAAGAAGACTCATTTGATATTTTTTGGATTTGTCTCGTCTGGGGCACTGTGTTACAACAATTAATGCTATTAACATATTTTTGTATTATTTATTTTTTATTTTTTTTATGGGTGGGCTATGGTAAGCGCACGCGCGGTCCAGTCCGTCCGGGGCGATGAAAGGACGGCGCGCGGGCCCATAACCCACCCGTACCCACGTCACCTCGTTGTGGGGCCGACCACCGGAGCAGATGTGACTTGTCGTCAGTGGTCGGCCGACGGAATACCCTTTCAGGGTACCCTCACCTCTCGACGTCCTGGGACGTCGGTCGCCGTCACGCGGTTAGCCACACTGCGGGTGACGGACAATTCCCCGGTCCAATCACCCGCGGCCTCGGCTAGGGCGGCATTAGGCGCAGATACTCGTGCCTGCGCCGTCCGAGTCGCCGGCGCACTGTGGGACCGATCGGTATATTTCATCTCAAAAATCGATAACTTTGTTGTTTTGTGATGTTTCCCCTTGAATTTTTTTTTATGTATTAATGAATATATAGGCAATAAAATAAATTAAACATCATTATTTTAAAAGTTATATAATTTTCATAAAAAAATGACAAAGATAACGATATACGAAATTACATACAAAAAATTATACAGTTATAATAAAATGACAATAAAAGTAACACTTTTACTTAAAATAAGTTTAAGACTTAATTATTATTATTATTATCAAACAAACATGCTAAAAAATGACACCATAAAAAAATTGCGATCCTATTCATAACCTTCTATTTCCAATAATTCTTTAGCTTCGTCAAACAATTCTTTGGATATTACAAAACTGGGTTTATTTAAACTAGATATATAAGGATCAGATGTATATAACAAAATATGCAGAACGTCCTCGTTTGTTGCTGATCTGGAACACTTCCTAGCGTGATGTAACGTATATTTTTTGTAATCTTTATTCCTGGCTTCCTGAGCATCTTCGGATAATTGTCCTATAGGCAGAACTGCATAATGCTCTATTATTTTAGCACCATGTATAAGTACTTTATGGACCGAAGATGCCATGTAATACCAGTTATATTTGCTTACGTATAATTGCGCGGTTATCAATGTATACTGACCAAATTTTTCTGCGTTTATAGGGAATCCCGATGACATGGTTTGAAGAATTACATAAAATCTCTTAATTAATTCTCCATCAATGCCAGTTATCCCTGCAGAGCATTCGTAATTTTGGAAAAATCGCCTTGCTGTATTTCCGTCATTGCTATTACCGGAACCTTGACGTGGTTTATCAATGTGCAAACCAAGCACTTCTCGGAAACGTTTTTGGACATATTTTTTCTTGTCTTCTTTAAGTTGCTTGTTTTCTGGAGTTGTTGCTGACCACTTCTCAAAACCCAAATTATAAGAAATATGGAGGATCGTCTCCATAAATCTTATCCATGCATGTAGTGTCGACAATCCGTATTTAAATGCATCTTCATTTTCAACTCTTGATGTAACTTTTAAAAGATAGTTCATTTGTCTGGGAGTTGCTCCACAAACAGTGCAGGTAGCACTGGATGATGACGTGTTCGTTAACACTTGAGCAACTTTCCCATCAATCATTGTCATAAACAGTTCATGTTTAACCTCGATGACTTTGTCGTCTATAGACACAAGAGTTGAAATCAATTGATTAATTTTGGCTTCAATTTCACTGACAACCGCTGTAGTTTTTTCGGGTGTTTCTTTTGCAAATTCTAATGAAATTGGTCTGCAATATCTAACAGATGAGCAAGTAGGATTCTGCCATATAACTGTAGACGTTTCTTCGTCTACTAGTCGCAGTGGTACAAGGGACACTATAAACAAATTAGCATCCGATATTTGTTGGTTTTCTTTCGGTAGAATTTGTTTATACTCACTTTGCCCGGAAGATCCATCACACCCCCATTTAGTGAACAGCTTGAGACGATTGTAGTTTGTCGAACCTGACTTTATCTTTATAATACGGCAGACTGTATGGTCTAAGAGATCTTGCAGATTAATTTTTGCGCTTATATTTGTCACCGTTATGCTAGATGCAGGCGGATAGCAAGCCTTTTTTGCTTCACTTAGTATTTGATACGAAGGTAAAACAGAACTTAAATTTTTATCAACGAGCCTTTTTCTTAGGTACCCATATTGGGCTTTCGTTAGATCCGTTTCAATACACATGCTCAATGCCTCTTCTTTTGTAAAAGAAAGTGCACTATCTGGACTGATTATGGTTTGTAGAATTGCTTTCTTCTCGTCTTTTTCCTTGTTTCTGATAATAGACACAATTGACGCTTCGTCATTTTCACCCATAGATCGTAAACCTTGCACATAAGCGTTACGGACATGTCCCATTCCATACTCCTGGAGCAGTTCCATATTTTTTCGTTTTTTTGTGTTTTACGAACACTCGTCGTATGGTTTTGTTGGTCTACCACGATCACCAGAAGTATTCAAGCCAGATATTTCAGAGGTTGAGGTACTGCAAGAATTCAATGGTACTTTAAATTCACCTTTTAATCAATTTGAGTATAGACTCTCGAACCTGTCTGGCTTTCTTTGAGCTTTCGTCCATTTCTGGTTGCAACTTGATGTTAAATTTTTTTGAATACTTTCTATTACAGTGATAACGTCAGTTTCCGACAGTTGAAAGTTGTTCAACAAATATTGTCTAAGGTCTGAAGTACTCTTCCCTCTTATTATTTGATCACAAAGATCGCGTCGAACACAAACGAATTCACTCATGTTTTTTTCTGTTAATTGTTATCGAAAAGAAGTATCTGAATACTTTGATGAATAGTATGCTGAAAACACGCGTATATAAAGGACCAATATTTTGGTGCCTTGTGCAAAAACCGCAGGGTAATTGATTGTGATAGTTGTCATCGAAATAGTGTAATCAGTAGATACTGGTTGTAATAAATTACCGCAACAGATAAATAGAACTTCCGCAACAATATAGTTTATCATACTTGTGGTTTATTACCGCTATCGAAAGTACCAAGTGAATATTCTTGTAGTCTATTTATTTGTTAATGTATGCTTCTATCATAGAAATGAAAAAAAAAAAAGACAAGTTAGACATCAAATATAATATATCACAGTAAAAAAGAAGAACCGAACATAAGTTTCGAGATTTTTTGTTGCCCCCGATTGACATATTGCCTTGAAATCACCATTCGCGCAAAAAGCAATTTTTTTTTTGATCTTCGTATTACTGAATAGCTAAGGTCTCAAATAGAGTGATTAACTTGACACCGGCAGCTTTCGGCAACATAGAAAAGTCCAATTGAAATAAACAAAATCGAAATTTTCTTTACTTTACTAAAAAAAATATATATCATTATTTTTTTTACAAAACTGAACGTGGATACAAAGTGTACATTCTGATCTATCTAATGATGTATTACACTAATATGTTTCCATGGAAAACATCCGAATAATTTTGTGTTGAACTTCCTTAACGGTAATTTAATTGGCATGAAAATATTTATGCTCAATGTTTGAGGTTCACTTTATAAACATGAAACTAAAATATTTTTTTTTTTTTGGAATTAATTTGAAAGTTGCATCCTTTGAGGGTATAAAACTATAAAAGGATCTATGGATTTACGACTTTTGTCAAAACCATTTATGAGATGGCAAATACTGTTTGGGCCCATAGTGCGGCGGCAGAACGTGTCGCCGAATAGGAGCTCTACTCGCACACGATCCGCCGCCTCCTTCCGTGAGATTACGACCTCACAGAAGGCGGCGACCGCATCCCAGTTCCTGACTCTGACGACCATCTGCCTGGCGATGGTCGGCAGCGCCAGGTCGGCACCGATAATATTTTGTATTCTACCTAGGTTTTAAAAGGAAAGGGCGAGAAATCGAAAGAGGAAGACGGATCATGGTCTTTATACAGCAAATAATATGAGAGAAGCAATTAGGTTGGTAGAAAGTGGTATAAGTCTTCGAAAAGCAGAACGTGAATAAAATGTTGCAAAATAACCAAACGTCCGTCAGGCAGATTTTTATACATTCCAGAAGAATATTATAAAGAAATTTAATTATTTGTTAGATATCTTCTCTTATTGTTAATTTTGTATACTACTGTGATATTGTAACATTGTTCCCCTTGCCCTGTAACAGTGTACCCCAGATATGGGGTTCAGTGTTACAATCGACCTATCTCATTAAAGTGCAATTAATATTAAGTAGTTGCTAAGAGAATTTATGTTTTAATCATTTTAAGTAAAGAAAGACTTCTATAGTTTATATCCATCCCAATTAGAAGTTAATTAAATAAATATTTTCATCGTTACATTATCATTTGTTTTTTTTTTTTGTAACACTGTGCCCCACCTTACCCTAGTAATGGCAGAGTGTATATAAATTAAAAATAAAACCTTTATTGTTTATTATCTTTAGATTTATTATCATAAAAGGACATACGGCACTGACAGACCATTACTGACATGAAGAAATTGATAACTTTGGAGTTTTTGGCGGGAATCTGAAGTGTCATGTGGTGTTCTTGTATTATATTCAATATCTTAGTGTTTTAACGTGTTATATTAAATAATTTTGATGGCATTTTATGTAATATATAGTGGCAAAACTGCTGAGGTGTAGTGAATATGATATAAAATTGCTATACATACCTTTTTGTTTCCACCAAAATTCTCAGAAGATACCCTTAACAGTGGCCATTACACTGTTGAGGGCGACACTTTGACTTACTGACATGAAGAAACTGAGAACTTGAAAAGATAATTATAACTCGACACTGGCAAAAATGGCTCGTATTTGTAGCTGATTGCCAAGAAAAAAAAGAAGAAGAAGAACTGATAACTTGAAAAGATAATTATAATTCGACACTGGCAAAAATGGCTCGTATTTGTAGCTGATTGCCAAGATAAAAAAAGAAGAAGTAGAACATATGGTTTCCTTATTAGGAAAATAGTATGGAGTGTAGAAGTAAGGAGCACCATCTCAGTGTTGAAAAAGTGTCCGTTGAAAGGGAGCAAATTAAGGTGGCGCTATAGTAGCAAGTGGAAGAATTTTAAATAGAGCGCCACAAATTATTAGAGTAGGATACTAAATTAGAAAAGGAAAGAAACATTTCCGCTTTGTTACAGCGCAATCCGGGAGTTGACTATTTTCCAAAAATTGTTTTAAACACTTTATATGGTCAAATTAATACCAGTGGTACGATAGTTATTTATTATTACACCTATAAATGCAATAAAAATTTAAATTAAAAATACATTACAAAAACGCGGCATTATGGTCACGTGGCAACGTGTGATGTCACTGTTCAAATCAAACTGAATTTAGCTGAAGTTACTGTGTACACAACTACACATATACAACTGCGTTTCGCAAAATTAAGTTCTGAAATATTCTGAATCTGAATACTAAATTTAATTATTATCAATCCTGTGTTGTGCCTTGTTGCGGGAGCATTTCTATAAAGACGCCAACAAAACCATTCTTGTCCCGATTAAAACAGAAATTCGGAATAAGTGGTTAAAACTTGCTCGAATAAACGTAGCAGATTTTATCAGTGATATCAAACTTATTTTTTTGTGAAGACCATTTTGATGTAAGTAATAAACTATTCAGTATCTACACCTATATTGCCAGTGAAATGATTCTATTAAAATAGGCAACCTTTTATGAGATTATGTCATTTGAGTAAATACCTATTATAATCACAATATTATATTCATGTTTCAGCTCCCTAATGACATGGAGAACTACATGGAATACCATTTGTTAGGTTCTGTGAAGAGGATACCAATAAAACCTAAGTGTTTACCATCAAAATTTGCATGTCAACCTAATAGAAAGAAGCAAACTACAACTACTCTCAAAGATGTTTGCTTAAAGAGACAGAAAGATATTTGTTGAACATCATTATGAGATGAACAAGAAAAAAACCGAAGAAGTTTATACAAGCAGTGGACATTTGCCCGGACCTTCAATGACAGGTATTAAAATCAATCTATACCACTCTCCGGAAACAATACTATCCTTGTAAAAGCAGTCATTTATCTGTTACTATCTAAGAGAAGGACAAACCAATAAAAATGCTATATTAATTTATAATATTAACCCTAGAACCCTACACTTACTGTCGTTACTCTTATTCCTACACAGGGGTTCCCCAGTACCCCCAATATTATTGTGTATATTTGAATGAAATTAAAACAAACTTTAATCAGTATATCCTTATTTTTATTAATTATAGTATAAAGATCTCAAATCAGCCTTAAATTTACTAGGAAAATTTTATTTTGAACATTTTTGGCATACTTTTATCTGATGCTGCAAGCAAATTGGAATTTTGCACTTGACGCACCTAGATTTGCTCTTGCGGTCCTTATTTCTTGGGCAGAAGCCGCAACGTCCCTGTGAGTAATGTTGAGGTACAGGAGGATCGACTGGAATAGGTTTTTTCAGGATCCCTTGAATACTTTCTTTTATATCCCTCCTCAAAGTGGGGCATTTCAGACGTTGCTCCAAATGCTCTTGAATGAGATTGTGTCCCAATTCCTTTAAATAAATGCGTCGGAATTTTATCGCTGGCTTGCCAACTGCCTTTGAACATGTATATAGAACCCAAGAGTTAATCCCTATTGCATTCAATAACCCGTAAAAAACGCAGATTGGCCAACGTTTATTTTTTCTTTGGACAGAGTATTTTTTGGCCATTGCATCGAAAACGTCGACACCTCCCTTTGTTTTATTATAGTAATGAATAATTTCTGGAAGATCTACTTCATTACTATTATCAGGGGAATCATGGACTGTAGACAACATCATCACAACTTTTTTCTTAGTCGATCTTGGTGGACAATACGATAAAAGAGTGAGTGGTCCATCATACGCAAAAATAGCCGTGTTCTTTTCTCTCTGTGTCAACTCCAAAAACAATTCTGGTATCTCACCTTTGTTCTGCCGCATTGTCCCAACCATAGTCAAATCTTTTTCCATAAGATGCTTGGCTAATGGTATGCTGGTAAACCAATTGTCCATGGTTATGTTGCGGCGGGATCCAACCAAAGATTTTGTGAGTTCCATGACGTAGTATTCAGGCACGGACATATTTGGAGGCGGAGAAGTTTGTCCTATATAAACGATTGCTTTTAACATGTAGCAAGTCTTAGAATCGCAAGCCATTAATATTTTGATACCGTATTTCTCGGGTTTGGAAGGTATGTAGATTTTGAAAACACATCGCCCTCGAAAGCCCAATAGTTGCTCATCTATAGTGACACAATCGGTTGGTGAGTAATATTTTTCGCAAGCGTTTATTACGTGATCAAACACCTCACGGATTGGAGCTAAACGATCTTCTTCACGACGTTCTTCACGAGTATCTTTGTCATCAAACCTTAAGCAGTTTATCAAAAACTCGAAACGACAACGTGACATGGTAGCTCTAAAAAGTGCCACTCCAGAATATTTGTCGAATATTTCTATAGTATTCATATCATTCTTTTTGAAAACTCCTGCCAAGTAGAACAGTCCAATAAGTGCTTTCAATTCTATCTGTGTCATTAGTTTTACAAATGACGGTAAAGTGGCCGCCGACTCCACGTTACTATCTTCAACGTTTTCATCGTCTTGGTAGCCTTTATAATTTTTACGCTGTCGTTCAATTTCCGCGTTTGTATGACGAACAATTTCATTGAGCACATCGTCATCTAAGAAAAGTGACCAGCCTTCTATTGGTTTTGCAATAGATTTGGCTTGGCCTATGTTACCTGGTAGATGCATAATAATGTTCCGTTGTTGGATCCGACGTCTAACTGGTTTTTCTCCACTCCATTTATGCCTGTTATTTTTCCCTTTCCCATAAAGAACTCTTGGTGCATTTAAAACCCTTAGTTTTCCTTGTCTCCTCAAATTCTGAGATAATTCTTGCAAGGTCATATCATCATCGCTACTAGAATTCGAATCCCCTGCGTCGTCTACCAAAGTGTTCGTTCTTGTCTGGCCACTAACATCCATTTGACGATAATCTTCTATCAAGCCATCTGGTTCATCGTCAGATTCTTCGACGATTGATCCCGGAAAAGCCACTTCCTCCTCATCACTTGATTCTAGGTTTACCAATACTTTTATGTCTTCATCATCCAGTCCTCTGTTTCTAGCCATCTAGACAATAAGAACGAAAAGGTAAATATTCAGTCCAATAATAAAAAGAAAAAAAAACAGTAACTACATCAGAATCCAGAAAGATATATAAAAACATGACCTAGAAATATCTCATTTGAGGGTATTTTAAAATTACAAAAAGCAATGATCAAATAATAGCTTCTTTATTACCTAAGTGTGTCATAATATCACATAAAATAATAGTTCGTAAAAAACATTTTACTTACGTTATTCCTCTACTGGGGTCCTACAGTACCCCACAACACATGTGCTCGCGTCTACACTGCCCGGCTGTCACCGCGTCACTAATCAATCAGTACACAATGACCACAGACTAAAATAGACGAGAGGTGAAATTAGTGGAATAATTACCAACAGAGATAAAATAATTTTTAAATTGTCTGGGGTGCTCCAGCACCCCGTGTAGGGTTCTAGGGTTAATGTAAATACAATGTTATATTAATTTATAATATTAATGTAATACATTGTAGTGTGGCAATATAGTTTGTCTAAAAATAAAAAGTAATATATACTTTTAATCCTGAGTAGTGAGAGTAACCAAAGGTTTACAGTTATAGGTAACAATCACATTGTTTATGGGCGCTTTAGTTAGTTTATAAGTGGTTAATTATGTTTCCATATAAACAAAATGTTATCTATATAACAAAGTTAAAACAACATTTTTTTACAGATAAATCTATTAAACAAGTGGAAGTTCAAGCTATGTTTGAAGTGAATCAACCAAGTTGGGCAATCCTGCCCGATCCACCAAAGTCAACAAATAAACTAATCCAAGCATATATTTCTAAAAAGTATAGAAGTAAAGCCAGTCAAACTCATATTAGTAAATAGAACTCTGTGCCTTCACCCATAAGAATTAAGAAAGTAAATATTGCTGTATCTCCTTTTAAAAAAATATCCCCAAGTATAACCCAAGTCAGGTGCTAAGAAAGTTAACTTTTATAGAGGAAGAAGCATCTGAGAGTGAAATTTTGTTGCTCCATCCATACCTGCCTCTTCTGCATCCTTGTTGAGTTCCAGTCTGGTGGTAGTTTATGTTTTTGGATAATTTAGTTTTGTAAACTTGACAATATTTAAGTGCCCTCTCGGGGTTTATGCATAATTTGAATATCTATGAAAAGGAAGGAAGGATTACACTTATAAGCCACTGGGTTTTTCTTGTTTTTTAGGTAACATTAATGTTATTGTTGTTTTTGTGTGTGAAATAAAAAAGTTAAAATTACTATAAACTTTTATTTAACATTAATAGGTAATTCTAGTACTTTGATGTAGTGAGGGATATACCTATTATATTATCTTTCCAAAAAGTAATAACTTTTAATAGGTACTATATTTTGTGCATAGGTTTCATCATAGTCAACTTCTATTATTTGTACATTGTGATTATTGTGGAATAAGCTATCTGCAACACAATAATAGCACTTTTTAACCCCGGTGATGTACATCTGCATCTGAACCTGATAATAATATTTCTGTTATTTTTCCACACTGCACAAAGTTTTTAAGTTTGGTCACTAGATAGACATTTTATTTATATTAAACTGCCGTTGTTGCATATACCATCTGGTGAGGCAGCCAGTATCAAATTTGCCTTTAATAAGAACAAACCACATTTGTTGATGTTTGTGCCTAGTAAATTGCCCGCAATCTCTCTCACTTTGTTCTGCAAGAACAAAAATCCGAATTAGTAGCAAAATATTCTGCTACCTCTATTTTGGGTAAATTCATACTGTCGGCCTTTTCAAATCCTTTTTCCATTGCTTATACAATTTTACTTAATAATACTTTTAACACATTTCTTATATCGTCAATAGTAAAATTATAAATTTATTAAAGGCTTTGGCAGAACCATCAGCCTAGTAAAATTATAAAATAAGAATAACCTATAACAATAACACTTAGACAGATAGACTTAGGCTTGTTGAAAATTATCGATATATTTAATCCGATATATTTTATCGATATTTTTAGTTCGATATATTTTAATTCGATATACATAGGTATAAATTTATCGGTATAAAATATCCACTACCGAAAAAGGGGTCAAAACGATATATTTTTTATTTATGTAAAATAAGTCCCCAAAATACAAAACTGTAAAAGATAGAAATAAAAGGAAAAACAATAACTGTATTGTGTGACTAGTGTGTTTTGATTAGGATACGTTTATAATATAGGTTGGGTTAGGTATGTTATGATTACGTCCGTCACTTTTAGCAAGAATAATTATTAACAAAAATGACAATCGAATTATTCCAATGTACTGTCGCTTAGCATTCGAATGATAATTTGTTAAAAACTAATGATTTTTTTCACTCATTTAAATTATTAAAACCTAGCAGCGCCCTGCGGTTTCATCCGCAGATCCTCTTTCCATGGGAATATCGAGATAAATCATAGCCTATGTGTTATTCTGATATGTAAACTATATTATTGTGAAGATTAATCAAAATCCATTCAGTAGTTGTTGCGTTCAAGAGCAACAAACACTTCACATTTTCACATAAAACTTTCACGTTTATAATATTAGTAGGATTATTTTATAGGCATTGTGTTACAGGAAATCATAGTTAATGTAAATAAGTGTTTTCGGTTTTAGTGATTTGCTCTTAACTAAGTAACGTAAATCATGAGTCACATTCAAAGACTCGTCGATATATTCCAACAGTTGCACCCGCGTAATGTCCGTTCCCATGGGAATACTGGGATAAAATATATCCTAAGTTACTCTTTATACAGACATAGTTGTCTTCTGATAGCTCAATATTATCAAAATCGTTCCAGGCATTTTGAAGATTACCGGGAACGAGTAGAAAGAAAATATTTAAAATCGTTTTAGGCATAGATATCGTGTAAACAACCATGTGAACATGTAAAAATCTATTATTTTTACATTACAAACAACAGTACAATTTTATTGGGATAAAATATTGGCTAAAAGATAGCGTTTTAGTTTTATGATATTATTCTAATTTTTGCCTAATAAAAGAATACTCAAAAAATAGCTTAGTTTTGTTGAATTTTTGTAAATTGTAATAATATACATTTTATACAAACATTACTATAGACATTATTGACCTAGGTTGAACGAAATAATTTATTTCTTAAACGTATTTGATTAAAATTTGACCGATAAATCGATATTTTTCTCAAAATATCGACGTCGATACTGATATTTTTATAAATATCGATACATCGATAAATATTTTCTCTACTGACAGCCTTAATCACATAAACACACACATACAAATGTCAATGTGTGTTTACGTGTAAAATAGTGACGACACGCTTGCCGATTGGCGTTTACTATCACGTGACTCATTTGTAAAAATATTAATTTTTCCGACTTAAAAATATTAAAAATCATAAAATATTTTTTACATATTTGTATCGTTTTAGGCTTTTTATCAATAATTCACTATTATTATATATTCAACTTTGATTTTTAAAGATACTGTCAACTCGCGGATTCATATTTCTTAACGACAGAAGTCAAGATAAATATTAAATTTTTCAACCCAGCACACTTCACTCTTAAGTTTCATAGGTTATTATTTACTAAATTACAGTTGACTACGTAAATAGTTGAGATTTTAAATACTGCATATTTCTTAACGACAGAAGTCAAGATAAATATTAAATTTTTCAACCCAGCACACTTCACTCCATAACTCTGTTTATAACTGCTAAGTTCATATCATTTCCACTTGCTACACTAGCGCTATTAATTTGCTGTTTACAAGTGGACACTTTTTCGACTAATCCCCCATACGAGATGGTGCTCCTTACTTCTACACTCCATAGAAAATAGGAATTCAGATTCAGAAAACTGAATGCTCTGTAATCTGTATAGATTCAAAATTTCGCTTGACTAGCGCAGCGTTTTTTTGTAGGTTCCTAGTACCTACTAGGTACTAGGAATTTATAGGGTCACTTCGTATAGAAGTGTTCTATGAAAGCATAAATGAATGTTCAATTGATCGCTATTGTATTTTGACTATTCGTTTTAAACACACGAAAGAGGTGAATGGACACGCTTGAGGGGTTAATGGATAGCCGAATATAGTTAATAGGCACAGCAAAGGGGTGATTAGTTACGTACATTTAACTTTCAATAAATATTATTTTGTATTATCCAACTTTCATTTGGTTTGATGACATATTGCGTCGACCCTAAGTAATTGGAATAAGAACGGGATAATGAAATTCCAAGTTAAATACAAACTTGTAATAAATTTTCTTTTAGAATTTATACTACGTACTGTACAAATAGTAGATAGGTATTAACGATTATTCGTTTGGAGCCTGGTTAAATTACAGGGCCGGATCAACCCAATTAGGGCCCCTAGGCAGTGTAATTCTCAGGTCTATACCACCAGGTGTGCTGTTTTTTCTTTTGCCACCAACAGCAATAAAAAAATGAATATTATTGAGGTAGTATATAAATTGTCAAAAAAAAAACATTCAATATAAAGTTTTTTCTTGGTGCTTGCTCGGGGCCCGTAGGCCTAGTCTACCTTATGGATAATCCGGGCCTGGGTTAATAACAATGTGTTATCACTGATAACAGACTGAGCTTATCAGCATTTCTGCACAGATGGTGTAGTGGTTAAGATACCCACCTACCACGCTCACTGGCGTTCAATACCTTTACGTTTTTGCGACACACAAATAGTTGTTCCAAATCTGGATGTAATTTGTTGGATGTTAAGTTAAATTATATTTCTAAAGTCCCTCGCAGTACACGAAAGAGTCAGCAGCAGCAGTTTTGAGAAATTTATAATGCTAAATATAGTGATTATGGGACTATATTTCCTTCAAGGCTTAAAACCAACAGTGGACATCAACAGCCAAAACTAATGATTGGATGGATGGTTTCTTGATTGTAGACAAAGCAATAAGAGCTTCAAATTGTTTTCAATAAAGCAAAAGCACTGCATCACAGTAAAGACATCCAACGACTTTGGTGAGTATGAGGGAACAGTGATACGATGGTCTGTTGTACAATGACGTAACAGTGCGCGAGCTGGTGGCCGCGCGTTCTGTTTAAAATGATGATGGATATAACGAAATAATTCTCTCACATGTATTATTTATTTTCAATAGAGAATACAGAAAGCTAAGAGTCAAAATTAGTGAATATTCTTCGTTCTACAACACTACAAAAATGTGGCTGCAAATAAAGATCAAATTATCATCTATATAAATAAAATTGGAGTGTCTGTTTGTAATGTCAAAATAATAGGTTTTTTTCATGCTCACACGGTTATTTGCACGACACCTATGCCTAAAATAGCAAATAAAAAATTTTTGTCTGTCCGTTTGTTCCGGGTAATCTTCAAAACGGCTGGACCGATTTCAAAAAATTCTTTCACCAATGGCAAGCTATAATATCAGGGCGTAAACTAGGCTATATTTTATCCCGGTATTCCCACGGGAACTACGCGGGTAAAACGACTATAACCTAGAACCGAAGCGAGGGCGTGTTGCTAGTCATTAATATTGACACTGTGGTAACCGACAGACTATCAAATGCTATATTATATACATATGTTATATAATAAATTGTATACCTACTTATTTAGGTAAGTTTTATTGCTTACCCTGACTGTAATATCTGGGCATTCCCTGCTGGTTCCTGCTCCCATCGCGCAAAGACCCATGTCTAGCATGCCCCTATTCTCCATCTGGATGTCAGTAGACTGATAAAACCTAAATAACATTATCATATCCAAAATAAAACTCCAATTGTAACAATGCAAACAAGTGTCATTAATTTATTGAAACAAATCGATACAACTAATATACCAAATTATGACAGATATTTAGGATTTTAGCACCCCCAAGACATTCTCCATCTTTGTATAAAACTCCATATTGACCTTCTGTTAATGCTCTTAATTTATTTTCTAATATGATAGTTAAGCCCTCAGAGTTTTTGACAACTCTACATGGCACAGGAGGTTTTGTGTGTTGAAATCTAAAGTGGCAATTTAATACATGATTATTGACTAAATCTAGAGGTTCCTCGTAAATCCAATGTGGAGTTTTGGTGAAGCATATGTTGTTCCACAAAGCAGGATGTTCGGTGCCAGCAACCTGTAACACAGTAAGAGAACATACATTTTTAATAAGTTTCAGTAAGCAGGAAAATAATTGCAAAATAAAAACTGGCTAAGTGCAAGTCGGGGTCGCCCACATAGGGTTCCGTACCATTATCTATAAAAATGGTATTTGTTGTATGGTATTTGTTGTATGGGGCCATAAAATATTTATTTTATTTTTAGTACAGTAATATCCCAGACTTACGCGATAGGTCTCACCTATCGCGTAAGTCGATGGATAACCGCGTAATAACCGTAGCCGAGTGATAACCGCGTAAGTCGAATTCGCGTAAGTCGGGATTTAATTTCGCTTATATTAAATGTACAAAAATATTGGTTATTTGAAACTAGTTCAAAGAAGACAATAATTTTAAAGAATATGGTCAAAATATATAAAAAATAATTGAACTTTTATGAATAAAAAAGAAAATCTCAAGGCTTGAGCGCTCGAAGAGAAAACCGTGTATCTTTGAATTCGCGTATTTGTTGTTATAGCGGCAACAGAAATACATAATTTGTAAAATTTCAACTGTCCAGTTATCGCGGTTCTTAAGATACAGCCTGGTGACAGACACACGGATGGACAGACAGCAAAATCTTAGTAATAGGGTCCCATTTTTACCCTTTGAGTACGGAATCCTAAAAAGTAACCTTTTTGTTGTAAATAGAAAGTACCTTAGGTTGCACTTAAAAAGTGATTAAGGCAGTGTGAGTGACAGTGCTCATGCAGATGTGACACTTCTGTGTGGTAAGGGAAAAATAATACAATTAACCATCCACTCCATTCCTCAGATGTCATAATTGACGACTGAGGATGGATCGTAAGCTGATAACATCACTGTAACAGAAAGAAAAAGCGAAACAAAATCTCAACCATTCTGATTAGTGTCATACATATATACATATACATACATAGCTGATCAACATCATTATCATTGTGCGGGCGACCTCTGCGCAACAGTATGATGTATATGAACTGAAAAAGAAAAGGCCTGACCACGAAAACGCCATTATCAGCGGCACCACGAGCTTTTTTTACCGGGCGAAATGCGGCAACATCGTGCGGTGTGGGGCACGGCAGGCACGATTATATGCACGACCCAATGAGGTGCCACGACAGAGGGCGAAATAAGATGAAAATCCAATCACTATCAAGAATAGTACTTCCATAGATGATGATGTTTTAAAAAATGTCCAATAAAATGGTAGAAGAGTTTGCATTCTCGTCTTATTAGTGGCATTGGTTACCAGTGTCTTAAATGGTAAACCACTAACATTCGGGAAACTTAAGAGG